>JAKRGJ010000005.1:630759-1830759 GCA_022392945.1 Ophiostoma australiae | reverse complement strand
CCGTAAGTTTGTTTTTCTCAAACAGTTATAGAAATTTAAAATTTCAAAGACGTCAAAGAATCAAAGAATCAAAGAATCAAAGACGTCAAAGAATCAAAGAATCAAAGAATCAAAGAATCAAAGAATCAAAGAGTCAAAGATGCAACGACCGCCAAACGGTAATGAACACTGCTAACTCGTCACCACCAGGGCAAGCATCTCGTCGGCATTTTCAAAGAGGCCCGCTCTGCCTACAAGGAAAAGAAGGAGGCGCTCAAACAGGAACGCGCTGGCAACTTTCGCCGCGCCCACACCTTCCACGGCCCCATTGTCGAGGAATTCGACGACGGCCAATACGACCAGTATGGCGAGGACTGCAACCGCAACCACCGCTCGCTAGGCTACCGCCACCCTGGCCTCATCGAGGACCATCGCCGTCAATCTCTCGATGAATCAGACCGCCGTTCACATATTTCCACAGACAGCCGGCGGCGTCCCCGTCTTCACCGCAGCAGCACCGCCGGCGATGCGCTTTCTCGCTCAGGCCGAGGCGACCGCCGGCCACCCCGGCCGCCTCTCACTATCAACAACCTGCGCACGCTGACTGAAGTCTCGGCAACCCTCCCCTCCGCACCTCCCCAGTCCTTCCGTGCAAACCTTCAGCCATATGCTGAAACTGCGCCCCGCGACATGATGGTATCCCGGGTGGCCCTCGATGAAGCCGGCCCCTCCCCCTCTGCAGCAGCCCTCAGCAGGGGCCCGTCCGTCGCAGCACCGCGATCATCCATGATGGTCCACCGCCCACGATCGGATCCGGCGTTGCGCGATTCTGGCAGCGTGTCAACGTCGCGCCCCGTCGATATGCACCTCGCTTACGGAGACATTCCGCCGGACCTGGCAACGCGCGCAGACCTAGACGCAATCGCTCTCGGCGATTGCGACGGGTCGGCAGAACAACAAAAGGCTGAAGCTCAGACTCTTGTGGACCGCGTCGAGACTCTTCTCAATGAGGCTCACTGCATCCACCACACCGCGGCATCCATCATCCGCCACCTTCAAGACAACCCAGAAGCGGCGGCGGCGGTCGCATTGACTCTTGCTGAGCTGTCGGCTATCCTGACCAAGCTGAGCCCTGCATTCCTTGGCGTGGTAAAGGGCGGCAGTCCTGCCGTCTTTGCTCTTCTCGCGAGCCCCCAGTTCCTGATCGGCACCGGTATTGCCGTCGGCGTCACTGTTGTTCTCTTTGGCGGCTGGAAGATTGTCAAGAAGATATCCGAAGTCAACGCAGCCCGCGACACCAAGCAGGCTATTGAAATGGCCGAACAGGCGCCGAGCCAACCGCCGACGCAGCAGATTCCCGGTGCACGCCCAAACCCAGCACTCCCCGCCAACAACCGGCCCCCCACCCTTGTCTCCAACGGCGTCGATGAAGCTCTGGTCCTGGAAGAAGAGCTGAGCACCATTGAGTGCTGGCGCCGTGGCATCCAGCCGCCTGGCGGCAATGAAACGGAGCCCTGGGAGGGCACAGAGGTCACCGAGGCCGAAATCGAGCTGATCAGCCCCGAGGCAATGCGCTCACGCATTGCTCTCGACGACGAGCGTACTCTGCGCAGCGTCCGCACCCGTCGGAGCACCAAGTCGCACAGCTACCACCACTCCAGCTCTGCGCGCGAAAGCTCGTCACGCAAGGGCAAGAAGCCTCCTCGCGACGAGGAGTCGGTGATCGAGGTGCCTGTGCGTCGCAGCAGCAAAGACTCGCACTACGACGATACACAAAGCAAGAGCGGCGATCGGCATCGCAGCCATAGCCATAGCCGCAGCCACCGCGATCGTCACGATGGAACAGAAAGCGAGGCTGGTAGTGTCAGCACCACACGCACCTACCGCAGCAGCCAATCACGGAAGCACAAGGAAAGCCGCTCCGGAAGCAGCAAAGCCCCCGGCCCGTCGGTCATTGTCACACCCCCCTCTGAAGCCGGATCGTCTGCGAGCAAGGATAAGAAGGTTGTCTCTGGAGGCAGCGGAGGCAACGGAGGCAGCATGCTCAAGCAGCTGTTCAAGAAGAAGAAGGAGGCAAAGGACAAAGGGAGCGCCGTGTCCGTCATGGCATGAGCATGAGCACGTGCATGGCGTGTCACACACACACACACACACACACACACATACAAGGAGTTTGGGGGTTAAATCTGCCAGGTGGCACACAATATCATACACACACAGGCAACAGTCTTGCCTTGCAAATCAGGAGGTTCATTCTTTTTTTCTCACTTTTATCTACACACAATTTATTTGGTTTCATTGTCGTTTGTGTTCATTCGTATTACATGTACATCGTATCATCTGCCGGAAAAGCAAACGCTATGCTAGGTATCAAGGCCGACCCTCTCGCTCTATTCCCCATCGTCCGAGTCTTCAGAGTCTAGGATCACAGCTGGCGGTGCATGCCGCACCTCTTCGTATAAGCTATCAGGCAGCACAACTTGAGTAGACTCGTTTGACGAGGCCTGTGCGTTTCGCAGCGCAGACCCTTGCCGCCGCAACCCCCTTCTCTGAGGCCCGCGCGTCATTGGCGGCAGTTGTGGCGAGTGCTGGGAGCTTTGAGTGTCGTATGGCTGCCCCATGCCGTCCCTAAGAGATGAGATGCTCGACTGACCAAAGTCTATGTCTGGACGTGGCACTGCTGCACTTGGGTCGACTGGCGAGGACACAAACTGACTCTGTGATTCGCGTATCGTGGCAGCCGCCGCAGTCTCCTTTGACGGTGCTTCGTCTTGGGTTGCCGGAGATGTCGCCGTAGTGGCCTGCGACGGCCATATGGTGTTGGCTGGTCCGCCAGTCTTTTCTCCCTCATCTCCTCGGCCGCGAGCACGCTCGCCCCCAGAGCTACCGAGCCCCGGCGTCTGTGGTAAAGAGGCCGTATTTGGCTGAGCATGTGGCGCAGGCGGTGGCATATTTTGGGAAGCACGCTGTGGTGGTGACGAATTAATCAGACGACCAGCTGTCGAGACGTCAAGCAGGGGTACAGCGGATGCCGGCCGGTCTCTTTGGGACGACTGCGTGTCCGCCATGTCGCTCAGAAGCTGGGCTTCGACTTCTTGGGAAACAGACAGCTCGTTTTCTGCACGCTGATGGAGGAGAGCACGCTGCAGGTTCCCCATCAGAGCACCGACAACAGCCGGAGGTACAAAGACATACCGTTGGGGAGGGCCATCGACCCATCCATTTTGTTTCATCAGATCGAGAGAGACGGGGTTGTTCAGCTGGTAGACCTGGTTGATCTTGTACGCAAATTTGGCCACCAGCTGACCGGCATTGAATGCTGCATTGCCCAAGCCACTTTCATTGCCAATTTCGCCTGGTTTGAGGAAGCCCGGATCGATGTAAGCCATGTAACGAAGCTCGCACACTGGCTGGGTGGTATAGATCCAAAGCCGCGTGACTGTTCCTGGAATCTTGTAGCCTCGAAACTCATGGTCTTTGACGCCGCTGACAATCTTCTTGACCTGCTCTGGATGAATGGAAATAATAATGTCCGATTCGTATGTCTGTGGTCCTAGAGACCATATAGCCTCAAGTGGCACCCGCTGACTCTCAACCGCTTGGCTGTACATTTGAGACTCACTGCCCTGGCTTGAGCGAGGCTCTTTCACATTGCCCAAATCTGCATCCTGAAGAGCTGCATCGTGGGCGGACTCGCGATGAACGGACTTGCTACTTTCTCCAATCACTTTAGTTCTCATCTTGGGGAGAGGGGTTGGCGAGTTTGGCTCCGAGGTCGATGGAGACGACAACGGCGATGTTGATGCCGAGCTGATGGTATCTATGACATGCCCGGCCTTGGCCGCATTGCCCAGCTTTGGAGTAGACACGGCATTACGCCCCGAGTTTTGATGGCCCGCATACCTGCCGCCCTCGTCGTCACTGTCTGGAATTTCTTGTGACCCCCGTAGTTGTGGGGTGAGTGAGGTGGTGCGTCCTATATCTCTAGTTGAGATCGAAGGAGACGCGTGTATAGTCACGCCGCCGAGCTCGTTGTTTTCTTGCGGTGCCGACCGCTCTGCAATTTCGCGGGCGCCGAGTGCCCTGAGTGGCGTCTTGCCCTGGCTTGCAGAGTTGACCGTAGAGAACGAGTCTGGGATAACGCGCTTTGGAAACTTTGACTTGCGTTGAGAGGGGCTTGCATCCATATCTGGAATTGGGACAGCCTGGCCAGTGCCCTTGCTTGATAGGGGAGACGACCGATCCTTGCCCAATGGGCTGTGGTACCGGCCAAGAAGTAGCAATGGAGTAAACGGGCTCGGCTGCGATGATGGGATTTCAGTGCGCTTCGCCTTTGGGGTGGAGAAGGTAGCCTTTGATAAGCCTGGCTGGATGTCATTTTGTCGGGGCTTTGTCGGAGTGGTCGCCGGTCCCTTGCCAGTCGACAGATCATTAGAGGCAGCAGTCTTTGCAACCGGAGACTCGAGGCTGAATTCGTCCTCTGAGTCCCTGATAGTGGCATCAAAACCGTAGTCATCGTCGCCATCGCCGCCGTCATCGCCGCCGCCGTTGCCGCGCTCTTTGTCCTTCTTTTTTACCACAAACTGTGTCAGGGTTTGTGTATGAAATGACGAGCTCGCAGTTGATGTAGGCGTGCCTTTGATCGTCTGTGATATCTTCCGCCGCTTGCTCCCCCTGGGTGCAGGGGCCGAAGATGTGGGCTCTATACTGGAGACGCTTGGGTCTTGTGCCGCATCAGTCCTGGCTAGATCATCACCCTCCGAATCTTCATCCAGCCCGCCAAGTTTTTGCAGGCCCGACAAGGGCGGCATGGCATAGCCAATCTGCGTCAACGTCCGCTGCACCGGCGACCGGCCAGGATCTGCTCGTCCGTACTTCTTTACCACTTTCTTCCGACCGGGAAAACGGGCTTGCTGTTGCTGTGCTGCTCGGCCTGAGCGGTACACTCGACCAGACGACGGTCCTGATTCAGCTATCGGCTCTTCTGGTCCAGCAATAGGGGTCGATACTGCCCTCTGTCGCCAGCTGCCGCCACCAGAGCTGCCGCCGCCGCTGGGGTTGCTGCCGGTGGATCGTCTTGTCTTGGGCGCCATGCTTGAACAAGTTGTTGTGTCTCTTCCGGGCGTCCTTGCAGTGGTCGTTGGTGTCGTCAGAGCATGTCTGGTAACATCATTGGTGTATGCTGCGTGAAATGTGTCGCCTCTATGTCAATATGAAGTGAAAGCCTAGAAGCACATGAGGTGAGGTCAGGCTTAATGTGGGGTCACCTTAAAGTGAGACGCGTCGCGTTAAGCCGTTAAACATGGTGGAGTAACCTGTCTATTCGCACTATGTTACAGCTCTGAAATCTCATTAATGACGTCTACATCGTATGCAAAACTACTTAATGCTAATTGAAAAAAGATGCTCTTTATAACAATTTATAACTCATAATCTAGTAAAGTACACGTGCATGCTGCAGCTCATCCTGCCGTACTGTTTGTCGGTGGACCATCTGCAAGCAAACACGATGAAGGAATAAAAAAACCAGGCAACAGAAACGATGAATAAATGAAAAGGGTGCTTGAATAAGACATGCGAGTCAAGCAGCTGGCACAAACAATAACCTCCATGTCATTGGCCGTCGTCCTCTTAACTCACGACAGGTGGAATGCACCCTGTCCCTCCTGCACTGCGGTCGACAGCCTCTTCTTCAGGACCTCGATGCTGGTGTAGTCGGGAAGCTTGAGGTAGTTGACGCATGTCATGACGCTGGGCAGGTAGTCGTCAGACGTGTATGGAGCCTCGCTGGGCTTACAGACGACCGTAAACATGGGCGACAAGTTGCGGAAACCTAAGTCATTATCAGCTGTTGTTTGGTTCTTGAAGGGCTTGAAAGGGCAATGAGATGGGAGAATGCTCACCTCCAATAGGCAGTTTGGGGCTGCCCGTGGTAAACTGAAGGAATCCACGCCGTTCCGAAAGTGACATTTCACTCATGGCCTGCAGCAGATTCCTGACACTACGGCTGTCCATAGTAAAGCCGTGATCTGCCTTAATCGCGTCCACGAGAGCTAAAAACGAGGGGGTGTGAGGTTAGCTGAAGAAATAATAATGAAGATGGACTAAAAAAAAGAACTAAGAAGAATAGAAAGAAGCAGAAAAAAACAGTATGGTTTTCACAAACAGCTGTGAAATATAGAGACTTACTTTCAAGAGACCAATCTTCTTCAATGCGGCCAAAAAGCGACACAAGCTCGCTTGGTGTGAAGGCACTCAAGGCCGGGTAGGGGAACACCTCCGAAAAGCCCTTGCGGAAGGCATCTACCTGGCGACGAACTCCCCCTCCTAGGGTCATAGAGGTCACCTTGTCAATGTAGGTGCTGACATTGTCAATGCCGACACTGATGTCGCTACCGCTCGGAATAAGCTCGATCTCGGGATAGCCAGGAAGTGTAAAGTCTAGCGAGAGATCATCAATGCCCATGTCGTTGACAGTAATCGCTGCAATAGCCTGGGCCTTCTCGGAATCCGAGCGCATGGAATCGTTCACGATTTCTTTCCGGGCAGCCGCAAACTGCTTGATCATCAAGAGGGAGCGTGCCAGTGTCGGATCGACAGCCTTCACAGCTCCCAGAGAAGGCCGCACACCAGATGTTTCATCTCCAATGCGGAAGAAAATGGGGTTGAAGTTGATGTCGATGATCCGCGTGTCGAGCATCGAACGTGCCACAAACATGCCAAGAGCACGAAATAGGCTCATTATACGCTGTCCGTCAGGGCTGGTAGCACCTTCGTCGCTGAGTGGACGAGGGAACAAGCCGTTTGCACAAGAGACAAACTCAGAGTCCCCGAGGTCGCCGTCACGCCAGAGTTTGAGCTTTTTCTTGGAAAACTCCCGCGACACCGTCGAGTAGAACTCCAGCGTCGGGCCAAGTCCAGTTCCAACTTCTCCAAAGTACTCCACCTCCAGAAGACTCTGAGAGGCGCCGTATAGCTCCATCACCTTGACGGCAGACTCGAGGATCTTGGACCTGGATATGCGAACCTTTTGCCGCTGCAGACGTCCCAAAAATGGGCGCTCATCGCGCCGTTCGCGCCGCGGATCGTCTTGAACTTGGGCATTCTGCCAGCGTGCCATAGAGCGTGCATAGCCAAACGATGTCGACTGCAAAAAGAGGTGCCGGGTCTCGAATGGGAAAAGGAACGGGTACAGCCTTGCTAGATCCTCGCTCCAAGTTGGTAGGCAATTGCTGGCCACAATCAGCGGCTCCTCCAGCTGGCGGTTGAGCTTTGCTGTCAGCTTGGTGTTGACAAAGTGCAAAAGTGGCTCTGCATGCAGCTTGATGTGATCCTTGTTGGCTACAAATATGTCGTCGATGTTGGCGTTAAGATCGTGTAGCGTCTTCAATAGGCGCAAGATGGATAGTGCCACTGGATTCTTTCCGAGGGGCCCCTGGGCTGTACTGGCGTCAGGGTCCTCGGCGTCATTGCTTGTGTTGTCCGTAAACCCAAGACTCGCGGACTCGGGCGGGCTCGGAGGGCCGGGAACCCGGCGGTAATTGACTTTGTGGACTGCACTCCATACAAAGCGGCCACCCTGTTCCTCCTTCCCGATAATGGAGTTCAAGACAGCTCTGTAGACCGTGCTGTCCATTGGAATATTTTTTCCGTCGAGAGAAAACTCCATGTGCCAGTCCCGCGAAGACTGAGAAGACAATACTGCCGTAGCTGCTGTAGCCGTGGTTGCAGGGGGCAGGGGGCGATGTGATCCTGACACCGAAGGTGTGGAAGGTGCACTCTGCAGGGGGGCAGCCCTAGATGAGCTTTGAGCAGGTGTATAAACACGCGATCCATCCTCTTTTCTCGCAGTCATCTTGCCCCCAGTCACCACCTCCAGATTTACAGCAGGGTTCGGTGTCTCGCTTTCGCTAATGTCTTCGTCCAGCTCACCCATGACAGCATCCATAGGATTGGTCTCTGACATTTCGACATCATCGTCGTTGTCATCGGTCAGATGTTTCTCATCTGCGCACTCCAGGGCGTTGACAAGAGGGTCTTCCTCATCTGGCGGTCGCTTTGCTGACCCGGCTTTGCTTGATGCCGGGTGGCGCCGAGAAGACCTCCTAAGGCCCTTTTTGTCCTCGGCAGCTTGTAGAGCTGAATCTGACGACGGGGGAGGTTGATGCGATTCATGGACAGGCGTCTTGTACTTGCTAGATGCACGGCTTGTGCGATTCAGGAATGACGGCGATGGTGTTTGAGGAGTGTCCTGGGGGCTATGCCGGGCGGCTGCGGCTCTCATTTGCCCCCCAGTACCAGATGGGGTATCAAGAAGTGTCGAGTTTCCTTTCACCGCATCAAAAAGAAGTCTCTCGGCGGCAGATGCTCCAGTCGGGTAGCCAGAGCCTGATCCAGCACCAGCAAAAGCGGCAAGTGCTCTGGAAAGTTCATCACTGGCTCTGGTCTTTGTGAGGTCAGACAGACTGATTCTCGGGCGAAGGTAGTCCTCAAGAGTCTTGAATGTGGCGATAGCATGAATCGACACCATGATACTTTGGAAAGCACGAGGGACGTCCGAGTCATCGCCAGCAACGAGGCGAAGACGGATCTGCTTGGCGAGCATGGATGCAGCACTGGTCTGGTTCCCGTCGAACGTGTTATGGTGGACAGTGACAACCTCAAAGTGCTCTGACCGGCTGAGGAGATCCTGCAGCTTATGGATGAGAATACTGAAGGGGGTGGTGTGTACGTCGACCGTAGACTCCTTTGACTGTGATTTGACAACTTGGCCCATGAAGACTTGGAGGAAGGCCGACTGGGCAGCAGTAGCAGCATCTTCGTCAGGGTTACTGAAGATGCGTTCAAGGACGTGGACTACGCCAGACCCAAGAAGCTCTGCGCTAGTGGCACTTTCAAAGACGTCCGAGTCAAAGTGAGTAGCCAATCTCTTGAACAAATCGATTCCGCCGTCGAGTGGTGCAGCTGTGGGGGTCCGCTCGAGGTAAAGCTGGGACAGATCCTCTGCCAATTGTATCAGAAGCGAGCTGGTCTCCTTTGCCTGGGCCCGCATTTGCTCGTTGATCTTTGTAGTCTCGTGCCTTTCCAGGAACCGCTTGGCAAACGCGGCAATGTCTGTTTTAGATGGCGTGGATGAGAATTGGCGGCGGGCTGAGGACGGGGGCTCATCAGAGGTCGTGGAGTTCCCAGAGCTACTGGGGGAGCTAGCCATTCTCTCGAGTCGGGCCTCGAGATCGTTGTCCTCGTCGTCCTCGTCGTCTAGCTCATGGCCACCATCATCTTCATTGCTTTCGCCATCGTCGCCGTGGTGGTTTCCGCTATTTGCCCTGTCGTCGGCGTCGGACTCAATCTCGGCCCGGGGCGTAGAGTGATGGGATTTGGCATCTTCCGCATCGTCGTCGGGGTCCTCGTGCTGGACTCCAGCTTTGTTCTCGGCAGGACTAGCGGCTTCGTCACTACCCTTCTTTGAGTTGTCATTCTCGGCCGAAAGATCCCGGGCAAGAATCGAATAGGGCGTGGGTCCGCCGACCGGTGTCAAGACCGTCTTCTCCCACGTTGCCACAATCTTCTCGATCTCATTGATAACACCCTCGCGATAGAGTTGGTATCGATAGACGTCTCCAAGACGGGTCATGAGTAGCTCGGTGGCTTGCAATGCCGAGATGACCAGTGATGGGTGGTCTTGCTGTGACAGTATGGAGGCTAAGAAAGATGCATAAGGGACAGCCTTGAGAGCTTCCAGGATGATATCTCTGTCAAAATTGGACAGCATTTTCGTCTGCGCCGCAAGAACCAGCTTTCTGACCTCGAGGTTGACAGTGCTAGAGTAGGCATCCATGAGGGTTGGGAAGAGAACCAGAGTGAAGCGGCGCACCTCGTCCTTGCAGTCTCCAAGAAGTTCAAGCCGCTTTTCGTTTGAAGTCTGCTTCTTGCGAGAGCCCGAGGTGGCCTCCATTCTTGCATTTGCATCAGCTGTGGTCGGTGCTGACGAAGAGGCCGGGCCCGTGGTGGAGTTGGAGGGGGTGACATCAACTTCCGCCGGGAGAAGATTACAGACAACGTTCAAGGTCTCAATAATTTGGTCTCGGGGTCTGTGGATCAAGGCCTGCATGATGAGGACACTGTCGAGTTTGGCTGCAATGTTTTCTGTGCCTGATGGCGGGGAGACGCCGGTTAAGATCTGGTACAACGTTTCGACAATGTTCATTTTGAAGAGCTCGGCAGCCAGGCGAGGGCTGTTGTTGGCTGTGATGGACAGGACACGCAAGAACTGGGTGTGCAGGCTGGGCCCGATGGTGTGGTTAGAAGCTCCGGGAACAAGCAGGCGAAGGATGACCTTGAGCAGATCAACGCCAACAAGCTTCTCGAGTTTAGATGGAAAGTGCTTGAAGCTCTCGACGATACGTGAGACACAGAGAGCGGCCTGTTCAACGACTCGTTGGTCGCTGCTGTTGAGAACATTGAGGAGGATATGCATGGCATCACGGACGACGGTGAAGGAGTCGACGGGAATGTTTCTGCAGCAGTTTGCAGCAGTGGTGACAGCAGTCCGCTGGGTGCTGGTGGCAAAGAACTCGAGGTAGGAAAGACAAGCCGAGAGGCCCCCCTCTCGCACGATGCTTGTGGGGTACTCGACGGAGATCTTCTCGAGGGTGCTCAAGGCTTGCTCTGCAAGATCAATAAAAGTGATGTCAACGAGCTTTTGGCAGAGAACGGGGACAGCACCTCCATATACGACGTTTGCGGCACTTGCAGGGATAGCCTCCATGAGATTGGCAAGGCATCGGCAGGCAAGCAGCATGATCTCCGAGTTCTCCTCGCCAGTGACAGGGTTGGGCTGCATCAGAGTGACGAGCTCACGCACGTACGGGTCCGGGGAGAAGCTGCCGATAAGGTTGTCCTCGTTGGATACGAGAAGAATCTCGGAAAGCTCCTGGAGGGCGATATGCTGGATAGTGGGGTCATCTTGCTGGCGAAGATTGTTCAGGATCTGTCTGAGACGGCCCCCGAGACCAGACATGGACAGCATGCCACCCAGCATTGACAGGGCAGCGGGCAGCCCAGCGACTCTGCCGAAGCTACCGCCAAAGGGGTCGCCCATGGCACTTCCAGCAAAGCGGCGCAGGTCAGCGTCGTTCTCGTCGTCTTCGTCGTCGTCGTCGTCGTTCTCGTCGTCATCCTCGTCGTCTTCATCCTCGTCATCTTCATCCTCGTCGTCTTCGTCGTCTTCGTCGACTTCATCCTCGTCGAGTTCGTCATCTCCACCGTTGTCTTCATCGTCACCGCCCGCGTTGTCTTCGTCGTTGTCCTGGCCGTCATCTGCACTATCGTCTTCGTGATCGTCTCTGATATGCCTAGACATTACAGATGGGGTTTCGGCGTCGTCGGTACCAGTCATGACGGTGTCTTGGCCGTCAGATGATGCAAGGCGATTTGCTGTGCGGCGACTTGCGCCGAAGGATGACGCCCCGGATGATGGTTCTGAAGAGGACACTGTAAGCATATGTATGGACAATATGGACAAGATTACGAAATGGTCAGCAAAAGCAGTATGCACGTAGAGGGATACATACCACGGACGGTTTTCTTGTCTCGAGACTTGCTCGGCCCATCAATGGGGCTTGCACCTAGACTACTGCAGACTGTTAGAAGACACAAGACACAAGACGCAAGACGCAAGACACAAGATAGCTTGGTAGCGTAAACGGGGAGGCAAGCTAACTTACCCTGATCCTGGTGACGACATGATAGCTGTCGACTTGCCCTTTCTGCTGCGTGTTGAAGCAGAAGGGGCGGGTAGAGAATGAGAATCCGGGATAGGTGGCGACGCTTTTGATTTTGTTGGCCTCTGGCGTTTGGGTCGACGGGACGAGGGGGGGGGCGACTGCTGGGCTACGTCCTCAGCCTTTCGCTTTTTGAGGTGTGTTTTGTTTGTGGTTGAGGAGGGAGGAGAAGGTCGAGACTGGGCAGTGTGGTCAGCAGCCGATGCCGGAGGAGCGTCTGTGATTGTGATTGCGGTTGCGGTTGCGGTTGCAGTATTAGCTGGCGGGCTGGAGGCGGGATTGGCAGATTGCTGGCGCGCAGAGGCACGAGTGATTCTAGGCATCATGAGTATAGGGCCGAATGAAGAAGGCCGGTAGCATGGGCAGCATGGGCACACGGGCAAACGGTGAGAGTGAGAGTGGCGGCGGTCTCACTTGTTCACAAGGCCAAGATTGATGGGTGTAGGGATGTGCAAAGAAGATGGCATTCGGGCGTAGACAGGTATGTGCATGTGTGGACTGGGAGTGGCAATACAGAGTAGAGAATGTAGAGACACGAGGTATGTACATATGTAGCAGGACTGTCTGTGGAGAGGATAGGCTGAGTAGGGCAGATATTGTGGAGGAAGCCCGCAGAGAGGGGCAGAGGTCAATAGAGGTGAGGTGTGAGAGGCAGCAAGCAAGGCGGGTATGGGCAAAAGGATGAAGATGAAGAGAGACGCCGATCGGCAGAGCTGAGAGAAGGGAAGAGATGCGTGTGGTTTGAAGGCAAGAGAAGAGGTGAGAGAGGTGAACGAGGAGAGCCCAAAGGAGAAAGGCCAAAGGAGAAGGTGGGTAGAGGCGAGGAGGTTGTGAATGTGCGAACAAGTGAATAGAGGAGGTGAACATGCATATACAGAAGGAAGCAGGTACAGACGGAAATATAGGGCAGTGGGAAGGGGATGAATGGTCTTGGGAGGGCCTGCGAGCCTGAGAGCATAGGAGCCTTTGGGAAGGTGTGCGGTGTGCGGTGTGCGACAGGGTCAAGAAGCATACCGTTGAGACGAGGGTGTGGGCGAGGAAGTAGCGACGGTGGCGGTAGCGAGGCCGACAGCCGGGGCAGGAGAGGAATGAGGAGGTCGAGCGGATGGCTGAGAGACTGACGGGGGCGATGCCGTCGAGAAGGAGCGCCCGGGCGAATCGTTGTGGAGGACCGATCTGGAGCGCGGCTGAGGTGTATGGGTTCGTTCTGCCATAGGTTACGCCATGAGGCTGGAAGAGGCGGGCGTTGTAGTGGTGTTTGGGTGGGAGGCGGGGTTGGGATGGAGGGTTCCGAGTGTCAGATGTCGTGATGTCGTGATGGTTGATGTTTAATGTCGCGATGTCGACGGTGTTCGTGATGTCAGGGTGGAATGGCCAAGGAGGCGGTCGAGGGTGCAAATAAGAGGCAGGCGGTAGAGCCGAGGGAGTTTGGCAGACGGCTGGCTGCTGATAGAAGCAAACGATATGTGATAGCCGTAGAAGGTCGTCGCCGTGAGATCGTGACAAGGTGCGGCTCTGGGAAACAGAACAGTTGGATCAGGCTGCTGTGTGATGACTAATCGGGCGGGGGCAGCCTGACGGGGAAGGAGGCGTGGGGCACGAGGCGTATTGGTGCCAGAGTGCGGTGATATCAGAGGATGCTGGTGGTTGCGTGGAACGCTCCAGTGCAGATGCAGCAACAAGTTGGAAGCTGACGGCAAGGAGCGACTGCTATCGGCACAGGTGATATCAGTGTGCGTGGTCATAACGCCAGACCAGATCGGCGCTTACGATAACGAGATACGTCAGGTCACGATAACATGGATTATGTAAATGCAGTGTGGATAGTCGTATTTGCTAGCTATTTTGCTGCAGGTGTCAAGTTCTGCCAGTACTAAAGCGGGCACGAGGTATAGTGCAGTTAATGAATTGTCGGTTATAGTGTATATATTGTATCTAATTATGTGGGTTCGACTATTCGTACTATATCCCTCCATAGGCCAGGCCGAGAGTTACAAGGTGTGTGCCTACATATTCCGACTAAATGAAACGAAAATAAAACTCAACGATACCCGGAAACCCAAACAGCACCATCAAGGCACATCCTGCTACAACACTACCTTTTACAATTACAATTAAAAGACTGCATTCCATGAGCTCTCCCCGCTCAAACTAGAGTCTATCTACGGAGTACATACATACATAGTACATAGCAGTAGTACATAGTACAGTATCTAGTGGAGCGCTCTGGGGAAGGGAGCTAAAGCCAAGCTACTCTTAGTGCAAGTTAGTGCCTCGTGGGGAGCATTGGTACTGGTGCGGGTTCCGTCGGCTCACGTCTCGGTATTAGACATGGCCGGACAGGGCATCGACCTACCCCGACATCATACTCAGTAAACATGCCTGGATACGGTGGTCTCACTTGATTCTCTTCAGGCGCACGAGGCATGGTAGTTACGCCTTTCAATCTCAATCAGCACGAATACCATACGCAGTCTCCCTTCCCTTGGCCAGAACAACACCACAGACACTTTTCGGCATCCTCTACGCACGTTCTCGCCATGAAACGATCTCTGTCTTTGGCCTCACGGCCACTCGGTCGCTCTGTCACAGCACTCCGGCCTTCTGCCCTCCCGCCATCTGTCCTTCCGCCTCGCTCACATACCGCGTCCGTCGTTCCACGGCGATATGGCGGCAGCCTGTCGCAAAAGCCCGACTCCAACTTTGTGTCGTTCCCTGGCGCCGTCAAGAGCGTGTTTACAAACACCCTCAAGTTTGAAATGCCCTCAGAGTATCCGGCCATGCCAACATACCGTGTCATCGACCAGCACGGCGTGGCCATTGACCCTACCTTTGCGCCCGACCTCTCCGACGACGAGATTGTCAAGCTGTACCGCGATATGCTGACCGTCTCCATCATGGACATTGTCATGTTCGACGCCCAGCGGCAAGGACGCGTCAGCTTCTACATGGTGTCGTCTGGCGAAGAGGCCGCCTGTGTTGGCTCGGCCTCTGCCCTGACCCCGGGCGATGTCATCTTTTGCCAGTACCGCGAGCAGGGCGTCTTCCAGCAGCGCGGCTTCTCAATGAAGGAGTTCATGGGGCAGCTGTTTGCAAACAAGAATGATCCTGGGCGCGGCAGAAACATGCCCGTCCACTACGGCAGCACACGGTTGAATATCGTAAGTTGATATTTACATGTTGCTTTGCAGTTTGCATTGCGTTGCGCTGCGCTGCGTTGCTGTCTATCCATCTAACATCTACAGCATTCCATCTCTTCTCCGCTGGGAACACAGCTGCCGCATGCCTCTGGAGCAGCATACGCCCTGAAAATACAACGCATGCAGAATCCAACAGCCGATTCTCGCATTGCCGTCGTCTACTTTGGAGAGGGTGCGGCCAGCGAGGGCGACTTCCACGCTGCCCTCAACATCGCCGCCACCCGTTCGTGCCCCGTGGTCTTTGTGTGCCGCAACAACGGCTATTCCATCTCAACACCAGCCCTGGAGCAGTACCGCGGTGATGGCATTGCAAGTCGTGGTCTGGGTTATGGCATTGACACCGTCCGCGTCGACGGCAATGACCTGTGGGCAGTCCGTGGCGCCATGACCAAGGCCCGCGAAATGGCTCTTCAAGGCGGCGGCAAGCCTGTCCTACTGGAATGTCTATCGTACCGTGTCGGCCATCACAGCACATCAGACGACTCGTTTGCATACCGTGCCAAAGTCGAGGTCGAAGACTGGAAGCGGCGGGACAACCCCATCTCCCGTCTGCGCAAGTGGATGGAGTTTAAGGGCATCTGGGACGACGGCAAAGAAAAAGAGGCCCGCGACACTATACGCCGGGATATCCTCAAGGCGTTCAACGAAGCAGAGCGCGAAAAGAAGCCGGAGATGCGTGCCCTGTTCGAGGACATTTACGAGGAGCTGACCCCGGATCTGCGTGCGCAGATGAAGCAGCTTAAGAACCACCTCGACAAGTATCCAGAGGAGTACGATGTCAGTGAGTTTGAAGGGGGAAAGTCCACTCTTGACTCGTAGTTTAATGAGCTGGTATGTCTGTTTCCCGACTGTTGTGTCTGTTTTTGCTGCTTGGTTTTGCTTAGTCATAAATGGGAAATCAACAGATGCACCACGAGACACCGCTCTGCTGACTCAACGGTTTCACAATGGCGTTGATGGAGTAGCAACTCGAGATTAGAGCAAGTCCGCATAGTAAAAAATAAACAGTATGCACTACCAAAATCACTATTCGATGAGACGCAATACTCTGTTTCAACAGCCACACCCTACACAGCAAGACTTACACCCAAGACACATATTGCCGGCAAGCCAAGCACCCCGGCGACTTGACTCTGCTCTACCATCTACAAGACACAAAAACACAAAAAGCACAAAAGACACAAGACACTCATGGATCCCAACGGCCAGATCTTCATCGTCCTCGTCGTGGTGTGCATCGTCGCCGTCCTCGTCGCTTTCTTTGGCTACCAGAACCTGAGCACTGTCGGCCAAGCCCTTTTTGCGCGCCGCAATGTCCAAGCCACAGGCGGTGAGTCCGTATAGAATTTATGGTCAGTAATTAGACAATAGTTGTAAAGTTACTATGACTTTGTCGTGACTTTGTCGTTATTTCAACTTTGGCTACAAGTTCTTGGTCGTTGCTAACATATGCTAAGCCACACGCACCGCCACATCCAAAACAACCCTGCACATGTAAGCTACCCGATTAGTGCAGCACTAGTGAGCTGGAGCTGGCTGACAGAAAATAGACCACATCATTCGACCTCATCCCGAGCTTCACCACCCACCTTCCACCACCGCAAAGCCGCTCTCCTCAACCACAACACCGAACATGGCTTCCCGGCCAGCACGCCTTCTGCAGCTAGCAGCAAATGCCTCCAAATCTTCAATAGCAACACCCGCCTCGGCCCGCCCTATACTATGCCGCACGCCCGTCGCTTCGGCACCCGCCAAGCCGTTGATGAGAACCTTGTCGTCGACCTCGAGACAATGCCACATTCCGCGGGACACGACAGATCAGAAAACCACACACTTTGGCTTCGAGACAGTCACAGAGTCTGAAAAGACGGAGCGTGTCGCCGAAGTCTTTACAAACGTCGCCGATTCCTACGACCGCATGAATGACCTCATGTCGTTTGGCTACCATCGCATCTGGAAGTATGTCTAATATGTCCCTCGGTGCAAGGCAGTCTACTTGCTTGTCTTCTTTGCGCATACTAATGCCCCCAGGGACCAGTTTGTTTCGTCTCTCAACCCCGGTTTCACGGCCGACCCCAACCCACCACCACAACGCATCCTGGACGTGGCCGGCGGCACGGGCGACATTGCCTTCCGCATGCTCAAGCAGGCACACATTGTCAACAAGAACCCAGATACACATGTCATTATGTCCGACATTAACCCGGCCATGCTGGGTGTCGGTCGCCAGCGTGCCGAGGCCCTCCTGCCCGCCAGCCAGCAAGCCGCGCTTTCTTTTCTCGTCGCAGATGCCACCAGCTTCAACAAGACAGACGGCACTCCCAGTGTCGAGTCGTCGTCAATTGATCTGTACACTGTCGCCTTTGGCATCCGCAACTTCACCGACATTCCTGCCGCCCTGCGCGAGGCATACCGCGTGCTTCGTCCCGGAGGCGTCTTTGCCTGCCTCGAGTTCAGCAAGATCGCCTCAACAGACACAAATCCCGCTGCTGCCCTCTTTGATGCCGTCTACAAGCGTTGGTCTTTCAGTGCCATCCCCATGATTGGCCAGGTCGTGGCTGGCGACCGTGACTCGTACCAGTACCTCGTCGAGAGCATCGAGCGCTTCCCCAGCCAGGAGGAGTTCCGGGACATGATTGTCGACGCAGGCTTTGTCGTCGGCGGCCGCGGCTACGAAAACCTAACAGGAGGCATCGCAGCCATTCACAAGGGCATGAAGCCGCTGGATGCATAAGGCCAGATGGGTTTGCTAGGTTGGCCTTGGGCCATTTAATCCCAGACCCATGGCTTAAGATATGCACAATATGTATAATAAATCAAAAATCACACCTTTACAGTCTCCAACCGGGACTTCATGTACAATTTGGCAAAGCAATATTCTCTCGTTAAAATAAAATACAAGCTCTTCTTTCATCTCCATGGTATAGGCGACTTCGTCATCAATAGCCAAGCTAGCAGGGTAACAATGTTTATTACAATAAAAGACACTTTTCTCAATAATCTCCAACATACCAGTACAACCGCTTGGGTAGGAATAAAAACAAAGATCGAAAAGCAACGCGAAGCCAAAAACTAAGGCACGAAATAAAACAAACGGGGAAGGGAAAGAAGAAGAAAGTCGGCCATGCAACGGAACCAGAGGCAGCGGCGGAGGAGGCAAAGCAATACTGCTGCATGCTTCTTCAGGCGCAAAGCCACCAGAATATACATTTCATATACACAAATGTATTATACGTATTCATAGTGTGCCGCTAGGTCACATCAGCTTGAGCTGGGGCCGCAAGGTCTCACGAATCTGCTGGTGCCGATGAGGCTGCGGCTCCGGATGAACCGCCGTCACCCTTGCTCAATCCACCGCCGCGGCCGCCGCGACCGCGGCCACCACGGCCTTCACCACGACCGCCTCCGCGGCCACCGCGGCCACCGCGACGGCCGGCACCTTCACTGTCACTTGCGGTTCCGGTACCACCGCCAGCACTTCTGTAGCCGCTCTGGCCTGCTCCACCACCGCTTGCGCCGCCGCGGTCGCTGCCTCTCCATGCACCAGCACCTCCACGTTCACGGCCAAAGGTCTTGTTCGGTTCCCGGGGAACAAAGATCTTGACTAGGGGCTTGGAACGGTCCTCGGTCGTGCGGTGTTTTGCGCTCTCGGGCAGTCTGCCCATGGCACCGTCACGGTCGTCTGTAGTCTTGAAGTGAACTACCTTGTTGGTCTGGCCGTGCTTCTCGATCTTGACAATCTTGGCAACGTCTTCACTAGCAAACAGTTCCCGGGTCTGCTCATCTGACTGGGCATTCATAATGAACAGGCCAATGACATCCTGGGAGGGTACTCTCGTAGACGGAGACTGTGCTGCTTCCGTGTTGTTGGAGTTTCCATTTGTAGCTCCCGGGGTTGCTGACTTGTCAGTGTCCTTGGGGGCGGGCGTTGGGGGTGCCGAGGACTTGGCAGGGGTGGTAGAGGAACCGGGACCGGCAGCTGACTTGCTCGGGGCAGTCTTTCCGGGAGCTGCTTGCTGACCTTGGGATCCTTGCTGTCTTGGTGCAGCGGCCTGTGGCTGCGGCTGGGGCGTAGGGGGCGGCAACACGGCAGAGGGTGCAGGAGAGGCAGTCGAAGTTGCAGGTGCGGCGGCCTGCTGGGTGGGGTTGGGAGGCTGCTTCATGCCACGGTGGGAGAAGTTAAAGCCTTGGGCGCGCATCTCGGTACCGATGCGACCGTCCTGGATCTCCAGGGCAAGGTAGCCAAAAGCAGCATCAGCAAGGTTGAAGTTCCACATGTTCTTGAAAGCACTCTCATCGACCTGGCCAAGAGCAGCAGGGCCGCCTGTAGATCCGCCAAAGGGGTTGCCACCCGCAGCGGTGGTGGGCATCTTTTCAACAATGCTAAGGGCGTTCTTTAGGAGGTTCTGCTGAGCTTCGTTCTGCTGAATGGCAGGCTCAACCTCGCCCTTGACAGTCTCCCAGACATCGTTGAACGAGGCCTTGCTGGCGGCGAGCTTGCCGCGGTAATGGTCGAGGGTGGGGTTGACACTGAACTCGTTGTAGGAGCTGCCGTAGCGGAAATGAAGGCCGGCAGAAATGGAGAAATCGGCCTTGAGGGTGACGGAGAGCTGGTTAAGGATGCCCTCACGGGCAGGCGAGGCGTGGGTGACAAATACACGAGTCTCAGTCGGGTCGTAGACGCGGTTTGCGGTGTCAACCAGCTCGCCCATCTGCAAGAGGGTTGTCCACATTGTTCCCTGGCCGCCAGCGATGGTGGTACGGCCTTCGCCGTTGTCAAACAGCTTGTGCATCACAACAGCACCGCCGAGACCGAGCAAACGGAGCTTCACGCCACCGATCTCCAGCAGCATAGACTGGGCTTCGTCGATAATGTGGAGGTTGTTGACTTTGTACTCGCGTGACCGGAACTTCTCGAGGACTCTCACATCCTCACAAGCACCCCAGACAGTATAGACGGGCACGTCGAGCTTGAGGTCACCGCTGAGCAACAGAGACAGCTCGGACAGAGGGAGGTCGTGGGGGGCGAAGCGAGATTTGACGGGTGCGCCGCCGGGCTGTGCAATGGCCTTTTTGACATTCTCTGGGATCAGAGGAGAGTACTGCGCAACATGCTTGAGTGTCCTGTGGGAGCCATAGGTCAGCAGGGGGTCCGAGAAGCGCAGAAGAGAGGTGGATGTAGAGGTGTGGGTGTTTCTAGAGATGTAGCAAAAAAGCCGCTGTACGGGGGCGCATGGGGAGGAACAAACTTTTCTGCGATACGCTCCAGGGAGGTGTCATCGTAGAAACCAAAGTCGCCGGTGTGGATGATGTAGTCGGCGCGAGCCTGCTTGGCAAGGTCATTGAGAGATCTCAGATTGCCTGCAGGTCAATGGTTAGCAGTGATGTCAACGTGGGGAGGTGAGCCGCGGTGGCGCAACACTGTCGGTGATGCCGGCGATCATGACCTACCTCTGACATCGGCAATACACAATACACGGATGGGACCGGTTTGGACAACACGACCCTGGTTGGGTAGAAGAGGGCGAGCCTCAGAGGTCGGGGTGGGAGAGGGACCGCCATTAGGGAGGTAACCGGCGCCCGGGGCTCCGAAGTGGCGGGATTGCTGCGTGTAGGAACATATGTTAGCAAAGCCGGGCTCGTCTACTCCAGCAATCGAGGAGACGCGGGGGGGGGGGGGGGCGGCGGTATGGAAAGGGGTCCAAGGCGGAGGGCGGAGGGATAGCAGAAAATGAAGCTGGTGACCAGGTAGAGCGCGACGGCGCCGCTGCTCGCCACCATTGACCGTGGCGCAAACGCAAAGCGTGGTGCTATATCAAGAAGGACTGCGTACCGAGGCCATAGTATATGTCACGAGCTTGACGTGCGCGAGATGACGATGGAGATGGGGGTCGAGGAAAACCAGATAGCCAGATGTTTTGGTTTTGGGGAGGGATGCTGGCGATGCGACCTGCGTATAGGAGGTGGTGGCAGGACAAAGGACGAGGAGAATACAATAGGTGCCGGTAGAATATAAGAGAGCGGTCCGTCGATGGAGGCAGGGTGGAGGGAGAGCGAGGTGTTGCTTTGTTGTGTTGCTTCTCTGGAGACTGGCGGTGGTGGTTTACTATTGGATATACGCCAGGAGTAAATAATATGTGATTTTGTGTTTGTTGGGCAGGCAGGCGGGCGTGTGGTGAGGGCGGCGAATTAAAGCTACAGGTACAGAGAGGTACATACTGTACCTTGTGTACATAGTAGTGCTCTCCTGGTGCAGTGCTATTGGCACCGTTACTGCCGCTACTGTAGGTTGGACTGGGCTGGGACGCGGTGCGAAAATGGGGCCGGAAGGAGCAAGGAGACAGGGGCAAATAAAAGGGGTGGGGCGCTGAGCGTGGTAAACTGGTGCTAAGGTACCGAGTGCTCAGTGCAAGGTACAGGCGGGTACTTGCTGAGGTCCGTTTGAGTGGTGACTAATGGCCCCACATCCCTTTGCAAGGTACAAATTGTCATCGTGAGTGTCAATGGCCTACTGCTAGATGCTTTGTGACGATAGATAGAGTTTCATGGATCGTATTGGTGTTACGAGACTATACGGTATATTTTTCATGCTATTTTCTGGGGTTGCCGTTTCTGTGTAGTATTTTTGTGTCTTGCTATGGCTTTCCGTATAAAGATGTCTGTTTTATATTGATATTATTGAGCTCGTGATTAATAATGTTTATAAATCAGATCAAGCATTTATATACACGGCACATACACACACATTCAGTGAGTATACACCCAGTATACCGCAGACCGAAGAACACACAGGGACACTCGCCACACAGAACACATAGATAAACAATGCACAACAGTAGAACACTGCACGATCAGGTGCTGCCGCGGCCCAGATGAAAACGTATATATAATATATAATATATGATAAATATAGATTAATACTACATGATAAGTAGATGCCGAATGCCATCAAGCACGGGCAGCCGAGCCCTAGAGCACGCCGGTGCGGCACCGCAAAACGCTGCATGCTTGTAGCCGGAGCGCCAAGCAGGCCGGCTGCCATCTGCCACCATAGCCCACCAGTAAACGCCAAACACCATCCTCCATGCAAAACATAACATGCAACAGCGTGCAAGCAAAAGCAGACTGGCTTATAAACAAAAGAAACCCAAGGCACTGTCCACCTCGACGGCTGGCTACCACATGCCACCATCGCCGTGCTGCCCATCACCAGAGTGGCCATAGTCGTAGTAGCCGCGGGAAGAGTTGTTTGGATCATCATCCTCATAACCCTCTCCGTGGCCCTGATGTCGCTGGTTTTCATTCGACTGGTGTGTGCCGTGGTCGTATTCGTAAATCTGGGCATCATCAATATAGTCCACAGACCCGTCCTGGCCTCGTCCCGAGTTCTGGCTGTTGTCACCATACGAAGAGGCAGACTGCTCATAACAAACCACCGGTTAGCACGACTGACAAGTACATACATGGCCGGACCTATGGGCCCTAGCCACCTCTCTCACAGCTGGAGACCACCTACCCGAGAATAATCATAGTTGTACTGGTCACCCTGCTGTTGCTGCTGCTGCTGCTGAAGCATCATCTGTTGCTGCTGTTGCTGCTGCTCGAGGTACTGCTGCTGCTGCTGCTGCTTCTCCTGCTCCCGCCGCCGCCGCTCCTCTTCTTGGCGCTTTTGGTGAGGCGATGTTGGAACATTAAGCTGTGGGTGCATTGCCTGAACCTTGGCGAGGTAGGAGTACATAAAGTTGGACAGCAGTACCTGGCTCCGCAGATCGCGCCGTGGGTTGGCTAGCTTGATGTGTGCCATGCGGTAGATAGCACGCTCCTCCACAATCGGGAACCTCGTGTACGGGAAGTCGATGTCGGGACGCATCAACCGCGGCGGTGGCGGATCCGGAGACGGGACCCTCAGCTTGCTCTTGCTGGCACCAACCTCCTTGCTCTCCTTTCGCCGCGAACCTCCAAAGATCGAGCCAAAGAATCCGTCCTTCTCCCTCTTGGCGTCGCTTGCCTTGCGACCGCCCGGCTCCCTTTTCTTTTCCTCATACATCTTTCCTTCTGCACTATCCCGGTCAATCAGGAGGCTCTCGCGACCCTTGGGGGCATTGTCGTAGCTCTGCAGGACATCGAGCCGGGCGCCGTCATGGGCCTTGTCTGGCTGCGCCCTTTCGCTCTTGGGACGAGCCTTGTTTGCTTGATCTTCCCGTGCCCGCTCCTGCTCCTTGTCGCGTTCACGCTGCATCTCAGCCTCTCTCTCCCTTTCCTTATCACGCTCGCGGTCTCTTTCCTTTTCCCTCTCCTTCTCCTTCTCCTTCTCCCGCTCCCTCTCCCGCTCTCTCTCCCTCTCGCGTTCCTTCTTTTTCTTCTCCCTATCGTCGCTCTTAAACCACTTCCACCCGGTTGACTTTCCTCCATCTGCCTCTTCACGGTCCTTCGCCTTTTTGTCCATCTTGCGGTCGTCAGACGACAAGGTGGGAATAAATGTGAGGCTGTCCGTTCTGGTCGAGCCACTTCCTGGCAGCGACATCGGGGCCTGGGTGATGTCGCTTAAAGTTTTATTAGGTTTGTGATCAGCAGGCGGCGGCAGGGAGGAAGGAGGCAATTGTTGCTGCTGCTGCTGAGTTTGAGGTTGAAGCTGCTGAGGTTGAAGCTGCGGCTGGTGTTGTGAGCCCTTGCTTGTCGATGGCCGCTTACTCGACCTCGGTGGAGGCTGCTGCTGCACCTGGGCCTGGGGGTTTTGTACACGCTGGTAGCGATCGTCCTGGATTGGCTGCCGTGACTCGGTCGGCGACGTCGGCTGTGCTTGTGCGGTGTCTCTGGAGTCACCAGTCTGAGAGGAAGACCGTTGGGGAAATGGGCGAGATTGCTGCAATGCGCGAGGGTCTGTTCCTCCCTGTGCCTGCACGCCACCGGGACTGTGGACAGGCGATGTCGGGTCATTTTGCGAACTGCCTGGCAAAGAGCTGTCCGACGCAGAAGTGACTGGTCGCTCGGAAAGGCTGGTGCTCGACCCACCGCCCTCTGCCGTGGCCATCTGCTGGCGCCGATTGGCAGAACGCACAGGACGAGAGAAGTTTTCGGGTGCCATAGGCTCGGACTGGGAGCGCTGCAAAGCGTGGCCGAAGGGTAACTCAAGATCAGACGTTGGCGACACAGCGGAGTACTCGTCGCCATCCTTGTCTGCATCTTGTTGGGCCTGGCGAGCGGCATTTATCCGCTTCGATAAGTTCGTGCCGTGCCGTAAACTGCCTCCTTTACGGTATGTTGTCCGCGTAGATCTGCGCAGACCCATGCTCGCAACGGGCAAGATGGGCTTATCTTCATCAATGCTGCTTGTCTCGGAGCCATCCGGCTGTCTTTGATTGTCCAATGCTAGTCGCTTGACAATGGTGGTCGGATCGCTCACAAGCTCTTCAATGTTGACCTCGGGGGTGCTTTGCATGCTGCCAGCACGGGATGCCCCCCTTCTGGAGCGCCAGTTGTTGCCCGGAAGCGGCTCGTTGTCGGCGCCCCTGCTATCAACCTGTCGAGACAGCATAGACTTTTTTCTGCTGAGGCCGCCGGATTCGTCCCGCGGTTGCTGGCTGTCGGGCGCAAGCAAAGAATCGCCCGAGCGACGCTTGATGGATTGTACTCGTTTTTCCAGGAAGTTTTTAAACTGATCGGGGGCTAGTTCCGGATGGACCTTGGCCGGCACCCAAAGCAGCCGTGAGATGTCGCCCTCGTCATCTTCACCAGACGGGGCTATGGACGGCATGGACATCAGAGAAAGGCCCTGAAATGGAATGAGGTCAGGATCTGCAGAGTTGCCGACATCCATAGACATTCGTCGGAGTGCCTGTAGGTTGCTCAGTTCCTGTGCAATGTCATTGGGGTTGTCGATGTTGGTAAGGGGGAACTGCGAGCTGCCCTGAGAGTCGGCTTGCACATCGCGCAAGGAGAGAGTAGGCGATAGGGGCGACGATGGCTGATGAGGGGACATGTATGGATCAAAGGGTTGAGCACCGCCCTTGTCGCTTGGGCGCCGGGCTGGCAGCGTCTGTGCCTTTTTCAAATCCGAGCCGAGTCCGACGTCACTTTCGGCGCTGTCTGGGGGAGATTTCGTGATTTGGGGTATTATATCGGACATCGTCCGGGTGAACTTGCGTCGGTCATCGGGCCGAGTGCGGTCGTCGACTTGCGTGTGGTTTAATAGTCGCGACTGTGTGTGTAGCGGTGGCAGATTGAGTTTTTGTATTTGTTCGCCGCCATATGGCGAGGCTACGAAACTGAGAGGGCGGCTGTCATGTCGTAGATCATGAGGTAAGTCGTCGTCACTGTCGCCGTACAGGGTTCCTATGGCCTCGGTGACATGGTGGCTTGGGTCAGAGATGGACAGCTGATTAGTGTGTCCTCGCCGATTCGAGAAGCTCTCGCCGGTGTCGCGAGGGCGGGATGAGGTCTGAGACAGGTCAGCATGGGGTATAACTTGTAAGGAACGTGGGGAGAAGAGCAGGAAAGAAGAGGAAGAAAAAAGGAAAGAAAGATAAGAAGCGAAAGTACAGGAAGGAGGAGCTGTCTTTCGTGACAAGAGACATACCATCATCGAGGGGTGTGGAACGCGGGCCAGGAACAGGGCCTAAGCCGGCGTTCCTTGTCTTTCTTGAAAAAAAAAGAAGAGGACCGTTGTCCGAGGAGCTCAAGAGAGTAGAACGGCGTCCCTTTGGAGTCTCATGGGGGGGGGTTAGGCGGCCTCGTAGGTCGGATGGATTGTGGATGGGTAGACGGTCTAGGATTTTGATATTTTGCCTGTATGGTGTGTCGAGCAATGGCCGATAAGGAGTGAACAGCCAGGAAGATAGACTGAGAGGGAAGTGTGAGAGGGGGTGGTGAGCCGGCGGCGGTCTGAGGGCTTTGTCGAGTCGGAGTGGTCAAGTCGAGGCTGTCGAGGCTGTCGAGGCTGTCGAGGCGAAGAGAAGAGACAGTAGGAAGAAGGGGGTTGGCGGATGGCAGTAGACAGGACGAAAAGGCAACAGAGTTTGGTCCAGCAAGGCAGTGAGAGGCAGTGGACGAAGGAGGGGGTGGGCGTAGATCAGAAACAGAGAATGGTGAGGTGTAGTGTGTCGAATAGGAGGAGTACGGAGCGGCAGGCTGAGTGAGGGTTGCAGGCTGAGGCACCTCGCAGCAGTCTCGGATGGCTGACTAAGTGACTGAGTGACTATGCAGAGCCCCTCGAGGGGTTTGCGGCGGACGGTCGGGGCGTGAGGAGACGGAGGCAGGGAGGAGGGAGGCCGGCGTTGAGGTTGGCGATGTTGAAGAAGTTAAGGGGGCAGGGCGCTGGGCATCGAGGGACAAGTCGAGATGGCCGGTGGACGATGAGCGACGAGAGCACGCGGGCGAAATGTCCGGCGGTGGAATGAGTGGGGAGGTTGTATATGGTAGGCTGTAGGTACTGTCCTAGGTAATCAGGGTGTAATACATAGTACTTTGGATGTACTGTATGTAATCACTCCATACATAAGCATGGGTGATACGTTGGGGAGTTGGACTTGCCCAGGCTGGTTGTTTCGAGCAGGAACGACCAGTTTGCAGTGCTGCTAGAGTAGGTGCGCATCACTTCTTACAACATAACCACTATTTACGGAGAAGGAGATACAAAGTGGCAGGAGACGGAGGAGATTAGGGGCGCAGGTGGACTCTCGTTGGGCGCAAGATAGGAGACAGCAGGTGTGGTAGGCCTGGCCACCGGTAGCGTTGATGGGGCCGATGGGGTCGATGGGTCTATGGGTCAAGACTGGAAGTGGATGACCCCTCTGCTTACACTGTTGCTTACATTATCCAGCAGTACAGAGTAGAAGAGGAGTGAAAGGGGTAGAAGGGCCAGTCAAGACCTACCGGATTTGGTGTGCGATGTAGGCGGCGGCAATACCAAAGTATAAATCAGGGAAGGCGGGATGGCCCAGAGAACAAAGAAGGCAGGAGCATCAAAAGCCTGCGAAGCCCAGGGTCCGCGAGGGGAAACCGAGCTACGGAGTTACAGTGGCCAGCTAACGGCAGGAGCGGTACAGGCACAGGCATCCGGAAGCAATACGTCGCGCAATTAGGTGAGCGTATGGCGAGGACAGGAGAATTTATGGCATCACAACATATCCGACTCTGCGATTCACAAGTGTTACATGTATTAAGCCAGCTCCTACATTCTACGGAGTATGTGCCGGCGCACGGTGGACCTTGTCTTGGGTGACTTTGCGGTGTGTGTGATGTACCACATGATGCGACTAATTGGAGAAAGTTGGAGGCATAAGTCTCACTGCAAATCTTCAGCAAAACAGCACATGCATTTTGCCGCTGGCCAAAGCATTAGTACTATAGCTCTTGCGGAAACGGTGATGCAATGTTGCAGGCGCGTATACTAGATTTCAATCACAGTGACATATATGAACTGTAGTTGATGGATATAATAGTAATAGACGAATTACAATCAGCGCCGTCGTTTGAGTTGATAGAATTCCATCATGGTAGATTTATAGGAGTAATATTAGGCTTCCTGTATCTAAAACTTCAGGCTTGGAAACCGAGTCAAGTTTATCGATACCAGAGTTGGAAACCACTGATAAATTAGTAGGAAACTATCACTGAATCAATTCAATGAAAACAAAAATTGAATTAGCTCAAAACTGTAGTACTAGTACTTTATCAAGTTCTCCTACCAGTAAGTAACTTGCAGTTCTGAATTAATAAATGGTGAGAATGCAACAGTTTATTTATGCACCTTAAACAAATGTGGTAGTCTTAAATAATTGAAAAATATGGACTAATACCAAAAAAAGCAAAACCAAGTAGAGCTAATTTATTCCCATAATGTCAGTAGATGAGGAGACACCGTCGTATGCACCTTTTTTATTGTTGTTAATTGATTTCGTCTCAAATATTAACTTCAATTTTTTTCTAAAAATCCCTAACCATTGACGTACTTCAAACTGGAATAAGCGGTTTATAAGTATAATGTATAAATAGATAAATACTGACTGACTATTGCTGGGCATGAGTTAACTAACTGATATTCCCTGAGCACGTAAATAATTGATTGAATTTGATACTACCAGTCAGGGTTTGGAAAAATAATTAATACTTATTAATTTGTTTAGTAGTTTAGTAATTAAATAGTTTTAATTGTTCAGGTGGCCTGCTAAAATAAATTAATACTAATTTAATTTTTTGCCAACCCTGGTACCAGTCCACCCAGATAATAAATACGAATTTAGTTAATCAATTAATATCACAAATAGTATCAACTATTTTTCCCAATTCTTATGCACGTGTAGTTTTGACAACTTGACTCTTAAGAGTGCTGGATGGCAACGTTGGGAAAACAATCATTTTACAATGCCAGTCAGAAAAATGTTGACAAACTTTATTTAGTATTACCGTAGTACAAAGCCAGAAAAAAATTGCCAGTCAAGGTATAGTTTAATACGTACTAATTGAACATAAATAACTTAGATTTAATATATGGCGACACCTCCGAACAGTAAATAACAGTACCTTGATATATATAGTTAGCGCAAATTTTCAATCAGTGTAAGTTGCTCTATTAAGATCTCTTAGTACAAATGCGGGAGTACTAATACTGATAGAAAAGAATTAGCCGGCAAGGTTAAAAGTTACTGAGCAAAACTTACGGGTTAGAGTTTAGTACTTGGTATTTATTTGAAACATAATATAGTTTTGTACAAGCCCTGATAGTAGCGCATTTCATTCAGCAGTAAAAGTTTACGAGCGGTATCTAGGTTATTGATCGACTTTAATATAGTATCGGACATTTGAGCACTGATGTTGTATAATTGCGTACTACCGCTGGGGGCTGAGTATTTTTCAATTGATTTAATACAGCTTATTTTAAATAAAAAGCTACTTTCGCGAGGGCTAAAATTAACCTTCCATCTTTCATCATGATTGCCAATTCAGTTAGAACATTCAATACTGAGCTATTTGTTGTACTTAGTCGATATTATATTATGATTTATAACGCTTGGCTCTTCAGTGTAAATCGTTGGGGAAAATAATCAATACTAGTTAATTAATCGGGCGGCGTGCTAAGATTAATTAATATTAATCAATTATTGCTTGGCATTCATTATTATTCTTATACTGATTAGTTATTTTCCCAATCCTGTGTTATCATCTTGATCTAAACCTGAATTCATGGACCTAAAGATAAATTAAAATTATTGTACTTGCTAGCAGGATTGGTTGAACCTAATCATAAATTAAACTATAAGCCCTGCTTATTACTAGTACCTTATTAGGTTAGTAGACCGGGCTCACCATATTTTACTAGTCGAGCAATAATCGATTAGGTGCGGCGGTGCAGTCTTTCGACTATCAGAAATCATTTATAACCGTCACAGCCGGTGCCTAAAACTGTAGGTTGTGTTAAGTGAAGGACTACCTGATAGATTATTCGTACTGATATTACTTTGCAATATCCACGTTAAATAGAATGTGCTAGGGCGGGGATATTATTTATATGATATACTGACTAGATACTTGATTAGATTTAAACAGTTACTCAATTACTTAATCAGTTAATATACACCCGACCGAGTGTTTAATTGATATTAATCAACGTTGGGAAAGCCGAAATTATCTAGTTGGCCTACTTATACTAATCGGTAAGAATTGATTAGTTTCTTAGCACTGTTTTCACTAATAAATTGAGCAGTATATTAATCAATTATTTTCCCATCCCTGTGAATAGAGAGCATCAAGTTTGGACAATATAATAAGCTTCTTTAAAACGCAACACCAAATTTCACAACAGATTACAATGGTAAGACCCTTGTAAAAACCGTTTCTGAATACATTAACTACTACTTAGTACCTGGCTGAAATATATCATAAACATATTAAACTATACATCTACACTATATATAAGTTTATATTCAATGATTATTATTATATACAGTATAGTAACACAGCCATCAACATCGCAGCAGTAGCAGGATTTATTTGTTCCAGCCGTAAGCTTATCACATGCTACTACCCCTACCCAAAGAACTATCTTTACCATATACATAAAGTCCATAAGCGCAAAAACTGCAACCGCTTGAGGATTGTGTTTTAGTTAGCAGCTACACACACTGGTTAGAAATTGAGAATAAATCGGTTTTGAATCACTACTTCATTGACTTTCTACGCTGGTGTTTGCGAAATAAAGCAACATAATCAAGAATCGATAGTACGAAGTTAGATGAAACTAAGCACAATATACAGCTAATAGTATTAGTTAAGATTGTTCACTCCCAAGATGATTAGTAGTACCAGGGCTGGGAAAAGAATTAGTTAGTATACTAATTAGTATACTAATGATAATTAGTGCCAAGCAATAATTAACTAATATTAATTAATTTTAGCATGCCACCTGAATGATTAATTATTTTTCCCAAGCCTGGACTGTAGTACTAATAAGCAAGTTTTATAGCTACAGATTACCAAAAGCATTCGTGATAAGTACTCCTGAAATAAGCTCGAGCATTTAACTAGTACTACTAAACTAGTACTTATAACTATCACAACATGAAAGCAGGGGTGGGTAAATAGCCAACTACTATACTAAATAGTATACTAATGATTAATGCTGATAACTAGTTAACTGATCAATGTTAGATAATTTCACTAGGCCACCCAATTAGTTAGATGATACTAATTATTCGGGGGACTAGTTTATTAGTTTAGTTTCGGTGATTCATTATCTGAACAAGTTTTCGATAAGTTTTTATTTCAATGATTGCCAACTAAATCAAAAGGAACAGTAATAGCTTCCTTGGACAATAGTAGCAGCAGCTGTGTAACGCCAGTCCTTGTGGTTGGCGGGGTTGGATCCTGCTCTATAGAAGGCACTAGCTCTCGCAGCTATCAGGTTTTTCGCCGGCCTGTTTTCTCTTGTTTACATAAGCTAACTTTGCAGTCCTTATCTCCAATTCACGGTCACATCACCCTGCGCTCTTTCGAGATTGCAGCTGTTCTCACTTTGCATTGTTCTGTTTTTCATTCACTCACTCCATCACCTCCCTCTCTTCTCCCTCACACACGACGCTAAAAGTGAAATAGTAGAAACTTTATTGCAATTCCCACTAAAACTGTCATCTAAACAGTATAAAATAATCACAAAGCTATAAGAAAAATGACAAAAAACCATTAACCAAGTACGTAGTAACAAAAACCTCGGTTATTCCTAATAAATAAATAAATCCGAATATACTAGACAACTTAAATGGCTTTATTTTCACGTCCTTCAAAACTTAAATATTCTAATACAATATATCTTTACCATGATGTTTCACTATTAGCCTACATCACGACTAAATTACAAGGAAATGTATACAGCAAAGTTTTACTTATTTAATTATTTTCCCAACCCTGATTCAAAATATGAGTTTAAAATATTATTACAAAGTGTCTCGTAATATTACTACGTAGTGTTTCGATACAATCTCTTGTCTAATCGAAGTTACAAGTATCTTGTTCATAGTTTAGAAATTGAGATATAGATAGTTGTAGTACTCCTATATGTATTGATTTGAGTACGAAAGTATCTATGATCATTTAGTTCAGTCAAAGTACTATTTCGACAGTTAATTTGAATAAGATGACTATAGTCTATATTTCATAATCTAGCAAACTTGAAGGTACGAAAGTGAAGCTTAAAATAGTAAGATTACAATCAGTTTAATAATTCAGCTCGTGGCGATGCACTCGACTGTAATAAAATCAAAAATAAATAGGGGTATAAATGGACTGAGTTACTAAAACATCTCTGATTACAATCTTATACAGCCCATTATACACGTCTGAAAAACTCTATAAAAAGTATTATCTAGAACAAGCAATACTTATTTTCATGTAATAAAGGCCGTATAAAATAAAACGTATCACGCTCTTATAAACGATCTAAAACTACATATCAAATACTAAACTAGTATATAACTAAACTATATAATTAATAAGTATTAACGTTATTCATTATTAAGTTTTTTAACAACCCTATTATAAAAAGTATAAACCAATATATTTTTATATTTAGCTATAGCCTTAATACTAAGTAGGATAAAAAGTTAATATCAGATAACAAATCAGCTAACTAATTGATTAATCACTAAAGTAGCCTAATTACATTAATTAATAATAACTATTAGCTACTTAACACTGAAATAGGCTAGATGACCTGGCTCAAAACATGCAGCCAAAACACACACAAAAACAACAAGTCTTTATATGCTGGCGCAGGGCTCTGATTAAAAGTCTATAGCTCCCTATTTTGATAGGGATCTTTTAGTCCGGCGGGACGCTATACTTCAGGAAGGAAGCCGTCTTCATCTTTACGTCAGTAGTGCTATTCGCTTCTCGATTCTAGTCGTGGACTCGTCGTTCTGTGATTTTCTGTATTCGTTGTTACTTGCTTCTTTAATTAAACTACTGTTTAGAACCCCGAGATCAGAACCTCTATGGGTTTTGATCTTCAGAACCCTTGTCTTCACTTTACTCTACTGATGTAGTAATTTAAATCCTTTATATCCTCCTTTGATTAATTAGAAAAACGACGACACAGCTTTTTGGTATACTGGCCAGGGCTATAAAGCAGCCCGGCTTAACTTAGTATAAGTTATTATTAGACTTTAGTTATTACTAGTATACTAAAAGGTTCTGAAAACAATTAGTTAGTAATACTAGTTAGTATATTAACTATTTATGTTTTTAGATATAGTATAGATCTTATTTAAAGCTACGGGCAGCTTTTTTATTTAGTATTTCTTAGTAAGCTATAAGTTATAACTACTAGCCTAGTGGCTATTTATTATAAGCAGGGCTGGGAAAATAACTAAGTAGTATACTATTTAGTATACTAATAATAATTAATCCTAAGCAATAGTTAATTAATATTAATTAATATTCATTGTTCGAGTGAGTAATAAATTAAATATTTATTTAGTATTAATTATTTTTCCTAATACTGCCTACAAGTCAACTTCAAGTAATATAGAATAAATCTCAAATGATATTGCTGAGCTTTATTTAATGACAGTTCACATTCAGCTTTAATTATAGATTGAATCAATACCAGTAAAGTCTCGCGAGATACATAAAATTTAGCTAACGTCCTCTAACACAAGAAAAGGAACATTTTTGAGACTCATTTCAATCACTTAATATAAAACATTGCTATCAATAGCGGACTCCGGGATACGTTAAGTATTTATTTCCCACTTGCTGGACTATCTATAGTCATTAACAGTTAAGGTTAGGAATCAACTAGCTAAGAATCTGTTCAAGTACATTAAGTCTAAAAACTGGTCGAAAAGTATTATACTTTAACTTAACTTAAAAATCGAACCCAAATTAATAAGTTACCCATAAGCAAACAACTAAAAGTAGTTAAACCTTGTGATATAATGAGTTTAACTATATACAATTATTGCTATATTCAGTAGAAGTAAGAATGTGAGAGGAAGATGAAATAAAAGAAACGAGCTCGACGAAGAAAAAACGACGCCACAAAATCTCTCAGTCATGTTAAGAGTTTTCTACGAATTGACATATTTAAAGGAAACACTAGAGAAGGCGATGTAAGTGTTGCTGAACAAAATGTAATAAGCTTATCCGTACACAAAAGGACAACTGACACGGCCTATATAGTACTGAAATATATACGTTTTGCATCGCACAACAAGTCCCTATTTAGCAACTTTGACTTCTCTACTAGATTCTTTAACCTTACCCTTAGCTTGGGTTTTCTGACCTCTAGTTCGAAATACAAAATGTAAATGTACAACACGGGCAGATGAACACAACACGCACATTTAATAAAACTAGAAGACCAATCTTGTTGACCAAGCGTAAAATACAATCTGAGTTTCACTTCATATATCAGCTACTTACTAATCCTAAGTGATCGTCAATCAAGTTAGTGATAGCTAAAAAAAAAAAACTTCGATAGAAATGTCAAATTTGCCGAAAAGGTACTTACTGTACGACGTAAAACGCCCATTTTTGCTGGTACCGTATGGGCCGTGACGGGAATCATTTAGTACCAGGGTTGGGAAAAATATTTAATAGTAAATGAAAAAAATAAAGAAATAATTAATTATTCGGGTGGCCTGCTAAAATTTATTAAAATTAATTAATTATTGCTTGGCATTAATTATCATTAGTATACTAATTAGTATACTAATTAAATATTTTTCCCAACCCTGTTTAGTACAGGGATTAACTTTGTATCTTTTCTTGAATAACATTCACATCGCGTTTGTAGCCTATAAATCTACTAAATCTCGAATCTACTGAATCTACTTAATCTACCGAATCTACTGAAAAAAAATATAAGATAAAAATAAACGACGAAATAAAGAAGGCAATAAATAAATCCTTTTTTCTATACTTAGAGAGATTAAAAGCATCAAAAGCATCAAAGATTCAAAAAATTAAAAAGAAAAGTATCAAAGTCACTGGCTAAAAGATACTTCTGACGGCTATGTATTGCTACGGAAGAGTACGTTCCCGTCAGCCACGAAATTCCTATGTATTTCCAAAAAAACTGAAGCAAAAGTTACTGAAAATCCTAACCTTAACCTCAACTTGATTTATGATGTTGACCCTAATTAGCATACTAATTAATTATTTTACTAATCCTAATAATAACAAAGTTATTCTATTGTACCACAATACTATGCGGCTGGTCAAAACTGGATAAACACGCCTGAGTACTTGCTTAATTAGATAACTAGTTGAAACTCTAACATTAGTGCTCAGAACCACTGGTTCAAAGCAGATAAACTAGCATTGTCTTAATTGGAGTGCATGTTTGTTTTCGAGCCCTTGCCTTGCATGAGAATAACATGTTGTAACTTTGATTAGAGAAACAGAACTATTTAAATAAAGCTTCTAAATGTATGCAATAAAGAGGGCTACGAAAATAATAAAGACAAAAGGCTAAATAAAAATATTGAAAATGATTACATTACCTATTAACTTAAGAAATAAGTCTAGAAACTTTGTTAAAAACAGACTATTACTAGCTAACTAACTAATTAGTATGTCCTCCCCTATATAGGTGTTCTAATCGACACTTCTCTAGTGTCTTTAAACACAATCAAATACAACACTTTTTCGCTTAAAAAGTAGAAGTCTCTTTTCTTAATATTTAGTGTTTGCTGTTTTATAGTTTTAATTCGTTGGATGCTTTTATTTTACCTTCCTTGATATAGTTATTCTTATTTTACTTTTACGATATACTTCCGTCTCATCGTTTCGGTATATATTTTTGAATACCCTCCGTCTCTCGACTAGGGTTGGGGAATATAATTAGTATTAAACAGTAAATATTAACTATTTGGGTGGCCTGGTAAATTAATCAACTATATTTCTATACCTACTCTCGGAACTTCCTCTTAAGTGACCAAAAACGCAACTATATAACAGCATTCACTTTATACCCGTAGTTGAGTATTTTCTGATAATGCAGTCCTACTTTTCAACCTATTACTCTTTTCCGTATGGTTTTTATTATTATTTCAGAAGGTTTCTAACGAAGGTAGGATAGTAGGACTAACAGCGGATGTTTATAGGGTGCCAGCTACTTCTTATTTATTTTGAAGTGTTAACTGTGCTATCGAGGAAAGGGGGTTGTAGTAATAGGTCTTTCTCTACTTGAGTGCTTTCTATAAGACCCCTTTACTCTTTAACATTTTTGAACCTAGTTTTTATAACCTCTTTTGCACTTAACACCTCGTAGATAATAGTGTTAATAATTATGTTAATCACTCGAGTAATAAACTAAGTAATTAACATTAGTTATTTTTCTTTAGTCCTGACTCTCGTTAATAAACTCAATACTAAAATGTCTAACATTATTTATTGTAGTGAAATATTTACCATTACTGCAATCAACTACTGTTTGTTTTCTTATTTTTATAGTAAAGAAGATGAAGCAAATTACACTACTATTAACTTAAACGGTAGATATATAAAGCCTCTAGATATACTGTAGATTATACCAACTGACATCTCGATCCTGTTACTATAAATCTGATTAAGATTCGACGTAAAGTAAAGAACGGATGGGGTAAAAGACCTACAGTTTCATGGGCTTACGTTGCGTTTAGTGAGAGTAGTAAATACATCAACAAATCAAAAGTGTGCTCTTTTTCGTTATTTAAATCTTTGATATTTTATTGATACTATGTTTAGCATTGTAGAAATGTATTTACTAAACATAACGTAGCTAACTGGGCTTGATATGTATAGATACTTACTGAAGCACTATTATTAATATAATTTACTACGATCTGAGTTAGTGTTTTCCTAACCCTGCCTGGTTGATTGAAAAGCCTTCCGGTGAGTATTAGTTTTGTAAAATAGGCTTTTCTATAACTAGCTCAAACTATAAAAACTAGTTTTAGTGGATATCTTTAATGATGCGATGTACTAAATATGAGAGAATATGTTCACATGAAGCTGATTGTGAATTGATTAATGGTTCCTGTCGCACTCCAAGCTTACTTGGTTAGTTCATGCAAAGCTTTTTACTTAAAACAATATAAATGCAGCTTGTACTTAAGTCATGGCTTGTTTTGTAACAGCTCATATGAGTTTTATACATGGGTCCTTCTTGGAGCTGATTCTTTTCCAGCTAAAAATGTAATATGTAGAATCAGGGCTGGAAAACTAGGTTATTAACATTGATATCTTTTAACAGGACTCCTAAATAAGTAACTAATACTAATTAACGTCCTTCACTTTGTCTAAAATAGAACTTTAATAAATAATAATGAACTACGGTAAACTCTGGCCTACAACATTCACTCCTATTGATTGGGATAGTGGGACAAATTATACTGTAACCACATTGCTACATGTTTAGTGTAACATTCTAAATGATTGTTTTAGGTTGAGTAGTATTGTCCTCGGTTTTTAGCTAGCTTCATTATTACTCTCAACATTAGATTTCATTTTGACTGATTAGGTACTTCTGCTGACACTCAATATATGAAAGTGTAATGTAGTAGCAGTATCTAAAATTAATGTGGACCTAGTTCAGTTTTAGTTTGTTAGGATGCTAGATGTGAACTTTTATAAGACTTACCAGGGTTGCGAAAAATAATTAATACTAATTAATTAATTGAGTGACCTGGTAAAATTAATTATCATTCGTATACTAACTAGTATACTAATTAATTATTCTCCCAAGCCGGTTACGTCCGGGATTTGGAAAATTTAACAAACGTACCACTTAGTATATTAATAAGGGTTTCGAGAAAAAGCTAATCACTGGGACTTATTATTGATTAGTGACAGGTGGCGTGGTAGAACTAATTGATATCAATTTAGTATATCTCAACATTGATAATAACTATTCTACAGCCTAGTATACTGGCTGGCTATTTCTAAACCTAGTATCACTTAGAACTGAACTGACTGTGTGTAGACTATTTTAAAACTACAATATATAAAAGAGAACGGTATAAAATGTTTTCGATAGTGATGGCAAAAGTAAATAATACTGGTTAACTAATCGGGAGGCCTGTTAAAACTAAATATTATTAATCAATTATTGCTTGGCATAAATAATCATTAGTATACTAACTAGTATACTAAGTAATAACTTTCCTAAACTTGATTATTAGGCAGGGGTGACAAAGCTAAGTATTATCAATTATCTATCCTTAACGACGAATTTTAGATTAAATGATTAGAGGGGTAGCTTGTTGTTAAAGCTAGTTAGTTAATTTTAGCAGGCCACCTGAATAATTAATATCAATTAGTTACTCGAGTAACTAGTTAGTATTAACTATTTTTCCCAACCCTGTTTCAAATCGCGATAAAGTTCAAAAGAGACACACGTAAAAGTAGAGAAAAGGTGAAGCTACTTTTCTGACATATTTTGACGAGTTTCATGAACTGATGCGTCAGGATTTTCTATCCTTAATGGGCGAGAACTGCACCACCTATGTAGTGACTACGCCTAAACATGACGATACTCATCACGCTTTAGGTAATTTTGACTCATCACACTACCAAAAAATGAGACTGCAATTTGTATATAGCACATTTGGCAATACTGAGTTACTTAAAATCCCTCGCGCCTTACTTAGGCGAAAAATTCCTGTCTACTTCTGACTCAGTTTTGTCCAGTAATATGGACAAGGTCAAGAAAATAACTAATTAGTTTACTAGCCATGTAGTATGCTGATATTAACTACTTGGATGGTCGAGCATAATATATTCCTATAATAGTCAACATGACGGACCTAAACCTTGACTGAAACTAGTAAATGCAACAGCTAACAAAATTTGGCTGGGTACTTATCAGGGTTGGGAACTCACTTAATTAACAATAATTAGTTTTATCAGGCTTTCCTATTAATTACCTACCTAATTAACTCATTTATTAATATCCGATTCAGGAATTCATTGACTATTACTAACTATTTGAGTAGCTAGGCAATAAGTTTTCCCAACCCTGGGGTTTATGGCTAATGCTTAAATAATATGAATGAATAATAATGAGCATTAAGCTAAAGCGAGTAAATACAATGAGCTTAGCTAAGGGTCTAACTAGTGATATGAGTATTGTATTCAATACTTGGTCCCATGTACCGTTGATTATGTTCTGGTCATTTTAATTAATTGATTCTTTATCCCATCTTTCACCCTTGCCCTCCAGAGTTGGGGAAAGTAGTTAATACTAACTCATTAAGTAATTAACACATTATAAGGATGGCTTGCTAGAAGTGATTAGTATAAATTAACTATTGCTTGGTATTAATTATAATTAGTATACTAATAGTATAGTAATTTATAATTTTCTCAACCATGTATGGGATCAATGATGTCGAACGTGCGGAAAACGGACTTACTTTATCTACTGTACGACGTAAATACCACTATTTGCTAGTTCTGTATGGACCGCGACAATGAGTATTTATTCTCTGTGCAGTCTGAAGGGTTACACTCCCTATCTTTTCTTGATTGATATTCACATCGCGTTTTGCAGCGCGTGTTCTTTTGACTCCAGATGAATAGTAATAAGAAAGCATGATAAAAGTGTAAGAAAAACATTAAAAGTCACTAGCTAAAATGTATTTCTGACAGCTGTATTAGTTATCAGTACGGCAAAGTAAGTTTCCATCAGCCACGAGCCTCCTATGCTATTCCAGAAACATAGGAGCAATTTTACTGTTAGCTCCTACCATACTAACCAGATTTAAATTGATTGATCCTGAAGCTGTAGTTGCGGTTTCAGTCCAACTTATCCTAAACAGGTCAGAATTGATAAAAATATTAAAGACGCTCGGCACTGAGAATCAACACGACCTAACTACTGATAGCGGATGTACTTATGCTAAACATGAACTAAATCAGGATTCATCATTTAATTTCATGATTTTTCGAGCTATGCGTCTACTCGATTTAGTAATATGTATCACAGTATCACTAGTACTAGAAGTTATACTAGCTAGTGAATTTTCATATTACAACTGATATGTTCAACACGTAAGGAAACCTCCCAACACTGTATTTACCACGTTACGCAGATCTTGTACGATTGTCCCGCTGCAATAGTAAGTATTACTCCATCAAATAAGTTAAACTGTGGTTAATCAATGTAAATTGTGTACGAATGAACTGACTCTTTGAAGTGCGCGTCGTTAAAATTGTGACTGTGGGACATTAGTTGATGTTGGTTCAATCTCAGTTAATAAGTTTTCGTTTCAAATAAACTCTATCTCACGCATTGGTTTTTATTTATCTTTATGATTAGTTTCTTGATAACTTTGATCTACTTAACTGACGTTTTGACTCATTCTATACTACCCTATACAGATTGCAATAAATGAAACTAACACGTTTGAGATAACACTCATACTTAATTTATATTAAATCAATTGATCTGAACTAATAAAGTATTTAGCTCTCATAAAAGGTCTCCTCGTCGAGTTTCCTCCCTAAACAGAATATTATAAAGGTCAGCTGAGCATGAAAGAGGTTAGGGAACTGGTGTTTACATATGAACTAGGATGTATGTATCCTCTTTATATCTGAAAATACTGCGCACGATAAACTGCCAATATAATCGTTCGCACAGACAAGATACTACTACAAGATAGTTACTGTAAATATGAAACACGCACGACAACTTTCTTCGTATGTATAGCGAGTTTGGGAACTTGATTAATATTCTACATAAGTACGAGTTACTTCATACTAGTATAGTATTTGGCAGGGTTGGGAAAATAATTAATTAGTATACTAATTAGTATACTAATGATAATTAATGTCAAGCAATAATTAATTTTAGCAGGCCAACCGAATAATTAATATTAATTAGTTATTTAGTATTAATTATTTTTCCCAACCCTGCTATTTGGCATCAGTTTTATTTCATGTCGATTGTGGAACATATTTTCTAGCTCTGAAGAGTGTCAAACAAATATATCAGTGACTGACTTAAAGTTACTGGATTTAATTTTGTACTGGTCAACTAACAAGGACCGTAATATTATAGTGTAAATTCTATGCGATCTGTATGAAAAACAAATCAAACATAGTAACAATAGCCAAGGTAGCAAGTAATGTATCATCGAGTTTGTATACTTTTAGCATTCTTAAATGCCTAGGATATAAGCAAAATAGAAACTGTCAGGCTTTTTTTACGGTCAATAGTTTATAATAAATTGCTATCGACTAAAAATGCTACAAAAATGAGATAGTTTTTTTATATAGCACTTACTGAACTGTGCTATGCAGTATCAAAAGCAGTACTTTTAATCTACGTCATATGTCGTAGCTATCTCAATAACTAAGTAATTAGCTACTGATTTTCCCAACCCTGCTGACAGCAACCGATTATTATTTATAAGTTAATACCAAAATAAATAAATTGGTAATGTCTATTTTAGCAGCTATTTGATTGATAATTTTAGCAACTCAAACACTTGTTAATAGTTTTATTCTGCAATTGATACTAATTATGATCAATCCCCACCAAGACTATATGACGATCCCCTTTTCTTGGTAATTTTGATGTACGCGTTATAGTTGCAATAAAATACCTGTCTTACACTAATAATATTATATAATATTCTTGGGGGTCGCGCCTCTGTATATATTACTGTATTACATATGGACGTGACAATATGACGTGGCAGCCTATCTGTCTTGTCGATGTACCAGTGGTGTCGATATGCTAGGCTCGGTCCATCTATTGAGGCCGGCTAGGTGCTGTGTGGCGGCTATCTTCCTCGGTGTCCCTGTCTTGTCGTGTAGGGACCTGTCTACAGTTGCAGTCGTTGGTTTGATACCGTAGATCTTGATATCACTGCTATGCATCAGCTAGATTCTGGTCTGTGCACTGTGTGGTTGGCTGGTGCCGGCTACGGACCTGTCTAGGTATGTGCAGTGTTATACTCGAGTTTATCGTTGTTATTGTGAGTTTGCAGTCTGGTTTACATTCTTTTGTCTGCTTGTCTGTGCCGGCCTATCTATCTTACACATCTGGTCTTGAGGCAGTACTCTTATGTAAATGTATTGTTCTGGCTTTCGTATGGTCCTAGAGAACGTGTCCTCTGGTCTTGGGCGAGATTGGGGTTTTTACGTGTAGGAGTGAACATCGAAGTCTCTCTCTCTATGTTGCAGAAGCATGTGCAGGGCTATTGGCAGATCATCTCTTGTTGTTTGCCCGTCCATCTTATGGACTGTAGCTGAGTACGGTCCCTGTAAGACCATGCTTCTACGTATAATACGGCTGGAGTCCCTCTTAATTCCGGCCTCCTTGCCGACACATTGGGTCGTGTGATCTGGTTCCGTGTTGTCGATGGTTCGAGTACGCCGCGGTTCGGATGGGGTGGGCTAGGGGTTGCCTGCTCTGTGGTTTATGATGCCGTGTAAATTCTACTTATTTGCCTTCTTGTATCCGGGATATTGCCGAGTTAGCTTTCACTGAGTGTGTGCCTTATCCTTCTGTATCGATTTCTGTAGTCCGTGGCAGTACTGTTACATGTTGCCAGAGGACATGTTTTACCTGGTTGTCGGGCCTTGGAGCGGTCTACAAAAGTTATCTCCAGCCATGTTTTGTCGTTTCGTATTTCGTATGACTTGTTTGTTTGATGTGTTATGCTTTTTGATATCGGTTCTTCTGTATGCCGATATTGCGGCCTCTCTTTGTGCGTATATGGAATGTTTGATGTGTATGTCGGTGTGGATTTTAATTTGCTTTGCTGTAGTATAATGGTTCGTCCGTTATTGTTTGTCTATATGTTATAACTCATGTGTAGTTTTGGTTGTCTATAGAATATAAATTCAGTTGAACGTTTTCAAGAGTACGTTAGATCATATTTAAAAAATTAAAATACTACCAAAAATTAAACTTATGAATATACTATTACCGCAACCGCCGAAACCTATAAAAGTACATTGAGAAATGCACAGTAAATAAATATGCTGTCTATATATCAAAACAAAAATACCAAAAAATAGCATGACCCCAGAAAAGTAAGAAATCACCAACAATTAGGCAAATGATAGATTTGCGAATAAGCTAAGTACACAAGGCTGCGGAGTGGAGGCACTGCACGTGCAGTGCTCACCAAAGCCTCGAGCAAAAAAGAGTACATAAGCAACGTATAGACCCACAACTGAGCCAGTCTGACATATATAAGCCAACCAATTGGCCAGACTGTGCGCCAGGCACCAAGGCACCAATCAATCCGAGAGCTCCAACCCCGGCTACACCACAAAATTCCACCATACCAAAGCCACATCGAAGCATATCACCACCGCGAGATACTGGCTTATTCCGTGAGCACGATTGTCCACCACCAGACCAAGAAAGCAAACGGTGCAGCATACAGCGGAAGATAACGACCCGTCGCGAAAAGGACCGGACCATCCAACTGCAACACAGCCAAAATGTCGTCAAGACAGGCTGCAATGTGAGTCTCCCAGAGGCTGGTGACGGCGACAACAACAACAATAGCAACGGCAATGGCCAAGATTGCTAACGCAGCTACCAATAGGTCGCTCTACCGGCGGGCACTGAAGCTGTCTCTCGACTGGGCGGTCCACAGACACCTTTGGCGCGGACAGGCGCTGTACATCCGGTCCCTGTTCGAGGCGAACAAGAATGTCACAAGCCCGAGACAGCAGCGGCTGTTATTAAAGGAGACCGAGAAGCTGCTGGAGAAGTGGAAACACCCCGAGCCATATGCCTTCCCAACGGCGCCCGGAGGTGAGTAGTCACTGGAGAATAAGAATAGAGGCAGATGTGAAGCGACACATGCGAAGAGGGGAGGGCACAAACGCGAGGAGAGAGAAGAGAGAAGAGAGAAGAGAAGAAGAGAAGAAGAGAGAAGAGAGAAGAGAAGAAGAGAGAAGAGAGAAGCGAAGAAAGAACGGAGAGCACTGCTAACACAACTGACAGGCTCAAAGTACGAGAGAAACCTGCAGGCACCGATCATCGACCGTGAGTACCCCAAGGCGGACATGGACAATGCCGGCCTAGGCCGGCCAGCCCGGGTGACCAGGAACACAATACTGACATGCATATTAGCACCGCCACCACTCAAATTTTAGGCCAACCCCGGAGCCAGCGAACCATACCACGGCACGACGACGACACGGAATATGGGACATAGAGGGGAGGACGGGAGGACTGCCACGCATGCATAGCGTGACGGGGTGGGCATTGGTGAATTTAGACGCGAAGCATTTTCTTAATGTACATAGTCAAAGAGCGGACAGGTCAGAAGCGCAATACGCATACAATATACATAGTAAATGTCATTGTATAGATGTGCTGGGTGAGATTGTTTATCAGGCTGGAGACAGACTACCTAGTACCGACTTCCACCCGCGATGCTCATCGCATAGCCATCACGAACGGCCATGGTGACCAACACCACGGAACTACGAAGGTGGCCGCCCGCAACTACCACAATCCACATAACAATACATCGCAATGTTGAGGCCAAGCGCCGTACGCGCAAGATACCCGCGCCGGTACATGCAGAAACAAGATACACCGGACCGGACGCGCCGACATAACGCCAAAACAAACAAACAGATCACCGAGTAGTAAGCAAAGACTAAGTTGCAGAAATTATCTCCTCAATTCATGACCATGTGCCGTAAAAACAGAAACAAAAATAGAATAAAAAAACAGGCGGGGCTTATTGTACAACCCGAGCATAAAAAGACAACCAAACCATTGTGAATCCGTGACCCCTTTGTGATGACACCCAAACAATCCCGAATTAGGATAAAGAAACCAAAAAACTAAAACCCATCTACAGCTCCTGGCTGGCGTTCTTGCCAGTCTTGCCGGTCTTCTTGGGCAGAAGGTCTAAGATGTGTTAGTTGGATAATCAAAAGACAAAGAGGACTGACAGGAGAAAAGACATACTCTGGTGGATGTTGGGCAGGACACCACCTTGTGCGATGGTGACGTGTCCCAGAAGCTTGTTCAGCTCCTCATCGTTCCGGATGGCCAGCTGCAGATGCCGGGGAATGATACGGGTCTTCTTGTTGTCGCGAGCAGCGTTGCCAGCCAGCTCGAGAATCTCAGCAGCCAGGTACTCGAGGACAGCAGCCAGGTACACGGGAGCACCGGCACCGACACGCTGAGCGTAGTTGCCCTTGCGGAGCAGACGGTGAACACGGCCAACAGGGAACGCCAGACCGGCCTTGGAGGAACGACTGAACTGTTAGACCAAGTAGAGAGATATAGATGCGAGGAAGAGTGTCAACTTACGTCTGCGAGTTCTTGGAACCGCTGGCCTTGCCGCCGGACTTGCCACCGCCAGTCATTTTGATTGATTTGGAAAAGGGGGTTGGGTGTTAAAAAGTAGTAGGGTTGCGTGAGCAAAGAGATGAAGTCTGGATATGCTGTGGTGGGCGTGAGTAGATGATTGAGAAGAAATGAGAATGGTGAGCAATGGAATACTTATGGTGGTGGGGGAGGATGCTTTATAAGTAGTTTTCGCGCAGTGAATCGCGTGTACACGGATCAGCTGCCCGCGACTTTCCACTAGTCCCAAACGGGAAACCGCTCCAGAAAAGGCACAACAACAAACGAGACAAATTGCGCCAGGGAATAGCAGTACCGCAATACGGAGGAAATGGCTGGACTCCTGAATGCACTATTGCAGAGTGGCCAGTGCACTTTCTCCAGCCCCAGCACAGCAGCGCGCAATCTTAAAGTCCTCCATGTGTTGCCCGCTTCTGATGATCCAGGCAGCCTCAGTACTCTACTATGCATGTACATAGTACTGTCATCCATGGTGGCCGGTCATTGGCCGGCTGGAGATCAATAACGATGGGGAGGCTGATAGGGATTGATGCTGCTCTGACGATCTTCTGATGGTCTTAATCTGGTCGTGCTCTATCTACGGTGTACAATACTGCAACACACACCAGTACATGTAGAGACGCAATACGACGTGCATGGATCCTGCCTTGTGGTATTATTCTGGTATCCTGGCCGTTGCTGACTTAGCATTGACCTAGCGATTACCAAAGGCAGGTACTTTACATCAGCTACTCAGTATTACATGGCAGTATTGCTTGCTCTTTCCCAGCCAGGCACATTCCCTTGCCTTCCCATTTCATCTCTTTCTCTTTCCCTTGCTATTATCCCACACTCCTTCAAAGGGCGACGCAACTCAGTCATTGTTCAGATCAGCCCGACTCTGGCTTGCAAACCACTCCCTCTTCTCCCTTTCGTCGACGCGGATTCCATTCTCTTTCCTTTACACTTTTATCCATAGACTCTTTGCGTACTTGCACTCTTGACTTGCGCGAGATTTGACACGAAGCCACATATCTAAACCATATTTTGAGCTACTTCACCCTTGTTACTGCGCGTAAATGCATCCTCTACTCACGATAATGGGGTTCCTCTTGAATAATACTTGGCCTGAGCTAATACCCATGCAATCAAGACCCATCAGATGCCCCGTAAGCCAAACATGCTACATCCGTCGCGGTAATACTCCATAAGAAATGAGCAGCTCACCCCAGAACATGTGGATGACAGCATTCACCAGCCGCGACATTAAGACTACGTTACTGCGTCTTCTGCCTCGTCTACAAACCCACGTGATGGAATTTTAGCCAACGAAACACGATAGAGTTGATATGCAGTATCACATAGTAGAGAGCCTCTGCTCAAGTCTCATCCACATCCCCATCAACACTCGGCAAGGGAGGGGCTGGCTCCACGGCTGAGATTGCAATGGCATCCTATGGCGAAAGGCAGGACAATCGTCAACGAGGGATCAGAAAGGCAGAAAGGAGAAAAGAAACCAAAAGGGCTGGCATTGGTGCGCGTACTATGTATTGGACAAGGCTGGACGTGATGGGGCGACGCGCACTGGCAGCTTGAGAGTTTGACGCGTCTGGCGTGCTGGACAGACAGTGGAGGCAGCAGAGGGCCCCACTACGGATACCATCAGGTTCACCTGAATGAAATGACCAAACCTGGTAGGTAATTACATAGTAAACTGAATGGGACTGGACTCTCTGTATTGATCCAGTGCTGATGACTAAGAATGGCTATCATGCCAGGGACCAAATGGAGATTTATGATTGGTCTGTTGGAGCTGATTAAAAACAGTCCTTTGCAGCGGGGCCCGTTACGCCCTCGCCACCCAATAACGGCCGTCATACATGGGACCCACATAATGTGATTTGTTTTCTTTCCCGCGACGCATTTTCCAAGGGCAGATAGAGGACGATCCACTCGAAGCTCTCTGGCCCCACCTGCCCCGACTCTCCCTCGTCCTCACGCCCACACTGCGCCCTGAAGCAGCAAAAGGAAAAAGGCAGGCCCAGCACAGACCGCCCTGGCTAAGCTACCGCCGCGCGCGAAATCAGTCACGCCTGCGACCCAGACTAACAATCAGTAAACACACGCACCTGTCGCGTCCAGATACAAATAGGCTGGAGCCCCCCAAATTTCTTCAAGTCTCTTTTTCCCATCAAATATTCTACCATCAACGCAACTCACGCAACAACTATCAACGCTTTCATCTTCAATTCTCTTCACGCATCCATTTAACCTTTTCCCACTTACCCCCCAAGCCACATTCAAAATGCCCCCGAAGGCCGCCGACAAGAAGCCCGCCTCCAAGGCTCCCGCCACTGCCTCCAAGGCTCCTGAGAAGAAGGATGCTGGCAAGAAGACTGCCGCCTCTGGCGACAAGAAGAAGCGCACCAAGGCCCGCAAGGAGACCTACTCTTCTTACATCTACAGAGGTATGCATTCCAATTCTTCCCGCGCTCTGCTCTCTGCTACCTGATGGTCACGCAATACTAACACATCCTACAGTTCTGAAGCAGGTCCACCCCGACACTGGTATCTCCAACCGTGCCATGTCTATCCTGAACTCGTTTGTCAACGACATCTTTGAGCGCGTCGCCACTGAGGCTTCCAAGCTTGCTGCCTACAACAAGAAGTCCACCATCTCCTCCCGCGAGATCCAGACCTCGTAAGTCTTCACCCGCACTCGACACTCCCACACATCAACTAACCATCACAGTGTCCGTCTGATCCTGCCCGGTGAGCTGGCAAAGCACGCCGTGTCGGAAGGCACCAAGGCTGTCACCAAGTACTCCACCTCCACGAAATAAGCGGTGGCTACTGGTCTTTGTCATTTCTGCTTGTCTATTTTGCTATTCTTTTTTCTCCCCTGAGGATATGGGTTTGCTTGGCATTTGGGTGTCACGATGAGGCTGACCGGGGCAACCATTCCTCGGAGTCTTTAATGCGTTACGGAAGGGTCTGCTTTTTTGCTTTTATTTATTTCCAAGGGGCAATGTTTCCACGGGATCACGGGGTTTGCGGCTGTACATTACCAATATCAAGTTCTGATCACTCTCGACCTCTTATTGTAAACTTTCATGTGAATTCAGCTATAAACTGCACCGGTGAATATATGACTTATGGCACTGACCACCCCAATGTTTGGCTGCGAGATGATACAGTGCTCTCCGAAACAGAATGCACATGATGTCGTGGTCTGAAAAATCAGAATATATGCATCATGCATCTGGTCAATAACTACGAGTCCAACAAAGCCGACCTTCATGGAAACCAAGGAAATATTGCAAATTGCAGATGATTGTGGAAATTCGTACTTTGTGACGATAGCCTCAGGATTGACAAACGCTCTAAAATGTGAATTGGATGTGACTGTTATATGCTTGGCTGCCACCGATGAATCTTCCTCCGGTTATCCCAAACCCGCCTTGGACCGCTTCACGACGTGCTGAATCGGTTGCGTCATGCCCTTGTTGTCCATTGCACCCAGTGCCATGCCCTTGCTCCAGCCCATCTTCTCTAGCATCTCCCGTCCCTTGTTCGTCGTTCCAATCTCCGGTGCAGAGCCACCCACAACTTCGCCATTGCGCACCTGTGCTGCTGTTCCGCCAGAGCCACGACCGCTGGTAACATTGGACGGCCGAGGTCCGCCTCTCTTGCTGTCAAGACGGGGGAAGAACCGACGCCTGTACTTTGCAAAAACACCATTGAACTGGTCTTCATTGTACCGCAGCGTGCCCTTTTTTCGTACTAGGCTGGGTCGTCTCTGGTCACCTGAGCCAATGGACTTGGAGTTGATGTTGAACCGGTAGGCAATCTCATGGATAATCTTGCGTGCATGAGCGTCCATGGGGGGGAGTGCCACACTAGGGGTTGTTAGCAGACTAGATCCAGTTTTAAGGATCAATAGACCAGAGTAAATGGGAGGATTGTGGCCAACTCACGTTTGCTCGTGTCCCATCAGGAACAGCTGGAACTCGGTCTTGAGGTCCTCAAACTCCATGCCGTTGGCATACTTGACCCGCGGATCGTCTGGATTGCCAAACTTTCCGAGTAGGCCCTGAGCACGCTGCTCCTCGCGCGCCTTCTTCTTCTCCTTCTTGCGCGCCCTGTCCTTTTGCCATGCATTTTGTAGCGATGTCTCCAGCTCCGAGTCGGACAGTTCAAATTCAAAACCGCCGCGCTTGCCTATCAGCTCCAGCTGATCATATGCATCTGCAACTGCCTCGGCACTTGGGAACGAGCCATCCGGGCCCCGAACACTACCGTTGAGCAATTCCTTCCATGCCGGTGCAGCCTTAGAACGCTTTCGCTTCTCCTTTGCGTCGCGGGCATCCTTCTTGCCCTTCTTTGTTGGCCCGGCTGCAGTCTCGTCAAAGAGAATTAGCTCATCTGTGCCCATGCCAAGCTCTTCCTGCTTAGCCAGGAGCCGGGCAAGCTCTTCGTCGTCGATGTCATCGGGTAGCGGCCAATTGTCGCCTCGGTCGTCGTCGTCGTCGTCGTTGTCGTCGTCGGAGCTATCACTGCTGTCGCCTTCAATGCCATGTTCTTCAGCATCCCAGTGGATGTAAGCCTCCTCATCTTCTTCGCCACTTTCGTCGCCGTTTTCTTGGCCGCCGTCGTCCTCGCTGGAGTTAGGGTCTTCCACCACAATATCATTGTGCGTTCCGCCCAAGACGCGGCGGTTTGTCCGGCGATTGCCGCCAAGATACTTGAGCATGTCTGTGAGTTCGTCGGCCTCCATATTATCAATGTAGTCATCAATAACAGCGTCACTACCGCCATCATCATCTGAGTCGACAATTAGGTGAGCGAGGCGGTCGGCTTCAGGAGTTGCAGCACCTGGCGGCGATGGTGCTTGTGCGGATTCTGGAACGGCAGATACAACAATTTCTGGCTTGGCTCCTAGCAGTGTTGTCGGGCGAGAATGATTTTCTTGGACTGAGGGCTCAGGCTTATCCTCGAGGTTAATATTGCGCATGGCCTGCTCCGGGATCGAAGGCACTCGTGCTACTGCTGGCCGGGTAGCTGCAGGCTTGGCTGTGCCTCTTCCCTTGAAAAGAATGACTTCCTCGCTGCTGTCTGAGACGGCACCGGCATCGTCTAGCGTTTCTTGGATGTCTTGGGCATCTTGTCCTTGCACATCCTCGAAGAACTGATATTGGAGGTCTTCATCTTCTTCATCTTGAGCTTGAGTATTCCCATTGTCTTTGAAGGTCTGGACAGTCTGGACAGTCTTGATTACCATGGCGACCTCGGCGACCTCGGCGATCTCGATAGATCCCACAGGCTCGACGTCAACATCGGGAACATCTCGGTCTACTGAGACGGATGTGGCCTTGGCGGCCTCAATCTCAACATCTCCAGCATCCTCAAGAGCAACATCCTCGATATCTTGGACCATCACCGGGTTCTGTGCCACCAGCGACTGTTCTTCGGAGACTGCTCCTGGCATATCTGGGGCATCAGGAAGGTCGTCGTTGGGCACAATGTCAGTGCTTGTGGCTGGCTGGATCTCGTCCTCTGGTTGGGTTTCAAGCTTCGGCTGCAGGATGCTCTGGAGTTGCTTTGCTGGCTCGATGAAGCCAGCACTAATAAAGATGATGGGTTTGTCTCGTAGGCGAGTGCTCTGATCCCAATGTGATGTGTTCTTTCTCGTGTTTTGTGCTTGCTGCATCATGGCTGATTGCTCTGTAGGACATACTCGTAAGTCTCCAAAAACACAATATACATACACTCTCCTGCCAGCCCATACCTCGTGGTGAATCGTCCATGCCAAAGTCGGCCGCCCGGTTATGCGACGCCTGTGGGCGCCGTTTGTTGCCGGCATAGCTGTTCTGTGTACTCTTTTGGCCACTTGTCGCCGGCGATGATGCGAAGTTGCCGGGGCCTTTGTACAACCCGCCGCCTTTTTTGCCAAAGGGGCCCTTTTTCTTTTTTGCCATGTTTGGCAACTGGTGCTGGCTGTTTTGCCAGTCTCTGGTCGGGGCTGTGAGCGTTGGTGAAAGTGGTGATGTAGGAAGGGCGCAAAAAGCAGAACACAATAATGACTGTACGCTGTATTAACACACATATGTCTACATATTGATAATTTGCCATAATTACCCCATAATAAATTCTAGGCTGCTGCCCGGCCTGTCTAATCATACTATGTAATTACTAGGTATCTCCACTAGTGATGCTTGATTACCTAAGTGCGTCTATGATGCTGAGTGGGGCCAAGGCCCAGCTGAGCGCTGCACTAGGCAAACGGCGGGAGCAGGTAATACTAAGTAGGGCGAGTCACACGTCACCCCCCCCCTCTGTATTGTATCTCTATCGGGCTGTGGCCCAGAGGTCAAAAGGACCTGGAGTCTCTTTCCGACAAGCAGCCATCTCTGACCGCACAATCTTGTCTTTGTGCAACGGCATCTCGACACCTCGACACCTCGACACCTCGACACCTCGACACCTCGATAGCACATACCCCGCGGCCTTGACCACTATCTCTACCAATTTGGCCATCGTTTCCCTTCGCTTTGATCTTTCTCGCCTTTCTCTCACCTTGTCTTTTACCACTCCCGTCCAGTGGATACTCTCGATAGCTCAATAGCTCTCTCCACCAGCTGCTCATCTCCAGCATCGGCACCGAGACAAGCCATCTTATCAGTCCTGTTATTTTGGCCGTTGGCAGTCACACCTGTTTTACCGGATTTGCAACATGGATGTGGCTGTTGCCGGAGCCGCGGACTTGGGCCGCTATGGCCGCCGCATCGTCAAGATGATCTGGGATCCCGAGCCGACAAACAACAAAGCCGCGAACCAGCCGGTTTGGTGTCTTGGGCGCGACTATGCCCTCGACCCGACCAAGACCAAGAACGGCGATGCCGCAGAGTCTGTCTCGCAAAAATCACAAAAGACACTTCTCAACGCCTCGCCGTCTAACGCCCCGTCAGCTGCCTCACAGCCACCTCCCCCTTCGCCCGACACGCCTCCGACTTCTGCATCAAGCAGCTTTAGTTCGTCATTGGCATACGAAGACGACTTTGATAACATGAGCGGCGGCTGGCCCACTGCATTCCTAGATGATTTCGAGTCACGTCTGTGGATGACATACCGGTCTGGCTTCGAGCCCATTGCTCGTTCAGCCAGCCCTAATGCCACCGCCAACTTATCTTTTGCGATGCGGCTGAAAATGCTTGGAGACCAGAGCACTGGCTTCTCCTCGGACAGTGGTTGGGGCTGCATGATCCGTTCTGGTCAAAGCCTTTTAGCTAATGCATTGGCCATGTGGAAACTGGGTCGTGGTAAGTTATTATTGGCTATGATGGCCCAACAACCCTCTATCCTGCTTATCTACCGTTTACTAACCTGTGCAGATTGGAAAACTTCTGATGGCGGCTTTACAGAGCAGGAGATTATCTCCTTATTTTCAGACGATCCAAGAGCGCCCTACTCTATCCACCGGTTTGTCGGCCACGGCGAGCTGGCGTGTGGAAAGTATCCGGGCGAATGGTTTGGCCCTTCTGCAGCCGCCCGGTGTATCCAGTATGTTTTTTATCTTTTTCTTAATTCGGCCATGAAACGCTACTAACTTTTAATCTAGGGCGTTGGCCAACTCACAGCCTGACTCTCTCCGGGTATATGCCACAGGAGATCTACCTGATGTCTTTGAAGACAGCTTTTTCAAAGTCGCGAAACCCAAGCCCGACGATGAGTTCCACCCAACCCTGATCTTGGTCTGCACAAGGCTTGGAATCGACAAGGTGAACACGGTGTACTGGGAGTCTCTTACGTCGGCTTTGCAGATGCCACAGTCAGTAGGCATTGCTGGGTGAGTGAATGTTTGCTGTACTTTACCTCAACATCTGATCAATGACTGACTCAACTATGTAGTGGCCGGCCAGCTTCTTCGCACTATTTCGTCGGCTGCCAGAGGTCGACAGACGACCAAGGCTCTTACTTTTTCTACCTGGATCCCCATCATACACGTCCAGCTCTGCCGTATCATGACGACCCTGAAGACTACACGCGCGAAGAGACTGCCTCGTGCCATACTAGACGGCTTCGTCGCCTTCATATCCGGGAGATGGACCCCAGCATGCTGATTGGTTTCTTGATCAAGGACGAGGATGACTGGGACAACTGGAAGAGTGCTGTCAAGCATGTCCAAGGCAAGGCCATCATTACGGTGTCCGACCATGACCCGGCTGGCGGCATGCCATTCGGTAGAGAAGGGGCCATTGACGAAGTTGAGACTCTCAGTGACGATGATGACACGGAATCGGACATATTTTAGGCTCGCTGAAGGCGGTCTGTGTCTTCGGAGGGCGTTAGGGTTTTTTTCCTATGGGATGGATATCTTTTCTTTTGGGTTTTTCTTGTTTATCTGTCCAAGTTTACTATTGAGTCGTTCTCTTGTCTCCTCTTATTTTGCTATATTTACTATTGGCGGCTTCGCCATGCATGAACAGGGCATGGTTTATAATATGGGATATACAAGAATTCCGAATTACATTACTATTAACCCGAATTAATTTTGGTATCGCCCAGGGTCATACATAATACAATAATAGCCAACAGCAGAATCAAAAACAAAAGTCTATACTCTATAACATTTAATGAACCGCAAACAAAACCAGAAGACATTACTCCTCGTAAACCTTTACTTTCTCGGCATACTGCCGAATATTGCTTACGACATTGCTTTGGACAGCAGCACCGTGCCCTGCTGCTACCTTGAGGATCAGCTCGTTGAGCATCTGTCTGCCGAGAATGTCGACATGGTCAGCCGTGTTGGGGCCACCTCTGGGGTTGAACCGTTCTGGCTCGTGAGGCATCTCAACAACCGTCACCTTGACTCCCGCCGGGTTGTATCTCTTAAAGTTCCACCCTTGGTTGCACATGTAGCCCGTGCTGAGCAGATTCACTGTGCCGTCACCCTCGCCCATGATAACGCCGTGGTCAATGCTGTCACCCTGCGTCAGGGCGGTGTCGATTGTGATGTTGAGCTTGGACGAATGGGGGAACTCGGGTGGCCGATAGAAGTAAGAACGCTCGGTGGGTTTGCCGACGCCGTAGAAGCAGTATATTTTGAGGTTGGGTGCAAGAGGCAGGCGTGTCTCGAGGGGGTTGATCCATTTGCGCGGATCATGTTCGTTTGCGTCGACTTCGGCAGATGTGTGGGCAATCCCATGCGAGTAGCTTGACAGGACTTGCTTCTTGTACCAGTCCTCGGATGTGTTGAACAGAAACTCCAGCGCCCCATCCACAGTAAGGTTCTGATGAGGCTCGGTCCAGTTAGCACCCTTGCGGAAGTTGAGAAGCGAAGCAAAGCTCTGCTCCTGGCCAGGCAGATCGTCAGGTGCGCCGTCTTCCAGGTTGCCCCAGACCGCGTCACCGCCCAGCGGGAGCATAGACGACAGGCCTGGCATGGCCCGGAAAATATCTGCACGCTCTTCCTTGCTAAGGAACTTTTCCAGGCCGTAGACGGCAAACGAGTTGAGCTGAGCAGTGTCACGCATTTCTCCGGAGAGGACAGCCGTCAAATCCTTGACAGCGCCCAGCATGCAGCCGCTGACATTGATCCACGAATCGACGTATTTCTCGACCCAGCCATCACCGCCACTTCCACCCAAGGGTGACGCCACCCAGTGGAAGAAATAGAACAGGACCTGGCTTCCCATGCTGTGTGACACGAGGACCACTTTGCGCTCCGATGTCTTAAAGGCCATCTCAACGTACATCTTGAGCCGCGTAAAGTATTGATCGCGCACTTCGAGGTTGGCATACGACAACCGCCAGTCGTAGGCGGCCGTGAATGAGTTGGCCGGGTCGTAGCCCAGAGAGGCGAGATTCTCAAAGACCTTGTTCCATATCCAGTATCCAGTGATGAAAAAGTCGGTGGCATCAAAGCCTTGGGCAGCGCGCAGTCTATATCCCGGAGGATCGAGGCCGGTCTGTTCGTCCAGCATGATATGTCTCTTCCAGTTCTCCTTGTCCAGGACGAGTGCACGCATCATGCTCCAGCTGCCCCAGAGGCGCTTGCGAAAGTACTGCCGCGAGGCGTTGGCTGTGCCCCAGGACTCCAATCCGGTGGAAATAACGCCAGGAATCATGATGACGGAGTGGTTGACGCCAAGGCCTTCGTTCTTGACTTTGAGACCGACCGAAAACGCATCATAGCTGTCTAGAAGGTCACGCTCGCCGTTCTACATTGTCAGTATGTGTCGGCGCTGCATATCCTTGGAACTACATAGACTCATAGAGACTCACCACAAGGTCCCGCATGTCTGTCACCAGGCCGGCGGGCAGCACATCAAACAAGCTGTCCATCGAGAGCTCTCCGAGCTCGGGAAAGTCAATGAGGTCATTGCTTTTGGCAAAGAAACCAGCAGCCACTAGGCCGAACAAGCTGCCGAGAAGAAAGATCAAAGTGTTGCGCCGCTTCTTGCCTGAGCTAGAGGTTTCTGCAGCAGGATGCTTGCGCGACTTTGCGGACGGGCTGTCTGCGCGCGGGGCTGGGTCTGTTGCCGAGCTGTGGTCATCTCCCGACTCGGCGGCCGACTTGGCTTTCGGGCCCCGTCTCCGGACGTTGTTGCTGGACATTTTCTCTTTGCTCTTCTTTTGTGGAAGTTATATGTTTCAATCCGTCTCTAGGTGCGCTTGTGCGCTTGTCAGTTCGTCTCACTGCCTCGTTGCCTCGTTGCCTAATGGTCTAGGCCGAAATGCCCGGATGTTTCGGATGCCGGTGCGAGCTGCTGCTCGTAATCGGTGCCGGGTTATGAGCGCGATCGTTTGCGAATAGGATAAAGCAAAGCTGCTCCAGTTCTCTAGAGGGGCTGGGAAATGAGCGGGCGAGTCTTTGTGGTGGTCAGAGGTAAACATACGTCGAGTGATGTATATATTCTGGTAGGAGGGGGCTGTCGATCAGAGGAGTCGAGTTTGCAGCCGGATTCAGCGGTCTGCCTGTAGAAATTGAGTGTATTTAGGTCTTTGCGCGACTACACTGGAGTGCGTAGCGTCAAGTAAGCCATTGGCATTTGCCGTGTTGGAGGGGAGGTGTCGATGTCCAATGCTGTCTGGAATGAGGGAGAGCAAAAAGCAAGCCGTTTTCCTGTGTATTTTTTTCTTCTTCTCTCTGCACTGCAAGTGCCAGCTCCTCACTCACGCTATATACAACAAGAAGCAATGACGAAAGTCGTATTGGAGCTGTGGCAATGGCCAATTAAGGGGTCACGTTTGTGTCCACATGCCCCACATCCGGATCGCTCTTGCCTCAATGGTTCAGCGTGTGTATTTTCCCATTTCCCACTTGGGCAACGGCGGGCAGAGCAGGAGCAGTCGCTGGCATGTGACGACGCTGAGAAGCTCGTCCCTACTTTGTTAGACGACTCCAGCAGGCCACCTACAACGACCATCACAAAGCATATGACACGGCGTATCATTGGCGACTCAACGGCTACACGACTTTACTAAGACGAACTCGACAGGAGGAATATAAAGCCTAGATTGCTTGTCGTTGCTCTTGCCACTGGTAGATCTGCTCTCACGAAGAAGCGAACAAACGCAAAAGCCGAAAGAAACAAAAGAAAAAAAACGAAAGACGAAGAGACGGGGAGAGAAGGCCCGGCGACATCAGCACCAGATCCACACGACATAATCTACATCTCATCTCGCATACCCTCGAGCTAGGCAGGGGACAGCGCACTTGGCCTGCACATTCTTCCAACAGTCCGGAGCGGAGGACGGCTATGGCGGCATCGGCGCTGGTGCCATCTGTGCCATCTGCGGCCCCGATACCAGCCCTCCTCCAGGCCTCGGAGCTGGAATACGTCCGTTATGAGCACCGGCTTGAGCAGGAGTACCTGCCTGCCATCCGAGCTCTCATTTCAAAGGATCTGAGCGAGCCGTATAGCATCTATGTGTACCGGTACTTCCTCTATCAATGGAGTCACCTCTGCTTCATGGTGCGTTTTTTTATATATCATATATCATTACCAGACTGGCATAAGCAGACTGCTAACCGGTATACCACTTACAGGCCCTTGACCCCAGTGACTCGTCTCTGGTTGGCGTCGTCATTTGCAAGCTGGAAACACATGCCTCGCACAGCCCTCCCACACGAAGAGGATACATCGCCATGCTGGCAGTCTCAGAATCGCGGCGTGGCCATGGCGTAGCCACTGCTTTGGTAAAGAAGGCAATCGATGCTATGGCCGAGCGCGATGCAGACGAGGTGGTTCTGGAGACGGAAGAGACGAACACGGCTGCCATCCGTTTATATGAGAGACTCGGCTTTTTCCGCTCCAAGAAGCTGCACCGCTACTATCTCAACGGCAGCAGCGCCTATCGCTTGGTTCTCTTACTCAAGTCGGCCGATCCTGACTCTGCCACTGACCTTGCACTCGGTGAGGAGGACAGGTAGATTATCATGTAGCCATAGTAGTAGACACTTGGGTACTTTGCACGGGGCAGAGTCAAGCCATGTGTTTCTTGCTTTTTTTCTGTTCTCTGTTCTCTGTTCTCTGTTCTCTGTTCTCTGTTCTCTGTTCTCTGTTCTCTGTTCTCTGTTCTCTGTTCTCTGTTCTCTGCTTTCTGGTCTCTATGCTTCCATATATTTTATTCATTGGTTCGTGGCGCAGTCTATGTTTGCATCATCTCAAATACATACATATTTTTATGGGTATCTACAACGCCTTTCCGTTATCAGCCTCCCATGTGCAGAGCAGCTTGTCGTAGAAGCTTGTCGATACACACAGCAGTGACTCCTTGAGCTGGAAGTCAGAGCCGTAGTTCATGCTCTTGTGCTCTTCGAAGCGTGAAGCCACAGATACCTCGCAGAGGCCAGTCGTATCCCCCTTGATGTCAACCACCCGGGCGCCAGCGTGCATGCAGGATGCCAAAACTCTCAAAGCCCACCCGCCGCCATCCGTGTCCGTGTACTGGGAAACCAGCTTCAATCTCCAGACACCGCCACCGAGATTAAGGTCGGCAAGGCTCTTGACACGGCGCATGCCATACGTCTCGGACGGATCCACGATAGAGAACACCCGAATATTGTCATCGTAGCTTCCCGTCACAACCACCCGCCCGCCGTCGGCTAACTTAACCGTCGTGGGTAGGATTGCAGTCACGCCAGCCTCGTGTCCGGTGAGCTTGCATGCGTTATATGGTGTTTGGACTGGCTCGTCGCCATCGGTAGGGGATGGCCAAGACTTGTTCAACAAACAGGATGTGTACCGCAGTGACGAGTCATCGCCACCCGAGTAAATAGTAACCGTTGTCTGCTTGTCATCGTCGCCTTGGACGACATCGGGTGAGAAGACAACGGTCCATGCCTCAAGATCGTGCGTGAGAACAGGCGTCTCTGTGACAAATTTGCTCTGCAGAGACGAGTCAAGACCGATCACATAGACCTGGCAAGTGGACGTGGTCACTGCGAGCAGGTCGGGGATCGTCGGGTGCCATGCGAGCGAGAGAAACAGCACATCGTCGTCGATATCATGGATGCGAATCGTGCAGAGGTGCTCGATGGCGCTGGACTTTCCAATATTAGCCGGTGTCAGCCGGAATATAGAGATGGTAGCCGTGCTAGAAGCTACAGCAAATACATCTTGTCTCCTATGTGTCGGCTGGAAGTGCAGGTCCAACAAAGCCGAGGGCTGGACCACAGTCTCGACAAGTTGTCTATAATGTCAGTATCTACAGCATTCTCTGTGGAGTGACATGTTGCTCTTACGCTTTCTTGTCATCGACCTTGAACACAAGTATGCTTCCATTCCTGTTCTGCGGCCGCGACGTATCGCCCTGGGCTCTCGCCTCGTCCTTCTCGAGGTTGTAAGTGCCGACGCAGAAATAGTCTGGGTGTGCCGGGCAGAACTCGATGCAGCTTGGCGGCAATTCGAGTGTCTGGGACTGGATTGACAAAGTCGGTTCAACCATTATTTGGGTATGTGACATGTAGTAGATACTCTGCAGTGGTGTCTTGGTGGCCGTTGTGGTGGTGTTGATCTTTGCAAGGGAGAGTTTTCTATGCGATGAAAATAGTGCAGGCTTTTTTTCTGAGGGTGCACTAATTGCACTATCGGTACCAGATTAGCATCATAGCGTGTAAGCAGTGTATGTATACTTTTTTGCAGAACGCATAAAAATACACTTTTTATGCGATCTTCCCTCTTCTGTCTTTTGAAGCAGATTATTTTGGCTATCATTATACCTTCAGTCGTTGAGCTCGATGTTCTAGCACTCCCTTCCTTTGCCACCCACCTAATCATACTGTACCATTCGTCACTCGTGCCAAACATATCCCAGCCAGTCCCAGAGCAGCTCCCCAAAATCCACCAGTACCAAACCACGTCAAATAAAGTCTGTACAGAGTACTACACATACACAGCAACCCGCGCTTGTGGTATGCTATATCCAGCCGTGAGATAATGGAAGTCGGATCCGACTCGGACTCGGACTTTTATGGTGAGTCAGTCCACCTAATTTGATTGAACCCGGGCATGGAGATGGCGACTAATTAGCTAGGCCCTGTCGGCACGGTGTATAGGCTGACGAGGCGCGCCCGGACTGGGGAGAAGCCAGTTAGGCCTTCCATGGTGGAAGTGAAGGGCGAGGTAGGGGGTGGGGATGCTGGGGAGGTGAAGGATGAGGAGGTCTCTGAGGGAATGCTCACGCATCAGCTTCTACGGATGATACCTCCTGCTCCAGTGCCATCGCCTATGGCCCAGCCAAGCCCCCAGAGTCATATTGACAACTCGCGACATCGACTTGGCGCGCCGCGATTGGGGCCATACGAGTGCCAGCTGGGAGAGGACATCAGCATGTTCTTGCGCAGACTCCCTCCCGCTACGACGATGAAGGATGAACGGACGCCGTGGATATATGTGCGCAATCCATCAATCGGGCGCCCGCGAAGGCCGGGGACAGGGAGCCAGCTCGTTCCGGGCTGTGAAGATGAAGGCCCCGAGGCCGAAGGGTCACACGTTCTTCTCTTTGTGACGGCAGCGAAGGAGAGGCTGGACCTGCTACGGAGCTTCCTCGACGGCATCACGCGCATGGGCGTCCCAGGGACGGCAGCTCTGCGTGATATGGACTCGGCCAGGCAGTCTGCTGCCAAGGACATTGTAGGCCTTGCTGGCCGCTTGGGCGTTACGTGTGGAAAGGTTAGTAGGGTGGATGCTGCTTGCTTGTCAACTGCTAACACCTCTAGTGGATGTTATTTGTCCAGCCCAGGAGAGTCAACCGGTCATGGGAAGCAGTTGCTCGAGCGACACACCGGGGCGATCTGGGAATAGCAGCCAAGGTTGCCCCGAGAGATCCAGAACTAGCACTCGACGCTGCGGGAGAGGCTAAGTCGGTCCGCCTGGTCTGTATATACACGTCGGATTTCCGAGACATTGACGACATTACCCGTGTTCTGCGGCGACTGGAATCGATGAGGCTTGTCACGCGAGGCAGAGGCCGAATATACTACAAATGCGGTGAGTGGCAGCCCCTCCTTGTTTTACCGCTTCTCTTGGAGGCCACGGCTAACCGATGACTGTGCCAGACGCATACACGTATCTAGGAATAGGTGCCAATAATCCGTGGGGACTTAGGGCATCGCTGTTTAGTTCCGACGATGTTTTTGCCCGTCTCGACTCGATGTTGGAGTAGTGGGTGAGATTGGCAGTCCTGCCGAGGCGTATGGGTTCGGCTTAGTATTTGGGATTTGATATTTGATATATTATGTTGCTTTTTCTTTATCTTTTGTGTTTTAAGAAATGGGTTGCGCGGCGGTAATATCGTTGTATGCCAAGTGATTGAAAAAGTCAAACCCAGCACAAAAAGACAGGTAGTTTAGAATATTAGATTTTAATTAGAAAAGGATACACTGAATCACATGAAAACATAAATAAATCAAACAAAGTGCCAAAAAAACACAAAAAGTACAAGAAAATTACCAAACAAAGGCAGGAAAGATACCACAAAAAATACCAGAAAAGAAGAAATCACAGACAATAAAAAAAGAAGCAAGTAAACAAAGACGGCCACAGCTTAGATTGGAAGCTCCAATCAAAAAGGCTTGTAGACTAGCTAAAACTACGGCGCCATCCCCCGGTTGCTCCGAGCTTCGAGGCCTCTACAGCACGATGAAAGCAGGATAAGAGAAGATTACCATGCACTTAAAATAAGATAAAACTGCCAAAGTATTAGCAGGGTTAAGCATAGCCATTCAAAGTAATACGCGGCAGAGAATGTCTCAACACAGACAGATTATTAATATTGTCACATCGGCCGAGTCTATAAGCAATGGGCCCACATGTGGCATGTTAGAGTCCGTATTACAGACCACAGGCTGGTGTGATTCGTCCAGCCCCTGGCACGTTCTGCATAGCGCTGGAAATGCGGTGTGATAGTGCTGTGGCAGCTGTTCATGAATCCATCGAATTGACCAAGCTTCCATTCCGTCATATAGCACATCGCGTCCGCACAACACCCGTTATCTGTGTGTTGACTGCTCAACTGCTCAAGCCACGCCAGCACGCGCAAAAAAAGGCGAGATTCGACGAACCACATAATGGTTGCTCAGAAAGCCCGGCCGGCTTCGGAACGGCATATTGGTTCGATCTCCGGTAGCTCCGGCCGTGCGCAAAAGGTTTACCCGCTCATGGAGAGGGCAGAGATCGAGTCGATGATTGCAAAGGGTCGTAAGCTCATCATCGTCGATCAGCATGTACTCAAAGTAGATGCTTGGCTGCCGTACCACCCGGGCGGTGCAAAGGCTATACTTCACATGGTTGGCAAGGACGCCACAGACGAAGTCAACTGGTTTGTGTCCCTGCCGGCTTGGCAACGTGGTCTCCAGCACGGCAACAGCCGGAGGAAAGATGCCCAACACACGCGAGACCACTGCTAACTAAAGATAGTCTACACTCGGGCGAGGCCCGGCAGAGCATGGACAGATACCGGATCGGCCGGATCGAAGGGACCTGGAAGAACTTCCTTCCTCCGATCCAGGGCGGCACATTCCGCACCAATGACGGAAGCGAGTCAGCACCTGTGCCCGTCAAGTCTGCACCACCGATTGGACTGTCATCGATATGTTCCGGCTCCGAGTCAAGGTCTCGATCCATCTCCCCAGCGCCTATTTTCGACGAAGCCGACGGGGCCCAGGCGTCTACTCGGAGACGACGGACCGCCCATAGACCAGAGTCGCCCGACACGTCAGCATCATCAGCATCATCAGCATCATCATCAGCATCTGATGCAGAAAATGAGCCCAAGAAAGACTTACGGTCTGGGGCTGTTGACCAAGAAGAGCTGGACCGGGTAGCAACCTCGTTTCTGGATGTCAGGACGCGCGAGGAGATTAGCCTCGATCTGGAGAAGTACCCCTCGCTAGACGCACAAACACAGCAAAATATCATTGTCAAGTACCGCGAGCTGAACCAGCGCATTAAGGATGCCGGTCTATACAACTGCAACTACACCGCCTATGCATGGGAGGTGGCCCGCTATACGCTCTTGTTTGTGCTGATGGTTGTGTTGCTGCGCATGAAGTGGTATGCATTGAGTGGCTTGTGCCTGGGCATGGTCTGGCACCAGCTGGTGTTTACAGCTCACGATGCTGGCCACATGGGTATCACCCACAACTTCCACGCTGACACCACCATTGGTATCATCATTGCCGACTTTCTTGGTGGCCTGTCTATCTGCTGGTGGAAGGACAACCATAACGTGCACCACATTGTGACCAACTCCCCGGAACATGACCCTGACATCGAACACATGCCCTTTTTTGCGGTGTCCCACCGGCTGCTCGGAAATCTCCGGTCCACCTACTATGACAAGATCATGGAGTACGACGCTGCCGCAAAAATATTCCTGTCCATCCAGCACTACACGTACTACATTGTTCTGTGCTTTGGCCGCTTCAACCTGTACCGGCTGTCCTGGATGTATATCATCATGGGTCTTGGTCCCCGGAAGGGCCCGGCGCGCTGGCACCGCTGGCTCGAAGCTATCGGGCAGGTATTTTTCTGGACATGGTTTGGTTACGGAGTTGTGTATCGAGGCATCGACAACAATTGGAGTCGCTTCGTGTTTGTCATGATCAGCCACGCCGCTACCATGCCGCTGCACGTGCAGATCACACTGTCGCACTTTGCCATGAGCACGGCCGACCTGGGACCGCACGAGTCATTCCCACAGCGCATGCTGCGCACAACGATGGACGTGGACTGCCCGCAGTGGCTGGATTTCTTCCACGGTGGTCTGCAGTTCCAGGCCATCCACCATCTGTATCCTCGTATTCCCCGGCACAATCTGCGCAACACGCAAAAGCTGGTGCAGGAATTCTGCAATGAAGTCGGGATTCCGTATGCCTTGTATGGGTTCGTGGATGGCAACAAAGAGGTGATTGGGCGGCTGGCTGATGTATCAAAGCAGGCCGCCATCTTGGCCCAGTGCCAGCAGGCCATCTTAGAAGGCAGAGCTTGAGCAAGAGAGACTGCGCGAGAGGACTGTATCGCGGCTTGCAAGGGCACGGTGGCTTGGGTGGTGGCGTGGCGGAGCAGACGGTGTGGCGTTTTGGTGGTGGCACAATCGTTGTCCAATGCTGGACGACTCTGGATCGATGCGCCGACTACCTATCTGTGGTCGCGATCGTGCTTCTGATTTGGAATTGGGTTGCCGAACTTGTTTTACTCTGCTGTGTATTGTATGGAGACAGTTGTGATGTATGATTTTATACGCTTTGATATGATTCAACACGTTTTGACACGATTCAATCTGGTAGACCCCAGGCCCCGGTCGATATGATCTCGGGCAATACCGCAGGTGTTCACTAATGCAAAAGATAAACTATGCTTTTTTTAAATATATTAACTAATTTTTTTTATTAGCCGCATATCTTAATTAAGTCTTTCCATGCACTCATCTCTATTGCTATCCCCAGCTCCTCTACATAGTATTTTAACTTCCCTCTGACAAATATCTACTATCTGCTGTACCTCTGTCTCATGTACATATCATCACTACTGTGTAGAGGCAGCAAACCGACAGGCTGGTTCGCTTCCGCGGCCTGCATACCACCCCTTTGGCTTCTCCTATCGGAACCTTGTCTTTGGTTTTTGGATTGAGAGTACCCAGGTAGTTGGGATTGGCTGTGCGACATTTGGATGGAGTCTTGTGTTTCTATAATCATAGTACTTGTCTACTCTGTATTTAAAATACCTTCGTATCGGGCGTGTGGCGTGTCGGTGCGCTGGCTGCGTTGGGTGTTGGGTCGCTGACCGTGATTGAGGAGGTGACCCAAGTCGCGTATCACATAGCGGTGATATTGGTGCGTGCGTGCCACCCCTTGCTCCTCCCCTGCGCATATCTTTGCCCATCACTCTTTCCTTGTAATTCACGCCCACACACTGCTCCTTCCTTGTTGAGTCGGTAATTTCAGAATACCGGGAATTCCATAAGCGGATATACTATGTAATTATCGCTGTTTCCAGTATTGCAATATCCATGTATGCGGTGTCAGCCCCGAAAAGCAAAAAGTAAATCAACGCGAAGAGAAGTTGGATGCAAAGAGACGAGAACGTCAAACCGTCTGCCCCTCTTGCATTGGCGCTGCCTTTCGAACCTAAAACGGACGCGCTTTCTGCTTTCTTTTTGGTCCGTACATGTAAATGTACGACAATTCGTATGTACTATCAAACCCTGGAGATCACTAATCGCTGAGTGCCATAGCGCCGGGTTTATGTGAGACATGGTCGATATAGTTGATCCACTGTTAATTTGTGGCTGCAGGTATGGAGGCTTGCACGCTTGGAACAGTCTTTCAACCAACTCCTTGGACGAAGGGCATCGCACGACTGTTTCGAGACCCTACTATGTAGGGTCTACTACAGATGATGATGTAACTACACAGGAGAGGCAGCTCGGTACATGGTAGTCATGTGGTGCATTCTGTGCCAATAAGGCATACCCAACCATGCATTATAATCGTCTGTTGTGCAACCGTCGCGGCCCGTCTCCGTGATGCTGCAATACGTCTGTCTTGGTGAATCGAAGCTGTGCACCGAGTATGTACAGCGTACAGTGAACATGAGATACAATACAGACAGTATTCGGCATCCTGCTTCCCTGCCTGTGCAATGCATGCGGCCTCCCGTGCAGCCAACACCACACGCACGTATGCCTCTCTCGGCGTCTTCTGGACGAGCTTCTTGAATTCCTTCTCGGGATCGGGCCTCTCTGCAACGTTTTTCTTTCTGATTCCTTGCATACATGGTGATACATGCTCAGTATTCCGTTATTTCTCCCCAGGAGCCCCTACCGAGCTCCCTACTATGTTGTAAGATACCTTGTTTCTGATCGCCATCCCTCGAATGTGGCTCCTCCGATCGACAAAAGACAACCCGTCATCCATCTTGCCGGGCTAAGCGCTGGCACATTGTTTGAGCACATAGCATAATTGATATTTTACATTGTACAATACGCCAGAATAACACAGAGATAAAGTAAAAGACTCTGGCGAACCCAACCATGCCATCGTTTAGGTGTGCTTGGCTGTCCTTTCTGGTAGCTACATAGTACATACATAGTAGTATGCTCTGGTCTCCGATCCATGCTCCGTCATCTTTTCTCTCCTTTTCTCTCCTCCCGTTTCTCTTCCCCCATGCCGCAAACCTCGACCTTTTTCGGACTGGTTCCTCGCTTCTTCCCACACCCCAGTGCCAGCCCATTTTATTTTCTTTTTTGAGAGAGCGGTGTGCTGTTTCGCCCACAGCCTCTAGACCGGGTTGGTAGCCCCCAAAACAAAACACGACACGATGCCGATTCTACATCGTACTATGTGCGCACAACATCGTATGGCCAGTAACCTCAGTCGGAGAGCTGCCCCGATTCCAAAGCACAGGCCCTTGCGGACGGTTCCGTGGCACCGGCACTTCGCCCGCGATGCCCTATGTGTCCCTCAAGACATCTGCTACTCTTCACACAGTATTGGACACTACAGATCTCAAGAACAGCTCAAATATCCAGCCAGGGAGATAGACTTGACCGTTGCAAGTTTATACATCACCAGTGGAACAGGTCCTCGCTCCGTCCGATGTATCTAGACGTTCTCACCATTATGTGGTATCTGTATTATGGACACTTCTTCCAAGCTTATCGAACTGCTCATTGGCTTGTTCTTAAAAGTGAAAACGGAAAGAAAACAAAAGAAAAACAAATAGAAAGAAAAAGAAACCCAACTGCCATATATCAGCTGTACTATGTAAGAAGGGGGACTTTGGGTCTCACCAACAGGCCTCCCCACCGTGGACCCCATCCCAATCAATTCCGTACACCCCTCCCCTCTCCTTGTGCGAGCTCGGCTCCCATCTCTCGGGTCAAGGCTCGTGGCCCAGCAATACTCCGCAGACTGTAATACCATCCAGGATACCCCCCCTGCCACGGACAGCGCCGCCCCATTCGGTTTTGTTTCTTGGGCCCTTTACTTGGTATCCCGCCCATGCCCATGCCCATGTCCATGCAGCTTGCAGCTCACCCTCTCGGGCTTCGAGATGGTCAATCCAATATACTCTGTTTGCGCTCATAGCATTTTACCCTGTAGATACAGGTCTCTGTTAGGAAGATATATTCTGCTTCTCTGCTTTGTGATAGACTGAAAAGTCTCATTGATAAGCTTAATTTCAAAATGCCACGATACGAGTACAAACTGTCCAGCTTTGGTATCTCCCAGCTTGCCCTTGTTCGACGGAGCAGCTACTGAGCAAAGCAGTCTCACTCGACAAAACTACCCACAACCTACTACTAGCACGCCCCATTGTGTTGGTGCCATGCTCCCGGATGCGGTGAAGTTGGAGGGAGACAGAGCTGGGTCTGCGTACATTAACTTACAGATGGACGGAGACACAATATGATAAATGGTCTTGAATCATGCAGACTACATAGTATTTGCAATTTTACGATGCCAGACAGCCCGACCCCGGAGGATGAAATCAAATAAGAACCAAATGAGAATCAAGCAAGAAGCAAATATTAGTAACGAAACTGTAGGCCAGGAAACATTCATCCATGTATTATTCTAAATATTTAAAGTACTGTAGGCCTGTCTTATTTACTCGTTCCTTTTGTTAATCTAGTCCATTCTGCGGCCCGGATTCCTGCGTCTTCCCCTTGCCACTTTTCCACCCACCCGTCTTGTCTGATGGCGCCCATTCTCTCGTTATGACATGCTGGCGCCGAAAGACTGCTGGGCAATGCCCAACCGTCTATCTGTATTCCACGTCCACAAACAGAGATGTAGACTAATACATACTCCGTACTCGAACCCTGGGAAGAAGACGGGGCCTGCCTGACCACCCACCCCCTTCCCCTTCCACTTTACATTGCAGGATGAAAAAAGACTGTCCTATGACATATGCGTTTTCACTCCGGGCTTGTGTAAATTCAAGCCCTGCTTTGAAAGATCAGCAATTGAGAAGCATACCGTCAGATATATAAAGGCAGCGAAATCCCACGATCCCCAGCAGCCATCAATACCATTTGCTCTATACATTTTCACGCATAATCATCCCGTGTACTCACTTTCTTCATCGTCAAGCTTGCTATGTATCTCCTTCACGACGCTATATCATCTCCATTGCAAAACATCATCATTATTTTTTTGACACCACACGCCTGATTTATCCCACATATAACCCGACAACAACGACTTCAAATTTTGACTGCACTTGGACGAAAAAATTACGCATAGTGCCTGAAGGCGGACAAAATCGCATCCCCACCCATCACACAGCTGTTTATTTTTGTCTAGAGGAATGGGCCGAGGCAAAATGGACGAGGCTGCGGCTGCACGGATTCGCAAGGCCAGGGGTGACAAGGTAAGATATTCCGTCTTGCAAACACGCGATGAAGGACTGCGGTTATATATCCGATACATTGAAGTCACCACACTACAGAATGCCATTATGCCACTTACTAACACTACAACGCATGTTTAGGACGAGTTTGCACGGCGAGCGCAATTAGCAGCCATGGCAAATAAAGATGCCGGATCAAGCGGTGGCCAACAGGCTGGCCACAGCCAAGGGGATCAGAACGCAGGGACAAGTGGGAGCAAGTAAAACAGGGCGAGTGAAATCGGGATGAGTGGTTGGTGTGATAAAGTTCCAAGACCATGGCCCATGGCCGTCCTGGAATAACCGAGGCCGCCAGGATGGAGGCTGAAATAATGAGCAACGACAATCAGGGTATGCAAGCAAGTTTGGAGCAAAGGCGTTGGCAAATATCTACTGGGTAGTATATTTTCTTTGATTTTTTTCTTTCTTATTTTAGTTCATTTTCGACTTCGCCGTGTTTTCTTTTTCCGGGTAGTCTGGTTTCCGGGCAGTTTATACATTGCTAATGTATGTATATTCTCACATTATAATCCTTAGCATACGTGCATAAGCACAAGCATACGTTGGTAACCTGCACCTTTGGGTTAAACTATTTCTACTTTGGAAAAACCGTCCGCCTAGCTTCATGCAGGCTGGATGCACATGTTCGTATGTGCATATAGGCAAGGAGGCAGACGCAGATGCAGAGGCGTAGCTGAACCAACCAGTCGGCCAGATAACAGCGGCAGCTCACCGTCGGCGTCAACAGAAAAAAAAGAGGAGAAACGGCAAAAGGCCCGCACCCCCATGGATGCCAGCGTATGATGTTGTGACAACAAATAGGCTTGGGCCGAAAGAGGGATGGCGGATTGTCAGACCATCGAGACGAGACTGCGGTCTGCGGCATGGTACCCAAGGGAGCAGCCGAGGCGGGATGTCTTGCTTGGGTCTGAACGGAGTGGTACTGGGCATAACCATAGTATCATGTACTGTACTGCTGTTACGGGGTATTGAGCTTTTCTACGTAGGAAGCTGAGATTCTATTGCATGTGCAAATATGTGTGAGTGTGCGATGATGACTGGAGACGTAACACTCTTGTACATCCACAGAATAGCTCCGTACCGAGTACGAACGGATGATTGTACTGGTGAGAGCAAGGCGAGCCCGTCAGAGAGGAAGCGAATCACCAACCCGAGATAAGCGAACTGCAGCCAGGCAGAGGAGGGAAGGGGGAGCTGTATCAGATGTTGGACTTGGAATGTCTGTTGGAGGTACGTCAATGTCTGTCGGAGAGAGAGATTGGGGGGGCTGGGGGGATGGAGCGGGACTCGCCCGAGGCACTGGTGACGGTGATGATGAGGGCTGGAGAGTCTTGGCTACGTGGTGAGACATGACCTCGAGCTGAGGTGGCCTGAGGCTGTTTGTGGCATGTATGTATGTACATATCTTGTCATTTCCATTGTAGCCTGAGTTTACATCATGCCCGGAAACACATCTGGAACCGCTGGCTATATTATAGATGATCGATATCCGAACATGACAAGAAGTAGGCAAGCATCAGCAGAGCCCAACCAGTGCCCTGTATACGTACGAAGAATATATACCTGCGAAAACAAAACAAAATATAGTAACCAAGCTGCGACCTAATGTCAGACCAACAACACCAAGCACACCTCCCGAGCGCCTGGGAATGGCCGAGAAGCCCGAAAACAAACCAGCGGGACTCTCTCTCAAGCCTGCACATCTGCGTCACAGGAGACACAAGCATCAAACCACCACATCACCCACCACTCTGCCACTCTCATCGGTCCGTCGGGCAGGGACAACGCGCCTGCAGCACATGATGCAACAGATGCATCTCGCTGCATGAAGCATCGCATCTATTGCTCTTTTTGGCCGAAGTTCTTCCTTTTGTGTCGCTGCTGTATGGTGCTGTAGGTTGGTGGAGCTGCGTTAGATATGCAGGAGATGCATACAATGTCAAATGCAGAAGAGCTGCTTCATATTGAGACAGCGTCGTGATGTAGTACCTCTTGTTTTCTGTGGCGAGAACCGGCAGTGTGTGAGAGCACCGTCTTACGGGGACCAACACCAATTTACACCCAACCACAGCAAGGTACATCTGCATATGTACTGGGCCATTAAAGTCGTGTTAGTCCGCCGGTAATAAGACACTGTATGTATGTGTACATACATAGCACATAAAACATAGGTCTGCACTCTGCGACTCCCGTTCGCGTCATTGCATATGCCTTCCTCTTCTGGAAATATGCACTTAAACGAGGCCCAAAGTACATCTGGTACCTCCCACCAAGATGTACCCCGACCCAGGTCTTAGTGTGACACCCCGCTTTTATCCAGAGCTCGCCCTGCCGCCAGCGCGCGCGTACAGTACACGCTATGTGGGGAGCACACTGTGCGCTATCTCACTCTCCACTGCACAGCTCAGCGAGTGACTTCCAAGCAGCACTGGGTGAGTACCCAGGTACCCGTTGATAGCAGCAGCCTCGAGCACTTTGCCTTACGTCAACACGGCTGGACTGCACGACTACTCGACGACACGACACGGACCCTGCCTCCACATCACGCCGCAGCACCACCCGTGCTTTTGACCGACATCTACCTGCTTGCCAGCACGGTCCATTCTATTGGCTGCACACCCCCCATCCGCAGCTACAAGCCTCTGCACGGCCGCATTCGTCGACATCACCATCCCGAGTGCCACGGCTGTGAGCTGTGACGCCATCGAAAGCAGACCAGAGACCGGAGCGGAAGACAATTTGCCTCGCCGTCATGGACCCCAGCATCCAGCGTGCTCTCAACGAGAAGCTCTACGAGAAACGCAAGGTCGGCGCCCTCGAGTATGTCGTGTCTTACCTCACCGAGTACTTTCTCAAGTACATCCATTTGCATACCACGCGATACTAATCAACTTACACCAGTCTCGAGCGGTCTATCCGTGACCTCGTCCAGCGCAAAGACACCGTTGCCGTCGAAGCCATCCTCGACCAGCTCTGCAACGAGTATGCCTATGCCGTGCACCAGCACTCGCGGAACGGCGGTCTTATCGGACTAGCTGCCGCTGCTATTGCCCTCGGTCCGGTATGTTCCCATTAGCCCGGTTGTCCTGATTATAGTTTGCCATTACAACGGTCTAATTTAACTATCTAGGAACTTCCTCGATACCTAGCCATCATCGTGCCGCCCGTCCTCGCTTGCTTTGTTGACCAGGACCCCCGTGTGCGCTACTATGCCTGTGAGGCCATGTACAACATTGCCAAGGTGGCAAAGGGCGAGATTCTCATCTACTTCAACCGCATCTTTGATGCCCTCTGCAAGGTATGTCTTGGCGATCTGTGGCGGCCCTGCAATCATACTATACATAGACTGACCGCCTAGCTGGGTGCCGACTCCGAACTTTCGGTTAAGAACGGCGCCGAGCTGCTCGACCGTCTCGTCAAGGACATTGTCTCCGAGTCTGCCGCCACATACATCTCCGTCCTCGCAAGACCCGACAATGGTGACGGCGAGGACGAGCAAGATGAGATCGACCTGCCGACCGCCTTCTCGCTCAAGCGCTTCATGCCTCTCCTCAAAGACCGCATCTTTGTTCTCAACCCTTTCACACGCACATTTCTCGTTGGCTGGATTGTGCTGCTCGACTCCATCCCAGACCTCGAGCTTGTCGCCTACCTCCCCGAGTTCCTCAGCGGCCTGCTGGCCTTTCTCAGCGACATCAACCGCGACGTTCACATTGCCACTCAAAACTGCCTGGACAAGTTTCTGAGTGAGATCCGCCGCATCTCCCGTATCAAGAAGGGCATTGCCGAAAGTAGAAAGTCAAAGACGCGCGACGATGCCAAGCGCAAGCGTGCCAGGGCCGGCTCTCTGGATACCGCTAGTGCGCGTGATGTCTCTGGAACACACCAGACACAAGAAGGCGACGACCGCGACCGCGACCGCAACGGTGCCGCCAGCGGCGACGACAGCGACGACGCTGCCGACGATGAGAACGGTTACGACGAGGACGAAGAGAACGACGACGACGACGAAGACAGCGAAGACGACTGGGTCCCGGGCCAGGATGTCCACATCAACTACGCCGATATCTTGGTGATCTTGACCGATACTCTGGACTCAACACAAGGAGAGGAGGTCGTCGAGAGCCTGCGTTGGCTGGTGGAGTTCCTCGACATCTGCCCTGAAGAGGTGCTTCCCTTCACGCCCAAGATCCTCGCCCATCTGCTGCCTGCAATGGCAAGCGGTATCGAGACCATTCGCTTGGCTGCTGTTCGTGTAAACAGCGCGCTTATGAACTATGTCGTTTCGCTGCCTGTCGACCAAGAAGCTGGAATCGCTACCAACGCTAGCACCACCACATTACCCGTCCGTGGCTCTGCCGCGGCTGAACGCCAGGACGCGAACAGCGCGCGCGCCTCCTTGTCAAGCTCTAGGGAGCTCGACACGACAAGCCCGGCATCCTCCTCACTCCTGCCGACTAGAGCCGCCTCTGGCGCAACCGTCGCGTCAACCGTGAGAAGGTCACCAACACCTGCCACCGCAGCCTCCGCTCCAATCGTTGCCGCTCTTGCACAGCAGCCTGATTTGGACTATGCTGCCGCTGTGAGCTCGCTTACGCTGTTGTTCCTCAATGACCACGAGGCGACCCGTGTGGCCGCCCTGACGTGGCTGATCATGCTCCACCGTAAAGCCCCGCGGAAAGTACTTGCCTTCAACGACGGCACGTTCCCGGCCCTTCTCAAGACCCTCTCCGACCCTGCAGAGGCTGTTGTCACCAAAGATCTGCAGCTACTGTCACAGATCTCCCGCAACAGTGAGGACGACTACTTCTCCAACTTCATGGTAAACCTCTTGCAGCTATTTTCCACTGACCGCAAGCTGCTGGAGACGCGCGGAAACCTGATCATCCGCCAGCTGTGTGTTAGTCTCAGCGCGGAACGCATCTACCGCACCCTTGCCAACTGCATTGAAAAGGAAGAAGATGTCGAGTTTGCAAGCATCATGGTGCAGAACCTCAACAACAACCTGTTGACTGCGCCCGAGTTGGCCGACCTCCGCAAGCGGCTGCGGAATTTGGAGACCAAGGACGGCCAGACATTCTTTGTCGCCTTGTTCCGTTCATGGTGCTACAATGCTGTGGCAACGTTCTCCCTTTGCCTCCTTGCACAAGCCTACGAGCAGGCATACAACCTTCTCCAGATTTTGTATGTTCCCCGCCGCGGCTCCTGACGCACTCTTTGACTGCTGCTGTAGTGTGCATTTGCTAACAAACAAACGATAGTGCCGAAATGGAAATGACGGTCAATATCCTCATTCAAATCGACAAGCTGGTGCAGCTTCTCGAGTCTCCAGTCTTTACCTGTGAGTTTTAAGTCACCTTTTTATTTATTATTTATTTATCTGTAGTGACCATGAACATGCAGCTAATCCTTTCTATTTCCAGACCTGCGACTCCAGCTACTTGAGCCAGAGAGATTTCCTCATCTATACAAGTGTCTATACGGTCTGCTTATGCTGCTGCCCCAGTCATCAGCCTTTGCTGCTCTGAGAAACCGCCTCAACAGCGTAAGCTCCATCGGCTATCTTCATACTGCTCCAAGACCGTACGTTTGTATTTTCCCCGCCAAACTTTTACACTATGCATATCCAACTAACATAACATCTTGTAGAAACACAACCTCGTCCTCCAGCTCCAACTTTGATAGGCCCAACAGGCTTAAGGGCAGAGAAGATGGCATCATCCGCTGGGGCGAGCTGCTGGAAAAATTCCGAAATGTGCAGGAACGTGCAAGACGGTCCCAGCGGGCTGTTGGTGGCCCGGGCGACTTTTTCGATGATAACTCGGCGTTTGGACTGGGGCCCGAATTCCGTGTCAGTGATGGCCTGGGGGGTATTGACAGCGGTAGAACCGCTGCTGCTACGCGTCCCCCGGTCCCAGCCAAGGATGCATCGGCGGCGCCAACACCGCAGACAAAGGCCAAGTCCAGTCTCGGCAAGCAGCTGGGCAGGTTTGGCGGCGCCGTGTCAGGGAGGGTCAAGAGAGGCCATTAATACACATGCACCAGACATGCACCAGATGTGCACCGATGTGCAACCGGCCTTGAAACTGGATGCAGTCTCTGGGCTATGACAGCGTTTTTTTTTCAATATGCTTTCTTTTGATCTTTGGAATGTCAGAGCATGTATATGCATAGTAGCGACAAAAAGTAAATATAGTGCTGGAACATACAGTTTGCTTGCAATTTTGAATGCTCAAATGAGAACAGAGAGGCGTGTGGTTGGCTGATCATCTCTTCTTCTTTGGTGTTGCTTTCTCGACCAGACCTTCAAATACAACATCCCGCTTACGCGTCGCCTCGGCAAGTTCCGACCGGAGCGCCTCGAGCTGCTGTCTGGCCAGGTTCCTGTCCGGTGGCAATCCTTGAAACGACTTGATCTGCTTGTCTAGGACCTTTTTATATGCCAGTAGCTCAAGATAGACGGCCTCTTCTTCCTGGATCTGTTGCACTGTGAACTTGGGCGCCGAGCTCTGTGCTGACGTGCGTTCTCTCGTATCCTGAAGACGAGCCGTGCCTGCCTTGACCTTGCGCTGCAGCTCCAAGTTAAGCTTGGCTAAGGATGCGGCTGGACGGTAGGCGTCACTCCCAAGATCCTTCAAGAGAAGGCGAGACTCTGAGGACTGCTTTTCTACATAAGCCTGAAGAACCTGCATCCGTGCTATGGCTTGCTCGAGCTGGAACAGCCGCGTTTGCAGGTCGGTGATCCTTGAGCCGATGACTGCGGGGTCTGGATAGGCAATACCAAGCTCAGCTGAAGTTGAAGCCAGAGATTCGATAGCTGCACGGCCCTCGCGAGACAGGTCATCTTCAATGGCTGCAATGACGCCCTCTGCGACAGCTTCGGGCGATGTGCTCTTGGAAGTGGTAGGATCTGTGCCCGCAGTACTTTTGGACAGAGTCTCGAGTGCAGACGATTCGGCTATCCACACGAGCTCGCGGTCCTCGTCGGCGCTTTCATTTGAGGCTGCCAGGGCCACGAGCACCTTTAACGTCTCTGGGTTGCGCTCAAACGGCGGAGGAGCACGGCCTGGATACTTGGACGATAGCCAGTTGTCAACATAGCTCCAGTCCTTGGCCGCGGAGGATGCCAAGCGGGCTACAGAAGGAGAAAATATTGCTGCAGTTGGCGGGATATGTGCCATTTTTGTGATTTGCGACGAGTTCTTTGATCCAGGATGTTGAGCTAGATGATCGATGTTGACGAGCTGTAGGTGTGCGTGCACTGGTGTGTTATATAAGAATATATTATGTAAGAAAGTCAACATTCAGGGATATAGTGCATATCTATTTATGCACTGTATCAGATAACTGGCTACACGCTAGCTAAGCCGCTTTGTGTCGCGTTCTATGACGCATAAAGTGTGGTATAGGCAGACAGGGTCCTTAAATGCACTGTATATATGATGAGCTTTAGCGAGTCGGGTATTGTGCATATATCGAAAAGTAGCTACATGTGAAAGTGTACAATCTCGTTATCGATAGTGCTAGTGGAAAAGGCCAGGCTGGCGGCACCACCCCATCGAGTTGCTGTCCGGGCGATGTTCATTGACACTTTGTTCTTCTGAAGTTTGACTTTGCTTTTCTCCTCCGCCACCACATTCACCTCTATTTCCTAACAAAAGTCACTCACTTATGAAACACCAGACTGCACGTCTACGATCGTGACTGACATCCCAACCAATCGAAGATATCAACGACGCCGATCCGCACAGCCTCGAGGCTGTATCATCCCGGCGACCTTTGTTATCCTTATCAGCCACCCATCACTAAATCAAACGTCTATACTTGCACACCATCAAGATGCGCATCGCGCTATTAACTGTTGCGCTTGCTGCTGGCGTCGCCTCAGCGCTGTCGACTGACGACATCCCTAGCGACACCCCAGTCTCGGCTCTGCTTGCCTCGGCCCAGGGCCACCTTTCGCGCGGCGAGACCAGCGAGGCTCTTGTCTACTACGATGCCGCTGTTGGCCGCGATCCCAACGACTACCTGACCTACTTCAAACGTGCCACAACCTACCTCAGTTTAGGCCGCGCATCACAAGCGACCGATGACTTTACAAAAGTGCTTGCGCTACGACCTGGCTTTGAAGCGGCGCATCTGCAGCTGGGCAAGATTCGGCAGCGTGTTGCCGACTGGGATGGCGCCCGCGAGCAGCTGCGGCAGATCAAGAGCAGCACAGCCGAGGCCGATGAGATGCTGGCGTCGATCGACGAGGCAGAGAACGCAGCGAAAGCAGCCGAGGCGGCCCATGGCAGCCAGAACTGGGAAGAGTGCGCAAACCAGGCGGGCGTGGCCTTGATGGTGGCGTCACGCGCGGCATCAATACGAAAGATCCGTGCAGTATGCCGGTTTGCACGCGGCGAGGTCGAGGAGGGCGTGGGTGACCTGCAGCACGTGTTGAACATCCGGCCGGGTGACATCACACCGCACTTGATCATCTCGGCCATCAACTTCTATTCGCTAGGCGACTTTAACAAGGGCACCGCACAGGTGCGCAAGTGCTTGCAGTCCGACCCCGACTCGAAGCCGTGCATGAAGCTGCTGAAGAAGGAAAAGGCAGCACAAAAGACGTTTGCCAAGGTGGAGAAGGCGTTCTCCAAGAACCAGCCATCGACAGGCACATTTCACCTGATCCCATCCGGCGAGAACCCGGGCCTGATCCAGGAGGTCAAGGACCAGGTCGCCTCCCTGGTGGCCGATGGCATTCTCCCGGCAGCAGCCCCCAACGGCTTGGTATCTAAGCTCACCAGCATGGCCTGCCAAGGCTACTACGATGTATGTTACTTTTTGTCTGAAACAAATGTACAAACTCTGTGCATATACTGTAAATGCAACGACACTAACATCTACAGATGGGCAACGTCAAAAAGGGCAAGACTTGGTGTGAGCAGGCTCTGCAACTTGACGAGCACTCTTTGTTCGGCCTGCTGCAAAAGGCCAAGGTGCAGCTGGATGATGAGCTGTACGACGCAAGCATCGAGACTCTGAAGAAGGCAAAGGAGGCACACCCCGACAAGCAAGAGACAATCAACGAAAAGCTCAAGGAGGCCGAGGTGCTGCTGCGTCGCAGCAAGGAGAAGGACTACTACAAGGTGATTGGCGTGTCGCGCGATGCCGACGGCCGCCAGATCAAGCAGGCATACCGCAAGCTGTCCAAGATCCACCACCCAGACAAGGCTGCCAAGCAGGGCCTCTCCAAGGAACAAGCCGAGAAGAAGATGGCCGAGATTAACGAAGCATATGAGGTGCTAAGCGACCCCGAGTTGCGTGCGCGCTTTGACCGGGGCGACGACCCCAATCAGCAGGGCGGCGGCGGCGGCGGCGGCGGCCACCACCAGGGCTTCCACGGCCATCCATTCATGTACCAGCAGAACGGCGGACAGCAGTTCAAGTTCCAGTTCGGCTCGGGCGGCGGTGGGGGCGGCGGATTCCCATTCAGACGGTGATTTGTCTATTCCAGTCTGCCACTCAATTTATTGCTTTTCCTCCGTCTATATCCAAATGTCCAGCAGGACGTCTTTTGTTTATGTTTCTAATTGCATTGCCTTTGTAATGAGCCAGTATGTACGATATTTGTTTTTCAAAACGAGCGCCTGTTGCTTCAGCGAAAGCTTTTACAAACAAACCAGTCTTGCCGTCACGCATCATTCCAACGCCCGTCGAGACACCATTGTTGCCAAAGTTACCAAATGCAAAACTCGTTTTGTCTTCCGAATACCGTAATCAAATAATACACAAAAATAAAAGGTAAATAACAAAGACGCCCCAGCTGTGCTTTGAACCGTAGCTTTATGCATAGTTGTCAAAAGCATAGCAACCCAAATCAGACCAAGTAGAAAGAGACGGCCATGATGAGATGGCTTCCGTACTCTTTGTATTTTTCCGCCTCCCGTTTTCTTGTTTTTCGCCCGTTCTCATTTCTTCTTCCTCCCTTCTTTTCCCCGTTCTAGTATGTACCGTCTAGAATTACCGTGCACCCTTCCGTGTCCGCGCCCGGTCGTGTATCGTGCATAGCACTTTTTTTTTGTTGGCACCGTTTGTCGTGTTTGCTGCTATCGCGCTGTCGTGGTCAAAAAGAACAACAGTTAGGCCATTCTAGGCTGGGCGTTGTCTTGCATGAAATCCGCTTCTATATATACAGGTACTGAAAGTTGAAGATAAAAAAAAAGAAGTTGCGTGTTTATCGTGTTTTGCGTGTTTAATGTTGAGACTCTCTCGTCGGCTGGATACCCGACACAGTCGGACGAAAGGAGCCAATGCTCAATGCAGATGTGAATCGTAGATGGGACTGAAGATCGCTGTCTCGTTTCGAAATGGACGGCTGTGTGCTTTGTTGTATACGTGGTCGGCGCAAAGAATGACCTTACTGGCTGTTGGTGTTCTTGCTAATGAAGTAGGCCCTGGAGTATAAATGTTAGCAATCGATATCCACGGTTATACATTGCCATGCTGGCGAGCAGAGAAAGTACATACTTTGAAGCCTCGTAGGCAGACCAGCAGATGGCAGTGCTAGGCATGGTGGTGACGACTCTTGGGCGGATACCCTTGAAGAAGCCACGCACGCCCTCGCGAGCGTAGAGCAGACGGCAGCCAGCCATGAAGCTGTTGACTGACCGCAGTTCGGCATCAGCGGCAGAACCACGGGTCTGCAGCATGGTCTTGATGACATCCATTGGCGTTGTCAGACCAGCGGCGACACCACCGGCAACGGCACCCGCCAGACAGTGGGTGATAGGGTCGTAGCTCTTTGATGGGTTCATGACGGTAGATATGGACTCGTAGGCAAGGAACTGGAGGGCCGTAAAGGGGACGGTCATGGAAAGAGTGGTCGGGTAAGAGACGTAGAAGGCGGCGACACCTTCGTTGCGGTAGACGTACTTTGCGCAGTCCATCATGGACCGGTACATCTTGCCGGAGCCTTCTATTTGCATGCGCTGCTTGATAACTATATGGGTTAGTAGACGCAGGCGTGTAGGGTGTGCGCATGCTGTCGCAGAGACTTACCATCAAAGGGGTTCATCAGGGCATCGCTGGCAATGGTGGCGCAAGCACCGCTCGTTGCTATGAGCAGTTGTTAGTTTGTGCCACATAAAATCATAGGGCAAAAGGACATTAGGCGGAAGAAAAGACTAACCGGCAGCAAGCGGGTGATGTGTGCCGACCTTGTTGCCGCCCATGACATGCTTGACGGCTTCGTAGGTGGCAAAATAGACAGCGTGTGCGGGACCGGCGCCGACGACGACACTGGACATGCCGCGCCATAAGCTCAGAATGCCCTCGTGGGAAGCCATGCGATATGTGCCCTGCACCAGGCCGGTGTAGGCAGGGGCGCCGCCGGGGCTCAGAATCTGCATGCGTGTCTAGGCTGTTAGCTGCTATTGCCTATCGCCATAACTCTGAGAGAGCTAAGAGGGTACAAGCTAGTCGAGCAGACTTACCTTGATCGCGTCAATGGGGTACATGACAGTGTGTTCGGCAATGCCGGCAAAGGCGCCGGCCGCCATGTTCTGGACGAGGGAGAAGTTTGGCGGCAAGGACTCGTAGCTGGTAGACATTAGTTAGCAACGGGCGAAGAGGCCCAAAACAGACGCAACAGACTGGACTAGACGTACTCGTAGTCCTCCGCATCCTCGATGGGCTCGGCATTTGGCTGGGCCATTTGGGCGGCTACAACAGACGATGCGCCGCCCAAGGACTTGTCTTGGAGAGCCAGGGTGGCGACGGGGAGAGAGTGGGGGAGTAAATGTGAAAAGACGGCTTAGCAAGCAGTCTTTTCAGCGCAAGAATTCGGCGTGTGCGAAAAGATGCGCTCTTGAGGTTGACTTGAGGAAGCTTGTGATATGGAGATGCCTTAGGGAGATGCCTTAAGGGGTTTTGAGGCTCGAGGCTGAAGGAGCTGTCGCGCGAGCTCAATCTGGAGAGGTATAAAGTTGTTATAACGTGTCCTTGCGGATGCAATTTGCAGGGTCGTCCTGGCTGGTTGGCTATGCGCAACGGTCAATTCGTTGTTGGCGGTGGTATATTCGAGGAAGCCGAGGGAGCTGAGTTTGGGAGCTGAGTCAGAAATCGAGAAAGCGAGAAAGCGATCGCGGGGGAGTATGGCTGTTGGTGCGGAGGCACAGATATCAGATCTAAATAGAGGGTCAGTGAGCCCTACTGTGCGCGTGAAGTGCAGCTGTAAAGTGCAGACTGGTACATGCGAATTGGAGATTGCAGCGAGCTCTCGAGACGAGAAGGGATGAAGGGTTCGAGGAGGATGAGGAAGAGAAGGAGGAGGAGGATGAGATGTGAGGCTGGGGTGACGACGAGGGAAAATAAAGTTGAATGGCAATGGGAGGCAAAAGTTGAGGAAGGGAAGAGACGGGATAGCCAAAAGAAGGGCGACAAGATGGTGACCGAGGGAGGTGAGTGAGGCCAGAGTGAGAGGATGGTGAGACGAGAGCCAGGGAATGTATGCGAAAGCCGGGGAAAGAAGATAAAAGGCAGATGGCTTACGCAAAGGACAGGACGGAGACAGGACGGCCGGAATGGAGACTACACGTCGTGACCAAGAGGGAAGGGGCGACACAGAAAATGGCAGCAAGGCAGGGGCGAGCAAAAGGGAAGGAACGAACCTCGACGAAAGAGAGATGCGAATATGTTGGCGTTGCAAAAGACAATGGATGCAAGGTTCTGCAGAGGTCGAGACGGAAAAGAAGAGCAGAGTAAAGGTCGAGAAAGGCCAAGGGACAGACAGCAAAAGGAATAAAAAAAGAGTAAAGAATAAAAACGATTAAAAGAGGAACTCGACGGTGCGAGGGAGATCAATGGGCGCCAGGGCAGCCGAGGACTGTGTTTCTTGGTAGCTCACTTGCTTCGTTTCTGGCTTTGTTGTGCTGACTGGTATTCTGTCTCACTGAATGTGGTGTTCTTGAGATTTCCGACTTTCCTACAGTTTCCTACGGGTTTCTGAATATCTGCCTCTATCTGCCTCATCCTCTTCGAATCGATGCTTCGTCACTGCGAATTTTTTTGCCCCGTGCTCCTGCCCTTTCTGTCGGATTCCAATTTATGTATTAAAAATGCCATTTTGTTTTATTTTATTATTTTTCACTCGGGGGGGTTCTTGGTGAATAGGTTTTCAGATGCTGCGTTGTCGGCACTGAGTGCGGGTGGAGGAGGGCCTAAGCTAGACCCAAGAAAAAGAAGTTGAATCAAATCGAAATTAAAATGGAAAACTCACACCAGCAAACAGCGCAAGCAAAATCGCTTTGGAACCGTACATAGCACGCTTAATACTAGGCTCGAGGTTCTAACAAGCGCACCCCAAGCGTCATACTCTTGACAGCATTTATCTTCTCTACACGGTACTATTACCTTATTCTACTCTCGCTAATTGCCCCCAAAGCGGAGCATCCCCGGCGCGTGAACAGCGTGAAATACGACGACGACCACCATAAGAGCAGAGGCAAGCCAAGCTACAGCGGGGAGAGGCCAAGCGGAGCTTGAAAAATACCTGTAGCGGCCTGTTGCAAGTGTCCGGCTGGAATTGCCAGAGATGGGATGAGGCATTACATTGTACATCTCCTACGAAGCACAGAGCCCAGTAAAGTACATAGTAGCTTATTAATCACGCACGACGGCTATTTTTTGAGATGCTGAGTAGTGATGCTACTTACTGCCTTCGAAGAAAGAGGAAGGAGCTCAAGTTTAGACGAGGGAAGGAAGAAGAAAAAAACAGGAAAGAGCAACCAGTTACAGCCTCGGCGCTAGCACGGCGCGGAGCAATTGGCGCAGTATGCCGAGCAGAGTATGGGGCAGTTGACGAGTCAATGTTATCTAATGTTATCTTATGAGTATGAATATGTAGGCAGAGAGTGTGAGAAAGTTCTATCTTACTATGTAAAAACACAAGTAAGAGCCATGAAAGAGGGCAACCAGGGCTACCATTGCGTGAAAACACGAGTAAAAACAAGACAGTTCTGTTTTACTTTTTACTTCTGGGTGCGAGAAAGGACGGACGGTCGCTCCTGCCGTGCCCGCATCGCAATTTCGGTTGACTATATGCACGAGATGAGCCATTAATAGGACGTCTGGGGAAGCCACTGCAAATGTTATATGTAGAAAATCTGTACTCTGTCTAATGCAATGACAAAATAAAAGGCGAGGAATAGGCAGAGATTTACTTGAGCCCATACGCCGTACATGACAGCCCCTCCCTCTCTCATTGACCCCCGCCACGGGTTTGCCGCACGCCTGCAACGGGAAATGCAGCCATAAACTCGGCCTGATCTTGATGTTGCAGGTCAAGGCGTCGACGAGGTGCGAGGTGAGGTGGACAGATAGAGAGGTAGACAGGTATCTTACATGTGTACATAGTTAGATAGACAGACAGAAGACGTTGGCTTACACCGACTCTCTCCTGTGCTACTGCGTGCTACTGCACACGCTACCACCCGTCTGGCTAGGCCAACCAACTATTTGGCGGCTTGCCGTCCTCTGTCAGATGCTATGTATTTTGTCTAAGGCGAGACCGAGATGCCTGGCCGTTAATGTGTTGATGAGCTGGCTGGCGACTGACGGGTTGAGAGGCTACTCTGTCTATGACGCCCTGACATCTTTATCTCCTCTCCGATTCGCTATCCCCGCTGCCGACCTCCGAGTTCTCATATGCATATAGAGTTTTGCGAGCATACACCGAGTCTATGAGTTTATGACGCCCGTGTGCCATTTTGCAGTCTGTCTCACAAGACAACGCACAGGCATAATCCAATACTGACTGTCTGTGCCCTGAATACCCCGAGTCGGTCGCCGTAGGATGCCGTCATAGTCGCGAGTCTCCGATCGTATGTCCGATAGCCAGTCATGCTCTTTGTTGAGAGTGCAAATCAACTAGTTCTTTGTAAATACAGAGGACCGACCTCTTTACGACCAAAACCATTAATGTCCAGGTGATTAGTATCATACTCAGGCAGCGTATTGACAGAACCAGCTGCCTGGAGCCGGACCACATCTTCGGACCCCAACTATATTTACAGAGTAATACATCGTACAAGATACAAGCTTTTTAATAAATTTAATTTACAGTATTTTAAATCTACTTTCACAGCCTGTGTGGGTTTCGCCCCGTAGGTATTACAGAGTACGGTGTGCAAAACAGAAAGTCAACATCAACGCAGGGCAGCCGTGATGGACTCCAATATAATAAGTGATAAAGGGGGGGGACTGGTCCAGGGCTGCCGGCATTTCGCGGCGTTGCTGCTGATTGACTTTTTGGCTCTATGATGAGACGGAGTTACAAGCCTTGCTACTCAGTACTATTAGACTATGCGAAGCATTATCCTACTCCGGTAATACTTCTGTACTCCGCGTGATGGGCAGCGAGTGGGCGACAATCTCGGTGCAACTACATACGCCTATGGATAATTCGGTATGTATGCTATGTATCTTACATGAAGGCAGAGTACAGTCCGCGCTGTATCATTCCCAACGGGCTCGGAATGCATCGCGTTTGTATTGCTGTTAGACATGAAGACATTGCCATCCACACGACCAAGAAAGACAAAACATATCTTCGACATCCACACCAGTCAAGTGACCAGGTGCACGGAGTAGAGTAATATAAAGGGCGGGGAGAAAAGAGATGAGGATGATTATAAAATACTGTGGAAGCTATTACAGGGTCTATGAAAATTATCAGATGGGCTGGCAGCCGTTGGTGTGACCTCGGATCTCCTTGCGCGTGTAGCGTAGCATACGAAACAGATCTTCCAGCTATCAGGGCCCAGCTATCAGGGCCCAACTATCAGGCCCTTCTCTCCTTTTTGGAGCCCTGCTCTGTACTGAGTATTTCGTCGAGAACACGAGGACACGAGGACACGAGGACACAAGAAACAAATGGGAAACGAGGCTAGAAAACGGGAATATAAAAAAGAAAAGAACAGAGCAATCAACGCTCGCCATACTGAGGACAAAGACCTACCAGCAAGGCCCCCCTGCTCGCAATCGGGCTCGGACGGGTTTCGTCGGTCGTATATTTTTGGTAAAGTGGTTTTGTCATGGGCTGGCTATTTTCATTACGCCATAGCAGATGCAGTATGCAAGTGTGACTGTTGCAAGGTATTTTATATCTATTTAACTATCAAACGAATCCATGTCTGACTGCGTCCATCTGATAACGTTTGGTGAAAATCTGATAAAGAAAACTTTGTCCCTTCGGCTCCGGGATCGGGCAGCGTCTTGACGCAACTTGTGACTGGCCAACACTGCTACTACATACATACTTGGTAGCTATTACTCTATATCGACTTCTTTTTGATTTATTGTATGCAAAATCTCAACATAGACTGGCCTGGCCGCTGAGCTTAAACAGAAGAGGGATAGCACAATGCTAGAAGATCTGATAGACAAACCAAGAACTGGCACTAGGCAATTCTCTGATCTCGTCGATAGCTAGAGCAGCCCAGTGTGCCTGCGCGGACGGACTCGCTTTGGGCATTATGCTGGCGGCGTGCAACTCAGAAAGGCTTGCCAAGATGGAAATTAGAGATCTGCGAGCGGAGATGATGACCAAAACAACTACCGTGATTCCCCAGATGCACCTACGTCTCTCCAGATAGTTGTATCTTAATCTTATCAAGAGGATTCTGCCATTTTATCATCTTGCACACCATATCATACATCAATATACTCTGCCTATTGCAGCTATTATTATGAGATCCAAAGTCTATATATATATATACGTATTATGCAAACAGCAAAACGAGAGATGCAACGCAACGAAAAGCAAACGCCGAGCAAAAATATAATACTGGTAAGAAGCCGGCTAGTTTTGTTGTGTTTTGTTTGCTGCACATGTTCGTAGTTGTTGTCGTCAAGATGCTAATTCACCACACACCAACCCTACAACACCAACACGCGACATGCGTTGCAAAAAAGAACAAAACAGATACATTTGTGCCATGCTTTCCCGGCCGTGGTATATTACAAGAACGGCCTAAAACCAGCCACTTAAAACTCGTCCTTCATCATCATCTATCCCCTCACACCACACTGCCCTCCTCCCCAAAAACATCTCTTGCTTACAAGAAACACTTAGAAGTGGATGGCGCGGTTGTAGGTGGCCATGGCGGCTTCCTTCAGCGCCTCGGACAGAGTGGGGTGAGCGTGCGTTGTGCGTGCAATGTCCTCGCTCGATGCACCGTACTCCAGAGCCAGAGTACCCTCGGCAATCATCTCACCGGCGCCGGGGCCGACAATGTGCACGCCCAGAAGGCGGTCCGTCTCGGCATCAGCAATGACCTTGACCAGACCCTCGGAGTCGACGTTGGTCTTGGCACGCGAGTTGGCAGAGAAGGGGAAGGTGCCGACCTTGTAGGCGACACCAGCAGCCTTCAGGTCCTGCTCAGTCTGGCCGACCCAGGCAACCTCGGGGTGGGTGTACATGACACCGGGAATGCAGCCGTAGTTGACGTGGCCGTAGCCCTTCTTCAGGTACTCGACGACAGCCAGACCCTCGTCCTCGGCCTTGTGGGCAAGCATGGGGCCGAAGGTGACATCACCAACGCAGCGAATGTGGGGGTGCTTGGTGCGGTACTCCGAGTCAATGACAACGCGGCCGCGCTCGTCAACCTCGAGGCCAATGTTCTCCAGGCCCAGACCCTCGGTGTAGGGACGACGGCCAATAGCAACAAGGACAACCTCACCCTCGATCTAGACTTGTTAGTAACCAATTATCGCCAATATAATCACCACTACAATAACCACTATAAAAGCTATCAGTATCCAGAACCAAACTTACAGACTCGGGCTTGCCACCCTTGGCAGCGTCAATCTCCAGCTTAACGTTCTGGGCGCTGGTGTCACCGCTGACGACCTTGGTGTTGAGCTTGAAGTCAATGCCCTGCTTCTTCAGGATCTTCTGTGCGGCCTTGGCAATCTCAGTGTCCATGCCGGGGCCACCAATCTGGTCCATGAACTCAACAACAGTCACCTTGGCACCCAGGCGCGACCACACGGAGGCCATCTCCAGACCAATGATACCACCACCAATGACAACCAGGGACTCGGGCACCTTCTCCAGAGACAGGGCACCGGTGCTGGTCACGACGCGCTTCTCGTCAATCTCCAGGCCGGGGAAGGGGGTGGCTTCACTGCCAGTGGCAATCAAGATGTTCTTGCCCTTCAGGGTCGTCTCGCCGCCGTCGTTGAGGGCGACCTTGATGGTGTGCTCGTCAACAAAGGTGCCGGCACCCTTGTGGTATTCAACGCCGTTCTTCTTGAACAGGAACTCAATGCCCTTGGTCAAGCTGGACACAGCGGTGTCCTTGGACTTCATCAGCTGGCCAAGGTTGAGCTTGACGTCGCCGACCTCGATACCGCGGGGCTTGCTGTCGTGGAGGATCTGGTGGTATAGGTGGGAGTTGTTGAGCAGCGATTTTGAGGGAATGCAGCCGACGTTCAGGCAGGTACCGCCGAGGGTGCCGCGCTTCTCGATACAGGCAACCTTAAAGCCCTCCTGGCCGGCCTTGATGGCGGCAACATAGCCGGCAACACCGCCACCAATGATGACGAGGTCCTTCTCCTCACTGGCCTCGGAGGCGAAACCGCGGGCGAAGCGAGCAACGGGGAGACTACAAGAGAGGCGGTTAGCTTGTGCACCTTCATAAACATGATGCTTGGTATCTGGGATCGAGATGCGGCTCGCATTTGCAGCTCGGAGTCCATGGCCGATCCCTGTATCTATCCGCATCTAGTCTACCCAACAAAGAGCCCCAACGGGCTCCGGACAGGGCATGGCAGGAGTTCCCCGACCAGCAGAAGAAGCGAAGCCGCAGAAGAGGGCGCCGCAGAGGCCGAAGGCACTGTAGAGATGCATGGTACTCACGTTGCCTGTTTTCGGAGAGCTGTCCGGGCAGCAGTCCGCGATATTAAGCGTGATGACAGCATTTTCGAGATTAGGGGGGTAGGCTGGATTGGGCGGGATAAAAGGTAAGAGAGGTTATAAATAAAGATCGATGTCGAGCTGGATAGACAGGAAGAGCTATTATACACTGTCCTGCGGGCGAATTGGCACAAACTGCGTCGTGGAGGCGAATTGCAAGATTGTGTGTGTCTGGGATGTTTAGGTGCGTGTTTTGTCGATGATGACAATTTGACAATTTGCGTTCCTTAGTCCGGGAGCTTTCGGATAACGGCTATACTGGGAAAGAGCGAGCGAGAGTGCGAAAAAAAAAATGCAACAAAAAAATGCACGCTGTTATGAAGACCTGGCCCTCTGTATTTCCCCTGTACACCCCTGGACAGAGAGAGCTATTTTCGTGACGCCACCTAACTGTCCACTGTACTCAGTATTTTATCGGTGTTTTGGAATATATATGGAGTTCGACCAAGTTATGTAATTATGTACCATAGTATGCACAGCTGCTAGTCGCTCTTTCCTGTTTGGCGCTGTCTAGCTGCCTCCTTCCACTTTTTCTCGCTTTTTGTTGACCCGGCGCTGGCACGCGTTGCACTTTGTTGGTGCCACCGGGTGACCAAGCTCGGTACAATTAGGGGAAAGGGGAAAATGGAAGAGCCTGGAAGAGCCTGAAATGTGAGGCACCCCATAGTAGCACCTGCCCAAACGCACCATCAAAAGCCCCAAACAAAATGCTGCCGTTGAAAGACGATGGTAGCCGCACCCACATTCCCCAGCAGCAGACACAGAATACTGATTCTGAACTGGAAGTTACAAATTCAATATCGATGCAAATTGACCGGAATACGATCATCGATCACATGACCACGCATTTCTCACGCAATCACAAGACGCGATGCATCACGACACAACAGGCGGCGTACCATCTTGACATTAGAGACGTGCCGAACAGATTGAAACAACGATTTGTATAAAAATAAACATGCTTTTGCTGTAACCATTAATGGACCAAATAAACTATATACAAGACACAAGTACTACAAAACTCCATCCCGTGCTTTTACATAACGTCTGCATCTGACGATATCTGATCATATCTGCCGACAACTACTCCTCAGACTCATGAAGAGCCTTTTGGGCGCGATCGCATGCCTTGGAAATGCTCTTCTGCTGCGCCTTTTCCACAATCGCCGACTTGCGCACCACCTTGTCGATAAAGTACATTAGGCCGCGCCGCAGATCGTCGCGCTCCTTGCTTATCGTGAAGCGCTTCTTGATCATCGTCGACGCGTCCGAGCCGCCGGCCTTGGCGGTCTTTTGCAGCTCCTCAAACAGCGAGATCAGAAGCACCTCGACAAACATGCGGATCTTGGTCTGCAGGCGGATCAGCGTCAGGCACTTGAGGCTGTCCAGGCCCATGGCGCCGCTGGCAATCAGGTAGCCGTAGAGCTTGGCCGTGTTGACAATGCGCCGCAGACTCGTGGCGTCGTCGCCGGTGACACTGTTGCCGTTGAGGTCGTCATTGTCGTCGGCCTCGTCGCCCGAGTCGGGCTCTTCGCCAAACATTTGCTCGCCCGCGCGCCGGAACAGCTTCCACAGCGACGCCTGGAAGACCCAGCTCATGCGGTGGTCATTGATGCACACCTGCCGCGCCACGAGCGCGTAGTAGCGGTTATACGTCTGCTCGGAGCCAACGCAGCGGATCAACACGTTGACAATCTCGCGTCTCTCATGCTTGTTGAGGCGCAGTCGCAACAGCCGTGCGTGGGCATCCTTGCTGTCGGCGGCGGACAGGAGGGACACAAAGATGGACCGACGAGCATCCGTGTTCATGCCCTGCTCGCGAGCCAGCAGATCAAGCTCCTCGACGTCGGCAATATCGTTGCCCCAGGAGCCCAAGACGTCATCGTCGCTGCCGTCCTTCTTTTTGGATGAAGTTGGCTTGGCGGCTCCCTTGCCATCCTTGCCGTCTTTGTCGTTGGAACCAGAGGCTTCCTCCTCTGCAGCCTTTTTGGTCGCGTCTGCCGACGGGTCGTCACGACCAGCCCAGCTAGCACCCACCAGCCACCACTTGCCCAGCTTGTCAGACTGCTCGATATCAGACAGGCTGACCCGCAGAGGGCCGGCGGCCTCGACCTTTCTTGACGTAGGCAGGTTGCCCAGCACTTTCCGGATGCGCTCGGCATGTCCAAAGCCGCTGGACTCGGCGTCGCGCGCCTTCTTCTTGTCGCTCTTCTTAATATCAGTAATGCGTTCAATCATGTGCCGTGTGCGCACAGACAGGGTCTTCTCGCCGCCGGCCTTGGCTACAGCAGGCTGGATCAGCGACACGATATCCTTGAGCGATCTCGGGTCGTCCTGACGAAGACGGGTGCCGCTCGTCTCAAAGACGCGCAGCAGCAGCTCCGTATTGGTCTCGGTCAAGCTGCTCAGAAGCATGCGGATGTAGTCGTAGATGAGGTTGGGGCCGATCATGCGGAAGTTGTACAGCTCGGCCATCAGGCTGAACAGGTTGATGGCGATCTTGGATGTCGGGGCCCATGCGTTCAGGTGCTCGGGGTCACGCGCAGCCTGCTCAGCCTCCGCCTTGAGGAGAGCGTCGTAGTGCTGCTTGAACGCAGTGGCGTTTTGCTGGATAAAGTGCGCACCAAAGTCGGTTCCCTTGACCATGTAGACTGCCGTCGCAAAACCAGCAATCAGGACAGTGACGTTGCTGGAAAGCGCACCGTCAATCTGGATCTGCTCGAGCAGCTTGTCAGTGACGGCGTCGGTGACGTACTGCCGCGGGTTCTCGGCGTACAGCTTCTCGACCTCGCTGAGGATCGTCAGCATGTTGGCGTCAGACAGACGGGCAATGAGGTGGTTCGCCTGGCGCCGGACACGCGAGACGGCCTCGGACTCGGAGTCGGTGCCGTGTGCCATGGCACGCCGCAGTGCCGGAGGCACGTATTTCTGTGGCGCAGATGCGGACACGGGTGCAACGTAGGGGTTCTCTCGTTGCCGTTTTGGCTCGTCTTTTTTTGATTTTCTTGGGGCTGCATCCTTGTCGGACTCGCCATTCTCGTCGTCAGAGTCGTCAAACCCGCCAAAGTCGTCGTCATCCTCCATATCGTGGTCCTCGTCCTCGCCCTCATCGTCCTCCTCACTATCTTCATCCTGCTGCTTTGCCTGCTTCTTTTGCTGCTCGAAACCTAGTGCCTTTTGACGCTTGGCTTGTAGCCACTCATCGGCCTCTGCCTTGCGCTTGCTCTTCTTGACAACCTCTCCGCTCTCCTCTCCACCACCGCCTCCGAGAGACTCCAGAATATCGCCGAGACCATCGTCCTTGAACGATTGTGGCAAGTTCTTGCGACCCTTCATGCCCAGCTTGCGCTCGAGCTCGGCAATCTCGGCATCGTCCTGCTCCAGACGCTCGCGCATCCGGCCAGAGACCTTTGTTGTGGCTGCTGAGGTTTTCTGCTTGTCGTCGCCGCTATCGTCATCCTCGTCTTCGTCTCCATCCTCGTCCTCGTCGAATGCACCTTCATCGTCGTCATCCTCCATATCATCATCCTCGTCGCCCATATCGTCTTCGTCATCCTCATCTTCGTCGTCGTCCATGTCATCCATATCGATGTCATCGTCAAAGTCGTCCGAGTCAAGAGAGTCGTCCTCATCTTCCGGATTTATAACACGCATCGGCGCAGACTTGCCCTTGACGAGGCCATTTGCTGGTGCACCGGCCGACTTTGCTGGGTGCTGCTTGGCTTGGACAGGGCGGTGCTGCTGTGGACGGTTTGGCTGGCGATTCGGCTGGCGATTCGGCTGTGGCTTTGATCTGGCTTCTTTGCGCTGGTCTTTGCGGTTCTGCACACCCGTGTACTTCTTGCGACCCTCGCTGTCCTTGGCCTCGACACCGAGGTGCTTGAGGAAGCCGGCTGACAGCGACGGTCCTGAATTTTTCGGCGCCATATCGTCGCAAATGTCGAAAATGTCGCAAACGAGCTTGTAGGCTCAGTTTAGGCTAGATTTGTGAATTGCCGATGCTGGGGCAAATACACGTCGAGGCTTGGTATTTTGTACTTTGTGGTTGTTTTCTTCGTCTTTTCCCCCAAATTTCCAGATAAGATAAAAAAAAAGTTTTAGATTGACAGCCTCGCCAAATGACTAATCACGCACGCGGCTGAGGCCGATCTAGCATAGTGCATTTAGGAAAGTGTTATGCGGGGCAGACAACAGGCGCTAGAGGCAGGAGGAGGACAGTCTGGAATCGCTGTCCAAAATTGACCTGCTGACGACTTGACGAGACACACGACACTTTCCGGAGCCTCGCCCACCACACACGCAATCATGGGCTACCTTAGCAACGACGAGGTTTGTCTACTCACTTACTCATGCAATGCTTAATCTATCCGCTCCTTACTGACTGTCCAGTTCTTCTCGCGCCTCGCCGAGCTCTTCACAACCCAAAAGTCAAAAGACCATGGCGCCATCTACCTGAGCCAACGGCGACGTACGTCATTGACCGCCGACCTCTGTGATTCTGGGAGTCTGGGAGTGCTATGCTAACATCTGCAGTGGCCCGCGACGAAAAGACAGGCCTTCCACTATCACCCGACGCGACGTCAGAAACACCACAGCCGCTCATTATCCGCGCCAGCAACGGCAAGTCCAAGAAGCACCGCAAAGACAAGATCCGGCTATCGACGACAGTAGCACCCGATGCGCTCGATTCCTTCTATGCGCGCTACGCAGAGACATGCAAGGCCGGCATGACATTGCTGAAGCCGCGCGACAAGAGCAAGAAGAAGCTCAAGGCAAAGAAGAAGAAGGCTGCCACGGCAGCATCCGGGCCATGAGCGGGAGGACCAACGGCAGCGAACGAGAGAGCATCGCGGGCTGTGAATCGGAGGCGTCGCGGAACCGCGCGATATGCTCAAAGAATCCAAGAGATTATGTGGCTTCAGTGCTCGCCCGGCCTTGCCGGGGTGATGATGTGTTCTACGAGACGAAGCAGTTTTCTTTTCCTGATTTTACGACTGAATATTACCACTTATGCGAGGTACTACGAGCAAGAAGAGACGTGAGGTGTGAAGTGTGAGGTGTGCTGGGCCTGGAACAGTGATAGTAGAGCAATCCCGGGCAAGCTTTGTTGTTTGAAGAATGTGCTTGGTCAACGCTGGCGACGCCTTACACCGGACGACCCCATACTACGCCATGCACATGGTATTCAACAGCGAGCTCGTTGTCAGCCTCCTGCTTACAATTATTTATGATATTTTGTGATACTTACGGCACTTACGACAAGCCGGCTAACTAATATCTTGGTGTCACCAGCAAACATCAACGACAAGCAATACCAATACAGTATACTGCCACGACAACTAACGGCAGACAAGCACCGGAAGCCTTGCAGCGTATCCCCATGGCCATCTCTACCATCCATCGCACCTACGCCTGTTCTGTCTACCTCTACCATCTACCGCCCAACAGGCCTCGATATGCCTGATCGCTCCATCACCACCAGACCATCCCTTCTTCGGTAAACCAGATACTATTTTCGAATGTCACGTCTACATAAAGGGGCAGAACTAGACAGTCTTAGCCATGTTAAGATGACCAACGTGTGTCTTGGGATAACCATCCTCCTCATAGATGCCATAGATGCCATAGGTGACCGACGAAGGAATGAAAACAAGAAATGCAAAACAGAAAGGACACCCTGTAAACAAGCCGTGGCCTGGGAGATCTGAAACAAATAGACGAGCGAACAGGTATCGGGGAGATAAAAGAGACGTGGAAGAAAAAGCAGATGACTTTTTGGGTAACAAATCTCCCCACATGCTGTTTAACGTGAGTGCTGTGCACAGGGCCATTTTCCCCAGGTACAGAAATGATGCGACCATTCCATACCAAGGCAGGGCAGGAACAAAATGAGAACAGGGTTTGGGAAAACAGAAACAAAGATTGAATTGCCATGGCTTTAGAAGGCTTGGTGATAGAATATTGCAAAGATAGAAGCAAACAGGAGAAATAGAAAAAGAAACTGAAAAAAAATCAGCAGGAAAAATGATTAGAATGAGAGGCCACCAGCGTGTCCATAAGTCTAATCGCCTATATGGCAATAAGACAAGAAGCGACATGCCGGATGGCCCTTCATATTTCAAGTCCAACCCACGAGTGGGATTGGAGTGACCAGGAGTGGCCTGCGTCAGACAGCGCAGCACGCAAAGCGAATTACATGATCTGGTCCTGGGTCAGACCCTGGCTGTCGGTGTCCATGTTCTCGGCCGGAGCGCTGGGAACGTGGTTGATGGAGGTGTTGGGTGCACCGCCACCCGGAGTGAGGTACTTGACGAAGCTGAGGTTGAGCGGGCGTCCGCCGTATTGGTAGCCCTGGAACTTCTGGATCGATGTCTCCGCAGTATCGGGTGCATCAAACCGGACAACGCCCGATCCGCGAGAGCGGCCACTAGGCTCATACTGAATCTCAGCCTGGTCGACCTTGCCGATGGTCGTGAAGAGTTCAATGAGATCCTCGTTGCTCGTCGACCAAGGCAGCTATTGTTTGTTAGTACATCAGTATCAATAGCTGTATACAGGGCCATGTTTGGACACGATAGAACTCACGTTGCGAACGTAGATGGTCTCGCTTCTTTCGTTGCCGCCGGTAGCAAAGTCGGTGAAAGGGTTGGGTGCGGGCGCGGGGGCACCAGGGGGTCCGCCGCCGGCGTTGTTATCAAAGTTGCCGCCGCCGCCGCCGCCACCACCGACAAAGCCACCACGGCCACCAAACTGGCCACCAAAGCCGCCACGGCCTCCAAAGTTGCCGCGACCGCCAAAGTTGCCGGCGAAGCCACCACGGCCACCAAATTGGCCACCAAAGCCGCCGCGGCCACCGCCGCCTCCGGCAAAGCGGTCCTCGCGAACCTCGATGACACGGCCTTGCCAGTCGAATCCGTTGAACTGCTGGATAGCGTTACGAGCATCGTCAGGGCTCTCGAAAACAACGATACCTGAGCCCTTGGATCTGCCATCGGGGCCGACATTGATATCAGCTCTGGCGACGCTAGCTGTACGGGCTATCAAAACACCAAAATCAGTTTCGTGCATAATAAAGGCTGAGAGCGTGGCCCTGCTGCTTGTCAAATAACTTACCAGCCTGGCGGAAAAGATCCTTCAGGTCCTGCCATCCCACAGTAAAGGGGATCTATTGATGATTAGTATAATGTGCCCTGTGCTCGACGGCAACAACAAATTATAATCTGCGTGGCAACTGCCTAGTAGTAATAATAGCCTGTTGTAAGGAAAGGGGTGAACAAACATTTGCGACATAAATCTGTCTGCCATTACCACCGGCGCCAGGGCCAGCGCCAGGGTTGAAGCCCATCGGACCGCCTCCAAAGCTGGGAGGGGCCACCGGGCCGCCGAAACCGCCTCTGTTGGCGGATTGGTTGAAGCGAGGCTCGGCCTCACGGTCCTGCAGCTGTTAATAACCAGATTAAAGAGATTTGCAACATAAGTAGAAATGCAGAACATACCTCGCGGACATAGACAAGACGGCCCATCAAATTCTGGTTGCTGAGTGTCGCGACGGCGTTCTGTGCCTGATCCCGTGTTGCGTATTCCACAATGCTGGTCAGGTTAGTATGTGTAGCAAAACCGTAGACTTATGAGACGATAGGACGATGAGACTTACCCGCATCCCTACAATACCCGAGGAACAACGTTCCAACCCGTCAATCCAACCATTCCATCAAAATCATAAAGCTGAGGGGGTAAAAAAAAAAAGCCGCAGAAAAGAAAATAAAGTAGCCCAGCCAAGACTACTCATTGTAGTCGCCCACCTTCGACATTCCGTTGGGAAGTAGCAGAACATCCGCAAAAATAACCTCGCCAGCTGCTTTATTAGTTTTGGATATCCCATTGCACATTGACTTGTCAGGAATGACTGCATACCTTGGCGCATAAAGTCCTTGAGCTGGTGCCATTTTACATCGTACGAAAGGTTGCCGACATAGACGCGGCGGTCCTGCTGAGAAGAGTCGCGAACGTTGGACATCATGTGGTCTCTTGCTGCTGAGCGGTCGTCGTGAGAGCGATGGGAGGCGTTATTACCACCACCGTAATTAATAGGCGCACCGAAACCTGGCTGCTGGATAGCCAAAGGGGACCGAGATCTTCTAGAACCCCGGCGGTAATCTGGGGTGCGAGAACGGTTGCTGCGGGCGGAGTGCGAGCGGCGATGACCACCTGTTGCGCGACCAGGACTCCGAGAACGACCACGACGGGGAGACCGTTCACGCTGTAGCAGAAAGTAGAGCAGTGATTAGTATTCGGCTTCGGGGCTATACGGCCATACCTTGGTAGAAGACCGAGTTCTGCAGTGACCTCTGCATATTCCTAAATGATTAAACCAGCAACTTACAGGTCTGTAGCTGTCGTCGGCTGTGTCAAAATTGAGTTAGTACTATTGGCGATCCAGGCTTGAGTAGACAAACCGAGCAAGACGAAAATAGAAGTCGGGGAACGGGAAGGAAGAGGAGAAAGAAGAGAACGGGGAGAACGGCAACGATCGAGCGCAGCAAAGCAAGTGTAAAAAATAAAGAAAGCAAGATGGCACTAGGGCCCAGGAGATCAAAAGAGAATAGAAAGATGGGCGCAAGGCGTGGCTAGGACGAGAAATATCGGGAAGAAAACCGGGAAGGGAAACGGCAAGGATATATGTTATATAGGGCAAAAGACCGCCTGGGAAAATGCCGTGCATGAGGTGGGATGCGATGCGGGATGCTCGCGTAAGGAGGGGGATGAGGGAGGGGGTGTATGGGAGAAGGAGAAGCAAAGGTAGAAGGGAAAGCTGCGCTTGCATGCGGGTTGGCTGTGTGATGTAGACGCGGTGCTTGTGTATGGCCGACGCGAGTATGTGAGTATGTGAGTATGCGAGTATGTGAGTATGATGGGCGAGGTAGGCACAGTACGTTTCGTGTTGTGTTTTGTGTTTTGTGTTTTGTGATTTTGTGTGTTGTGTGTGCGCCGTTGTGTGCCTGTTGCATTGAGAGCCCAGAGGAGAGAGGGTGGACGTATGCCTTTGTGTCTTGAAGCATGCACACAGGCGAAGATGCTCCGTTTCCACGCATTCAACACACTCAACGGATCAGTCTCGTCGGCCCTGTGTGTAGTCACAAAGCAAGCGAACATGCTGCAATCGACCCTTTTTGTCTACCGTTTTGACGAGAAACGCAAGCCATCATGCACGCCGTTGGCTGAAGACAGGCCGTCTTCCCAGCTCAAGAACAAGCATGGGCTCTGACTGGGCGACAAGAGGTTCCAGAACCCACTCAAAGGCACCTCTTGATGCAGACGCCGAAGCACATGTGTGGGCTCGAGTTATACGGTTTGACTGGGTGGAGAGAGAGGCAGGTAGGAACGGTGGCAGACGTATGAAGAGGTCTGCCGTGGAAGGGGGTGTAAGGATGCAGGAGCACTGTGTAACGAGCGTAGCATGGAGCAGCCGGGTTGAGGGGGGGGTGGGCTGGAGTCTGCAGGAGGTGCCGCTGCAGAGTACAGGCTGCAGAACTGGCCAGGCCCAGACGCAAGCAAGTGGTATGTGTGGAGGAGGAGGAGCAAGAAAGACGAGCTCAAAAACCAACACAAATAGACAGGATTCCACGTGGATCGTCAAAGTGAGCAGAAGGCCACGAGATTGTGAAGCAACTGAAGCTAGCCCTTGTCTTTTAACCTTTGGGCCTTTGGATATTAAACAGTCAAGACTGACAGGGTTGCGGGCGTCGGCCGGGGCAAAGCTGTGCAACGAGCTGCCATATGCAAGAATCAAGGCGCTGACAAGCCGTCGTGAAGTACAACATGAGGTTGGTCATAAAGTATGCCAGCGTGATGACAATACAAAGCATAGAGCCAATGAGCCAATGAGCCAGCGAGGCAGAGAGCCAGTGAGAGTGGTGTCTTTGATCCTTTGGCAAGCAGAAAGCACGCAGAGGGACGCAGAGGGCATGGATGTAGGACAAGGCAACACAGCCTGAGCCTCGACAAAAGAGGAGGTGCGTAACAAGCATCAAGGACCCAGGGAAGGCAACACAGCACACTAGCCGCAGAACTGAAGAGCTGGCAAGTAGCTGGGAGATGGACAGGAGCAGCAGACCACACTTGGGGCAGACTGGGTTGAGGGGAGGGGATTGTCATAGTAGCACACGATGCACAAGGCGCCGAGACAACAACGACAGGCAAGGACAGGCAAGGACTAGAGGGTACCGAGAACGTAGACATACAAGAAGGGAGACTGGCAACGGTGACGGTTGGCAGTGGAGGGGGCCAAGTTAAACTAACAGCAGGGGAAGAAGCGGAGAAGGGAAGAAGGAGAAGAATACTGTGCAAGAGGTAGGAGAGAAATAGCAGAAGAAAAGAAAAGAAGACAAAGATGATCTCGAAGAAGCCAAGGTGATCAAAAATAAAATCAAACCCAATAACACACAACCAGAAGAGACAGGGCAAGAGAACAAGTGGAAAGGGGAGCAACAGACAGTATGGGCTCGTCGAGGATGCCAAGACAGACGCAACGGGGCGGATGGAAGACGAGGTGAGACGAGGAAGAGAAAACAGAAAGGCAATTGACGAATGGCAGTCAAGAGATATCGTGGTAGCAGTAGAATAAAAAGTGAAGACAGAGCAAAGAATGAAAATAAGGTGGTACTGAGAAGGAGATGCAAGAGGAGGAGAGGAGGTAAGGCGAGAGGAGGGCTATGGGGAGAGTCTAGCAAGAGCCTGGAAATGGAGCAAGGCAAAAATAAAAACAGAAAAGAATAGACAAGCCAGAAATCAAATGCAAGCCGGAGGAGCAAGCAACTTACCCATGATGATAGGGTGATATAACGCTCAAAGACGAGACGAGTCGGTGGGGAGGGGCGCTTTAGCTGTGTGAGAAGATGTGTGAGTTGAGAGTGTACTGTACTTATAATCGCACAACAGGCGAGCTGTGAGCTATGTGAGGGTGTGTTTCGCGAGAAAGAGGAACAGGGCTGGCAGGGGAGGGCAGAGGGCAAGCACGGTGAGTTTGTACTTTTGAAGAGGTCACGGGGGGGGAAGGAGTGAGAGAGAGAGGAGAGGAGAGGCGCCAAAAGAATGACGGCGTGGGTGGTGAGGATGGCGTGGGAGGCCGGGGGGAGGGGGGTAGGTGGTGTGTGGAGGGAGGTGAGAGCGAGATTGAGAGAGGAGGAGGATGGACAAGAGGATAGGACGGGGAGGTAAAGACAGAAGATAGCTGGGCAGGTCGAGAGCGAGGTACAGAGGTACAGAGGTACAAGAGGGCCAGCAAGGTCTTTTACGGCAAGAGAAGAGAGGCCGGCGTAGAAGAGAGCGCCGGGAGAGGAAGTGTGACGGCGCGTGTGTGTGGAGAGTTGTGAGCTGTGAGCTGTCTCGCGAGAACGAGACAAAGACAGACAATGGCTGGGGGCCCAGGCCAAGGAAGGCAGAGAGACGTGGAGAGAGGCAGGTGCAGGTGCGGGTGCATGTGCAGATGCACCGGTCGAAGCCGAGAGCAAGAGGCGTGGCATGGCGAGACAAGGAACACGAGGAGGAGGAGGAGGAGGAGGCAAGGAGAGACATACAATACAGGCCCAATAAAGACACAACGTGTGCCGATGCAGCTGGCGTAGATGGACAGGGGCGCGAGATCGAGAACCCAGATGCGGTGTGAGTGGTGATGGTGATGGGGTGGGTGGCAATCGGTGACGTTTGGATAACAAGGTTGAAAAAGTGAAGCTAAAAGCGTCTAGAGAGGATCTAGAGAGGAAGTCGCGACAAGGCACAAGGCTCGTGGCTCGTGGCTGGCTCTCGTGGCGGGTCAGTAAATTCAGAGGCTCACAGAGAAAGAGCGCTCGACGCGTCTGTCTATCAGGCACCAAGGCAGGCACGATTGAGCACTGTGTGCTCACGCCTGCCAATCAGAAGCGACAATTCGTATAAGAGGCGGGTCGTCTTCGTTTTTCCTCTCTGAGCTCTGTTTTGCCTTTACCTTTGGCCTTTTGCAGTTGCTCCTGCCTCAAAGATACGAAATCAAAAAGCGGGTCTTTCCTTCTTTCTCTTCCTGCAGAGATACCCCGTAACACCTGCAAGTCTTCCACTAGTAGTTTTAGCGCCGTGTCTCTCGTACCTGTCTCCGTGCTCCGATGTGCCAATGGTTCAAAGTCCCTAGTGGCTCAAGTCGGGCCATCAGGGCCCTCGAACGGGGCCAGAACGGCTAGGGCTGTCATAACGATGCACATCATCAGGAGATATGAGAGATGAGGTACATAGTTGGCGGTAGTTGGTTGTAGCAGACAGGAGATACTATGTGGATTGGTAGCCATTCCTTTTATTTTGTTATTTTACAGGTGAAAGGAAGAAATTTATGGATGCAAAACACAATACTATCAAATAAAGCTTCGGTCATGTAAAATACTGAGAGTCCAACATTAAAAGTCTAAATTGAACCTTTCGGCAGATGGAAACAAGTCTATACTTGAACAAGAGGAAAAGCACTGCCAATAACATCTTAGATCATGACTAAGACAGGCATCCCCTACGGTGTATTTACTCTCGACTTATACTGAGTACATGATCCGCCGTTCCTTCCGCAGCAACGCATTCACGATGCCTGATCGGCCGCTCTTTCCTCGTCGAGAAGAACTGATACTCGCGCCCCGCTTTGCGTTCTTTCCTCTTTCTTTTTGCGATTCCTCTAGATCTATTTAGTGGATGCGCCCATGGGTGACGCTTCTTTCCGTTTTTGACAATTGACGACCTCTTTGGTCAGGTCACGGCCAGCCATGGTCATATGCCCGTATGATCCGACATGTGCATGCTCCGTATGGGTGTCGTAGTGCCAGGAAGGAGCGATGGGTGGCAATGGCAATTCATTGCCACAGAGTGCCAAACAGGAAAGCACATTGAGGATGATTATCATGGCGGCAACCAGAGTTGAATACTACAATAGCAACGTCCCTCTTCTACACCAAAATCATGTATGATTACTACATCTCTTGCAGCTAACACCAACACTCCTTCAGTCCAAGAACCGCAACGTGTACCTCAACAATAGACGATCACTTACTGATGTGCCTCATACGGTACGATGCATACTTTGCGGCACCGTGATTTTGGCGGGGTCCAACCAACGGACCAAATGAGGGAGAAAGTTACGAGAATGGCAAAAGAAGGCAAAGAAGACTGCAAAGAAAGAGAGAAGGGGAAAAACGACAGATCACTGCCAGTCAGCGAATGAACGAAAAGACCCCGAGAGGCAAGCACGCCGATCAGACAACCTCCAGCATTGTGACCCCTGTCTCGACGCTGCACGGGCTTGCCATTTTTGCTAGCAACCAGTGCTTCTCAACAGCCTCCGAGCGAGGTGATTGGATCTACCCGAAGATGGAGATGAGCAGGGGACAGACAAGAGATAAAGTTGGTACAGGTGAAGGAGGGGGGTAAGAAAGGAGAGGAGAACAGACAGGGAAATAAGGAACGAGAAGAGAATGATGAAGAGAAAGATAAAGAAAAAGACAAAAAGAAGGATAAAAAGAAGGATAAAAAGAAGGATAAAAAGAAGGATAAAAAGAAGGATAAAAAGATAGATAAAAAGAAGGATAAAAAGAAGGATAAAAAGAAGGATAAAAAGCAAAAAGACGAGGTAAAGCGGCTAGAAATACGAGCCTCTTTTGCGAGTGACATATTTTACTAACAGAATGATAGACGAACCGAAAATATAGACCGAAAAACGGCTGAAGCAAGCATCCTCTGGATATGCGGCGTCTATAATCAGGAAATGATCGCGATGTTAGCTACAGACGGATGGCCAGACAGCAGACACCACGCTTCGCTACACCACGACCACTGCACCCAGAAACGGGCATGTTCTTTTGCGTGTATGCCCGGCGACGTCTCATAGGTGCCAAGGTGTCAAGGTGTCAAGGTGTCAAGGTGTCAAGGTGTCAAGGTGTCAAGGTGTCAAGGTGTCAAGGTGTCAAGGTGTCAAGGCGTCAAGGCGTCAAGGCCTCATCTCATGTGCCTGCGCTGAATTTTCATCATGCTACAGTACTATATAGACTTGGCCCCCAAAAGATGCAAAGCACAGAGTAGCAAAGTACTCGAGAGTGGTATGTGGTGCCCTTAGACGCTGGCTGGCTGGCTGCCGCTGGCTGGAACACCTACTCCGTACTGCATACGAGCTGCAGCATGCATACGCACTGCACTGCAATACGGATGATACCTGTCTGAGGGCCTTGCGACCTTGCGATGCTGCCATACTTCCGCAACCCCTGCCAGCCAATACTCAACACCCACGGTGAATACCATGCACGGCAGAGAGGCCAACCCATGCAGCCCAACATTATACTTCTTATATGCTGTATACCTGGTATATTTCGAGCGGCCTTCTCAAAAGGTAACAGCTGAGTATTACAAGATACGCGCTGCGATGTGCATGCGACTTGCTCCTGGCCTTGCGCAAGTGCACAAATGCAGAGTCGCATGCGGTCGCCCAGTCGCTACAGTCATCCAGTCGCTACAGTCTACGGTTCGCACAGGATCAGAGCTGCCATTGATTAGCGGATTGACATTGCACCTAGCAACTCTACATCTTGCCACCCCCAGCGATCCATCCCCATCCTTTGCTACGGGCGCACACACAAGTTCGTATTCTGCATCCTCATCGAGGCGTACTTGCTTGCTAATAAATGCCGCCGCCATGCATACATACATCATAGCATGCATTAGTGTTCGGACAAGAACCAGCGAGACATTGAGGCAGACAAAAATCAGACAAACAGAAGACAAAGGTATCAACGCCAGCATTCTGCCTAGCAACTAGCTGCCCATTGTACTAGAATTTTGTCTTCTTCCGGTGTCTCATTCCCGTATGTCCAGCCATTTCACACACGGCTTCTTATCTCAGGCATCGAAAAGTGCTTTATTCAGGAGTTGATCCTGTAAATTCTGGGTCCATCGCGGCATTGCCAACTATACTCGACTACTCTGTACACCTCCATGGCTCTGCTACTATGCAGACACCTCCTTGCATAGCTGCATCTGGACCACACCTGGACGCCATTCCTTCCCGCCTGTTGTCCGTCCTAGGATCGGTCTTGCTCTTTGTCGACCTATCGAGTCTGCTTTCTTGTGGTATTTTTTACATTTTCCTAGGAGGAGAGCACACCCGGGACGAGGCAGCCGTCAGTCCACTTACTACTTGTAAGTGAAGATGGTGTCGATGGGTAGCAAAGCGAGGAGAAGACTATATGATGATAGTGGCAAGCTCTGCTTATTTCGGTTCCTCTTGTTTCTTTTTCTTTCTTCCTTTATTTATGCATCTCCGATTGCCTAATAAGTGAGGGTGATGAACGTGACGCCCAGGCCATCTTCCCTCAGCCATTGTATATTGTTATGGCCTATTATCCTATGGCCGCCTATCACATCTGTATCTTGCATGTCCTCTCCTGAGCCTCTATATCTCAAAAGAGTGTCGTTTCATTACCGTGGCGTAGCAAATTTTCGCTGTTCCCATCCCTCCCTTATCACCAAGTATCCCGACAATGGAAACACATGGTATACTGTACATTGATAGTAAGGAACAAGGAGACAGGGCGCGCTCTCCACACACACAACAAATGGGAAATGGACAAGGCAGCCGCTCCAATGTAAAGATGTGAGATGTGAGAAGTGAAAATTCTGCAGAGCATTGCCAAAAAGCAGCTCTTTGCCTACCCCTGTGCCATTCCCAACCAGACAAAATCCCTCCCTTTGCTCGCTGATGCTCATTACTCTTACATAGTATTCTACGCCTGTTTTTCATTCACTCACCATTGCTATCGCCTTTTAATTAATGTACCCTGCGCCTGCAAGTCGCTTGCATGCAGATACTAGGTATCCGTGTTTCGTACCAGCTGAGCGAACGGGTTCACACATGTATATCCAACCCTTCCCTCATCGACTTACTAATTTTTTTGATTCTGTGAAACCATGTGCTTTGGATGCAATTCATTTCATCTCGTACTTGTCTTTACTGCAACAGCAGCAATCAACCGTGCTCAGCCCAGCCTTTGCAAGAGCCTATTTAGACCGGCGAGAAGAGCTGGTTAGCTGGTTCGCTGGTTCGCTGGTTCGCTGGTTCGCTGGTTCGCTGTTTCGATGTCGAGCTGAAGGCCAATACGTGTATTTGGCAATGACAGCCAAATATGCTATCTCTTGAACAAGGAATACCGCCCACCGCACTTCATTTTGTCCAGGCCTGGTTGAGTATGATCATGCGCCGTGTGCCCGACCCTTGTCGTTTTAGGGTCGTGTGTGCTTCTTGCCAGCTCGTTACCGATGCTATACTGTGCATGCTTCTTGTCACCGTTTTTCTGCGCTGAAATCTGCTACTTGATTCCTACATAAGTGCTGCCGACTAGTGCTGTGAGAAGTATCCTCCTTCTGTTGTCCTGTCCATCTCTAGCAACGCCGTTGCCGTGTTTTGTCTCTTATACGGCAGAAGTCCAAGGCCACAGACTACATAGATTCAGAGACCGTAGACACGACATATGTAGTAACGAGACAGAGACAAAAAAGACGACGTAGCCATGCCGCACACTCTCGAGCCGAGTCCTCGCTAGAAATGCAAACACAACCAAAGCTGAGGACGAAGACACGCAGCCCCAGACGGCATGGGGAGAGAGACAGTGCAATACACAACTGACGAATCATTAGCGAAAACGGTTGCTCGACATGAAGGTGCCCAACAGACCGTCGGAGTGGCAAAGGATTTTCTGCGACTTTCTACAACTTTCTACGGCTTTCCCTACGGCCTCGTAGAGTCAGGAGACGCCCGAACAAAGGCATGATGGGCCAATGGCTACGACTGGTGTTGCAATACGCGGATGCCGGCAATCACATCCGGGCACTGTTGTCTTTGCCAGAGAGGCATTTTCGCATACTCAGGGAAAACTGTGGGCAGATGACGGAGAAAGGGTGTGTGTACGAGAGCCGATGTGTCGAGATGTGCTTGAAGCTGGCTATAGAGCCGTCGGCGGTGGTCGTGCTGGTGGTCGACAAGAACAACATGTCACGCAGTATGTTTTTTACTTTCTTTTTTGAAAAGAGGCCGAGCCAGTGTATAAGCGAACTATTGACAACGAATATAGTCTGTTATCGTGCAGGTGGCTTGCTTATAGTCGTCGAGATAAATAGAATAACACACAACTCAGGCTTGCATACACTATTGAAACTATATGTTTTGCTTGTACACTTGTAAGCACACTGCGTAGTTCGAGGCGAGTACTGACTATATAGACTATAGGAATACCGCGAAGCGGTTACTAATAGCACCATACTACACACAGCCTACTACTAAACACACTATTCGCATCAAGTTTTCTCCGACACTTGCCGGCTTAGGTAAAGTCGGCATAGTGGATCGGGCTCGATCAGCAGCAAATGGCTGCACCAAGCTCTAGTATGTACCTGTAAGTTCCAGAAAAGCCAGGAAAAGCAGGCCATTGGAGATCAACATTGAATCGGTTCTCAGCCTCACGACGTCAACACAGGACCCTGCAACAGCCGCTGACGTGAACATTGGACCGGAAACCCCCCCCCCCCCCCACACACAATACCAGTCACACAATGCGCTCGTCAGCCATGTCAACAGGCACCTCCGCCGCTGCTGCCGTGGCCCGGAGACTTGCCGGCTCCCGCTCCGTCCCGGCCGTCCGCAATGCCGCACACCGGCTCGCCCGCACAAGAGTTTCGCCCCTCGCGCGCGCCCCTGCTCCATACACCTCTCTCACCTCTCCCGCTTCTTTATCTTCAACACCAGCCCGCTGCTACCACTCCTACGACCACCCCAATGAGGCGCCCGCTCAAGACTCGTTTAGCGCCGCCGAGACCACCATTCTGACCGCCGCCGCCCGCCATATTCCCGAGCACGGCTTTACCGACCGCACCATCGGCATGGGCGTGCACGAGACCGGCTACCCGGGCATCAGCACAAATATCCTACCCGACGGCGTTTTCACGCTTGTGCGCTGGCACCTCGTCAACCAGCGCAACGCCCTTGCCGCCAAGAGCCTCGAGGTTTTTGGTGCCGACGAAGATGCGGATGTCCAGCGCTCGCCAGCTGAAGTTGCCGAGCGTGCTGAGCGCCTGCTGTGGGAACGTCTCCTGGGCAACGGCGCCGTCATTTCGCGTTGGCAGGAGGCCCTCGCCATCATGGCCCAGCCTAGCTATGTGTCGCCGTCGCTGCGGGAGCTGGCGCTGCTGGCCGACGAGGTGTGGGCGCTGGCGGGCGACCGTGCCGTGGACCCGACCTGGTACACCAAACGGGCCGCCATCTCGGCCATCTACGCATCAGCCGAGCTGTTCATGACTACCGACACCAGCCCCGACTTTGCGGCGACACGGGAGTTTTTGCATCGCCGGTTCAAGGAGTCGAGCGACCTGGGCGGCGCGGTGCGGTCCGTCAGCGAGTTCTTTGGCTTTGCAGCGAGTGCCGGCGTCAATGTGCTGCGGAGCAAGGGCGTCAACATCTAGGCCGGCTGTACTTGCATTTGCATCTATATCTACATCATACCTTATATCTCATAATCAAAAGCGAACGCCAACTTGTACGACTAGCAACAGATAGACTTAATCCCCTTATTTATAATTACGTAACAGCGACACGCTTCTATTCATGATTCATACATGCAGACTATCATATATATACAGGACCAGACTGACAGTGCGTGCGGACTGGTCGCCAGAACAAAATTGGTATCAACAAATCAGGACCCCTAAACAACACCGAGCGCCAGAAAGCAAAAGGGAAAGGAAAACCCTCTAGAAGACATCAAAACAATAAGCAGGTGGATCGGCCTACACCATTTGGTCGAGCGTGCGCTGTCTGGGGTCCGTAAGACGGATGATCTTGACATCGGGCGCGTACTGTGCCTCGCCCTGGATCGCGTTGGGCGTGATGAAGATATACTGCCGTCCCACCTGCCGACGAGCGGCATCGACCAGCATCGTCGTGCTCACGGCGCGGTTGACATTGTCCATGAACACGTCAAACTCGTCGAGGCACCGCAGCGGCGAGCCCATGGCTTCCCAGATCGACAGCAGCAGACAGATGGACGAGAACGACTTCTCGCCGCCCGACAGCGTGCGCGTGTCGCGGCCCGAGACCGTCGCCCGCGTGTCGTCGGGCTCGACCTGCACCTGCAGCTTGCGCGCCTTGTGGTCCAGCAGCAGCTTGCCGCGGTAGCTGCGCTCCGACAAGAGGTAGATGAAGTTTGTGCGCGCCGTGGCCGAGATCCAGCGCTGGAACATGCGCCACTTGATCAGACGGTGCACGAGTGCCGATGTGAGCGCCTCGATCTGGTTGTTGCTGGATTCGAGAATCTGCTTCAGCTTCTCGTGCACCTCCATGGCCGTGACAAAGCGGTTGTGCGCCTCTTCGTCCGTCATGCCAATATGGTCGCGGCGCTTCTCCAGCTGCTTCATCAGCTTCGCAATCTTGGTCTCAATGGTCGCATATGTCTCGCCCTCGGGAATCGCCACGCGCTCGCTGCTGACATTGCTCGCCTGCTGCACAAACTCCTGCACCACCGCCTGCTGCTCCTCGACTCTCTGCTCGGCCTGCTGCTTTTCGCGCTCCTGTCTCTCCAGCGCGTCCGACGCGTCGTTCTTCTCGACCAGAGCTACACGCCGCAGGTCTTTGTGCTTCTCCAGCGACCGCGTCGTCTTGTTGACCCTGGCCTGCAGGTCGCGCCGCCTCTCCTTTTCGGTCTCCAGCAGCGCCTTTAGCTCTTCCACTTCTTTGGCCTTTTCGGCCTTTCGCAAAGTGACTTCGCCGTACTGAGTGCCAAACTGTTCTCTGTTCTCGACGGCCGTCACCAGCTCCTGCTCGTAGGCGTCTAGGCGGCCGTCGGCGCCGTCAAACACATCCAGCTCCGACTCCACCTGTCCAATGGTCACGGCTGCTGCGCGCGCCGCTTTCCGCAGCACGTCCATGCGGCGCCTGTTCTTTTCAATGTCAGCCGCCCGCTGCCGTTCTTCGTTGCGCAGCTGGTCCAGCTGTGTCCGCAGAGCATTCAGCTCTTCTTGGCCCTGCACAAAAATTTCCTCCTGCACAGAAATCTGGCTGTCGATATCAGTCCGCATCCGCGCTTTTTGGGCGTAGTTGGGAATAACCGGCGTTGTGCTGACGTTACCACCAGCACGGCTGGTGAGGCGCAGACCTTCGCCGCGCTTCTGGTCATGCAGCGAGAGACATGCTGCGACGTTTGGTGGTGCAGGCCCGTTGAACATAATTTGTTCGGCACGCTTCCGGTCCTCGACAAGAATGACTTGCTCAATGTAGTTGTTGATGATCAGCTGGTCGCGGATAAGAGGCTCGTCAAACTCGAGAACGCGGAGGATGGTGTCGAACTGCGGGTCGGGCTCCCTGCCTTCTGTGGAAATGGGCCGCGGATTGGCAATCAGGATGGGGATGTTGTTCATGTTTGCCCGTCTCACCAGGCCACTGAGGATCTGCTGGTCGCCGTGGCTGGTCACAATAAACCCGTTGAGCGAGGCTCCAAACGTCTTTTCTAGGATGGGCGACCAAACGGGCTTCAAAACGCGGATCTTGGAGCCAATGGGACCAATGGGCTTTTGAGAAAAGCGGGTTTCCCGCTCAATGAGGCGAACCAGGTCGGGCATGCGCTGATCGAACCCATCGTATATAGACGACGATCCGCGATTTGCTTTTAGGTTGCGAACACGTGCTTCACGGGCCCGGACATCCTCGCGCTTCCGGTCAACTTCCAGTGCCTTTGCCCGCGCCGCTTCTGCGGCCTTGATATGGGTACCGTCGAGGCCGGAGAACCGTGCAGCTTCGTTGTCGACGTCCGAAGTGACCTCGGCAAGTCGGGCCTTGGCCGCTTCGAGCCGGCTCTCGATCTCGCGCCGCTGGTCGCCACTCGTATCCTCGAGACGCGTGCGCTCGGTGGCAATCTTCTCCTCCAGTTCTTTTGCCCGGTCAGCAAAGCCTTTCAGGCGGCTGCGAATGTCTCGCTCATCAGAGTGCAGCGACCGGAGATCAGATGCAACAGCCTCGTGCTGTTCTTCGGCCACCTCAAAGTCTCTCTTGATATCGTCCTCGCCAGTTCTTAGCTCGGCCAGGGCCTCTTCAGCTCGGCGCACCTTGTCGTTTTCCATGTCGAGTTTTTGGCCGCACACTTCCTTCTGGTGCACAGCCTCTGCAATATGGTTTGCGATGTCAGACACTTCTTTCTTGCGGTCCTCAAGCAGTGCTTCTTGTTCGGCGACTTGGGCCCAGGCGAGTTGGTTCAGGTACGTGCGTTTCCTGTCACGTATGTTCCTATTGTCCTTGATGATATCCGACACCTCCTTAGCCTTGCTCAGCTTCTTCTCTGCGTGCTCGACGCGCTCTTCAAGCAGTGGAATCTTGTCGTTGTGGTTGTCGACATACTGCTTAATCAGCTGGTAGTCCTTGTCCAGCTGTTCCAGCTGGACACCCTGGATGAAAAACTTGTACTTTTGCGAGCTGGACGAGCTGTTGAGAAACTGGCGCGCGTTGTCCTGGGACAGCACATTGAGGGGGTTGTCGACGTGTAGGTAGTAGTACTCGACTATGTCGTCCACGACAGCCTTCTTGGTAGAGATGATGCGGTCTGTCGCAGACTTCACCTTGAAACTGGCTGCGCCCGTCTTTGAAAAATGACGCTCCACCGTAATCGATTCGCCATAGACGTCGGGCTCGTAGGCGTCGTCGCCGCCGTTCTTGATCTTAACGGCCAGGAAGCCGCGCTCCTCGCCCTGCTTGACAAAGCTCTTGAGGCTGCCACCGCGGTTGGTTGCGCTCGCCTTGGCACCGAGACACAGTGTAATGGCAGTCAACACAGCACTTTTTCCACTGCCGTTCTCGCCGACAATAAAGTTAAGCAGCGGGCCGAGCTCGCACTCAAGTCTGGTGTGGCACATAAAGTTGACGCATGTGACCTTTTCGATGATGCCGTTGGCGGCTTTCCGGTTCTCGCCGCTTGTGTCGGCAGCAAGGCTGGCAATCCGCTGCACACGCTCCTGAAGCCGTGCCGTGGCCTGCTGGTCATCTCCAGCCTCGTCTTTGAGATGCTGAAAGTCCATGTCACGCATCATCTCGTACTCGGTCCGGCCATAGTGCCAATGGTGGTCGCCGCCACCGCCAGCTGCGGAGGCATTGTCGTTCTCGTTTTCATTGTCGTTGTCGCTGTCGTCACCGCTCGCGGCCGGGCTGTCGCGGTCACCCTGTCGTGAAGGAGACGAAGAGCTCTTTGTGTCGGAGACTCGTGCTCGCTTTGATCTCTGTGCGGCTGTCAGTTGCTGTCCCAAGTAGAGCAAGATTAAAAAGCTGGCTTACTATGACATGCTGTAATGAAGAGCTCGCCTCTGCAACATCGACAACCTCCATATCTCCGTCGGCCGTCGGCACGTCGTCGCCCTCTTCCAAGACACGCCGCGACCGTTTCCGCCGAGACGGATCAGCCGCGTGCCTCGAGCTCTCTGCTCTGCTGGGCATCGCAGTGATTCTGTGAGTTTATAGAAAACAGAAGAACCAAAAAAAATTCGTTTCTGTTATCCGAGGTTGACTATGGTCGTGAAATCATTAAAGTTGAAGTATCAAGGTCAAATAACTTGTGCAAACAGACGCATATTCTCGGTGGGCAAGCGGCGTGGGACAGTGGGTGTTTGGCGTGTAAAGCGAAAGCGACCCAAAGACGCGACCCTAGCCTGCTACGCGTTTCCTAAATTAAGCTGACGGGTCGCAGAGCCCCATAAATTTAAGGAATTTAGGGAATAGGCCACAGCTGGGTCAGGTGATGGGGCGGTAAGCCGCCCCACATTAGCTTTGAGCTGCAGTTACTCAAACAGGCAAGGCTGATTATTAGTCAGACTTGCTCATGAATTTTGACGTCAAGTCTTCTTCAACAAGGAAGCGGGCGAGACTAACACTATAAGAAAGTTTACGGAAATCCGTCAGAAAATTTCAAAATAAAGAATTGAGATGGAGGCAGACACAGGCGAAGGTTCTGAAGGCCTACTGCCACCAGCGCTCGAGCGAAGCCTGCCAGACGATGCGGCAGAGTACATGCTCCTCGTGGTGGATGATAAACAGGCCGGGACGCCTGCGACTCTACCAGGCCCTACAGCTCCCAGGCCGAGGGCAAGGCTGGATCAGATACGCAAGGCTGCACTAAAGCTCTCAGAAGATCTCACAAGGGATTTTATTTGGCAGAGAGACTCCTTCTATCTGGAAATCGTCAGCCGCAACGGTAAGTCTTGGCACTCTTTACACTACTTACACAATCAAGGAACGTTTACTGATGATCAGGCCTTCTATATCTCCGTGGAATTACAAACTACGGTGACTGCGTCGAAGACGAGTGGCTGATTGTGTATATTCTTCGCGAAATCAGCAAGCAGTTTCCAGACGTGTGGTTGCGAATCGGTGATAGCGACGGCGAGTTTCTGCTTGTTGAGGCGGCCAAGGCCGTGCCCCGATGGCTGAATCCGGAAATGGACGCCAACAGGGTCTGGATACACAATGGGAGGCTCATGGTTATCCCGCTTGGAGCTCAAGCAAACAGCAGCAAGCCATTGCTAGGATTGGCCGATGCCGTCCAGATAATTCGGACTGCTCCAAACAATCTCGTACACATCCCGGCACTTGAGAAAGAGGCCTTCCACCGGCTGAGAAAGTACCCTGGTCATGTTGCTTCGTCCATCTACCACACGTGTCTCGTCCTACCGCGCAAGATTGCGTACGTGCTGCACGACCGGCCGCGCGTGATAGCACCGGCTGTCGAAGCATTTGTGGCGCGGGACCCCATTTCGACAAAAAAGGTCTTTGGCACTACAACTACACCCGCAAACACGACGGCGAGCTTGGATGCGTCACAGCCGCCAACAACTTTACATCAACTGCAATTCCCACCGACAGACTTTGTTGTCATCAGCGTCAAGTTTACGCGAGTCTTGTATGCACAGCTGCGAGGCCAACGGTTTACGCCGCCTACTGGATGGCCCGCTGCTTTTGGTGCTTTCTGCGAGGAGCGGTTCCTCTCACAAAAAGGCAAAGGAAAAGCAATAGAGGCTGATGATGAGAACTCCGACCTCGAGAAACTCCAGGCCATGATGGAAGTGAGTATGAAACTGGCATGCGGCTTTGAGCTCATGGCATCGACCGCCGATACAAGTAACAACCGCATTGTGCGTGAGGTCGGGCTTGTACTAGAAGACCTCGCCGAAGACGACGCCGAGCTTCCTGCGGATAAGGAAATACAGAACTGGAAATATTTCGACCGCACAGACGACGATTCGTGGCTCAATATCGACTTCGATGATTTTGAACGGGAGCTGGACAGCGGCCGGAGTGAGGAGGAGCAGACAGTCTCTCAAAACGAGGGAAGCAGTGCAAATATCAAGCAGGCCACCTCGGCAGCAACCGGGACTGGTTTCGGTGACGCTGGCGTGCAGACAGACCTACGACGGATCGTCTCACAGTTCCAGGCGTTTTTAAACGACAACAATGCCGGCATTGAGGGTGCCGAGTTTGACGAAATGGACGAGGATGACGGCGACGACGACGAAGATTATGAGGACGACGAAGACGACAGCGACGAGGAAGGAAATGGGGTGGACTTTGACGAGGACGAGTTCAACCGGCTTATGAGGGAGATGATGGGTCTGCCACCGGCTCAAGGCGCAACGCCCAAGGCAGCAGCAAAGACAGAGACAGAAACCAAGGGAACGACCAAGGCAGTAGCCACGGCCAAGTCCACGTCTGACTCTGCAAAGCAAGCGGCTACCACAGAGGACGACGAAATGGAAAGCATCCTCAAGCTGGCAGCCCAGTTCGAAGCAGAGCTCAAGGGCCACGGCGCGCTGAAGCTGAACCCGCCCAAGGCCAAGTCCAAGGGCTCCTCGTCAAAGGGGATCGCTTCCGAAAAGGGAATCGTTTCAGCTGCTGTATCCCGGTCTCGTGGCGCAGAAGTCGAAAGCGACGATGGAGAAGATGACGACGAAAGCGACGACGACGAGGTGGATGTCGATTTCAACCTGGCAAAAAACCTCCTCGAGAGCTTCAAGGGGCAAGAGGGTATGGCCGGACCGGCAGGAAACATCTTGAGCATGCTCGGCATGTCATTGCCCCGAGACAAGGACGACGATGAAGAAGACGATGAAGACTAGTGTCAACAATGTGTGACCAGGGAAATTAGGGTATGTATAGTAAATATGGTGATATGGCATTATGATATTCCAACTGTTTCTAAATTATACAGTAGCGCCGAGGCACGATTCTACAAGTAAGATTATATCAAACATCCCGAAACAAATGATTCATAAACCGTATATGATGTTACAAAGTCCCACAGACCCCAAAACGCCCCAGCGGATACGACAAGAAAAATAAGAGTAGCACGCAAGACAAAATAAAAGACGGAACAATGTGTCTCTCGTCTGTCAGTAATGTGCAGCATGAGACCCGAGACAAACTGCATAAGCAATCGCTAAAAGAAATGATGGCTTGCATGTGAGATGACAGGCTGCAGTGTAGCACATGTCTCATCTGGTGGCAAGCATTACAACACCAAGGCATCACCGTCTTGGTGTGTCGTCGCCGCTCTCTGAGCGTGGCTTCTTGGCGGGCGACATCTCTCCGCTCGGTCTGCGATGCCGAAATCGCTTCTTGGGGTCTTCGTCAACAGCCTCTAGCTTCGTCAATATTTCATTGAGTCGTTTCCGGGCTGCAAGCTCCTGTGTCGTCCGATCGCGGCCCGGATGGTAGAAGCCTCGCACAATCTGCACGATTGCATGGTAGCACTGGTACAACAGGAGCCGAGCCGCGCTGTACTCCGGTTCCTCGTGGAATGCATGTGGCTCGAGTGGGCTGATGATGACCTCGTTGCTGTTGTCCATGCCGTTAAATCCACTCAGAAACGGCATGCTCGGCTGGCTGCAGAAGACGGAAGCGAACAACGGGTCGCCAAAGATGCAGTGGCTCCAGTCGCGAAAGCCTGTCACCACAATGTCGGATGAGGGATCAGAGAATGGCGGTGATGACGAAGCCCGAAACTCCCTCAGTGACGGGCTCGGGCTAGGAGGCAGGGGCGTGCTGGTATTGCTGGAATTGCTGGATTCCCTCTTCTTGCTCTTCTCAGGAGAGGTCTCTGGCGCCTCTCCTGTTTCTTGTGATTCGCCTGCCGCATCGGCTGGGTTTGCTGTCTCTGTTGTTGGCGAGGTGGGCGACGCACTCCTGTGCTTGTTAGGATTTGAAATGATTTCATCGCTGCCTGATGGTGACTGTGCTGACGACCGCTCGACAAGCAAATTGGTGTCGTCCATAGCATCAACCACCACGAGAGAAGGGGTCGTGACGGTGTCGAGAAGATGCCCTAAGCGCCGAAAGTGCTTGCGAACCGTTGGGTACGGCAACTGAACAGCCACATCTTCTCCGTCCCTCAGGATAGCTTCCAAGATGGTGTGGAAGGCTACCGACCAGCATCCCGTGCCGAGCATAATGTCATTTGCGCTGTTGGGGCTATTTGCCGGGCCGATCTGAGACTCGGGCGAAAGCACAACCAATGCCGGGCCGAAGTTGCCGGAATGAGGAGCTAGTTGAGATAATTGGCGAATGAGTTTGCCGGCCTGGTTATCGACTGCCATTCTTTCAGCTTGTGTTAGTGGCGATGAGAGAGACGTAATCGGCGTGCCGGAGGTGGGCCGGAAGACATTGAATGCCAGGGGATAAGATGGAGGAGGGACAGCACTGTTTCTGTCCTCGAGGGCGGGTCCTGGGATCGATTTTAGTGATACCGGAATCGGTATGTACTTTAATAGATCTGTCCGGATCGTGGCGGAAGCTGACATTAAAGCAGCGTCAATGCCACTTTTGTGACTGGAGAGACCGTGATGCATTGGCGTAGTCGGGGGCCTCGGCGTTAACTTTATTGGAACTCGGGTGTTGGGAGACGTTGTGGTTGATGTCGTGGTCGTGGATGACGGAGAATTGGGGAGAGAAGCTGCGGGAGAGACGGAGGAAGCAGAAGGAATAGGTGGCAGGTTTGATGGTGTGATAGGGGTACGCATAACAGATGGGGGAGGTGTCTGGCGGTCTCGTGGAGGTGAGGCCGGCTGCAGGAGTTCTTCTCTGATCCAGCGGATGACGACGGCTTCAGATCGAGGCCTGTTCTGCTCGACACGCATAAGCCGTCTGAGGGTTTGTGGTGGGAGAGCCACAAGCATCGTAGAAGTGTCGGACAGCTTGACCTCATATACTTGCTGTAAGCTGTGGTGAGGCAAAAGCTGCACAGAAGTGATGGCAGCGTGTGGTGGGACAATGTTTGAGACGATGGCCCGCATGTCCTGGGCGGACCGATCGAATGGTAGAGAGATTCGCTGCATGGCAGGCAACTGGCGTCTCGGTAGACAGGAGGCAGGTTTGAGTCTGACAGAGATTGCCTTGCAACCGTTGGTTCGGGTTCGCAGGTGCTGCGAGTGTTGCTGGTGGTGCTGCTGATGGTAGTGCTGGTGTTGGCACTGACTCTGCTGCTGCTTTGTGAGACGTTGCAGGGTTAAGAGGTTTGGTACGACGGTGTTGCGAGATGTGCGAGACGTGTTAGATGAGCGAGATGAGCGAGTCGTGCACGACGTATGCTGTCTCTGAGATGTCGTAGAGTTGGCGGGATTTCCAGGAGTCCAGTGGAGATGCGAGAGGAGAAAGGAACAGTATGCAGCCTGGAGGCGGTAGTGATTATGAATCTGAGAGTAATGAATATCGTAAAGACTGCTGGCCTTTTCTGGGGGTGTAGACTGGTGACTACGATGATTATGGTGATCCCGACGGTGGTGCCGTTGATGGTGAGGATTTGGTTCAGGGTTTGCGTAGCGGACGGGATAGTGTCGATGTGTAAGGGCCAGGTCGTCCGGAAACCTCCAGTCGACTGTAGTCTTTGTCTGTTGCATGGTCTTCTTACTGGGAGGTTTCTTAGATATAAAGTAGAAAGCGAGGAAGGGGGCGTATATTAAATATCTAGACCTCTTTACAAAGACTGCATACGTGGTGGGTATGCAGGCTATAGCTGGAGGATGATATAAAACAACGGCGTCAAGCGGTGTCCAGTATTAACCTTTTCAAGGGGCTACAGTCCAATGCATAAATAGGGCCGATGATATCGGCAAACGGTGGTGAGGTTGCAGGTGACAGATTGTGGCTTTAGTGTTTGGTTGCGGTTGATATGTCGTCGTCGTCGTCGTCGGGTCTGGATTATTGGATGGGACCCTGGCCACTCTTAAGGACCGAATGCCTTCTTATTTCCGGACCTGATGATCTGAATAAATGTATATCGAAGACGTTGATACTGAGATGGTGATTGGTTGCAAACAACCTGGTGTTAAAGGTGAAGCAGACGTCGACCTTTGAATACTTGGATTCTGCTAGTCACGTATCGGGTGGGATAATGTTGAAGACCAGTGTGGGCGTAGGCGAGGCCCGGGAAGGCAATGGACGCCACAGACGTATGTAGTTGTTTGGCGATTCTCGGAAACGATGGGCTGTGGTAGGCTAAGGCGAGATGAGAAAGAGACGAATAGGAATCTGAAGAACGATATAATGGATACCAAAAGCGAGACCAAGATGAGGAGAGAGACCAAACAGAGAGCATCAAACAATAAGGATAGTAAAAACTAGAAAACAATTATGGGACTGGGCAGCTTCACATGGAGAAGAATGTGATATTTCAGCCGAACTTGCGCTTGTTAGCACCCTCGATGTGTGGATGATAAAGATCCAGCATGTCCCATAAGCCGTGAGATGTGGCTCGAAAGGGAAGAGAGAAGCGAAAATGTGCAGAAAACCGGGGCCCGAGCAGGATGATGCAGACGCCGGGGAAAACGGAGGTGTGGGTATATAGAAGAGGAGATGGAAGAATCGATGTGTGAAGACGTTTGTAAAAAGGGAAAAGAAGCTAAAAACAGAAGTATAGCCGGACTAGAGGAGCTACAGACCGGTGCCGTTTTGGGCATGTAGCTGTCGATATGAAGGGTTTTGAGAACCAGGAGCAAGGAAAGGGAACGAGGAGAGAGGCCGGCGAGGACAAGTGCTGCTAGTATGTCCCGGGCTGCATAAGATATGCGTCGTAAAGTTGTGTAGTTGGGTGGATGTATATTTGTTTTGTGCGGATGGTAACGCAAGCGAGTGGGAAAGGGTTTGTTTGAGATCCAGGTAGAATCTCGACTAAAGGCCCGGTTTTCAAAAGTACTCTTCCTGGTACTAGCACTAGTACTGGCACTGATACGGGCACTGATACTGATACTGATACTGACTCTGATATGTCGTTAGAGGCTCGTGGGTGGTCAGGTGGTAGCAGTATGCCGTGCCAGCAGGATACAAGTCCCGTGCCGCGGCCAAGGTTGATACGCAAGCCGTGTGATGAAAGTTTGATGGAATGCAAATAGAATGCAGACAGAACCTAGGAGGTCCGACAAGCTGGTACTGGCGGCTGTGATCCCAATATCGTGCCGGCTCGTCTGGCCATTTTGTGTTTATATGGACGGCGATGTTGATGACGTGAATGGCGGTACAAGCGGACAATTAGGTATGGGAGGTAGGAGGTAAGAAGGTAGGCGATACTAGGAGACAAGTGCCGAACAAGAGACAGGAGACAGAAACAGACTGAAGACAGGAGAGCACAGACAGGAGATAGGAGACAGGAAACAGGAGGAGTCAAGTCAAGAGTCAGGGAGTCAAGGGACGAATGGAGATGTCGAGACAAGGGACAGCTTGCCGTCTGTCGAGCTGTTGCAGAGCAGGTGACTTGGAAGCGAGGAGAGGCAGAGTCAGTCAATGCAAGCGAGTGGACGTTGGCGGTTGTGGTAATGACAGTGGTGGATGGTGGACTGTGAGTGGTGGCAATGGTGGTGGTGGTGGATGAGGTGCGGCGAGAGATGAGGTAGTGACAAGTGAGTAAGCAAAAAGACACAGTTGCAGCAGGTACGGTCGGTCTCGCCAAAGTGAGATTGCGGCGCAGAGGGCAAGACTGGGCCTGGCGAATGGGGTGTTACAGGTAGCGAGAGACGGAGAGGGCGCGGTCCAGGACGGGCTAATCGTCCGTTTAGAGTAGCAAGCCCCGACGTGTGTTAGTTTGGGAGGTAGAGTCTCAGGGAATGAAGAATAAATGGCAGGAACTACCGGGCATGTAGAGTGCACGGGTTGTCTTGGAAGGAGCGAGTGGTGCTGCGTATCCAGGTAAGGCTATGAAAAGGAAAGAGCAAAATAAGTAAAAACAGAGGCACGCTGGAACAAGAAAGCAACTGTCGATGCACTGCGGTGACCCTAAAACGGAAGGAGCTCTGATAGTTATCAGTCCTTTTGCAGTCAAAGTAACAAACACACACACATACACATGTACATACATACAGTATTGGCACAAGTGAGACCAAGCCAAAAGTAGCACTTGCGTTCGGCCGTTCTGGCCAGACCCAGACAGACAACACTACATAGTAATTACACACTAGACTTTAGACACCAAACGGAGCACGTACGCGGTAGAGCGATTCTGTAGAGATGCAGGAGCTATGACCAGAGCGGCTTGTGGCTTGACGATTGTCAATGCGCATGCGCGTGTATGTGCATGCAATTATTTATGCGCTGGACCTGCTCTGATATTATTGCCAAATATCATGGACTACTCGTGAATTCGCATATTGCACAGAATCTCCGATGAGCAGACCCCACATTTTAAAAACTCCGGTGGAAAGTACGATGGTGGCCGCGTGAAAATAGGAGCCAGATGAAGAAGGGGCACATCTTGGGTAAAAGAATAGGAGAGAGCATACAAAAAGACATCCAAGAGCCAGCTTCTCGACAAGACCTCAGAAAGACTGGCAAAACAAACAAGAGAAAGTGGGTGAAGTCGCAAAAGTTGCAAACAGTTGGAGAGACAATCAAAGGGCAATAAGACAGCTGGCGCGTTTATTGGACTCAGCCAAGCGAGAAATGTTGTTAGTGGCGGGATGGAGCCGAACTATGTGGAGGGCAAGATGTAAAGGGATAGAGAAGCGAGCAGGTGGGGGGTTAAGGGTGTGAGAGGCGAGAAAGGAAGGCGCAGAGAAAACAGGATAATTGGCAAAGCAAACAGGCAAAAATAGGAAAGAGCAAAGAGAGAGAGAGAGAGAGGAAAGAACTAGCTGCAGACCGGACAAGAAAGGAAAGGGCCAAGTACCAAGGACAGAAGTGACGCTGAAGAAGCCACTGCTCCGTGGCCCACCAAACAAAGTCCGTCTTATTACGACATGAAGCGAGCTATGGGATGGGATGGGAAATGGAACACGGGACAGAAGAAGAAAAGAAGAACAGACGAGAGTGAAGAACAGAATAATACTCCGCCAAAAGGAATATAATAAGCCTGACAGCTCCCGCACTGCAACGGCAAGTAACATCAAATCAGATACAATGCACAAAATGTGATTTCAGCCTAGAAATTGCTTCCTTTTCTCGGCGGTATTCTTTGCATAGAATATCGCCTAAATACCTGCTATATAAACATGAAAATGGCTAGAGTAAAAGGGTACTATTGCTTCAATATCCTCCGTAGCTTGTAGTAGACAGGGGCAAGCGAGACAGGTCGCCTGTGATTGGCCAGTCTTAAGCGAGACCACAGGGCCGGGGACGGGTCCAGGCCAGTGACATCATGCGGGACGGATCAGGCTTTGACGAATGGGGTATTAGTGAGCTGCAAAGTGGGGCCGCGTTTGTGCAGGTGGGCTTCTGGTCTGGTCTATCGACTTCTGGATGGAAATGAAACACGCGCATGAAACTGGTTACTCAGTAATACATGGTATGTCCATGGTAGAGATGGAGGACAGGTTCTTACTGGCCGAGATATACATGTCAAAGTTGAGCATCAAGTCAGGCTTGAACAATTGCATGAAAATTAAGAGATCAAGGACATGTTTTCCGTTCCTTTTTTGTCTTCGAAACATGAACGATACTCGATGATAGATCTCGCAGTAAGAAAGGCAATATTAGGAAACACCCTTCAAGTCAACAAACCAAGACACGATTACCAAAAAGGCAGGTGATAGTGCACTCTCCCACATCCACGACACCGGCAGCCTTACCAAGCGAGCCTGATGGAGACCGTTTGCTACCAAGCATGACGAACATATCCCGCTGCACTTCGGTGTTTGCTTTCTCACTACTGATTACCTACCGCCGGTGATTTCGGTAATTGTTTCAAGTGCAGGCAACAGACAACCGGCACTACAGCTCGTAAATAGCCCGAATCATACCGCCCTCTCCTCGGATCTCCCTCCACATGCGACCTACTCCGTAAACAGACCCTGATCTACCAACAAACATACTTTGTAGAGCTGCGACACTGTTGCAGTTGCAGTTGCAATCGTTATCAGGCTATGGATCGGCGCAGGACCCCGCCTGGGTCGTCCCATTAGGTCGTCTTCTCTGGGTCGTCTTCTATGGGATGCAGCCGTGCCGCGGAAACATTAGTCGAGTTCGTCAAATTTATCAAATCGAGGCTTAGCGTGGCAGCTTCTCCACTTTTGTAACCTCACCAATGTACTTACTTACTGTGCTCAGTAATATCGATACTATCAACGATCGAATCTCCCCCTCTACGACAGTAGCATCGAATAAGCAGGTATTCAATGCTCCCTTGTCTCGACTAGTTTCTTTGGTCAGTCGTCTGCCCAAGCAGAGCTCTACTTGATCTACTCTGTACATCGTACTGCTGATCACCGCACTTACATGTCTCCTGCTTCTACTATTTCTACTTCTGCCGACCTCCTCGCCAGTAGTTCTCAGCTCGTCGGCCAGCTACTCTGCTTCTCTCAATTTCAGCTCCGTTCTAGCCGTACTAGCCGCATAAACATCAAATACACTTACGAGCCACCGGAGAACACTCCGTCGTCTGCAATACGCTGGCTGTCTCGTGCCGTCACGCTGCCAGGTCCCGTTCTATTTTCATCCTTCACACGGGCCTCTCCCGTCAAATCCATTACCAATATCCACACCCAGACCGCCAGGTGCCAGCTTCCCTGTGTGTCTTTACTATGTACTGACACGTACCCTTGGCTCCGCGAGCCGTATCTCTGCACTCCTTCGCGTAATGCTATTTGTACACGTATAGAGTAGAGCTCGCCATGCTCCGTATATCATCCACATGCTGCTTGGTATTTATCTAGTACAGTAGTGTCAAGCACAAAATAGAGGACCCATGAATTTGGTAAGCGGCCGGCCACAGCTGTCGGACAAGTTATAGACGAGCCAAGCCTCAGCGAAGCCTTTTCTGGTCTAATCGTGCTTCCGGTCGCTTGGTTCCTGTTTCTTTTTTTTTGTTTCTTGTTCCTGTTCCTTTTTCTTTTTCCTTTTTCTTTTCCCCTTTTCTTTTCCCCTTTTCTTTTCCCCTTTTCTTTTCCCCTTTTCTTTTCCCCTTTTCTTTTCCCCTTTTCTTTTCCCCTTTTCTTTTCCCTCTTTCTTTTCTATTCTTCCCACGTCGTCGAAGCTGGTGGTTTCGAGTGTTCGTGTTCGGAGAAGATCGTCGTTGTATACAGCTCTATAATATCTCATATAAACCCAGCACTACTAATCACAGCTGCGTATGGAAGAAATAGACGAGCCAGCTGGTGTCTGCTCTCCAGTCTGGAAAACAGGCGAGATACAATTCCGGCTTACTGACTTCTTACTTCCCTCGCTGATCCCTCCACTTGTACCGGTCCGTGCAAATTGTGCTTGCATGCATTAAAAGCATGTAAATATCAGTCCAGAGACGTTGGTCTTCCTGCAGTAGCCCTTCCTTGCTTGATACTTGCACTCAGGCCCTGGCCTGCATCCTGGACGACGTACAGGACTGTATTTGGTCCATTTACGACAAAGACTTACAACAAATAAGCACAAGGCATGCCATGGCAGACGACTGCATGACAGCATGGCAGCATGACAGCATGACAGCATGACAACACAAGCCGACCTCCTGCAGCCCTTCCACTTCGGCCCATAGACAACCGTGCCATGCCCGCATGTCACCGTCTTCGCTGCACTATCCTTGAAATACTCTCTCCATCACAGCTTTCTGTCGAATCACTCCCACTCTCACTGCATCATGCACTTGCACTGCAGCTGTCATGGCTGTCATCTGTCAAGTAACAAAAAGATGTTGTTGCCGATCAAAATAGACGTTGGTACTATGCTGGTATACGTAGATTGCATTGTGTGTTTGTACGTAGCATTGCAGGTGAAAATAAGACAACGAGTTGAGTATTGTCGTGCTGTCTGGATTCCTGATTCTTCTCTGATTCTGGCTTTGATGCTGTCTCTTTTTGCGTTATCTTCTGTGTCATACTTTTTGTCCCCTTTGGTCCGTAGATGCAATACATTTCGATATAAAACAACCGAGTAAATACAACCAACGCCTTGGATCTTGCTTCGAATGGCCTGGTGTCCTACTATTGCTGCTTGCTCTCTAACGTATGATGTCTTGCTGCCTTGTTGCATCGGCAATCTTGCCTCGATCATGTCTTGCGCGCTGCCAGGGGCGTCTGGCTTGGGAATGCGTAAATGAGTAGTTGTAAACGAGCAATAAAATGAAAAACACAAAATTACTGTCGGTGCTGACGCCGCCGTTGTGTGTTTCTTTATCCTCATTTGTCTTTTATTGTCTTTTATTCGTCATCTCGTTCACATCTCGCTTCGACAGCCTATGTGGTCTGTGAGGCCTGTGAGGTCGTGGAATGCAATTCGCATGAAGCTTAATCTTGCTACCTATGCTGTAGGGCAATGGCCTCGATTGCGTGCGCGTCTTACTCGCCAACGATCTCTGTCAGTGTCTGGGTCGCTGTCTGGGCCACTGTGTCGGCCTTGCTTGCGGCCTCCACCAGTTCACCGTCTGCTGCACTGGCTGCCTTTTCCGCTTCCAGCTTCGCCGCCCATGCGTCGGCCGCGTCCTTGCGCGCCTGGTTGTAGATGGCCGTGATGTTGAACTTGCGCAGCTCCGCCTCCCACGCGCCCGAGACGACGCTCATGCCGATCGTGTTCTTGAACACCTCCACCAGGATAACCTTGTCGGGGTTGGTCAGGTTCACTTTGTGGTGGCTCTGGTCGATAAGCTGCGCCACCTGGTCGACGAGCGCCCGAGTCTGCAGGCCGTCGTGACGCCGAATACTCGCACGGATAGAAAACTATAGGTTAGAGTTGTGCCCTTTTTTTAATAAATAAAAAAAGTACACAATATACAAAGGGGTATAAACTTACCGAGTATGGTGGCCTCTCTTCGTCCAAATCCTCTGCCGGGCTCAAAGCATCTCCGCCGTCGTTGTCACCCGCATTTTCTTCTGTCTCGGCCTCGGCCTTTTCTGCCTTTTCAGCTTCCTCGGCGGCAATCTCGTCCTCGCCCTTGGGAACGAGCTGAAAATACTGGGACATGACCGCGCGGCAGACGCTTTTGATGCCCAGCGGTGTGGCTTTGCCAATCGTCGTGACGGGCGTGAGGCGGTTGACGTACTTGCACGACCGCACCGTCGGCGTCGCAGGCTTGCCCGTGCGGATGGCCTCCTCCTCGAGGGCCGCCGCCGCGTCGGCCTCCTTCTTGGTGTCGATACAGATGTGCTCGACAATCGTGACCGGGTCCAGGGGCGGCTTGAGGCACGAGAAGCCCACGCAGGTGAGGCTCATGTCGTAGCGAACAATGTGCTTGTGCGGCTGCTTGGCGTCCTTTTTCATCTCTGCCAGCTCACGCTGGATCATGGCCCCGATGTCGTCCTCTTCGTCGTCGGCGGCGGTGGTCTCCTTGTCGTCCTCCTTCCCCTCGCCCTCGCCCTGGCCCTCGCCCTGGGGATCGATGCCGTACAGCGTCTTGGCATACTTTTGGTACAGATTGTTGATTTCCTTGCCGGCCTTGCGCTCCATGCCGCGCGCGCACGTCAGCCAGACGCCAGCCATGCCCACGGGCTTCGCAGACCCCCAGACCTCGGCCTTGCTAGCGAGCCGCTCGGCCTGGTGCGTCGTTGCCCATTTGCCCTTGTTGCCGGCCTTCTTTCTCTTGGTATTCGGGCCCGCGCCGTCGTGAGCGCCCTTTCTCTTTTCCGTCATTATGAGTTTTGGAGTGTTGTAGTTGCAGTGTGATGGTGTGGTGAAGGCAATAGAATGACTGTGCTAGACGTGCAGACTGCTCGGCCGTTAAACGTGTAACGTTGCAGTGAGATTGCCTTAGAAATAACAGAATGCGATGAGATTGCCAAAACGTATGAGCGCGACGAGTGAGGTCAGAAAGAAGATGAGGTTAGCGTGAATGTGTAAAAAGCTGAGTTCCATATCATGAAATCACGTGACGGTATGGAAGCTCCTTCCTTCTACCATCTATCAAGACGATAAACGCCGGATTCCATGATGACGAGTGTTTTTCGTGATAGTTTTAATATGCTGTAAATTTGATGAAGTAATTGTATTATCTTTTGTAAACGAATACTTAGTGCAAAGTGGTTATTTGTCTGATGAAAGTAAGTACTTGGGCCGGAGTAAACTAATGCAACATGACGCAACCACGAAGAGAAGAGTAACAATGGTTGAAAGATAATGAAATATAGAAAATAAAGACAAAACAATAAGTTAGGTGAAGAAAATCACGGTAAAGATATAACATCAAGTAAAATACGATAAATTTGTTTTGTTAGCTCCCACTTACCGAGTGCTGCCTGGCGTACTCCATGTCGAGGCCGGTGATTCATCTAATATCGTCACATCGAGGCGAGGCCCTCCATTAGTCGAGTAGGCAGACAGCAGGCAATCATGTAGACGAGAGTTAAGAGTAAATAATTAATGAGTGTAGATTAGATAACAAGCTAGTTACGAGTTCGGCAAACGTTGATAATGCCAATGTCAGATTGCTCTGCTGGTTGATTTAGAAAAACAGTTGAAAGTCAAACGTCAAACGTCAAAAGTCGAAAAGTTAAAAAGTAAACATGAAAAAGACAAACAGACAAAGCGAGCAAGACATGTGAGAAGATTGAATCGTTGACAAATAGATAGAGGAATATAAGGAATAAGAACTGAAGATAATGATAACCAAAGAAAGATCCAGAGATGGACAACGATATATGAGCAAATATAAAAGATGAGAGATGGAAATAAACCAAATAAACCAAAACCAAATAAGAACCAAAAGTCCTAGCCCAAATCTCTCGCAAGAGTCGTGAATAAACGAGAGTGCAGCATTGTCGTCAGTACTTTGCAAGAAAGAGAAAACCTAATAATAATAAAAAACCAATCCATGTGTCGTAAAGTCGTGCTTAGCGGTACCGGCCGCGGCCGCCGACACAGCTGATACTGTCGTCGGGCGTAACACTGTCGGCATCGCCATCGTCGTCGTCGTAGCCACCGTCGTAGCGGTCGTCTTCGTAGCGAGGAGCATGGCTGTGCCTGCGGCTGTGGCTGCTGGCGCGGCCGCGTTCGGAGCGGTCGGAACGGTCGGAGCGGTGGTGCGACTGCGAAGAATAGCCGCGGCTCCCGCTGCGCAGCGTGGCATGACTCTCCGCACGCTCTGTGGGCGGCGCGCGGCTACTGCTGGAGCGCACGAGGGTGGCCTGACTGTCGTTGGGGATCTCGTACTCGCCGTACGCGTGGCCGCGACTGCGGCTGCTCGAGCGGCTGCGGCGGCTGGACGGTTGCTGCTGTGAGTGCTGCGAATAGCCCTGCGACGACGGGGCATACGTCGATGCGCGCAGGGGGGCACTGCGGCTCGAGTTGGGCGGCACTCTGGTGCGCTCAGTACGCTCGGACACGTAGCTGCGCTTGTCGTATCTGTCGTACTTGTCGTATCTATCGCTCTTTTCGTAGCGATCGGCCTTTTCATAGCGGTCGGCCATGTTATACTTGTCGTAGCCGCTCTTCTCGTAGCCGTCGTAGTCATTGCCGTAGTTGTAGCCGTCAAAGGGGCCCTTTTCACTGCCGCTGGTCAACAAGAGCGGCGCGCGGTCGACCGGGGCTTCGCTGCGGCTGCGGCTGCTGCGGGCATAGGTCGACGGGGCCTTGGCCGACCGCACATATGTGTGGTAGCTGGGTGGAGGTGCGACCGAGGCGGCGTCCTTGTAGTCGTAGACGTCCTCAATCTGACGCACATCCTTTTGCGACGAAATGGACCGCGTGCGCGAAGTGCGCATACCGCCATTGTCGCGCGCAGAGTAGTGGCTGGCGGTGTACTCGGGCTCATACGCAATCGCGGCTGGCGCAGTCTCGCGGCGCTGAAACGACGGGACATCGTCGCCGTAGCCGCGGTCGTTGTAGTTGCAGTCGTAATCATAGGGCAGTTCCCGGGTGGCGCCACTGCGCGACTGTGAACGGCTGCGCATGACGGTGTAGGTGATGGCGGCACCGGCCATGGCGCCAACGGCACCGGCAGCAGCGAGGCCAAAGGAGCCCATGCCGCCCTTGTTGGAGGACGACGAGGTGGAGGGATCCGACTCATACGAGGCAGCCGACGCTGACGTGGCACTGCGGCGTAGAGTGCCCATGCGGTCATTTCTGGACGACGAGTAGTGGTCGTAGTAGGCAGGGGACATGTCTGCGGTGGCAACAGTGCCGCGGTGGCGGGACGAGCCCGTTGTTAGTGCGGTGGCGCCGCTGGAGCTGTAGCGGGGGCTGAACATGGAGGGCGCAGTGGCAGATGCCGAGGTGGAATAATCGAGGACGCGACTGGAGTTGTAGAGGTGGGACGAGCGGCCTCCGCCGTAGTGTGAAGACTGCTGGTAGGGCTGGTACTCGACCGCCATGGTATTGCCGTCAAAGTCGGAGACGCGAGCGACGATGGTGGACGAGTGGGAGTTTGTTTGCGAGTTGGCCTGGGAGTGAGACGACGAAAAGTAGTCTTCAACAGAGGGGATGATGTGTTTGTGTTTCTCGGGGGCGGGATTGAGCGACTCTTTGGTTCCAATGACGGCGGCAGACCGGGGGAATGCTCTCAGGGCGGCAGCATGGAACTCGTTGACGGCGTCGAGCGAGTTGGCGGAGAGGACTATGCGGGCGAGCTGGAGAGGGCGGTTGTCGACAAGACGCAGCTGAAAGACGGGGGAGTCGGTGTATTCGTCGCCAAAGACGAGGACGGGGTTGTGTTTTACAAGGGCGGTGGATGAGCTCGGGGTTTCATTGGGGTGGGTGTGGCCTGCGTGGTTTGCAAGATAGCCGAGACCGAGGGACTGGGTGATGGCAGAGTAGAAGGATGAGGCCGAAGAGAGACGGCTGACTTCGAGGACGGGGAGCATGGATATATAGAGGAGAGGAGTGGAGGAGGAGAAGAAGGGAAGGAGAAAAAAGAAACAAGAAAAGAAGAAATGAAAAGAGGAGAAGGGGGAAAGGCAGCAACAGAAATTGGAAGGAGCGATAATATAAGAACAATAAAAAAGGAAAGAGCGAGCGACAGACAGTATTGCTGTAGGATGTGAAATGGGCAGGAAGGAACGGACCAAGTGCCTGAATTCACAGTGTCAGAAAGGGTACTTGTGACAGGGAGTGTCGGCGCTGTAGAGACAGGGTGGTTACGTACCGATACGGACTGTGAATTAATAGGGGGCTGCGCGAAGTGGTGTGAGACGGGCAGCCAATTGCGGGCTATTGGCTGTACGGGGATTGCTTGGGGAAGTGCCTGGAGTGCCTAGGGGTGCCTAGGACGACTGTGTAGGATGCTTGGGGGTAAGCCAGACGAAAGGAGCAAAGTTATGCGACGGATAGGAGGCAAAACGATGGCAATGATGGCAATAGGATGGCAATAGGAGGCCCAAATGATTTGAAAGCGGGATAGAATAATGAGGAATGTTTGGAGAGAATAGAAGAGAACCCCGAAAAATAGCAGCCAGAGAAACAGCGAAAGAGGGCGGACTGAGGCGAGCTGAGACGAGAGGTTGAGTGTGCACTTGGGAGAGGACCGCGCCGAGGGAGGGAGCTGTGTCTGGGGCTGTTGGGTGATTGGAATGCGCTGGTCTTGAGTGTTTATGGCGTGTGATATTGATTTGCAGTTGTTGAGCTAGAGGGAGGGGGGGGGATTCCGGCCGGCCTGATGCTGAGACAAGGGTTGATGACGATGAAGTCGGCAGTCTGGGGGGTGTTGATCGTGGGCGTGGTTTGTCTGCTGTGTATCTGCTGTCTTTGCTGTCTCTTTGTCTCTTTGGCTGCTTTGTTTATTGCGTCTCTCGTCAAGGGTGTGACGGTGTTGTGTATGCAAGGGGATGAGGCCGCGATGATGTCGTTGTGCGTTGGATGTTGGAGGGTGGTTCAGGGTTGGTGATTGTATATTGTATATTGCGTCTGTATATTGTATCTCTGTGCTTGCTTGGGCTCTGTTGATCGAGTGACTCCTTGATGTCTCCTTATTGTCTCTTGTCTCCCGTGCTGTGTTGTCGTCGTGTCGTCGTGTCGTCGTGTCGTTGATCTCGATCGCTACTTTTGCTTCGTTTTGTCTCGTCTTGTTTCGACCCGTCCGCCTCTTGCGGGCCTCTTTATGGGCATCCCCTTATATCTATGCCTCTGCCCTCTCTGCCCTCTCTGCCCTCTTCTTTGTCTTCTGCTCCAGCTGCCCTCTTTCTACCCTCTACTGACCCCTCTGCCACCACCACGTTGATGCCACTCCAGCGGGTCTGCCAACGCACTTTGTCTCCAGGGCGGCCACAGTTGCGGTCAACAAGCACTCATGCCCAACGGCATGTAATTTTGACGTGTATTTATTGGCCTTTGATCAATGCAAGCTGCAACTATCAGCTATTAGCTATTTTCGCACATCTCTCCATTGCTGTGATTGCATGTCGGCATGGGGCATTGGGCCGGAGTGCACCGCGCTTGTATCCTGACTGCGTAGAGACCCAGCCCAAGCCATGCTTTGTATCTATGTATTCTACGGAGCAGAGTATCAATCTAGCAAGCTCTAGCAGCTCTAGCAGCTCTATAAACTCTGGCGAACTCTGGTATACATTCTGCATGACATCTCACATCCTACAAACGACGCCGGCTGTCGGCGAGATACACTCTCGGACACAGCCAACCTGGATCGGGTCAGGACATGCGAAATGAGGTAGGCTGACAGTAAGCATCATTTTCTATTTATTTATATTCCAGTCACTCGCTGCATTTGTTCAATCAATCTGATGCTTGATGACGCTGGTTTCGGAGTGGTGATTATATGCAGCCCGGCCTGAGTGTTGCAGTGCACTATGTATGTAATAGAACAGAGCACAGAGCACACATATAGTAGGTGGCACTCATTCTGTATCACGTGCTGCGCCTGTCCTGATTCTCTATTCTCTATTTTCACTTCTCTGGTCTTCAGTCTCCAGTCTCCAGTCTAAGTCTTCGGTCTGCCGTCTGATTTCACATGTTTCACTCCGACATCTCGATCTCCTCTACAAGCCTGCTTCCCACTCTGTCCAAGACTTCCAGGACTGTCCAAGACGGCCCAAAAGTATTCCTGCTGTTTCCCGCCTTCTGCCTACTCTGTGCCCGCTCTGCCGCTCTGTTCCCTGCCACCTTGCGGACACTGCAGTAGTGCAGGCGGATAGGCAGATCTTAGGGGTGTCCAATTATTAGTGAAGGTACTGGGCAAAGTGTAACTACAGCACAGTGGCCGTTTTCATCAAACCCTATTCGCACCGACAGATCTGCAGACTTTCTCGTGAGCAAGTTGGAACAGCTCGACAAAGCTTGACAAGAGGGTGTGAAGACGGGCGAATAGGACGGCAGCAGTGGAAAAAACTAGAGCAAAGAAGGCCGAGATGTGGCGGCTAGAATGAGAGGTGGAAGGGAGATGGGAGACGAAGGCGAGGACGAGGACGGAAACCATAAGAAGCTGCGCACTGGCTGTGTGTCGCCAGTGTTGCCGCAGTGTGCCGCCACCTGTGCCACTGCCTGCGTGGTAAGAATATAGTGTGGGACTTGTAAGACTGAGCCAAAAAAGGCAGGCACACACGACGGCCGTCCATCTTACTCGGTAATACCATGTAATACAGTGCTATGTCTGTACATAGTAGGTATGTATCTTACAGCAGCAGTACTCGCACATGCACCCTGTCTGACAGAATTTGTTCTTCTACTTTCTACATCTACCACGCAGCATTTGTACATAGAGTACTATTTCTACCACCATACTACCACCCTCTGCATCTACTGCAGCATCTCACAGACTCCGATTGCATGCCATCGGTTGATCACATTGTAGGCCATCACACTCTGCCCACCACACCTCGAGACATCACACACTACATCACAACAACCCTCATCGCCAGATGATAACGAGTCGAGGAACTGAGGTAGTGTCACCCGCTATCAATACAAATCCCGCGCTTGACGAGCACCAGACTCTGGGCTGAGACATGTTCCATACAGCAGTCATCTGCCAGTCTTTGTGCGAGTAGATGTGCACAAGGTTGCAGAAGGCTGGCAGAGGCACAGGCAGAGGCAGAGGCAGAGACTGGCATACATCTGCAAAAGGTAGTATTGCTGTTAGCTTCTGATTATGAATATCCCAAATAGGCAGTAGTTCCTATACCATAGCATTAACACCATAACACTTATATGAAATCTACCCTGAAGACGCGCAATATTGCCACTCTGTCGCGGATGATCAAACAAAGAGACGGGAGACTAATCACGGGCCGCAGCTTGACAAAGGGTTCTATGTGTAAATAACGGGGCATACAGTACTACTATTGGCATTGGATGCGCTAATTAGTGGGAACCGACAGCAGACAGCAGACAACTGCGTGGCTAGGCCAAGAGAGGGAGCCCTCAGAGGCGGCGCCGTCAAGCGTCAAGCGTCAAGCTGTCCCAGTTGTCCAGTTGTCAACCTGGTGGAGGCAAGAAGTGGCAGGAGAAACTGCAGAGACAAAGACAGCCCGAAATGGAAGTAGTGATCATCACTCGACTCTGCTACTCAACTCGAGACGGCCCTCACACTCGCGCGGGATACACTCCGAAAGTGAGGGGCATCGCCGCCACGAGCATGATTGGCTGCCACGCACCACCACGCCATGTCGTATTCAACTCATAATCTATGCCATGTCCATACAGAAATATACAAATACGAGTGTACACATATACTATATAGATACAAAAATAAAATACATAAACGCTGGCCACTCAAAAATCAACTGTCAAGTGTGCCCAAAACCAAACGCCTGTGTGATGAGCAGAACCCATCCAATCAGCTGCCGAACAAGACGCTCGGGCAACAAGTGCTCTTCCAGTTTTACAGTGCATTTCTTTGGACGCTCGAATGGCCGAACAGAATACAGACCAAATGGGGCGACAGCGCAGGCGCTGCCCGCCAGTCCCGCAGTCCTGGAGTCCATAGAACGAGGCGGAATCTGCAGCTGTGAGTTTAAACAGTTCACAGAGCCAGTCTGGAGCTTGGGGTGTGGGGTCGGCTTGGGTCGGACTGCTCGAGAAATGGGAAACACAAAATGAATGAAAAGGAATGGCTGGCAGCTCTTCCGTTCTGCCGCAGGGCAATAGCTTCTGGAGACTGCAGACTGCAGACTGCAGACTGCAGACTGCAGACTGCACACATTGACTAGGCGACTGCCTGCATGCAATAGGGGGGAGCACGCCTTGTTTTGTGTATCGTCGCTGGCCAACAATGCGCTTGTTGCAATGTTGTGTCGACAAACGGACAACTCAATGGGAACTGCAAAACTGCAATAGTGCATTGTAGCAGAGCCACGAGAAAGCTTCCGAAGACAAGGCTGAACAAACTGCACTTTGCATCTCACGCCGGCTTACTGGCCTGAACTACTATATCTTGACTGACTATTGACTCTCCAGGCCGGCCACGGGCTCAGACCTCCTGAATTTGTGCACTTTGCAGCTGAATTGGGGGGGTTGTATTTGCAGCTGCACTGCCGTCTGTCAAATCACACGTGTAGCTGTAGCAGATACAAGTGCTGTTCTTATTATGTATTGCAATGTGCAGTTCTGTTTTCGTGCTTCACGAGGCCTGTCGAATAGGACATCAAAGCAACTGCATACATAATGCATAGGATATCAAATCGCGCACAAAGGCACCAGCGGCGATAGAAAGGCGTCTGCGCTGTAATATTGCCCGGCAGATGCACGGCCGCCTTAGCCTGCGGTCTTCTGCTCACCTGCTCACCTCCTGCCCCCTATCGCGTATCACGTCGCAGGCGCGCTGAACATTTTGATTCATTTTGGCATTAAAAAGTATTTATTGATTTTATAAACGCCGGCCCAGGTCGCAAACTCCATTCCAAGTGGTGATATAGTAATAGTAACAGTAACAGTAGCAGTAGCAGTGGTGGTAGGTGGTGGAAGAGTCCAAGTCCGGTCCAGCAAGCCGGTGTAGAAAGCTGGCTGTGGCATTGTCGGTGTCGCTTGTCTAGGCTATCGTCACTTTTCAGTTTTGGCCGGTGTCGCCGTGCTGTGTTGTTGTCGTGACTGCTCCAATCGTGTCGGTCTCGTGAGTCCATTGCTTCTTTCTTCTTTCTTCTTCCTTGTTTCGTATCGTCCCCTCTGTCGTCTCCGTTGTGTCGTTATCACCCCTATCGTCTCCTTGTTTGTCAAAATTCGCGTGCTTGTCCCCCACTGTGTTAGTAGTCATGGGTCCATCATCCAGTCGGTGAGTAGTATCGGCCATACTAGTCGTGCCAGGTGTCCAAGGTGAAGGTATGCAGATGCGGATGCCGCAGGCCCAAAGAGCGGTCAAGCCCCAAACTTGAATCCTCCCCCAGCAGCAGCAGCAGCAGCAGCAAGCGAGCAGACAAACAAGGAGAAATAAGAATAAACAGAGCAAACAAACAGCAAAAAGATGAGAGAAAACAAATAAACAATGACAAAAGAAAGTGTGGAACAAGTTGAAGTGTTCCACCAAAAAGACAACTCCAATACTAAATAGTATCGGGCCTCTCTTCTGGATCCCAGTGTTGAACGCCCTATGTTTTGGTTGCAAAAACAGCAGACAGCGCAGTGACACAAGATAATGACCCAAGCATAAAACAACACGACTTCAGTGACAGGCACCGCACTACATTCATCTGTTGCTGTCATGTTGTATAACAGAACGTATGAATCGTGCGCCGCCGCCGTCGTAACAAAACTCACTGTAAAACGCAAACGCAAGCCAAACGCAAGCCGAAAGCAGGGAGCAGGAAGCAGGAAGCAGGAAGCAGGAAGCAGGAAGCAAGATCAAGGCCGCAAAAGTAGAGTAGCAATCAACACGGTAGCAGTCGAGGGAGGCGCAGAACAAAATTCAAGCAAAGAGACTTGGGCAAAGAGACATCGTGGGAGTTGAGACTTGGCCGCGAATCGGCTCTTTCCGGGAGCACACTGTCCTTGTGTCCATTGCGTCCAATGTTTCCATGCCATTTCTGGCATTTTCGTCGTGCTCCCACTCGTGTCTCTCTTCGAGTCTCTCTCGTTGGTCTTTGTCTCGCTCTGCCACTCTGTCAACCGCTGTGATGTCGTGTTACCGCCTTCTGGGATCTCTCACAAGCAATCCCACTCGTCACCCCGCCTCGAGGACAAGGATACCATGTCCAACCATTTGATTCATTTTTCGTCTCTTCCCATTTTTTTCTCGTTTCCTTCTCTTTTCTTGTCCATGATTTCCTTTACTTTGTTCCTCAACACAACTACAGAATGCCCCACGAGTCTTCGGCGGCATGGCAGAACTTGCTGCATGCTACACTCGCAGACAAGCTGTAGTTGCTAATGGAAATCTTGTCGTCCACAAACGCGTCGGCAAAGTTGTCGGGGCCCTTGGCCATTGCACCAACAAACACGCAGATGCTCTCCTTCTCGTTCAGGCCGTCAACGTAGTCCCGCACAGGCTGCACCTCCGCATCGAAACTCAGCGTCACCTTGCGACAGTTGGGCGGCAGGTGGTCGGTGATAGGGTTCTTGATCACCCGCAGCAGCTTTTCCTGCGAGTTAGTAGACCGGATGGAAAGCCGGTGGAGCAGCTGCACCATCAGACCTGCAAACCGCTTGAACGTCCGCGGAATGCGCACGCTCGGCGACACCTCAATCAGCACATCCTTGGCCGTCAGAATGTAGATCTGCAGGCGACCGGCCTTGTTAATGGGCGAGTCCAGCAGCGTCAGTAGGCACTGGTGTGTGATGTCGGGGCGCGCGTCGGAAATGTCCCGGTTCATCTTGCGCATGACGCCGATATGCTCATCCGAGTTGAGAAGCGAGTACTTTTCGTCGCGGTGGGCAGCACCAACGCGGTTAGCAGAGCCGCCTTGCGAGGCAGCGCGGTACGTCTCGAGGCTGGCATTGGCGAGCACGACAATCAGGCGGCGCGAGTCCTTATCCGAGTTCGCAATGGGGTGTGCCTGCTCAGCGACGAGCTGGGGAAGGGCGGGTGGCGGAAGAGACTGGGTACCTGTGAACAGATTAGTTTTGTTTTCAGGGTGGGAGGTAGATGCTGAAGATGAAGAGCCAAAAAGAGACAAAAGATGGTGCCTCCGTGTGCCTCCTTCTCCGATGCAGATGGACATGTGATCATGTCTTGCAGTCGACACAGCCTTGCCACGCAAGGGGCACTATGTGTGGTGAAAAGACTACCAGAACAGCCTGACTTCAACGGCTGTCCTGAGCAGCCTCTCCAGCAAGTCTCAGCAACCCAACAAGACCAACAAATCCAACAAGTCCAAAAGACACTATCTACCAAGAAAATGACAAAAACAATATCCAAAAAAAACTTACGCTGTCTCTTACCAGCACGGTGCTCCGGAGAAGACATTGTGGATGTGTTGGAAGCTTGATCGAGCGTGTGGAAGGTGTATAGACGTGTAGCGGTGGCGAGTAGTTGACGAGTAGAATGCAATATATGTGCTACGTATTTGTGATAGCAAAAGTGTCGATGAAGAGAGAAAAGAAGAAGAAGAGGGGACACGAGGCAGTTCTGGCAGCAAGAGCACAATAAAGGAAGGCGGGCGGAAATTTTCGTTGAGAGCAATGCTAGCAAAATTACACGTTGAGGATCACGTGTCAGAGTTTGTAACAGTGACAGTCCCTCTTTCCGTTTTCCATTGTTGATTTATTAGTCATTTTGCCATTTTGGTCTTGGCGCAAGCAATTCAGAGGACCATCAGGAGAGTTTTTGCGAGAATGGAGAGCATACCCATGTGCCTTTTCACACAGCCTATGGTTTCTTGGTCAATCGAGCTTATTGTCTCGAGTCGGTGTGTCTGCCTGTCTTTTTCGCTTTCGCACTGAAGCCCCCTGCGTTGATCTCCAGCTTTGGACTTAATCCACCGGTCTGGAATCTGGAGTGATGACTAATCAATCGCAATCTGTTTCTCCGTCATTATGCACCTTGTTACTATTGCGCCCTGTTATTCTCCGTAATACGATATCACTCCTGGTTTGGTCTTATCTGGTTTCTTGTCCCGTCACGTCCCGCTCGCGCTGCTGGTCGCCATACTTTCGATCGCGAAGAGCCGAACAATCGCTCACATCTGACAGCAGAGTAAATTCTGACAGTTCGACATGCAGTATGACGATTACTGCAAACTAAAAAAGAAACGCATCGTCATTGCCAGTTCCTGCGAACCAATAAATGACGCTTGTGTGGCGGTGCGATGACTAAACCATGTGGCGCCAGCTCCTGCTATGTCCTTCGGCTTTACAGCGTAGTTACCGTTCTATTTCGGGACGCTCCCTGTTTTGCTACACTATTCGGCCCATGTCCAATCACCTGACACAGAATTCGGCTCAACTCAATCGCAGGCTGGCCAATAGGACACCTCCCCCTAATGCATTTCTTCTCTTTCGCCCTCCTGTAGTAAAGTTTGGGGTAGTCATTCTGTGTTCTTTGGGGCCTGTGCTCCGCTGGACTACGGCTACGCCTGACGTTTTACGTACTTTGCTCGGCAACAAGATTCTGTATTTTTTTCAGCCATCCGGGGCTTCCCTATTCTTGCACAGTCATCTTCAGCTCCATCCACATTTCGCATACGCATATCGATCATTTCGACCTTTGCCGCTTGCAGCTTTGCTCATTCTCCTTTGTGTTTTCTTGTCTTTTCGACGTGAACATCACGACTTAACTCTTTCGACTCTTCGACTCTTCGACACTCCCCTCTCCTCCCTACTCCGCACACATCTCCTCCCAACAAACCACCATGCTGTCACGACGCCTCCTTTTGACCGCCCGGTCTGCTGCCATGGGCGGCCGTCCCAGCCAGGCCCTGCGCAGCTACCAGCTTCCCTTGATGATGCAGCACGCCCGCAACTACGCCGACATGGTCGTCAAGGTCCCCGTCATGGCCGAGTCCATCTCCGAGGGTACCCTCAAGCAGTTCTCCAAGGCCATTGGCGACCGCGTTGAGGTCGATGATGAGCTTGCTACCATCGAGACCGACAAGGTGCGCTCTTTTTACCTTTTCCTCCTTGTTGTATGCCCCTTGTTGCAATTCAGCAGCTAACAAACAATCAACAGATCGACGTGTCTGTCAACGCCACAGAGGCCGGTGTGATCCGCGAGTTCCTTGCCGGCGAGGAGGACACCGTCGTCGTCGGCCAGGACCTTGTCCGCATAGAGGTCGGCGCCGAGGGCGAGGCCAAGCCTGCTGCCCCCGAGGCTCCCAAGGAGGAGTCCAAGCCTGCCGAGACCCCCACCGAGAAGCCTGCCGCCACCGCTCCCGCCGCCCCCGCCGAGTCAAAACCGGCAGCCCCCAAGCCCGCCGCCCCCTCAAAACCCGCTGCTCCCGCCAAGGCTGCGCCAAAACAGGAGTCCTCGCCGCTGGGCAGCCGCGAGGAGCGCAGAGTACGTCCAGCAGCCGTATATACAATTTTTTTGCAAATAAGAGTACATAAAGACTAACACACACACAGGTCAAGATGAACCGCATGCGCCTTCGCATCGCCGAGCGCCTCAAGCAGTCGCAGAACACTGCCGCCTCGCTGACCACCTTCAACGAGGTCGACATGTCTTCGATCATCGAGTTCCGCAAGCTGTACAAGGATGAGGTCCTCAAGAAGACTGGCGTCAAGCTGGGCTTCATGAGCGCCTTCACCCGCGCCTCCGTGCTGGCCATGAAGGACCTTCCTGCCGTCAACGCCTCCATTGAGGGCCCCGACGGTGGTGACACTATTGTGTACCGCGACTACGTCGACGTCAGCGTTGCTGTCGCTACCGAGAAGGGTCTGGTCACCCCCGTCGTGCGCAACGCCGAGGGCATGGACCTGGTCACTATTGAGAAGTCGATTGCCGACCTCGGCCACAAGGCCCGCGACGGCAAGCTGACCATTGAGGACATGGCCGGTGGCACTTTCACCATCTCCAACGGTGGCGTCTTTGGCTCGCTGATGGGCACTCCCATCATCAACCTGCCCCAGGCTGCCGTTCTGGGTCTGCACGCCATCAAGGAGCGCCCGATTGCCGTCAACGGCAAGATTGAGATTCGCCCCATGATGTACCTGGCCCTGACCTACGACCACCGTCTGCTGGACGGCCGGGAAGCCGTGCAGTTCCTCGTCAAGATCAAGGAGTACATTGAGGACCCCAGACGCATGCTGCTGTAAGTGGAGATGTCTTTGAATGTCTTCTTCCCTGACTAGGAGTATTGCTTTTCTCCTTGTAAAAACAATTATATACTTTTGCTTTCTTTTCTTCTTTTTCTTTTTTTTTGCCCTTATTGCCCATGTCACCGTTGGAAATCCGGCCAGTCACATCTATAATTACCATGATGGCCAGCTTGACGACGTGACGACGAAATATTTGTAGATTTGTATTTCTTTTCGCTTACATTAGTTTCAATCATACGTGCCATTTAGGAGTTTTCGTGTCGTTGGCTTGTGACTGAAGGGTGAAAAGGGACTTGAGAGAGGTGACGTTATCAAAGACCGGCTATCACGGCCTTTTCACTCTTCTTTTGTACTTTCATACGGTCTGAGTCTTGTGTCACAGCTGCTTTGCACGCCGCCACCCTCATCAAATAGAAAATATGCATCTCTAGTCGGGCTATCAAATACGTGATACGCATACATCCAATGCCACGGCATCCGCCTTCGTCTCAACTCTTTCAATCCCCTCGTTTTACATGTCTCTACCGCCAGAGTACAAAGTATATGCCACGGAATTCATGCCAAGACGAGACAGCTTTCTTTGCTTTCTTTTTGCCACCTCTCTTAGTAGTAACTCTGCCACTGTGCCAGCCCCGTCTTATTGTGCTCGTGACCAGTAATCGTGGTTGTGTTATCCTCTCGATTCTTACTTCTGCTATGTGTGTATTACACTACAAAGTACAGTTTCATAACCACCCCGGACAGGGGTTCAGGGCTCGAACAGTTGCCGTTCTGATCGACGTTTCGCACAGCTAGTACCATGCTCCGTGCCATCTCTTCTATTTGCTAGTACTCTGTATGATTACGTTGTATTACTTCATATATGCAGCCTGCTCTACAGTATAGTTGTCATCAGAACTACCCAACTTTTCCGTGATGGACTAGACTCTTCAGAGACACGCACTCTTCCACTCGACCCTGTTCCGTGTCAATGCAATGCACTCGCTCTCGGTGCTAGTGATAGTCTCTTCATATTAGAAATTCAAACTCAAATTCAAACTCAAAACTCAAAATTCGAAAGTGCAGAACTCAGATAATCAGACCACTTTTCACGGTCTTGAATCTTGCCGAACCCGTGTCGAGCTGGATCCGTTCGGGTCGATTAAGGTTAACAGTTTTGGGATGCACTTTGGTTTTTATCTTACTTGATGTCGTTGCCTTTCTCTCTATACGTCATGCCATTTACCATTTGCCATTTGCCATATACCGACGGTGCACCGGTGACATAACTTATGGGATGAATATGGCAATCCATACGCCTTTTTTCATCTTATATCATCTTATTTAATACGACTTGACTTGACGGGGTTGATGAAGGGAATACGGGTCCCCGTGTCCATCTGCTTATGCGGCAACAATTATGAGAAGAGGCATCTGATTTCACGAGAGTGGGCAGCACATCGGGTTGCAGACACGTAGGTGTCTACGTCAACCAAGACTATGTGCAAACATGTAAACGACGATACGGTGTGACCATGTAAAGATACACATTTGCAAATCATTAGAGGGAAAACATGTTAACACGCATCAAGACCACTACATCAGTCCAAACTACTCCCTTGGCATCGCATCTTTGGGTGCTCGCACTCGTTTGCAGTACAGTTTCGGGCTCGATGCTATTGCTTACTCTGTGCATCTCGACTCTGTGCCTCTCGCACTTCTGTCATCATTTTTGCTTGATTCGGCCATGGGCAGCCCACGCGCCGAGCTGGTCTTTTCGGTTGTTTCTTCAAAGTTTCGCCAAGGGGATTGACACGGGGATGCATTTGTTCGATGCTGATGTATGAAATAAGACGGACCAGCACTTCTCAGCAAAAGCAAATATTAAAACTACAAGCCAATCCTTTGGATGGGGCTCCCACGACAAGCTTTTATCGAGTTAGAGGGGGTTCCATCGGCCGGTTTCTCGATACCCGCCCCAACTCCTGCCCCTAATATTGCGCCGCTGTAGATGTCCATCCGCAGTGGTGATTCCAGTAGCTGTAAATACCAAAGCAGTCATTCTCTCACACCGCAATACTGATAGTGTAACTGCATTTCTACAAAATACGAAAAGCCCCTGCAATAAAGCTTCTCGAGCCCGGGGTAAGGGGCGTTTCCCAAACAACTACAGTACTCCGTACACCGACAAAGGGGCATACTCTGTAGAAACAGCGAGCGCTAGTTCGGGGGAGGGTTTGGTGGATATTCTCCTCTTAATTATATATCTTCAAAGACACGAAGAAGAAAAGAATATGCCGGTATCCGATTCCACCAAAACATCGCGAGATTGCCAAGAGATGACAATGTTTGTTTGGCTTTTTTCCGGCCGATATCGAACTCCTCTATGATCAAGTATCCGCCATTAATACCTGTTCCCCTCGTTTACTAAACTCCTCGTCTTGATAAATACTCGAATCAACAGTCTCCCTCTCTCGCGTCTCGCGTCTCACCTCTCGTTGCCTCCCTCAGCATTGTTCGACATGAAAGAGGCAATCACACATATCACAGCCATTCAAAAAATGCACTATTGCTCTCACTTATTAATTATAAAATAATCAAGAATAATCAACAAAGCTTTCGCACTTGAGGGCGCGCTCGTTGCAGCTCCATAGTCTCTAACACGGACTGTTTCGGCGCGACGTCCGTCCGGACCCTATATCAGATTATCACATATTCGCACAATAGCAGGATCGCACAGCCACGAGCCATGTACCGGTACTTTGTTTCCCCCACACAAACACGCAGATTGTATGTACATGTTCTTGGCGTTTTTTTTTCCTTTTGAGAGAAGAAAAGAGGAAGCAAAGGAAGGAAGCACCCGGCCTCCAGATCACGCTCCTTCCCAACTGAATTACAGAGCACTTACAGAGTACAGCACCCCAGAGCCAAGCCGGCACCTAATAAATCATGTCTATTTTAGCGCCACGCAGGGACCCACTCTCGACGTCTTCCAACGATTCAACGTAGGATGGCCAGTGTTTCGTCTTGGCTCCCGGCTTGGTATACAGGTGGGCTTTTTCGGAATTGATAGTAATGACTATGATTCAGCGGCTCTGGCAGGCTGGGTGCCTTGATCCAGTGCTTTTGTAGATTTGGTTTGGAAAAAGTCGGAAAACTACAACTGGAGATGTCTCGTCCTCCTCGTGCTGGCAGCTTGACACCAGCCACTCACCATGTAGATATCAGAGCACAATATGTAGCAGGCAACTAACCATATCTAGCAAAGGAAGTCACAGGCTGGGCCCAGATACTACAGAGTAATATCCCAAAGCAGCTTACAGTATCATATACGTGGAGGCTCAACACGAGCCCCAGCTCTGCTGCACTGTCCTGTCGTATTCTCCTCTTGCACTCATCTCTTTTCATATATCCTATAATTATTCGATATCGACTCAATGGTTACTGCCTAGTAGTCAACTCCGTACTGCGTTTGTTATGGAGACTGTTTCTTATTTCCATGCCTCGGGGCTTAACCTTACATTGGCATTTGCTTGTTCCAACGCCCAAGCGTCTAGCAGGGGGGCAGACACACACACACACACACAGAGAGAGAGAGAGACCCAGATGCCTTCTTCCGTCCTGTCTTGTCCCTGCGACAGGCTCTTCCTCACATGTCGTTTCAACGTCTCAATGCGGCAACGGGATCGGCTTTTCCTACACCCTGAGGTGTCTCTCCCACTCTCTCTATCTCTCTCAGTGTGTCTACCACTCGCCTCTCTGGCCTCGTCTACCCTCGCTACCCCTTCCCACTGCTCGCTCTTACACGCCCCGACTCTAGATCCTCACGCCCACCCTGACCACGCACCTTTACCCACCTACCCACAAGCCGTGCCAAGAAAGATAAGTAGTCCCGCCTCAGCCCTCTTCGAGAAAGCCAAGACTTGTTCTCCCTCTCTCTTCATCCTCTTCTCAATATAATATCGCCAATCCCCAGAGTGTCGTGCTTGCTACCACTCTTTCCTCTCTCTTTTTCTTTCTCTTCGTCCTGCCTCTTGTCCTCTCTTTATTTCTAATTCTTGCGCAGCCTTGCTAGTCAAGACAAGATCACGTTGACCGTTGATCTCTTTTGTTTTCACGCCTTTTTACGCCCTACATTCTTTTCATCAAGAGGACAGTCTTATTTTTTTAATACTTGGGACAGGACTGGTTGCCGTTCATTTTTATATTCTGCTTTTATATTCATCTCCCTTATCACTCAACAACCCCCCCACCTCTACCTTCAAGATGGTTTCTGTCAAGCTGGTCTACGCGGCAACGCTGTTCTCTCTCGCCTTTGCCGCGCAGAATGAAAACGCCGCAGCTGCAGGAAAGGGCGCCGCCGCCAATGCCAATGCCGCCAATGCCAATGCCGCAAAGGGCCAGGGTCAGAAAACAGATGCTGCCGCCGCTGCTGCTGCCACTACTGCCGCTGCTGCTGCTGCCAACAACGCAAAGGCCGACAACGGCGCAAAGGCAGCCGCAAACAACGGTGCCAATGCCGCCGCCAAGGGCTCCGCCGCCGCCGCTGCGGCATCCAGCTCGTCGGCTGCTGCTGCTTCGGCTTCGGCTGCCGCCGCCGCTACTGCCGCCAAGGGTGGCAACAACGCCAACGCCAATGCCGCCAACAACGCCGCCACGGCCACCAGCGGCGGTGGTGCTGACGGCACTACCCTGCTGGCCAACGCTATCCAGTCGGGCTCCTTCTTCGACGGCCAGACTGGCCTGGGTGCTGATGCCGGCGAGGCTTCTTCCACCACGTCCCAGAACAACTTTATCAACTTCTGTTCCGGCCAGACCCTGACCAACGGTCTCCAGATCACCGACGGCTCCTGCAACGGTATCGTCATGGGCCAGATCCCCGCCAAGGCCCAGATGATCTCGACCGTCATCACCTTCCCCCAGGATGGCGCCTCTGTCCAGGCCGGCAAGGATTTCAACATCACCCTGCAGGTCGCCAACCTGCAGGCCGGTTCCTTCACCAACGCCGACGCCACCTACTACGCCGCGCCCCAGCAGCTCAAGAGCGGCCAGGTTGTCGGCCACACGCACGTCACTGTCCAGGATATGGGCAAGAGCCTGAACCCCACCACGCCTCCCGATGCCACCCAGTTCGCCTTCTTCAAGGGCATCAACGATGCTGGCAACGGCAAGGGCGGCCTGTCTGCCGCTGTCACCGGCGGTCTCCCCGCTGGCAACTACCGTCTCTGCACCATGACTTCGGCCTCCAACCACCAGCCTGTGATTATGCCTGTTGCCCAGCGCGGCTCCCAGGACGACTGCACGCGCTTCACTGTCACCGGCAACGGCGGCGCCACCAACGTCGCTGCCAACGATGGTTCCAAGTAAGTTTTTCTCTCTCTGTTCTTTCTTTTGATTTTTGATAAAACACCTAGATCCTAACAAAACCCAGGGGTGAGGCTGCTGCCGCTGCTGCTCAGTCCGCCGTCGATATTGGCCCCGGTGCCCTTACCACCAGCGCCGCCGCCGCCGCCGCTACTACTGCCGCCGCCAAGGGCAATGCCAACACCGGCGCCGCCAATGCCAACGCCGGTGCCAAGGCAGCCAAGGGCGGCAAGAAGGCGCAACGCCTGGCCCGTTTCCGCCGCCGCACATTCGTCGCATAAGCACTGAATGAGGAGTAGGCGTTTTAGACGTCTGCCGTTCGTTTTCTTCTTTTTCTCTTTCAGTGTGTCTACTTTTTCATGCCTAGATATGTACGGATGTTTGTTTTGCGCGTTTCTTGTTTGGTTTCCTTTTCGAGGTTTAATTGAGGATTTTACTGTCTACCAATGTTCCTCCTAAAATCATGCCCGGGCCTTGTTCGTTTTCTTTTCTTCCAATCACTTTTTTCCTCTTTTCCTCTTTTATTTTTTTAAAACTTTTTTTAAATCTATTCTTAATTTGCAGATTTAAGTCTACACCAACAAGAGGACACAGGTGATCACACGTAATTACGTCGCATGTAAGAAACTGCGAGGTGCGCGCGCCAGGGTGTGATGTACGCTGGCAGTGCCGTCAGAAGCCAACCGGTTCCTATGTGGCAAACCGTCTTGTTTGATCCCCTGGATCTGAAACGAGGCCGGCAGGCATCTACAGTTGCAGTGTATGGCGGGCAATAAGCCCAGTAAAAGCAGTGCCTATATCGGATATATTGTACTCCGGAGGTGGGCGTTTACTCAAACTCTACCCCATAGACAGCATAGCTGGCAAGGTTGGTGAGTATCTGTCAACTTTGTTGCGATGGCTGGCTCGTAGCTGAAGGACGAGGTATGGCAGATGACAACTGAAAATAGCAACAAGATGCTAGCAATCAACCGTCAGATTTGGCACATCTGACCATATTGTAGTGTTCTGACTGTAATATCTTAATGTGTCTTAACTATTTTTAAAACTTATTGATTGAGTTTTCGTTAGCATTGTCTTTTTTCTTTTTTTTCACTAATCTTCTCATCAGTTTTTTATATTATTTTTATTTATTTTTTTATTAAAATGGTTTAACCATTTTATAATTCCCAACCGATGACCTGGGTTAAGCTATAAGCCACCAAAAAAAAAGAAAAAAAAAGGACGTAGTAACATATCTATTCATTTATTTGGGGAAAATACAGCCTACAAGAACATAATCATCATCATCATCTATCGTTCAGAAGAAAGAAGACAGCATGAAGACTGAACGTCGTGTAAGTAGAAAACTGGGCCTATAACCAATTGACCAATCACACTGTCGCTCATTCATCCCACATAGCCCCCTTATCTAATCGTTCAGTATGGAGTCCAAACTATTAGTCAGCATCGAATCCGCTTTCCAACTTTTTTCCTTAGCATTTCGGACCACACGCATCTGAGCCAGCCGTGCCGACGATATCTCGATGTCACGATAACCACGAATCCAACAGCTCCCCGACGACCCCGACAACCTTGACCGGCCCAACAAGCCAAACCACCTCTACCACACACACCACTGCAAGTGCGAGCCGCTTGCACCACATCTGCCCGCCATGGCAACACACATGGTCGCCGCCGCCAAGAAGACTTTCCACGAGCTCACCGGCGTCGTCATCAAGTCCGGCCTCATGTCCAAGACCGTTACCGTCCGCGTCGGCAACAACGAGTGGAACCCAAAAGTCCAAAAGGTTTGTGCTTTTTGTGCTTCTCTCGTCCTCGCTGCGCTCGTGTTGGGGCCTCGTGACTAACTCTGCAGTACTTTAAAAAACCAATAAACCATCTCGTGCACGACCCCAACGACAGCCTCCGCGCCGGCGACGTCGTCGCCATCAGCCCCGGCTGGCGCACATCACGCAACAAGCGCCACATTGTCGAGCGCATCATCTCGCCCGCCGGCATCCCCATCGACCAGCGCCCGCCAGTGCCGACTAAGGAGGAGCGGTGGGCCGAGGCCCTGACCAAGCGGGCGGCCAAGGTCGAGCGCCGGACTGGCACCAAGGAGGCGCGGGCAGCCGAGGAGGCCGAGGAACAGTTGACGCGGCGGGCGGCGCGCAAGGCGGCGAAGCGGGAGGCAAAGACGGCAGCAGCCGAGGAGCCGATGCAGGCAGAAGAGGCAGCAGCTCCGAAGACGGCATAGGCGGCAAGCATAAAGCGAAGCGCGAAAAGCGAAAAGCGAAAAGCGAAAAGCGAAAAACACAACACAAAGGAAACAAAAAGCTACGGAGTGCAAGGATGTACGATGCATAGGAACTGGCTTGGGGCTATATTTGCTATTGCATTAGACCTAGGATGACGATATCATGCCCTATTTTGATTTATTTATTGTTTTGGCAATGTACAACATTTACAACATCTGCTTGCCACGAGAGGCTGAATGTGTGATACTAGTTGTGAACCCCCTTGATTGTAGATAACGTAAAGCGTGTGTAGACATTGAAGAGGTAGAAATGGTGGACGCATAAAAACAGAATGCCAATCGCGATGCAACCTGATAGAGATTTAACGAACGAGACGGCCATCCATGCGCCGGACCCGGGAAACACCGTGACAATATGAAGAGGCAATACCGAACAAAGCAATTCAGAGGCAATACAGAGACGGAAGAAAGCGGATCTCAAGTGAGCAAAATAGAATCCAAAGTGGCCAGAATGAATATAATATAGCAGCACCAACTCAAACCCAACAAAACTAATCAACCACCGCGCTCACCAAACTCACGCGCCCAATCCTCGTACTCCTTAAGACCCGACTTGCTGACACTGGGCCGGATGGTAACCAGGCTCGACTCAAAGTCCGCCAGCTCCATCGGCCGGATCTCGTCCATCTTCGTCATAAGAAGCGCCTCGCCCAGCGACCGCAGCGGGCCCATGGCGGCATCCTTGGCTAGGGCAGTGATATCGGATCCAGAGAACCCATCCGTCAAACTGACAAGACGTTGGATGTCGGCTTCGGTAAGGCTGTGCTTTTGCTGGCCGAGCAGGGTGCGCAGGTGGACGGCGCGTGTCTCTGTCTCCGGCAGCGGGATGTACTGGCGCCGCACGAACCGGCGTCGGGCCGCCTCGTCAATCGCCCACGGCAGGTTTGTCGCAGCAAGAACGAGCACACGGCTGGCGTCGCCTTTACCGCTGGAGCCATCCTTGTCTTCACGGCCGGCAGCGGCACGCTGCAGATCGCTCCACTGGATCAAAAACTCGGTCTTGATGCGCCGCGATGCTTCGTGCTCGCCCGATCCCGACCGCTGCGATAAGATACTGTCAATCTCGTCGACAAAAATAATACTCGGCGCCAACACCTTGGCCAGCACAAACAATGCACGGACAAGCTTCTCAGACTCGCCGAGATACTTGCTGGTCAGACTGCTTGCAGAGATGGAGAAAAAGGTCGACCGCGACTCGGTAGCTACGGCGCGCGCCAGCATGGTCTTGCCTGTTCCCGGAGGACCAAACAGCAGCATACCGGTGGCAGGCTCGCGCAGACCCATAAACAGGTCTGGCCGAAGGAAGGGGTACACGACAACCTCGCGCAGTGCCTTTTTCGCAGGCTCCAGGCCAGCAATGTCGCTCCAGCGAACAACGTCGCCCTGGACGACGATTTCATTCAAGATGTTCTTGGCGGCGTCCTCGTCAACACCGGCGGGCAGGTTCTTGAGAATGGCCTGCTTCCGCTTCTTCCAGGGCATCTGTGCCGGGTCCTCTTCGCTATCCTTATCGGCCTTGTCGCTCTCGTCCAGCTTGTCGGAATCCTCACTCGACGACGGCTCTAGCTGCACATCGGCGAGAAGATGCGACACCTCTTGTGCAGACCGTGAAGGTGCCTTGTCTTTTTGTTTCTGGCCTGATCTCCGCGATGTAGTTGGAGTGGACATGGAGACCCGCTCAATAGGCGCAGGAGAGGCAGAATTGGCGGCACTATAGCTCGAATGGACATTTCTCCGAATCTCGATACGGCTGCCTCTGGACGGATAGCTCGGCGTCCCCGACGGTCCGGGAAGGCGGGCATTGCCAGTCGACTTAGGACGGGCCGCGAAGTCACCGCTAGTTCTCTCGATAGACACTGATGATGCCGACGTTGGGATAGAGGGACGCTGGTGCGACGTGGAACGGTTAGGGCGGCTGGGTCTGGCATTGGCGCCTTCGGCAGGGGGCTGTAGTGACCGGCCAAGGGCACTGGCTGCGGCGTTGAGAGACAGAGACTGCAGCCGAGAGCTGGAGCCATACTCCCCCGAGCTACGCCCTTCGGCTGCGGCACTGCCTAGGTCGGCACTGCTGCGACTCGGCGATATGTTTGCCGAATCAGGGACACTGCGCTGTGGCACGAGTCGGCGCGAGTTGCTGTCCCACTGCACTGCTGGCTGGGTCGGGTGAGGGCTGGCCGAGTCATCACGCACGGGTTTCCGCTGGGGCATCTGCATGGACGAGGATGGCTTCGATTTAGGAGGTGATTTCGAGGGCGATTCGGCGGCCGAGTTGGATGCCTTGCGCGAGCTGCTGCTGTCTGACTTGCCATACGACGACAGGCCAAGCGCGGTCCATGCAAGTGTGGCTGCCTTGCTCGCACCTTTCGACTCTGGCGTTGGCTTGGACGACAGGCGAGACATGCGCGATGGCTTTGAGCTCTTCGACGACGCATCACTAGGTGCCGTCCGCAGAGTAGGCCGTAATGTGTGCTGTCTATCCTTGTTTGGGGATCGTGATGTGCGTTTTGACAAGACATTGCGGCTGGCCGAAGGGGGGTCTGGCAAGGGGTGCGGACTCGGAATAGGCTCGGCGTCGGTCATGGTATACGAGTTAGGTGCGCGATGTAAGCCGTTATTGGGTGCGCGATGTAAGCCGTTATGCAGGTTGTTGTCGTTGCCGCCAGTTGTGCTGCCTGACGGCCCACAGCTCGGCCCTGCATCTGCACCTCCTGTTTCGTAGGACGCGTTGCGCGACAGAGTCATGGACAGCCGGGGCGGCACAGGCGGTGGTTTGCGGGAGATCTCCGGACGCGACAGCTCATTGTAGGTAATGGCTGGAATGGTACCGCCTCCAATGTAGCCCGAGCTGCTGGGTGTCTGCGGCGCACCCGAGCCGGATCCTTGACTATACGTATGGTATCCGTTTAAATAGTCGCCGCCGCCGCTGCCGCCAACAACACCGGCTGTGCTGCTGGGGCTTGCACCATAGCCCGTGTAACTGCTCGTGTGGCTTGGCTCTGTGTTTTCTGAATATCTCGGGGGATCTTTGAACGGATCGTGAGCACGCGACTCCGAGAGTGCTGCTAGCAGGTCAATGCGCTCCTGGGCCTGATATTCCAGCTCGCGGATGCTGTCTGACAGTGCCTTTTCGCTGGATGACAGCGCTCTGTAGTCAGGGAAGTGGCCGTTGGCATACTGGTTCCGGATTTGCTGCACGGCCGACCTCCAGCACCGCATAGCCTCATCTTCGTTGCCCTATGTTGTTAGCTTTGCCTCGAGTCTGGAGTTTTAGTCTTGCGCATACTTGGCCTTCATAGTAAACAGCAGTTGAACATGTTAAGTAGCCTTCTTCGTAAATCTTTTGCAGGCCGGACGCCGTTGTCCCGCTCTGCAGCATCTTGCTGCCGGGGGATGCCCTAGAAGCATACGCAATCGACGGGGAGCGAGGCGGTGGCCCGGGGATGGTTGAGGCAGCTGAGGCGGCTGAGGCGGTGGTGATGGTGGTGACCTTGGATGCTTGCGATTCAAGCTGGAACCGGTGAGGGACTGATAGCACTGGCGAAATAGACGGTTCCGGGTACGAGATTGACGCCCTAGCCTTGAGTCCAGTGTCCAGAGTCCTCGAGTTCGACGACGACGACACGAAGATTCAAAATAGGAACAGTCGTAATAGACAGTGGCAAAGTGGATCGAGTTAGGTGCGAAGATGGGCCTGTAGTGGACGCAGTTGGACAAGTCAAAGACGGTAGCAGTCGTATTCACAAAAACGGGAGTTCGCAAGGTTGGCTGGAAATCAATGATGTTCGAGAGATAACAGGAGATCCGAGATCGTGAGATTGAGGTGGTGATCGCGAGAGTTGGCGAAGAAAAAGGAAGGTGCGATTGTCGTGTGTGTGTGTGCGTTACAGTGTGTGCATCGAATAGTGTACTTAGTAGTGGTGGTGAACTGCGGCTGGCAGTGAACAGAGGTGAACAGAGAAATGGGCAGGAACCACCCACGCTGGATCCACTGTTTCCAGGACGGGAAGGCGCTAGTGGGCACAATCGGGCACTCTTGACAAAGGGGAAGTACGGCAGGCGAGGCTGGCTGACTACGCTACACCTGCTAAACGTCGCTAACGGTGCCAAATATACCAGATATAGCGGAATACAGCGTAGAGGCCTGTGGAATAGCGGGGCAGCAGTGACGTATTGTCTCGGGGGGCTTGGATGCCACTGGTGTTTGCTTGGTACTGCTTGGTGCTTACCTCTTGCCTGTTTGGTGCATTTTGGTGACTTTTGGTGCATTTGGTGACTTTTGGTGCCAGGTCAGCAACGCTGCTTATGTGCATACAGTAAAGCGGCGATCGGCAGGCAGACAGCATAAGAAATGAGAGACATTTCAGACACAAGAAATGCTCGGGAGATGCATACTAAAAGAGACTACGAGAGACAAACATACCAGAAGCTTCCCGATGCGGACAAATGCGGCCAAAAGCTTGGACTTGTTTACTTGCTTCTGGTGATGATTAATCCTTTAATTGTAGCATTAAACCGTTTATTTTCGACATTAGTTTATTGTTCAACACAGTCCACTTCGCATCGCATCGTCATCGCCATCGCTGGTCAAAGTGATCATCTCTTGTACTTGTGGTATATATGGTGCTTGGTTATCGACTATGCCGCTTGCAATCAAGACAACAGCACCCGGATTTCGACTGTTGTTCTTGGAAACAGTCGCCGAAGGGTCATCTCTGGCTCCTTGTCCTCATTGTCGCTATCGTCAGAGTCGGCCTTGTCGATGTCCTTGCTGCCTCTTGATACTCTTGAAAGCGCATCGGCAGCATCGAGAATCTGCTCTACATGCTCAAAGTTGACGCAGAACTTTTCGGCTGCTTCTTCGGTCAGCTGTCTCGCCAGTTTGGGGTCCTGCAGCGGCTTGAGGTTCTCAATCGCGTCCATCAGAGCCGATGGCAAAAAGTCGTCGAGACGCTGGCTAGCCAGCGATAGAGCCTGGGGTTGGAGCAGGTCGAGCTCGAGTGCCTTTTTCAAATCACCCTCGCTGTTAGGCTCGAGGGGCTCCAGAGCAGAGAAGAGTGCCTCAACACCCGACTGCTCACACAGGTAGCCGTACTGGTTGTCAGCGAGTGCAGCGGCCTTGGCGGTAATAGCGGTCTGCAGCTCAGCGACGCGTCCCGTTGTAAAATCAAATGTAGAAAGCGTGTCGCGCGACACCATCAAGCAGTTTATTGTAAACACAAGGCTGTCAACGGCGTTGGCGGCCTTGCTGGCCATCTCGTTGCAGCCCGCCAGGAACGGGTCGAGGGCCTGCTCCAGGATCGGCTTGAAGCCCGGCTCGCGGCTGTCGGGCGCCGCCAGTGACGTATCGTATGTCTTCATCACGGCCACCAGCTGCTCCAGTGCATCCTGGAGGAACTCGGGCTGGGCCGAGTCCACCGGCGCATGCGAGAACTCGCCCTGCAGTGCTGCTACATGGTCGCTGATTAGCAGACGGAAGTGGCGCAATGCCTCGACCTCGAGACTGAAGAGAGTCTCCACAAGACTCGACTCGCTGTCGCCTTGAGCCTCGCCGATGCCGCCTGAGCCATTGCCGATGCTGGTTTTGCGTGCACCGCTGCTATTGCCGCCTAGCAGCTTAGAAAAGGTCACGCGGTAAAAGTTGAGTAGGTTGGCCAGCTTGAACGCCAAAATGGTCTCCTCGTTGGTCTGGATGACCTGCTGCATGCGCTGCCGCAAGAGCCGCGCAACACCGGCAAGGTCGCGGTCCACCAGCTGGTTGAGTGCCTTGATGGGGTCGAATACGGCCGTGTCGCCCTCGTCGGCTAGACGCCATACCTCGTTTTCGCGGCCTTCCTTAAGGCCGCGCGCAATCTCGCCGCCGTCAGCCACAAACAGCGTCTCGAGGGCCTCGCGCTCGCTGACGGTGGCCGAGTGTGTCCATGCTAGCATATCACCGGCATACCGCAACGGATCGTGTGCCGTCATCTCGATGGGCTTCACGCCCTGGGCCAAGGCACGCTTGGCCGAAGCAGACGACGAGGCGCCGTTCTTTCCGCCCGCGGTAGACGATGCCTCGTTGCCAGTAAGTGCGACGAAGAACGAGTCGGACAGAATATTCTCGCGCGCCTCGGCGAACGCGTCCAGGCAGCTCTGGAACATGGTCGGCCGCTCCGCCAGCACGCGCAGGGCCCTGCTCATAGCCGAACCGATCTGCGGGTTCTCGAGGTTGAGGTGCTTGAACTCGCGCTGCACCCACTTGTACAGCTTTTGGTAGCCGACATTGATGCTACGCGTCGTCTGCTCCATAATCTCGGATCCGAGCGACTGGTTGCTCTCAAAGCCCAGCAGCACTTCACAGTCCTTGCTGATCTTTTTGGCCTTTTTCAAGACGGCAAAGAAGCGGTCGTCAACGGGCTCGGCCGTCTGCGTGAGCGAGGCCATCTCGTCTTCGCTGAGCACAAAGTGGCCGACAAAGGCGCCCAGCAGTTTCCGCCGTGTCTCGATGTTGCGCCGCCGGCCAATAAGCACCGCTGCCTCTTCCAGCACCGGCTGTGTTGCCGTGTGTGCTGCCGTGATCTCTGTCTTCATTGCGTCGTATGTGTTGTTCAGCTTGTCGATCGTGCTCCCTATGCGCCGTAGTTGCTGCGTTGTTAGCCACTGTTCTTTGTCTCTTTTAATTTCTTTAACCCAGACACAGACCAAGCCACATACCTCTGCTACACGGCCAAACTCGGCAATCACCTCGCCGTTGCTGTCAATGACCTCCTTTTGCACATCCAGCCGCAGCCTCCGCCGTGTCTCTGCATTGTTCTGCGCATTTCGGGCGTCTAGCAGCCCCAGCGAGTCCCGAAACTCTGCATCGGCATACGATGCCGACAGCACACTCGTGACCTTGGATGCCAGCGGGTTGTTGAGGCCCTTGAGGCCAGATGTCGAGGCCGACGACGACGACAGGCGCCGCGAGGTCAACGAGTCGGGGCTTTTGGACGGCGTGAGGCTGTTGTGGGCGTCCAGCCGTAGTGACGCGGTATCGGAAGCCATCTATGATATTGGGTCGACGTATGGCAGACGCATGTCGTGGAATTGAGGAGGCGTGTTGCAGCTGTTGCAATTGATGCTGCGATTGTAGTCGCAAGCTAATCGTGGTAATCACTAGTCAGGGACTCTCGCTCTCGACTCTACAGGACTCTACAGCAACTGCGACAGCTGGCATCAGAGCTCCAATTAACGCCCTCCACAGTAGCCACCTTGCCCCTCACCGCCTGCCGAAAACGGGTCACAGGACGTCATCCCCCCAGTCGCGCCAAGTTACGTAATCTGCCGCCCCAGACTGTGCCTGCAGCAGCTGCTTACAGCTCTCTTGTCGCCTAATCAGCCCTCAGTCAAGAGCACGAGCACCAGTCATCGGCCATCCATCTCGAGCTGAACGTCACCCGCCACCCAACCGCAAGCCACCACACTACTTCCACACACAAGCAGAAGCACAAGCAGCACAAGCATTACACAATAAGCAATAACACACTGAACGTGCAGCTGACCAACCCCTCGGCATTATCGCAACGGCTTCGATAACGGACTCCTCGACCTCGTCCTTATCGCCAGGCAGCACAAGCCCCGACGACCTGTGACACTGCCTTTGACACTTTACCTTTGGCCTTTCAGAACTCTGTATTCTTTCCGGTCACATACTCTTGCACTTCTGATCTTACTCATTCCCAGGCATGGTTGCTGGGCGTTGAGTACAAACGGTTAAGCTTGTCTTTGGCAGCTTCAAACTCCAAACCCTCGGCTTCGACTTTACATACCACGCCACCATGGCTTCCAACATATTCTCTCGCTTCAATACGAATAATGGCGGCGGCGGAGGCAACGGTGGAGGCAACAGTGGAGGCCAGTCGTTCTACAAAGACCTGCGGTCTGGCGAGGCCGGAGAAGCAGGCGACGAAGCCGGATTTGACGTCGAGAACCGGGCCGGACTGGCAATCGACGAAGAGAACCTCAACCAACAGTTCCACGACTATGATCTCGAAAACGCCGACGGCCTGGGACTCGACGATAGCCGTTTGACTTTGGAGCATGCAACCAGTGCAGCCGAGGCGAGGGCTGCTGCTGGCAAGATATCCGGAGGGCCTGCGTCGTCGGCAGCAGCAGCAGCAGCTAGCAGTGGAGCACGCGTGTCAGCGGCTGCCGCCGCAAGGATGGCAGGCCAGGGTGCACCAGGACCTGGGGGTCGGGCCCGTCACAGCAGCAAGAACCGCAGCAGCAACCCATCCCGGTCCCGATGGGGAGCTCCGGGAGACGACGAGTTTGACGACGATGTCCCTGGGTCTCTGCTGGTCGAAGCTCAAGGAACAGAGAATGGACCACTTCCTCCGATGCTCAAGGCAACCCCTCTCCGCTCACACGCGTCTCACCCGCCAAACGATAGACGGTCTCGTGGACCCAACGGCGGCGGCGGTGGCGCGATCCCGGGTGCACCGACCTCGAAGAACCGATCACAGTGGGAGGCAGCCCAGAACCAGCAGCGACTGCACCGGGACGACTACAGCAGTGGCAGGGGCAACTATGCCGGCCCGCCACCTGCTATTGGGGGCAGAGGTGCTGCCAGAGAAGGCGGACACAACACACCCGGCCACGCTCTGCTGTCGTACTTTACTTCGGGTGGTGGCCACCAGAAGAGCACGGCGTACGACCGCGCAATGTGGAGATGGGTTAACGTGTCTAATCTCGATAATTTTATCCGCGACGTTTACAACTACTACCGCGATAGTGGCCTGCGGTGCATCATGCTATCGCGGTTCCTGCACCTCGTCAACGTGGCGTTTGTGGCCGTCTTCCTGACATTCCTCACGCAGTGTGTCGACTACACGAGCAGCCGCGGTAGCACCAAGATGGAGCAGATCCTGATCCCGCAGTGTACAAAGAACATGTCCTGGATCTGGAACTTGGGTTTGTGGCTATTTTCGTTTTACTTCATCTGGAAGACGATGCAGTTCTTCATATTTGATGTGCGTCGGCTGCTCAACCTGCGCGACTTTTTTATTCATCTGCTGCAGATCCCTGAGCATGACATGCAGACCGTGTCGTGGCAGGAAGTTGTCGTCAAGATCATGGCGCTGCGCGACCACAACCCCAAGACAGCCACCAACATGACGCGGCTGCAACGTGAATGGATCGGCAGCCAGTCCAAAGAGCGGCTCGACGCCCACGATATTGCCAACCGGCTGATGCGCCGCGAGAACTATTTGATTGCGCTCTTCAACAAGGACATCCTCGACCTGTCCATTCCCGTGCCCTTTCTGCGCAACACGCAGCTGCTAACGCGCACGCTGGAGTGGACGCTGTGGTTTGGCGTGCTGGACTTTGTCTTTGACGAGCGCGGCCAGGTCAACCAAGAGTTTCTCAAGTCGAACCGGCGCACACAGCTGAGCCTGAAGCTCAAGTCGCGCTTCCTGTTTGCCGGGTTTATGAATCTCCTCTTGGCTCCGATTGTTGCGTGCTACCTGGTCGTCGTCTACTTTCTGACCTACTACAATGTAAGCCGTATACTCTTTTTATTTTTGTCTAAGCCTTTGAGTTACTAACTGTCTAGGAATACCAAAAGAATCCTTCGGCGCTCGGTGCTCGTGCCTATACTCCTCTTGCCGAATGGAAGTTCCGTGAGTTCAACGAGCTGGAGCACTTGTTCGAGGAGAGACTGAACATGTCGTACCCCTTTGCAACACGGTACCTCGACCAGTTCCCCAAAAGAGGGACGGAGCAGGTTGCCCGCACCGTCACGTTCATTTCGGGTGCTCTCTGGACTGTATTGGCCATTGCCACGCTCCTTGATCCGGATCCGCTGTTCTTGGGCATGGAAATCACCCGTGGCCATACTGTGCTGTTTTATGTCGGTATTTTCGCCTCTGTCTGGGCGGCAGCGCGCGGCATGATTACCGAGCCCAATAGCGTCTTTGATCCCGAGTATGCCCTTCGCAACGTCATTGAGTACACGCACTACGAGCCCGACCACTGGAGGGGCCGGCTACACAGCTACGACGTCAAGGTCGAGTTTTCTGAACTCTACCAGCTCAAGATCCGCATCTTCTTCGAGGAGATTATGAGTATCTTCTTCACGCCCCTGATTCTCTTTACGAGCCTGCCGCGGTCCAGCGACCAGATTGTCGACTTTTTCCGCGAGTTCACCATCCACGTCGACGGGCTCGGCTATGTCTGCTCGTTTGCCGTGTTTGACTTTCACAAGGGTCTTGGCGGCACGGCCGGTGCCAGCAATAGCAACAACAACAGTAGCAACAACACCAACAACAACAGCAGCAACAAGCGCCAGCAGCAAGAACCACAATTCGCCCAGCCCGACCCGCTCGGTGCAGACGGCGGCGATGTCCGCGACGACTACTACGCCACCAAGCACGGCAAGATGGCTGCATCCTACTACGGATTTCTGGACAACTACGTCATCAACCCCAAGACGGGCATCCCCGGCCACCATCCGCCAGGCGGTGCAGGCGGCGGCGGCGGCAACAGCGCACGTGCCCATTACCAGCAGTTCCACCACCCGCCAAGTTTTCCCGGACTCAACTCGCCGACGCTTGCGGCAGACATGCAGAGCTCGCGTATTCGCCACAGGGGAGGCAACGGAAACGGCAACCAGGGCCAGCCGCCGGCCCTGCGCACGCCGCACTTTGGCGCCTCTTCGGTTGCCCACCCATCGCCCATGGCTTCCATCCTGCTTGATCCGCACCACCAGCCGATGGGCTTGAATGTGGCCAGCCGGAGTACTCACAGGCCGCGCGGTGGCAACAATGCTGGCCGCTATGGACCTGGCGCCACTGGCGAGAGCTATATCGTGGAGGAGAACAACATCGAGGACAGCCGAGTGGATGTCGCGGCAGCTGGCGGCGACGGAAACTTACCTGGGAACCAGTTGACGCACAACAGCAGCGAAGGTCTGCTGGAGGAGTCAACGTGGCAGACGGCACCGCCGGCCAACTTGTCGCGAGAGAGCAGCAGCGCCAACGACGACGGCGATGTCGGTGTGCTGGGTCTGATGTACCAGTTCCAGCAGTCCCACAAAAACCACCGCGGAAGCCTTGTATAGGCTGTGTTTGCCATACTCTTTGCTGGCGTTTTCCTCTGCAATCACATCATTGTCGTCGTTTCTTGGTTGTTTCTTGTTTGGATATCCCATAGTATAGATTGTAGGCGTGTGTCGCAACGCTGCTGCATTGGTACCGATATTTATTATTTTTATATTTACAAATACTGCTTATTTTCGCGATATTTACCATATTACTTTGGTATAATATTGTTTCTAGCTCATGTGATTTGATGACGTTGTTGAGACCCTCACGATTGATTAGTCAGCAAAACGCATGTCTCCAAGCGAGGCTGCACGCACTTGTACTGCACCATAGCCTCGCATTTATTTTATTCTGTCTAGTACTGCATCCCAACAATGTCCCTACTAATACGTATTGAGAACGCCGACCATCACTGTCGCCCACATCCACACCTGCATATATTACTGGGGATCGGAGCACATTGGCGAACCAGCTGAACAAGGTGAATCCGCCTTGTATTCACAGGTGCAGCTCGTTGATCTCACCTGACTGAGGGGTTCATTTGTTTGTACTGTTTTCTTTCGTTATCTTCTTGTTCTTTGCTTCTCATTATATTCTTCCCTTCCTCTCTTCTCTCTCTCCTACTATTTCTCTTCTTTTATTTACCTCTTCACTTTAGTCATCAGAGTATCTCACCGCACCGCGCCTTCCCTACCTGGCGAATCACACCGGCGCGCTCTGTCCTGCTTGACACGCCGCGTCTGTCTCCACTCCCTCTCTCCCAAGAGCCAGAGCGCCAGAGCCCGCGGACACCCGCTAAAAAACACGCGCCTACTGCCTGTGTGCCCCTGGCGACACTGGTTGGCAACGGCCAAGTCAGCTTTGAGCCCGAGTGCTGCTTCGCTCTTTCCGCTTCTGACTGCTCTCACCGATCTCTCGGGATCCCTCCCTCCTTCCTCGCCAGGCATTAATATAATTGACAAAAAATAGCAAAAATAGTACATATAATTAAAGTAAACAGTAAAACAAATCTTAACTGCCTTTTCAGTCGACTTCCTGTTCATTCTCGATCTTCACCCATTTTTGTGCCTCACTTTTCACCTTCTCCCTCTCGCCCTCCTCTCTCGCTCTCTTCTCTCTGTTCCCGCCTTTTTCCTGCTTCACCTTTATTCCGAACCGCTCAGCTCTCTTTAAGACTACAAACATACAAACAGCGTCATACTCTGTCTCTTTTTATTTTACTGTTTTCCTCTCCCCGATCTTAGTTCCCTTTTTGCATCCAATCATTTTGACTTCCTGCCGAAAGTGTTGGCCTCTATTTCACGGCCTGACGCCCTGTTGACGGCCGACACCCACCCACTGTTTGTTCTTATTTACATTTACCGTTAGACTGCTCCGTATCTAATAAGAGATACACACAAGACACGGGCTAGCTCGATCGCTCGCTCGTTCGCCTGTCCACAGCCTCAGCTCTCCGACATTTCAAACCCCCCTCCCTTCCTTCGTCTGAGTCTCTCCCGACCAAGACTTTTGGTATTCTCGACAGCAGAGCCTCCGCATTTCTTTTTGCTACCTTTACTATTCTCGAATTTCCTGACCACTCAATCTCGACAACGCCACAAAGTCGTTGCTTCGTCTCGTCTTCTCGACGTTCCGTCTCCCGTCTTCCGTCTTGTGAGGTTTCTTCTCGTCTTCTCCAAGCTTCTCCAAGTCTCACCGCTAGCTCTGCGAGGGTCACAACTCATCCAAGACAAGGCACGCCGACTACAGTTCAACAGCCACCCACCCCGCCAACAACGCCAACGTCTTAAGGCGCAAAGACACTGCACGAAAAACGGTGCACCCGTGAGAGCTGACGCAAAGAGCGGGCTCAAGAGGCGGCCACCCGAAAACCAAGCACCGGACGTGTCAACACTCGCGATTCGAGACGCGAGTCTGCAAACACGCCAACACCGCCGTTTGCCGAAATATCTTCACCACACACCGCGCGGAAGCCCACGCCGTGGCACACCGACCCCTTCGCGACATCCCCGCCCTCCCTTCCCTGCCTTTACTTCATCTTCACCGAATAACATCTACTCACCATGGCAGAAAACTACAACGGCGCCGATGCAGCTGCCATCGCCGCCATTGCCAGCGAGCCCGAAGAGACCCTGCTGCCCAAGATCACCAGCGCCCTCGACCTGATCTACAACCCCCAGTCCACCAACCAGGCCCGCCAGGAAGCGCAGCAGTTCCTCGAAATCGTCAAGGAAGTCGACCAGTCGCCGTCCATCGGCTTTACCCTCGCCTCCAACCCGTCTGCGTCCGCCACCGTCCGCCACTTTGGCCTGTCCATGCTCGAGCATGCCATCAAGCACAAGTGGTCTGTTTTCAGTGCCGACCAAATCACCTGGCTGCGCCGCTGGGTTCTCGAGCTCGCCGGCAAGGTGTCGCGCTCCGATGCCACCTTCTTGCGTAACAAGATCGGTCTGCTGTGGGTCGAGGTGGCTAAGCGCTCTTGGACCGACGAGTGGATGGACATGGATGCCCAGCTGCTGAGCCTGTGGCAGGCGGCTGATACTGCTGGAGATGGCGGCAGCGCCCAAAAGGAATTGGTGCTATACATTCTCGAGACGCTCTCTGATGCAGTTTTCAACGGTGACGATAGCGTCGTTGTCCTGCGCGAAGGTGTGCTCAGCAAGGCCTGTGTCGACATCTTCACCCCCGCGGCGGTGCTCAACGAGTGCTTCCCCAACCGCAACAAGACACCCGACGTTCGCGCTGGCGAAGAGGGATGGCTTCTGCGCGTCACAAACCTGCTGTCTGCCTGCAACGAGGCCGGCGTCCAGAGTAACGACGAGGCTCGGACATGTGCTACGCGCGCTCTTGCCGTGCTGACGTCGCTGCTTCCATGGGCCATCCCACGCGCAGTTATTGCCTGCCAGTGTGTGCCCACACTGTACACCAGTCTGGCCGCACCGCACGTTGGGATCCAGAAGTCGGCCCTCGAGGCCCTGTATGCGCTCTACTCTCGAAACCACTTCAACGAGGAGGAATTTGTCGAGCTGGTGGTTCCCACATACAGTAGCGAGCAGGTTGCTCTGTACCACCGCCTATTTGAATGGGCCAAGGTCGACGTCGAGGACATTGACGACGACAAGTACCAGTTCGCAAAGAAGTTCTCCGAGATGCTGTCATGCCTAGGTAACTACTTGGACCGACGCTTCCACAACCTCCCGAGCGGCGCCGACGTGCAAAAGTTTGTCGAATTTATGCTGGTAGTCGTCGAGAGCCAGAGCTTGGTGGTGTCGATTCCCGTGCTGGTGACATGGACGCGTTTCCTTGCCCACCGCAGCATCGGCCCCTTGATTGCCAACACATCCCTGATCGGCCCGCTGCTCGAGGTCTGCAGCTCCCGGCTCATCCGCTACGAGAGTCTACCCGAAGATACCCAAGACCCATCCTACCTCTTCCTTCTCGAGGACACTGACACCATCCCCGAGCGCCATGCTTTCCTGGGCAACTACCGGCGATACAGCTCCCAGGTCATTGAGGCCATTGTGCAGCTTAAGCTTGTCGACGCATTCCACCACATTTCCTCACAAGCAGAAAATGTGCTTCTGCATCTCTACGACGGCGGACAGCCCTTTACAGGTATTTTGTCTCGGTCGATTCCCGCGCTATGAATACAAATATGAAAACAAACTGACCTCGTAGCTGCAAACTACAACAAAAATTCCATGACAGTCCTCCGTGTCGATGCCCACTTTACAGTGGTGGAAGCAGCACTCAAGGGCTACATGAAGTGGCGGCAGTCGACGTCGTCTAGTGAAGACCCCGAAGAGAAGCGCCAAAAGCAGGCTTCCCTGGAGGCCGAGTTCGAGAGCTGGTGCAACCGTGTGGCCGACCTTACCTTTGAGGACCCGTGTATTCGCAAGCGGATACTGCAGCTTCTCGTTGCCTTTTCCATCTCCGCCCTGGACCGCCACCCGTCGTTTATGCTCAAGGTCCTGGAACACATTCTCTTGACATGGCCCAGTCCCAAGGAAGCCGAGTACCGGTCGTTCAACGAGTCTATCAAGGAACTGCAGTCTGAAAGTATGGTTGAGCTGCAGCGCCTTGCCACGAAGCAGCCCGACCACCTGCTCAATGTGTACGACCAGCTGGAGGCCAAGGTCAACGAGCTCATACAGTCGGGCACTATGGACGAGAAGCGGCAAATAACATATCAGAGCTTTCTCTTCTTGATTATCCACCGCTGCAGCCACTTGGACCTCGACACACGCGTCCAGCGGCTAAAGCAGTTTGTGGCGCCCGTGCAGGAGCTATGGATCAGACCGGAACTGGAGCAGTCGCTAGCAACGTACGATTCGTTCTGCGAGCTTGTCGGCCTGGACAAAGCACAGAGGTATATTGCATACAAGCGCATTGACCAAGTAGCAGACTGGGGCTCGATTGAGTTGGATGCAGAGGGCCTTGCGCTGCAGGTAGACCTTGAGCTGCGGCAGACGCTGCTGCCCCTGCGGCCAACAAAGACATTTCTAAACGCGTCCGTGGAGCGCATCAACCGACACTCGGATGCCTTCCAGGCCTCGGTCGTCCTCTGGCAGGACGCTGTGGCACCCATTTTGATCCGGCTGCTGCAGTTTCTTGCGCACGGCCATGCTGCTCACAACCAAAACAGTTGGTCGCTGCTTCCAGTAGAAATGCGGCCAGCCGTGGGACGAGTCCTCACGGATCGCTTTTGGCAGTCTGGCATCTCCGAGGGCAGCAAGGACGACTTTTATGCGAGGGTTTTGGGCCGCAAGGGGACTATGGAAGGCCTGGCGTCGTCGATCCGGTCTACTGTGAGATATGTGCGGGAGACGGCATACTCAATCCTGTGCAGCTTGAGCAGATTCAGCGTGCAGTTCTACAGCTTTGCCGAGCTGCCGGAGCCGCTATCACAGGCCCTGTTTGGCAATGCGCTGCACCTTCCGCCGCACCAGATTATTGGCCTGCTTAATCTCGTTCGATTCCTGGTGGACAACTGCCCTGTGGAGTTCCGCGGCCAGTTCCTCCCGCCTCTGATTGCGCTGTGCTTCCAGCAGACATCGTCGAAGCTGGTGCAGGAATGGGAGCGGGTGGACCAGCAGCAGCAGGTTAAGACCGATGGCGATGCACTAACAGAGGAGATGAAGGCAGAGAGCATTCTGCGGCAGTTCGGCTACTGTGCAGTGATTATGATGGCTGACTTTTTGGACCCGACGCGTGCCAATGTGCTTATTGACGAGGATGCGACAACACAAGACACGCCATCTGCGTCGTCGGTCAAGTACCCTACGCTGCGCCGGTTCTGCCTGATGAACACGGCGCTGGTGGAGCCGCTGCTGACGTTCTGCAACCATGTGATTCGCATTCACGACGGTCGCTGCTGCAGCATTGTGTTGCGTGTGCTGCGGACAATCATTAGCGAGTTTGTGGGCACATCCGATGCATCTCCCGAGGCACTGCCTCCGCCGGCGCTGCCGGAAGCAGGCAACGGTGACGACGCCAATGGCGGACGCAGCCGGGCAAACTCGACGGCGACGCGTGTGCCGGACCGGTTCCCCGTACCGGCGGAGACGTCGAATGCAGTGCGCGAGTACCTGTCGTCGGAGGTACTGCGCAGCTGCATCATGTCGCTGCATGAGCCGTACTTTGTCGACCAGCACAAGGAGCTTGGATCGTTGATCGCATCGATCCTGGCGCACTACTGTCCCATTACCAACACGCCGCGCAGCGTGCTGCAGTCACTGCCGAGCATTAAGCAGGGCGATGTGGATTTCACGATTCAGCAGATCTGCCGGCCAGGCATGGCATCACGGCAGCAGCGCGCCCTTGTGCTGGACCTGCTCAAGGACTTGAAGGGCGTCAGCATTGCAGAGATGGGCAAGTTGAGCAAGACGGGCGGGCTCAAGCGCGACTCGTTCCGGCCGTCGGCCAAGAAGAGCAACCAGCGCAGCAAGATGGCGCAAGAGTTTATGACGGCGCCGCCACCGAATGGAAGCGGCAGTGGTGCAGCGGGAGCAGGCGCCAGTCGCGAATCGCGGATGGGCGACAGCCGGCAGAGTCCTGACTTGGAGGGCGTTGCCGGCCTCTTCCAGCTGGACGAGTAAAAGGACACGGACGAAGATGTACAGTCGCAAGGACAAGATCAGGCAATAGGTTAATTGGGAGAACGGATCGTATTATACTACTGGAGTATTACAGGAAACAAAATACAGTACGGCCAAGGTTACGAGATGATTGCTGTAGTGGTGATGCTATATGATGTGTGTGTTGAATGTGTCTGTTGTTGCTTTGATACTCTTTTAGAATTTATTTATATTCATTTTAATACTTGAACCAATTGGTAAAACACAGTTTCTGTTTGTGGTGGCAATGTTTCCGTCACTTCGCCCGGCCTTGCTATGCTTGATCATTCTATGTTACATACCTTCACAGCTCATAAATATAAACGCTTGATTACGGCAGCTGCACGTCATATCAAAGACCATTCACTCCTCAGTGTGCTCAGCAGAGAGTATGGCACTACAAATTACATAGCCAAATAGGGGGTAGACTCCGGAGGACATCCTATTCGTGCTGTGCGCCAATCACCGCCGATCACCAAACGACTGCGGTGCTTCGAGACTGTTCCTCGGAGGTGGTCTGTTGCTCGCTTGCTTGCTCGCTTGGCTGCTTACTTGCTTGCTTATTTGTTGCTTACTTGCTGCTGACTTGCTGCTTACTTCCTTGCTCGTTTGCTAGACGGACTGGCTATCAGCAAGTGCCAGGGCCTTCTTTTCAGAGAGAAGACAGCCTCAAACAGTCTCGGCATGCCGTACTAATAGTACATACTATAGTAGTACTGTATTACTCTGAAATTCCTGGCGGGCGATCAGTGATGCCAAACGAGGAGCTGGCTGTTGTACTTTCTTTTTCTCAGCCACAAGGGGCAATGATAGTCTCGCGGTGCAGGCTGGCTGTCAGCGGAGAAACCCCGAGTCCTATGTACTATGTACTATGTAGAGCGAATGCACAGTGAACAGGGCAAAGAGAAAGCAACCGCTCTGTGCTATGCAGAGGATCCTGTCCAGTCCCTTCAACAATGAGCGCGGTCCGGGCTGCCGGCATCCTTCGGTCTTACGCCGCATGCTGTATATACTCGTAGAATGGGACTCGATAGCATCACGGTACTTTTGGGTTTGGTACAGAGTACGATGTAGCTGGAACGGCTAGACTGCGCCAGACAGTTGTGCATGTATCACACATATAAATAGACAATGCCTTGTAGAGAAGAGCAGCTTGAGGGGTTGAGCAATAGTCGCGGCACAAAAGGACTAGCTGGCTGTTGGGAGGCGTTACGGTCTATATTGTGTATCCATTCAACAGACAGAGCAGTACAAAGAACGTGCCTATCTACATTCAACTCTGTAAATACAAAAGGCACTGCCACAATAGAGCAGGGTGGATGGCTAGGAAACTTAGACGGAAGCGAAGACTCTTCCTTTCTCGCATGTATTTCCATATACTGCACCCGTTTACATAATAGAGCAAGAACAGGCGTTGTCGACGGCAGTGCAGCATACAGCCTACAAGCATACATATGTAGTACTATGGTGCCGTTAGTACAAGCCACGGTTGCGGCAGCTCTACATAGTAATGATGCGCCAAGGAGAGGCGAGATGTTGTTTCTCTGTTTCTCCTATTTCTCCGCAACACCCATCTGGCCGTGTTCCAAACCGCGCCTTTGATTACTTGAGGAGAATGAATGGTAGTTGTTACTGGTAGTTATATTAGGCTACCTTTAACGTTTCATTGAGAGTGTGGCTTCATTATGATGGCAGCTGAAGACGAGTTTAGTGAATAGCGACTATATTTCGGGATGAACCCCCCCCCCCCCCTTCACAACAGTATTTTGCCCTGATTACTAGATGAGAATCTGCACACCAAGCCCACGAACGACAACGTAAAGAGTTGTATTTTTCGATTTATGATTTACGATTGACTATCGGCTCGCTGAATCAATCTTGCCAATAAATGAGACCAATAAGCCGCAACAGGCTAGAACTGGTCTCAGCCTGCCCGATTCACTTCTCCTCCGCCGTCCGGAACGCCTCGCAGCAGCACACTCATAGAACGGCAGCCACTCTTGCGCTGCGACTTTCAGGTGTGCATGTATTCGAAGGTGCAAGACAGCTTGCCCTTTGCTTTTCGTTTTGCTTTTCGTTTTCCTTTTTCTCCGTCTCCGCCTCCGCCTTCGCCTCCTCCTCTGAGCCTCTTCTCTACCCCCTGTCTGCCATGCCAGTCGCGATTTTCTTCTCCTTCTTCTCCTTCTTTTCCTTCTCTTCGTTCTGCTTCCTTTTTCTGCTTCTTCTCCGTCGCCACGATCCTCTCTCGCCCTTCCCGAAGCTATTCTGCTTTGGTCGCTTGTCCTGCAAACTACTGCAGTGATGACACTCGGCCCAATAAATACTTACAGCCTAGAGTACAATGTACAATGCACAATGTGCGAATTATACCACATACTATGTATTGCAGTACATAGACACGAGCTAATGCACCTCTGCACTGCACCTGTTTGTGCCGTTATCCCACACTCATGCATGTTCTGGCGGTGGTCGTGTTGTCTGTTGGCCTGCTACTGTGCCTAGGGCGATCCCTTGATCCTTCGTCCCGTCTCATATGGGCCGGCTGTACTTGCGATGCTTCATGCGCTGTCACCAGATGTACTATCTTACTATGTTTGTAGCTATATTAATGTACTCTGTATACATAGTGACGGGGCGGGCTCCGGCCTATATCGGCCTGTCACCGAAGCCGTTGCCAGTATGAAATTAGCAACTTGGTCAAATAGAATAACAACTTCATTGATTGCTTTGTTTCTACATTTTGCAAAGCACATGCAAGATTAATTGACTACTTCCTCCCTGTGCAGATATATTGCATATACTACAGTGTGTACAGGAGTAGTCGCCCGTTGCCCCTTTGTTGTGCTCGCGTCGGTCTTTATGTGTCTGTCCAACTGTCGGCAACCCGATTCGCAGGTATTTTTGTTGCTGTGTATTTCCGTATTGCATTCGGAGCTACATATTAAACATAACAGCAAGAAATACACATGTTTCTGCTCAGCTTGTATGTTCGTCTGCCTCTTCTGGATAGCTACATAGCCCCCCCCCCCCGGGAAATGGCCGCCGTGCTTCAAGCCAGCTGTTGTCGGCACTCGGCGACGTAAGCTGTCTTTGCAGCATGCTAGGAAAAAGAAATCAGAGTGCCTATCTGGTACTTAATAATCCATTTCCTTTCCGTAATCTACAGGGTAGACTGTTCCGCCATCTGTCAGATCGGAGATCGCTGCAATAGCGGCCAGCTACGTGTACAAAGTAGGACGAAATTTACATACAAAGCGGTAGGAAAAGAACCCGCCGAGCGTTGATAATATAGTACAGTGCATACATAGTAGTAGGCGGACACAAGTGAAACAGCTGGCTCGGATCATCGTTGAAAACAATGTAACAAGTATTGCAGAGTAATACATGGCCCTTTCATAATCTCCGAGAGAGGTGGAGAGATGGAGAGATGGAGATGATGTGCACGATATTGACTTTGTCGCCTTGGCTGGGCCTCTCTCGTACTATGCAGTCGTGCTTGTTACTCCTTTAAACGCCGTTGGCCTTGCCCTGTATGGGCGCCGTAGTACATATCTAGTCCATAGTAGTCTGTACATAGCCTACCCCCGTGGCTAGCCACGGCCAGCTGAGCCGTGCATCCGAGTGCTGAGTTGACCTCGTTTGGTCCGACTCGTCCGTCTCTCGCCTTTCTGTATCTTCAATTGGGCCCCCCTTGCTGAGGCTCGCTTTTATCTACTTGCACTCCACAGTCCCACTGATATTTTTCTGCCGTCCCTATCGACTCGACAATCACCAGCGGTCTGAGCTTGAGCTTTGACTGTTTGGATTTGAGCACTGCATGTGAGCACACGGACAAGGCAGAACCGAAACAAGAGACAAGAGACAAGAGACAAGAGACAAGGGACAGGACAAGGGACAGGACAAGGGACAGGACAAGGGACAGGACAAGGGACAGGGCAAGGGACAGGACAAGGGACAGGACAAGGGACAGGACAAGAGACAAGAGACAAGAGGCAAGATACAAAAGACATGAGACAAAGATAAAATAAACAATAAAGGCAGACGGAAGCAAACGTACAAGAACAGCCCGAACGGGAGAGCCTTGGACGTAATGTGGTCGAGGCATGGTGGCGGTGTTGGGTGTCTCAGCACATCTGTCTCACTACCGACTCCGGCATACAGTGCACATCACACATCACATCGCGCATCGCCCATAATTTGTACGGAGTATATCCTAGTGCTAGGTGTATTTTCTGGTATTGACATTGCCAGTGCTAATGCCACTCTGGAGTCTGGCGAGCAGTCGGACAGACCGTTGCAAGTGAGCTGGGTTCGTCTGTGCATTCTCATGCATTCTTATTCTTGTCTCAGCCATGATTCAGTTGGGCCTCTCGCTCTCTCTCTCCTGTCCCGCGGAGCTTTCTTTCTCTGTTCGTTTTCGTTTCCTGTTCCTGCTCCTTTCTCTTTCTCTTTCCTTGTTCTTCCCTTTGTCTTTCTTTCCTTCGTCTCGCCTAACCCTGTCCGGGTTGCACCAGGATCACTTGTCCGAGTTGAAGATGTGCACTACTACATATGTATGTACAGGGTATATTGTTCCTAGTGTGCTCGTTTAGTCATTCCAGTGTCATCTCATCTCATCTCATCTCATCTCACCTCCCCCTCCTCTCACTGATACCGACTGCCAGCTGCCATTGACACCCCCTGCATTTTTTATTTTCTCACCATTGCCATGCCATTCCCATGCGCCCATACAAAAGTAAGCATACTATGTACATTGCCTGCGTGGGACTCTTATCCTTGCATCTATGCTCCTACTTGTGCTCGCATTCGTTCTCGTTTTTCCTTTTGTTCTTCGTAGAGCGTCTTGGCCAGTGTCCTTCACACCCCATCTTTGTGCGGCCACTCATTTGTGATGCTGGACATACTGGGAGTTTTCCATTGTCTTGCTCGCTTTTCTATGATATCTGCCAGTTTGTAGTTTTGCTCCTTTGCTCCTTTAATCCTGTATTCCTTTGTTCATATTTCCTTTCCCTATGCCCCTTTCCCTCTTTTCTTCTCACTTGCTCCGTCCTCGTCCCCTGCGCTCTTGGCTACCCACTCTGAAATGTCACTTATTCATACCTACAGTACATACATAACTCTCTAAGCTCAGTGTAATAATCAAGGGATCAATGGCAAGCAAGACCACTACAGAGCACATACTACGTACATCGCACATCGTACGAAGCGCACATGAACCCCCTTGTTCCACACCCTCTAACCAGAGCAGGCCCACTCCTCCTCTTTGGCTCCCACCACGGCCCATCGCCCATCTCCATCGCCCATCTGCCCATCTGTGCATTGATCACCACCCAATGCCCCGGTAAGGCTAGCTGGCCTTGGTAAGATGTTGTTTGCCGTCCATTCTCCGGCTCTCGCGACGGTTGATGCTTGCTCATCTAGCTAGGCCTTGCACCTTGTTTCTTAATTGTGCCTACTGTGTACTAAGTACTGTGTATTTCTTATGAACCTTGAACCCTTCCAGTAGAGTGATACCCTGCCTGCCCGAATAGAGTTGAGCTGTTTCACTCCGACTACATGCTATATGTACTCTGTATTGATCTGCTCCTCCTCCAGTGCAGGCTGCCACCTCGACTGCTTCCCGAGCTCACCACCTTTCCTCTGTGCTCTCGGCTGGTCGCGCTTCCGTCATTCTCAGCTGCCATTGCCGTCCCTTCTCCGGTCTCCTCTCCCGGCTTGCGATGCATGTTAGCTGCCCACTGCATTCGTGGCTTTGCGACTCCTGTCTCTGTATTCGTTTACTGTATTCGTTTATTCGTTTAGCTTTTTGCACACCGTCGTCTCCAGTACAGCTCTCTCTGCCCCCTGCCTACATATGTGTGTCGTACACCGTAGACCCCAGGCCGGCCTGCCCTAAAACCCGACATCACCGGCCACACCCCTCATACGAAACGTGTCGCTCCGCTGGCTGTCTCTCCGGCCGACTTGTTTCTTTTTCCTTGCTTTGTTTTCTTTTTGCTCGTGGTATTTCCTTCTTCTCCATGATCTCCATCTCACATCTTCTTGCTTCTTCCGTTATTCATTCTACTTCTTTTATTTCTCATCTATATCTTCAGTTTTGTTTTCTGTTCTTCCTTTTTCTTTCTGTTTTATTTCTTCTTTTTCTTCTCTTCTCCCCCGACATCCCCGACCTCCATCATCCCTCTGCACTGTCTCGTAATACATCTCTTCTTCGACGGCGGCCTCACCACAAGTACTATGCTCACTCGTATACCATTCTCGATACCGCACAGCCATGCCACAATATACACATGTTCTATGACGTCCTCGTCATACACACACTGCGTCAACCCTCGCCGGCTTCCGGTTTGCGACTGCGACTGCCACTGCCACTACTATATACCCCTCCCCAGTCGCTCCTTCCTGTTCTACAGTATATACATAAGATACCTGCACCCGGATCTATATTTGCCTTTTACCAGTACCGCCTGGCTGGGTCTGGACTTACCGACTCCTTCTTCTTTTGTCTTTTGTTCATCCTGCCAACGACCAACCAGCCTACAATACAATATCAAGCCCAATCTGGAAGTCGAGCTCGACCACTCCTACCACATTCCAAGTGGGCTCTCAGGCAAACAAGGAAAGACCGACCGATCCTCGCTACTCGCTACGCTCTATCGGACCACCTCTTAGTTAGACTACTGGCCCCCCATCTGCATCTGTATGCATGTACAGTATCTTACTTTGTCTCTCACTAGCCTGCTTCGGCCTTTAGTTCCAACACGCAACTGTATGCCTATTGCCACCGTTGCCAGTGTACATAGTAGTGTGCAGAGTAGTGTCAGCACCGTCGCTAGTGCCGCTATTTTCACTACAGCTGCTTGTCACTATTGCGACCCGCCAACACCTGCACACTTCTGCACACCTTTGTTCTCCGCTGCCTTCCTCCACTACCATCCTACCCCCCCTCCTAGCAAAGCCCGGGCCACATTCTTATTATGTAGGAAGATCTCACTCGGGACTAATTACAACTAACAACGCAACCCCCAGCAGTACAAACAGTAGTAATACATACATACTATTCTACCTACAGTAATTACATACCTTGCTCAAGCTCGACTCGCCCACTTGCACTTGTCCATCCACCACTCCAACCGCGGCTCGGCTGGCTCAAACTCGACCTCGACCTCATCGACTCGGCGATTCAACGTCGTCCTGTCCGTTTGTTCTTTTGTTTGTTTTGTTCGTTTTCTTCGTGTGTTCGTATGGTGTGTGTCGGTTGTTCGCCATCGACCGACTCTCATGGTTTGACCTGATTTCTACCGCCCTCCTAGGACGCACGCCCTCCCTCTCGACACCTTCATCTCTCTTCCTCTTCTCTGGCCTCGCTCCTCTCGTCTCTCTGGTCTCTGGCCTCTGGCCTCTACGGCACCCATTTCCGACGCATTGCCGTCCTCCGGCCAAGATGGTTTTCTCTGGAAAGCCGTCGACCGGCTGCCAGATGTGCAGGTCGCGGCGCATCAAGGTGAGTCTGCGGCGCACTTTTTGCTTTTATATTTCGGGGTTGTTTTTGGCTGTTGGTCTCTGCCGTCGCAATTTGCTATTTTTTCTTTCTACTTGCTTTTGCTTTTGCTTTTGCTTTTGCTTTTGCTTTTTGGACTCTTCATCACACGCCGCGGCATCCGATCTTGTCGCATCTACATCTGCATCTGCCTTCATATCTCTGCACGTGTCCCAGGACAGGGAACAGGATGCCAGCCCCTTGCGTGCAGCTCGGCATCTGGCAGTATGAACGCAATATACATGCTGTCGTCGATGCACATCTACATATATTGCATCTCTACGACTGCACAGTACTACTATGCAGCCGCTCCTACATGCGCTTGAGCTCTGCGAGCTGCTGCCAGATCATCTTCTTCCCATCTAGCACGGCCCCCGTTCCTCTGCATACCCAACCAACACACAACATCCCATGTACTTCATGCCTGCTGTGCCCCTCGCATATATCCAGCACACACCAGCAGAGACCAACAGCATAGATCACCAAGACCAACGCCGCCCCGACAGCAAATACTAACGTGACCCCTAGTGTGACGAGGCAAAACCGTCTTGCAGTCAGTGTGTCCGTACCGGCCGCACCTGTCCCGGCTACAAGAGCCAGATCGACCTTCTCTTCCGCAACGAGACCGGCGCCAGTGCTGCTGAGAAGCGCGCGCGCAACGCTTCTCGCAAAAAGTCTTTGGCAGCCCCAACAGCAGCATCAGGATCAGCATCAGGGTCAGCATCAACGGCAGCAACAGCAGCAGCAGCAGCAGAAGGATCATCATCATCACAACATGGCTCTGCCGCATACTCGAAAGACGCCATATCGCCGGCATCTTCGAGCTCACATTCACAATTACCGGCATTATCGCCAGTCTCGGCACCGGCTACATCAGCACAAGCCACGTCAAAAGCTGCTGCGCAAGCCGCATCCTTCTCTTCATTCTCCCTTTCCGACCCAATACTGCCACAATCAGCACCGCCACCAGCCGCACAGCGGCCATCATCAATACCAGTCGCATCCGCGCGGAAAACCGGACAAGCCCGGAAACAGTCGACAGCTGCTAGCCGAAAAAATGCCGCCACAGCCGGGAACGCCCACGCCGGTGGCAAGACCTACAACAGAAAAGCCATCGTGGCTGGCACTGCCGCCCCTACAGCTCCCACGGCTCCTCCAGCTCATCCAGCGTCTGCGACAAACGTCTCGGCCATCAGCAACAGGAACACATTTGAAAATGTCGACTTCAACAATTTTACCAATACCGATAGCAATGTCCGAATAGAAGCCCTGAACCCGCCGGGCAGTTACGACGACCACTTCATGATCGACACTTATGCCAAAGCATCTATGAGCTACGTCCTTGCACACCGGCAGTCTCCCGATTACGAATACCGCGACCTGAGCCTCGCCAGCTTGGACGGCACCCCCGGGTTTGTCGAAGAAGAAGAAGAAGACGATGACCCGAGTTCAGGCAACAGCAACAGCAGCTCCTTATCATCCAGCGCCCAGACTATCCGGCGCCAACACCGCCACTCTGACTTCGGGGGAACCGCCGAGGTCATCAATCCCGCCATCACCCCACCTCCATCTGACCTCGCCATACACCACTTCTTCTCCAATTTTATCATGATACCCTATGGATCCTCCACGCGCGGCTACTTAGATTTCCTCATGCCCCTCATGAAGCAAGTTAATAGCCCCGTAGCAACACATCTCGCAAGCCTCAGCACGAGCCCCAGCCGCCATTCCCAAGACGCCTTGATACCAACCAGCGAAGCCGCCCTTGCGCTGTCTTATGCCTTCCGTGCGTGTGCTCTCGCCTCCATGGGCACGCGCGTCGCTTCCAACTACTACCCCTTCATGGACAAGGCTGTCAGCGCCTACACCCGCGCCCTCGCTGCAACAACCCGCGCCTTGCGCGACCCCGACCTGCGGTGCTCCGACACCACCCTGGCCGCTGTGCTGCTTCTCGGCATCTTCGAGAGCATCACGGCGAAGCAGCTGGGTCTCTTTGCGTGGGGCTCGCATATCGAAGGCGCCATCGAGATAGTCAAGGCGCGCAGCCTCGAACAGCGCACTACGCGCACGGGCCGCAGCCTCTTTATCGCCGTGCGCACACAGATGATCATTCACAGTCTGGCTACGGGCAAGCTCCCGGGCATGGCGCACGAGTGGTGGTTCGAAAATGCCGTCAGCGACTCCATAGCCGCCCATTGCCAGCGCCTCAGCATCCGGGCTGCCGAGCTCAGGTCTGAGACGACGGCCTGCATGGAACGCGTTTCTTACTGTATGGCGCAGAAGCCGCCCCATATCATGGCAGAGGTCCGCGCTCTGGCAGACAAGGCATATGCTCTCGACCACGAGTGTGTCGTATGGATGCACAATCTGCCCGCCGAATGGAACTACCGTACAGTCGCCTGGCAGGATGACCTGCCCGAGGGCACGGACTACAGCAAGGCCAATGTGTTCCCCGGCTACGTCGATGAGTACCCCGACCTCTACATTGTCGGCTGCTGGAACATGATGCGCGGAACACGGCTATGCATCTCGTCCATTGGCGTGCGCTGCGCTGCATGGGCCTGCTGGCCAGCCGACTACCGCACGACGCCCGAATACAGAGCAGCCGAGACCATTTCCAAGGACATGATCCAGCGCATCGTATCGTCAGTGCCCTTTTACATGGGGTGCGCCACCAAGGACGGCATGTTCCGGCATAGCCGCCCCGACGACGGTTGGACATGGCTTGATAAGCACAAGTTCTCCGCGGCGCACGTCTACAGCGGATCATCGTCGGGCTCAGACACCCCGTCGCCCGAAGCCTACCCGCCAACACCGCCGCGCGAGCCGGCGGCCACGCCGTCATGGTCCAGCGTGCCGCCATGGCAGGTCGATCCGGCCGTGCAGAGCCACGCAGGCTCTGGGCAGGGCCAGACAGGGCCAAACGGACCAAACGGATCAGAAGGACTGGGAGGGCAGCCTTATTCTACCGAAACTGCAGACGCATCAGGCACAGCACACCCCATCCAGACAACGATTACTATGCCCCCGACGACGCACCCCTACTCGTCCTATATGACATCAACTTGCTTTCACGAACCCTCGTCGGGCCCGGCCCCGGCGACACCGCCACCGGCAGCTGCTGCCGGGTCGCCCGAATCTGCCACGACCACACCCGCTCCAGCCTCGACTTGGTCTTCGGCGCCGGCTTCGACGTCGGGCTCAACTTCAACGGCATTTGGACCCAACCCGCTCCAAAGCGAGTTCAAGCACCAACGCGGATACCATTACGACCACTACACCGGCCCGGGGCACACGGAGTATGTATCTGTTTCGCCGGCGCAGGCCGGGTTTATGCTCGGCAACGATTCCGAGCTCAAGGGCCTGTCGGGCTACTTCTTGGCCTGGCCCCTGACAAACATTGCGAGCCAGGACTACACCACGGACAAGCAGCGCGAGTGGATTATTGGCCGGCTTGAATATATCAGCGATGTCATGGGGGTACGGTATGCCGGGTTCCTTTCGGGCGTCAAGTTCCGGGCGCCGTCGATGATGATCCGGCGCGACCGGTCTGTAGCACAGCAGGCACTGCTTGCGGCGACGGGGCAGATGGGCAAGGGCGAGAGTGTCAGCAGCCCCTTTGTGGACATGCTCGGTATAAAAAAGAGCGACGCCACGAGTCCATAGAATTGGAGGACGATGCGACGAGTAGTATTATAGTATGACCACTGCGAAAATAATGAGATTCATGATTAACATATCGACACGTACGCATGTATAAACCACCAGGATGTACAGAGATGAAAAGACGGGAGTCATTAGAAAGTAGAGAAGCACGTCGTAAATTTCGTAAAGATAGCTGTGTCCTTTCCTGCTCTGGTCCAGCCAGCATGCCCCATGCCCCATGCCCCAAGCCCCAGGCCCCAAGCCACAAGCCCCAACGTAGCCCAGCCCGTGCGGCTCCGGTGCCCGTCTACTCGCTGAAGCCCAGGCCGAAAAGACGAAACCACAAATGTGAAAACAAGAAGCAGAAACAAGCAGGCGCAAAGGGTAGTGAGGAGACTTGAATTGAGATGCAATAAAAAAAAATAGCAGTGCATGTGAGATTCGGGGTATGTTATATGGAGATCAAAGAGATCGGTGAGATCAAAGTGAGGTCATAAAAGAGATGGAAAGAGTAAAGAGAAAACGAGAAAGACGACAAACTAAGAACAAGACCAAAGAAGAAAAAAAGACCAAGTAAAAACCAATGAAACCCTGATGCCCAGCCCAATCACCGCATAATCTCCTGGTAGATGAGCTGCTTCAGCTGCTCTTTGCTGAGGTTGTCCTTGTGCTTGTCAAAGTCAAAGAACTCCTCGGGAATTGGGGGTGCAGTGGGCTCATCATCAGGGTCGTGGTACGGCTCCAGGTAGGGGTGCTTGAGGGCCTCCTCGACAGTGATGCGCTTCACGGGGTTGAACGCCAGCAGCTTCTCGAGCAGGTCAAGCGCCAGGTCGGAGGTCTTGGGGAACAGGGTGCGGAACTGGACCTTCTTCTTGAAGGGCAGCGAGCGGATGTACTCGCGCGCACGCCGCGACTTAATGCCGTAGTAGTCCTCCATCGTTGGTGTACCCAGCACGTCCAGAATAAGCGTAAGTTGGTGGTGGTCTATGAGACTAATTAGCATGTGTAGCATTTGTAACACGGAACGGCATATACGCATATAAACTCACAATCTTTGCCGGGGAAGAGGGGCTTGCCGCTGAGCATCTCTGCCAGGATACAGCCGACGGACCAGACATCGATGGCCTTGGTGTACTCCTTGAAGGTCAACATGATCTCGGGGGCACGGTACCAACGTGTGGCGACGTACTCGGTCATGAAACCCGAGTTGTCCTCCTGTGAAGCGGCGGAACGGGCCAGACCAAAATCGCAGACCTTGAGATCGCAGTTGGCATTGAGAAGCAAGTTGGAGGGCTTAAGATCGCGGTGGAGGACATTTGCGGAGTGCATGGCCTTCAGGGCGCGGAGGGTCTGGTAGATAAAGTACTGGCAGTGGTCGTCGGACAGGTCTTGTGTGCGGATGACACGGTGCATGTCCGTCTCCATGAGCTCCTGGATGAGGTAGACTTCTTGGAAGGACTCGTAGCTGCGGGGCTTCTGGATGTCGAGAATGGAGATGATGTTCTCGTGGTTAAAGTAGCGCAGCAGCTTCATCTCACGCAGAGTGCGCAGACAGAACATGGAGTGGTCAAATGGCGTGATCTTCTTGATGGCGACCTTTTGGCCAGAGGGCTTGTGGATGGCCGAGCAGACGACACCGTATGCGCCCTCGCCGACGACATCCTGAATGTCGTACTGCTCGCTGACATTGAATGAGATTTTGCGCGAACCCTGAGGGTTCGGGGGTTGAGCTCGAGACATTGTGAAGGTATGTGTGAGTGTGAGATGGGATGAGAGAAGGAGGAGAGTAAAAGAGGAGGGAAGTAGAAAGGAAGAATAGAAGAAAGAAGGAAGAAGAAAAAGGGAAACGGGAGAGAAGGAAGAGAAGAAGAAGAAAAGAGAGGGGAAGCAGTGGGAGAGATAAAGATACGCAGTCGAAGCTAGGTGACGAGATGTGGTGGATAAAAGGATGGCAGCTTTAAAGAGGCGGGGCTGCTTGCAGGAGGTGGGCGTAGGAGGAAGTAGAAGGAAGTAGGAGTTGGGATAGGTGAAAATGGGAGCACGAGGGAAGATTAGGGAGATAAATGAGTGAGAGGAGGAGCCGGGTGAAAGCGAATAAGGGGACAGCAAAGCGACAATAAACCAACAAGAGCGGCCAAATAGGAAGACAGCTCTCCCAGCGGTGAAAGTAGGATGTAACTTGGGTGACACGGCTGGTATTGTTGTGTTGAGCGTGGGCACGTCGCTGTATATGAGGGCGGTGGTCGTTGCAAGGTGGTAGGGTGAAATATAAATAATAGAGCAGAAGTAATGGAGCAGCAATAAATAGCTAAAGAAAGGCAATAAATGGGAGTTAAAAGACGAATAATAATAGTAAATACAGAAATAATAATAAATGGTAGTGAAATGGTAGGAAATAATAAATGGAAATCAGAGGCGTGAATGGAGGGGGGAGGGGTGACTTTGGTGGTGGACAGGGATCCAGAGGGGAAGACCCAATGTCGTCTTGTGCTTTCTTATTCTTGGTGTCGGTTCTCCTTTTTCCCTTTAAATTCTGCTGCAGGAGCGGGCTGGTGTGGGGAGCAGTTGGGTGATGCTGATGGAGATGTTGATGGTTGATGTGGCTATGGAGCTGGTTATGGAGCTGAGGTTGAGGTGCGTGTGGTCGGTGACTGCTGACAGAGTCGTTGTTAATGACGGTTGAGGTTGTTTGGTGTATTGGAAGAAAAGTGCCATCTGGATAAGAAAGGAAGCACTGCCAAATATGACGGTGGCAATATTCAGGAACCACGGGACCAGGGCCCTGACAAGTGACAGCACACAGTATCAGTGCTCAGATAAACAGCAGGCCAGGCCAGGCCAAAGCTTACTCTCTAGTCTGTACAGAGTGCAGAGCAGACTGTACCATAGTAATCAGCAAGTCTCCACTCGCTAACGGGCAACTTACAGCGCAAGCTTCCATGCACGAGCACGCACCAAATTGCGAAACGGCCAAGGTGAGAGAGGAAGACGGACCGACGCGGTGGAGGTGGATGGAGACGGAGGAGGAAACAATAGTATGAACGAGAAACAAAGTAGAAACAATGACGGGTCGTAGGAGATGGGAGAGGGAATGGGGGAAGAGGAAGAGGCCTGATAAACTAGAATACGACGAAATACGACGTGGAAGAAGTGAGTGAGCAAGTGAGCAGCTTGGTCCACAAGCACTGCGAAATAAAGACACAAATAAGGTGTAATGAAGTGGCGACGATGGAGTGGAACGGCGAGAAGCGAGCAGGAGAAATAGAACAAGTCGGAGAATAACGAGCTGGAATAAGAACCGGATAAGATGCGAGATGAGCTGGGGCTGGGATAGGAATAGAAGCGGCTTGCTGCTTTGACGATGGGGCTGTCAGACGAGGAGCGAGTTGGTACATACTCTGTATGTCAGCGGACAGGCCGGTGCACGGTGGCCGAGTAGAGACGAGGAGTTGATCAAAGCTATCCGACAAAGTGGGAAACTCCAAAGGACAAAGGGCAACTCTGCAGCAGCAAAAAGACAGCACAAGGCTTCCACACCAAAAGCAGCAGCATCACAACAGCAAGTGTAAGTGCAAATCATATCCAGTATCAGACCAATAGATCAGACCGACAGCACCGCTTGATGTCACGATGCTTCGCAGCATGCTTGTTTCCACCTTGTGTCTCTGATGTCCAGGTACACCCCGGCTTGTGTGCCCGTGCATGCACATACATAGTACATATGTACTTTGTACAGAGTGCCGTCTCGTTTCCTCCGTAGGAACCCTGTCGAACACTGCAACAAGCTTCCAGAAGATGCAACGAATATCATCAAACACTGGAACACTGGAGCTCTGGCTCAACTCTGCAACTGGCTTGGTCTGGGCGGGACGACGTGGTATGGAAGCCCCTTGGAACAGGACGTCAGACGAGGTGGATGAGATCTGTCGTGTTAGATTTTTGATTTTCGATACTCTCATCCAAGAACCCAAACGGGAACGGCCATCCAGGAACGGCCAGGAACAGCAAAGCTCAAAGGGCAAAGGGCAAAAAGGCCTAGCCACCACAATACGATGGCTCCGGTGCAGACCAAGCCCCGTCTTCGTCTGGTCTTTTTGCCATTCTTTGTCTCTGAATTTCCACGCCTATCCAGCGTTCCTCCTTACAGAGTACTCAGTAGCGCAACCGTACCTGTATGATCTTCATCGAAATCAACAAAGGGGGTCGTTTCGGGAGCTGCGCTAGTGGAGGTGGACGCCGGAGTGAAAAGAGGGGCAGCGCTTGAGCTGTGCAAGTATGTATCTTGGTAGAGCGTACGACTTGCGACACTGTTGCTTGCAGCTAGTCGTTGCTGTGCGCGCTCGTTGTGGGCTTTTAGTCTTGTCACCATGCTCTGCAATAATACAGAGTAAACACACTTGCCAGTGGGCGACCGGTCCCGCGCTCGTTTTGGATGCTGGGCTTGTGCGCAGGCAGACAAGGTTGGAGCAGCGAATCAGTAAACGACAAAGAGGGGCTGACAGAGGCCCCTGGTCTAGCTGAGTTGGTGTAGTTGTGTTCAGTCGTGGTCATTGGTGCTGCTTCCATTGCTTGGTTGTCGATGTTGAGATGAAGATGCGAGACTGAGGAGCCAAGGGGGGGTGAAGACACTGATATTCACTATATATTTTTGATATTCAGATTTAAATAAACTATTTCTGACCAGATCAAGAAGGAACAATCAATGACAACGTACGACGTCAACGAACATCACCAGATAAAAACGGCAGTTGATACAGTCGTTCTTTCTTTTTGCGACCGTTCTACGGCCTGCATTGCAGACCACGACTGCCGCTCTTTCCCATCACAGAGTTCCGCATTGACTGTGTTCGAGCTCTTGTTTGGCTACCCGCGCATCGTTCTTTCCACAACGAGCATCGGCTTCTATTCGACCTCACGTTCGCCGTCAAACTTCGATATAGGAAGGAGCGTGCATGATGATCACACCAAAGGGCCAATTGCAGCTGTAATACTCTTGTAAGCAGAGTACTTTTGACTATGCAATAAGATGTACTTGGGTACCTACCTACTATTGTACTGTACCTAGGTACTGTACTCTGGCAAAACCTCAAAACGGGAAAGAAGACAAGCGTACAAGGGACCGTGTGACTCCACTGGAGACTGCACAGCCAATCACGCACCGTCTTGAGGCGCCCGCCGCGTGTGTTTCGAATCACATTCCAAGTGCTGTTTCATGAGTGGAGGATATTAGAGGGTATTGGGGATAGTTAAGGATATGTGAGGAAAAGAGGAATAAAGAGTACAATGTCCATTTGAAAGAGAGTGTAGAGATGTTCGCGGTTGTGAAGAGAATAAAAATAGAAATTCATCAACAATCAGTAGCGTGCCCACCATCAGCTCACCGGAGGTGAAGCTACTAATAGTATGTTGTTGGCTTTGAGGACTTGAGGACATGAGTATTTTGTGACTGAGCACTATGTATCTGTATCTGTAGTGTATATCAAAGACTGAAATCTATTTATGGGTGTGCTGAACCTGTGCCGTTATCGTAGCTTCGGCAGACGCCCGGCACAAGGCAAGAGCCGGGTTCCGAGGAAGAGGTAGAGACAAAAGTATTAGATAGTATGAGATAGTATGAGATAAAAGAGATAAACTAAAGTGTGCAACTGTAGAGCTGATAAGTTGGGGATTACAAAGAAGCTTGTGGTGGCAATGCTTGTGAAGCACAATGTCGATACGGTTGTGCTGCAGAGCTTGTAGACAATAGGCATCAGATATCAAGTATCGTGGGATTACTGATAAGCATTGTTGGGCCGCGGTGTCCAGGACACATGGCCGGAAGCATTATAAAACTTGTAAATGCTTGTTGAATTTGTAAAGTAGAAACTAACGTTGGATCAAATCAAGAAGCAAAAAAAGCAAGACACGCAAAACTTATACTAAAAATGAATTCAAGATACCATAAAAGTTGTTTAAAAAAAACAGAAGAATGGATACAAACAGGACACCTCCCCGACATGAACAGAGAAACAGACAACCAAGGCTAACAACTAGACCCCGGCTAGGATTTCGTATAAAAAATAACTACTGCACAACCTGGACTGTTAGCAGGACAAATCCTTACAGACAGAATAGAGACATAGAGACAGACGGTCAACTAGACAAAAACACTCATGTGCTTACCTTCTCCCGCAGGTTGCCCATCCACTGCTGGAAGCTCATGCTCTGGTCTGCCCGGTCCTCCACAAGCAGCGTCTGCGCCCACAGCTTCAGGCTCGGCTCGCCGTCCTCGCGCACAACGTACACGTGCGGCACCGTGATGCTGCCCACGCCGCGGCTCTTGAAGTCGCGGCTCTTCTGCAGCACCGCCCGCACGCGCTCGCTGAAGTCGTTGTCCAGCTCCGGCAGCGTCACCTTGCCCACACGCACCTGCGTGCGGTCCTCGACGCCAAACACGTCCATCAGCAGCTGCGGCACCGCGTCGCGGCCAACCCACACGAATTGCGTCTGGCCGTCGTCGATCAGGTACAGGCCGTACGACTGGAAGCGCTCCGACGACAGGTTGACGGGAGGCGGCAGCACAATCTGGCTCGTCTCCGGATCTGGCACACCGGCCGAGTCGGGCATGTCGTGGAGCGAGTACAGGCGCGGGTAGATGAACTGCAGCAGCAGCGGCACCGGCAGCGTCGACAGTTGGCACAGGGCCGCGGCGCGCAGATCCGATGGGATCTGCGACGATTTGCGGAGACCGACGTTCTTGATCAGGCCCAGGAAAAGTGCAGGCAGGCCGCGCAGATTGGCCGGGAACTGCAGACCGCCGCCCATGCTGCCGCCGGCGAGCTCCTTGCGGAACGTCTGCAGGAGCTCTGTCAGCTTGTTCTGCAGGCTGTCGCGGGCGGCGTCCAGACCGCCGTCCAGTGCCTTCTCCACGGCCTTGTGGCTGAAGTAGGCAGTGATGGCGCCCTGGTCAGCTGAGCCGTAGATCTCGGCCAGGTTGGTCGTCGTCGGCAGTGCCAGCGTCATCACGCGGATGCGCCGCTCGCCGTTGCACGTCGTGTGCAGCACGGCTGTCTGCAGGCACACCACATTCTTCTGCAGCGTCTCGTCAATCGCCACCTCCACAACATAGCACTGGTCGCGGGGGAAGGCCGGGAACGCGCACAGGTCGGAGCTGCGATTGAAAAAGTTGCCGTAGAAGGAGCTCATGCGCAGACCAGTGGTCGCGCGCACGCGCAGCACGGCCTCGAGGCCAATCTCAGACGACAGGAAGTCGCTGAATTCAGAGGCAAACTTGATCGCATCCTCAGGGCGGCCGGCGTTCCAGCCTGGGTAGAACCACGTCTGGCCACCCGTGTAGCGCGGCAGATTGCTGAGCGAGGCAACATCCTGGTACTGCGACGAAAACAAAAACATGTCCACAGACACCTGGTTTTTGGAGCACTCGACGGCGAAGCTCTTGTAGAAGCTGTTTGCCGTCTGCAAAAGAGAACCCTCCTTGGACGTGCCGAGAACCTTCTTGTCCTCGCGCATCTCCAGCTTGCCCGTGCCCATGTTAGGCAGCGACGCCGTCAGCACCACCATCTTGCCGCCCAGGGGCGAGATCAGCTTGTGTCCCGCACGCAGAGCGCTGCCCATGCACGAGCCGTTGCTCTGGTTGTTGGCAAACATATCGGGCAGCTTGCTCAGGAATAGCTCGACGCTCTGGCGCGAGCTTGAGAGGGGCACCAGCAGCTCCTGCGGCACCGGCAGGAACGGCTCGTCCAGGTCGCTAACAACCAGCATGCTCGTCTCGCCAGCGCCGCTGCTCTCGTCGCTGTTATCGGCGTCGGCATCCTCCTCCTCGCCCTCCTCCTTGGTGGGCTTCGAGTCGCGCGGGATGGCAAAGTAGTGCAGCGACGAGTCGACGGCAATGAAGCCAACGCGTGTGCGGCCGTCGGCATTAGGTATCCGGTTAAGACTGTCGAGGATTGTGCGCGCGCTCGTGGCCAGCAGACCCGAAGACACGGCGGCGTAGCTCACGTCAAACAAGAACAGGTACACGAGCGGCTGCGGTGGGCGTACCATATACTCCTGGGGCGCGACAAACTCGACCACGGAGTGGTTGAGCTCGTGGCGCTGCCAACGGTCGACACTCTTTTGCGAAGCGGCGTCCCAGTCAAAGGCCTGGGGCACATCGTTGGTCAGGTTGCACATGTTGCAGCGCCAGCGGTGGCCGTGGTCGACAAAGGTGACGTAGGGGTTGATGTAAGAGCGACATCTCCGACAGCGCGAAATGACCTGGTCTTGCACAATGGGCACGGGGTCGTCGAGGTCGTGCAGGGCGGCGTAGGGCTGGATGATAAGGGCGAAAGGCAGCTTGGACTTTTTCAACAGCGAGTGGTTCGTGGGCACGGCGTTGATGGTCGACCGCACGTACTTGGGCGGGCAGTTGGCGTCGGGCGAGGGGGTAACGCTGGTCTAGGTAAAGTTAGTATGGGCTACAATGATTGCAGATGCAGTTGCGGTCATAGTACAAAGCACTCACGTTGGGAGGAAGGATGATAGGCGGCGGTGGCAGCTCCAGCTCCGACACATTGAAAGGCTGGCTCAGCAGATCCGAAGGGTAGAGCTGGTTGAGCGGGCCGGAACGTGCAGGAGCTCCGGCCTGTTGTGCCTGCTGCTGCTGCACGGGCGGTTGCTGCTGCTGGAGAGGCGGCTGGCCGCCAGCAGGTGTAAAGCCCATGTTTGCGACGCCAGCAGTCAAGCTATCCATGCCGCCGGGGGTTGCGGCAGCGTTGCCACCGTAGTCGGGGTATTGGTAGCCGCCAACAGCTGCGCCGGCAGGGGGTTGCTGCTGCTGCGGTGCACCATACTGAGGGTCAACGGGTGCGCCGTAGCCACTGTACGTGCCGGCAGCAGGGGCGGGTGCGCCGTACTGGCCGGCAGGCGGCGGGGGGGCACCGAGACCGCCGGCAGCAACGTTGGCGCCAGTGCCGACGTTGAAGGCATCAGCAGCGTAGGTTCTCTTCTTCTTCTTGCCGTGCTCGGCGGCGAGGGCCTGAGGAGTGGCTGAGGGGGGAGGGACCTCGCCGTCGGCAGGCAGCTGCTGGTTGGGGTCGGGGTAGGTCTGGTCGCCGTAGGGAGCCGGCTGACCGCCGTACTGCTGGCCGTAGGGGGCAGACATGGCGGTGAGTCGAAGTCGATCGGGTCGTTGTGGACGGGTTGTGTAGTCGATGACGATGGTCGAGTTCAGAAAAGCCAATTAGCTACTCTGGTGATGTAGCGATGGCATATATCGATCAAGAGTATATCCGGGATGTTGAGAGGAGAGAGGCGGGGAGGGCTGCAAAGGGGGGGACGGGGAGCTTTGTACAGCTAAATGATAGCAGTAGTAGAGCAAACAAGTGTCCTTTCAATGGCGATGCTAACAAATATAGCAAATCAGCAACCTTCTCTGCCTAGGCTGCGATGTAGAAGAGGGAGGCGAGGTGAGGTGAGGTGACAGGTCTAGAGGTAAGAGGCGGGAAGAAGGGGGTGTCGGCCTGGGAGGAGGTTGTGGATTTGCATCATTGGAGCTACTGCCAGACGCTCAGGGTGGCCTCTAGCAGAGGGCAAACCACCTGTCCTCTAGGTTGGTCTGTGCTCCACGGTGCGGTGCAGTGTGCGCCCCGCCGTTGTGACATGTCACGTGCAGATTAGATAGAGCTTGTGGGAAAGAGGAATGCGGCTTGTGGCGCCGCGCCAACATAAGGACAGATCGATAGAGTAAATACGAGGCAGGAGGACCCTGTACGATGTGGTTAGTACAGTCGTTGGCGCTGTCAGGGCAGTCGCCAAGTGACGACAGCGGGATCTGGCAAGAGCGGCAGTGGCAAGAGACGACCTGCTGAGTATGTATTACTCTGTACTCAGTATGCAGTCGAGCGTACCGTGCCAGCTTGACCTGCAGGGAGCCGAAACAGGAAATGTAGACTATGAACTTGAAAGAGCAGCTGTAGATGGCTTGGTAGCGTCCTGCTTATGTATGGATCGTGTTGACAGCGCCCCCTCTTAACAGCTGCCTCACGGTGTGTTCTGACAGCACTCAGCAATTATCTTCCATATGGTGTTGATAATATTGATAACATTAAGGTCTTGAGAGACGTGATTGATTATTCAGATAATACGAAAACGAGGGTGATAATAATATGATAATTTGGGCTATGTAACGAACCCCAGCTCGTTGGCTTCCCGCTGAGAAGTCTCCGAGCATGTGTTTGTCTCGGGCGAGTCATGCATGGCCGGGGTATGTTAATAATGTGTTTCTTTTGTAAAGTTCTTTTTGTATCGTAAATATAAGCCACCGGACTTTTGAATTTACTACCGACATGACTCGATGTCGCCGTCATTTTGTCCCCGACTCCGGCTGACAAAGCAGTATTTTACAACGTCAAATGAATCACAATGGAAATACGAAATAGTTCACGTGCAGGTGCTGTTGTATTCGACAGCTTTTCCGTTTATGATTGAAAAGAAAAGCCGCCTATGTCCGATTAAATCCTCAAAACTAAACGATGTCGAGCTTCTGCTTGAGAACATTTCTTCGGTTTTAGTCTGATTTCTGACGTAATCACTGTTTTTGGTGGTGGGATGCACAACGGGTAGTGCCTGCCTAATCAATCCATCACGAAACACGGCACGGGCTTATCTCCAGCTCCGACCTCATCCTCAGCTTTCAGCTTCGTTCAGACTGCATTTCTCCCGCCACTTAATTATTGTGATTATTACTACTCTTTATTTATATTGAAATTACATTCAATATCCAGGCACTACGCAGCCCCATCAGAAATAAGCCGCCCCTTTGTCTGCCCGACCCTGTCTCGGCCGCTTACCAATTGTCTCCGAGTACTTTGGGCCATATAAAACAGCCATGGCCCGCAGCAACGACGTCGTCATCAACATGGGCGACGACTGGGCATACCGCGACACAGACATCGAAGCCAACATCATGGATTCGTCTACAGCGAGAAACACGTTGACAGAAATAGCTACCAAGGAGGGTGTGCCGCCGATCGAGCCGGCTGCGACGGCTTCCTTCTGGTCGTCGTTCTGGCCGAGACAGTCGCCTCGCCCAAAGAAGTCCGCTCTCATCCCACGCAAACCGCTGCCGCGCACCTCGGACGCCCGCCTTTCCGATGCTGTCCCGGACGTCTGTCCTGATGGGCCTGTCCTTGCGTCCAAGTTCGGGCAGCGAAGTGCACTGAGCAGGACTTGTGACGACAAGTCACCGACAAAAGACGGTAGAAACGAAACCGTGCTCTACCTGGCGTACGGCTCCAACATGGCGGCCTCGACATTCCAGGGCAGCCGCGGCATCAAGCCGCTGTCGGCCGTCCCCGTCTCGGCCCCGACATTGCGCCTGACCTTTGACTTGCCCGGTCTGCCCTACCGCGAGCCATGCTTTGCCAACACGGCCGTGCGCAAGCTGCCCAAAGTGCCCAAGAAGCCGGACATTCCAGACATTCCCGATGTTCCCGATGTTCCTGATCTGCCCGTCCCACAGCCGCCCTCGACCGGTCCCATCAGACCTCCATTTGGGTCGAGAACATCAAAATCGTCTTCGCACACCAAATCCTCCAAATCTACCAAACCCACAAAAGCAAAAGGCCGCCGCCCGGTATGGAGCGGCCCTCTGTACGGCGTCGTGTACGAGGTGACAGCCGAGGACTATGCCCAGATTATTGCGACCGAAGGCGGCGGCGCATCGTACCAGGAAGTAGTGGTGCCGTGTTTTGCCGAGCAGCCGCGCATGGGTGTGCCCGAGAGACCGGTTCAGCCGCCGACGGCGTTTCTAGCCAGGACCCTGTGGGCACCCCAGCTGCCGGGCGAGGGCGACGAAGACAAAGACGATATTAAGAACGGCGACGACGACGGCGAGGGCGACGACGACCCCGACCCTTCGTGGAGGGAGAGACTGCGCCAAAAATGGGACGCCATAGTCAGCGCCGTGCTCGTGTTCAGTGCGGGCCGGATGCGCCCCGACCCCGAGTACGCGCAGCCGTCGGCGCGCTACCTGGGCCTGCTGACGACGGGCGCGGCCGAGCACGAGCTCCCCGACCTGTACCAGGAATGGCTGGCCTCGCTGGCGCCCTACCAGGTGACGCACTGGCGGCAGCACTTTGGCGCGCTGTGTCTGCTGTTCGTCAGCCTGCCGTTCCTGGTCATGATCATCTCGACCAGGTTTCTCAAGCTAGAAAACGGCCGCATGCCAAGGTGGGCGCAGGTGTGCAGTGGTGCCGTGATGCACGGGGTGTGGGTGGTGTACGACCATGTGCTTCTGCCACTCTGTGGTGACGGCGAGCACACCGAAGAGGAGGACGACGACGACGACGAGGCGGACGAGTCAAACTCACAAAAGCACGTGGCTAATGAGCGGACGCCATTAATGAGATAGGCACGATCTATTCACGATCTATTGTTGATGTTGATGATATTCACTGAATAGTATAGTATAAACAGTGATAATGTAAAAGAAGCAGTAGAATAAAATGGCATGTAGTCTATAAATGTTAAAATGCAACAAATCTGCCGTGCCGCCTCTCCACATATCATATTATTCTGGCGCGAGGTATATCAGCTGTTGCCAGTTCTCCCAGTCTCTTTTCTCTTTCCTCCTTTCTCCTTTCTCCCTCCTCTTTTCTTCATGTTTCTCACTGAATATTGTGCAATTTGATATTGCCTGTCGATGGAGACGCTGCTATGAAGCTCTTGCTATCCTATAGCTTTGCATAAGTCATGGCGGGGCCCGCTGCGTGAGCCCCTACATCCTATTCGATATTGTGCGCCGACCGTGCGACCAGCCGCGGGATGTCGTCCACCTTGTGCTTGCCCAGCAGGATGCCGTGCACCGCCGTAAACAGGGGGTACCGGGCCTCGGCACCGCGCGCCTTGAGGAACGAGTTGACCTCGTGCGCCGTCGTCGTGCCCTGCAGCTTCTGGCCGTTGAGCTCCGTCCGCTCCACCTCGTCCACGGGCACGCCGCGCTCAATGGCCATCTTGGCGCACCGGAAATTGCGACCGCCCATGCACGACGTGATCAGATCGGCCACGCCCGCGCTCTCTTCCGTAAACGTCGTCGTGTGCACCGTCTCGCTGAAGAACTCCTTGCCAAACTGCACCATCTCCATCAGGCCCACGCGCATGACAGCGGCCTTGGCGTTGTCGCCCCAGCCGCGGCCCTCGACGAAACCGGCGGCGAGCGCGACAATGTTCTTGAGGGCGCCGCTCAGCGAAACACCGGCGACATCCGTCACGGTGCTAACGTGGAAGTAGGGGCGGTGGAAGAGCGCCGACAGCGTGTTGTGGTCAAGCGGCGGGTAGTCGGCGGGCAGCGGCGTCAGCTTGGTCTTGCTGGCCTGGCCCTTGGCGTCGAGGTGGCGGATGTCGAGCGCGTGGGCTTCGTGGGGTGTCGCGGGCGTCGAAGTGCCGCTGCGGTTGGGGGGCGATGGCGGGTTTTGCGAGTGGTCGACGGGCGGCGGCGCATAGGCAATGGTGGTCTCGCTCCATTTCTCGAGGGCGATCTCGGTGGCCAGGTTTGCGCCGGACAGCGAGCCGCAGTAGATGCCGAGAGCGTCGCCAATCCACTCGGAGAACAGCGAGATGCCGTCGTCGGAGACGTTGACGCCCTTGATGCACGAGACGCCGCGCGCATAGGGCAGGATATTGCCGTTGAGCTGCTTGCAGACGTTGCCGATGAACTGATGGGGCAGGTTGAAGATGAGCAGGGTGGCATCGCGGGCAGCGTCGACGACGGACGGGTTGGCAACGAGGTTGACGGGTAGGCAGATGTTAGGGAGATACTTGACGTTCTCGTGGTAGGTGTTGATGACGTGGGTCAGCTTCTGCTTGTCGTCCGAGGCCGACTGGTCGAGGTGCTTAGGAAGGACGACGTCCTCCTCAAACACCCACATCTGGACCTCGGGTTCAAAGAGTTCGGGGTGCTCGACGGTGTTTTCGGCAACAATCTTGGCAATGGTGCAGCCCCAGTTGCCCGAGCCGATGACGGCAATCTTGTGCTTCTGGGAAGCCATGGCGGTGGTAGGGTTTGTCGTGGAGGACAAAATTCTCGTGGGAGTCGAGGTGGCAATCGAGAAGAGTCGGGACGAGGACTGGCAAGAAAAGGGTCGAGGGTTAAAAGGAGTCGGAGAAACTCGAGAAACTCGACAAACTAGAGGGCCTATCGGGCGATAAGCAGCGGGAGATCTGCTAGCGAGTGCGACCAGGCGGTAGAGCGAAAGGGTGGACGCAGGACCAGGGCCAAGAGCAGTTTGAGAAAGAAGCATAAGTTGCGTGGAGAGGGCGGTGGTGAATAAATAAGAGGCGTAAATAAGGAGAGCACAGCGAGGCAGAAAAGGAGACACAGGCAAGAGAGAGAAGGCTGGAAGCGGTGTCGGGAGGGCGAGGGAGGCAACGTGGAGCTGCCAGCGATTCGGTGGGCCAGATGTGGAAGTAGAAGGATGAAATACGTAAATAGAACGGGATGAGAAGTCTTGGATTCAGCAGCCAGTTTAATCTAAAAAGAGGTTATGTTGATGTCGACCGAGGTATGTGGTCGCGTGCTGTTGCTTGAGGAAGCCAAGAAAGACAAGATCAGATGAAAGATATCATCACTATTTGCCAGTAGAGGCAGGAACGAGAATAAGCTTTGAAAATGTTGAGGAAGGCGCAATGGGCGATTGGCCGCTCACCACGAGGCCAGCCCAGCACTCTCAGCTACTGTTGAGCAGTCTCACCGCCTTCCTAATTAGTAGATCGGCCATGCCGGCCGCAAAAAAACCAAGGCTGGCAGGCTGGATCTGGCACTGGAATTGCTGATTCTGCCGTGAGGTAATAATGCGACGTCGGTGGAAGAAGCATGTGAAAGGGTGGAAGGATGCAGGCCTGTGGGCTGAAGGGTGAGTTGATACGGTCGTTTTCGTTTACTATTTATTGTGAGATTTCCATTGATATCTTCACTGCAAGTCTCTATTAGGATTGAAAAGAATGTACATTGTACAGCATCACTGTTGATTACATAACATAGCGTCTGGCGATGACCGAATAATAGAGGACGGTCGGCCGGTACTTTAGTGGAAATCTAACGACGATTCACGGTAGCTACTGGCCGTTCTTCTTCTGCCAAAGCCTGCCTAATATTTTCTGAGATACCATCCTGACTAGACGCTGTCCGACCGTTCCAGCAAACGGCCTACAGCTGATGGTCAGATAGACGCAATGGGGAGTGGATGACAAAACTTGACTGATAGCTGCACTGCCGATAATAGCTGTTGGCTCCCAAAGGCTGATTGGTAGTATCAGAATAATCTACTCCAACTCGACGCGGCGCATGCAGGATGACGCACGTCGCACAAGATAGCACGAGAGCATGTCGCACTGAATTGCTCCGAGTTATAGATGCATGGAGTGCAGTGGAAGAAGTGTTTGCTGTATGTTATTCCTTTTCATTTCAGTATTAACATAGCGATCAACGAAGCAAAAGCTTCTTAATGTCAGAGTCGGTTGCGGTGATCTCCACGCTGGGAGATGCTCCCGCGGACGACGTATGCCGCTTATTGAACCACGAGTGGTTATATTTTGCAAACTTGATGTATTCGATGTTGTTTATTGAAATTACTAAAAATTATTTGGTTCTTGATTTAGTATTATTTAAATTAATTGGAATTTATACTATTTGATTTGCATTTATATTGAAATTAGCTTCTGTTAATTTATGTATGTTTCCAGCAGCATTAACCAGAACACAATAATCAAGCAGACCTTATTTTATTCATAGTTTCCCCTTTCTTATGATGAAATTGCCAGTTTTATTTCTTTCGAGTAGCTGTCAAGCATAAATTTCTACAAAACCAGTCTCCTTTGCCATGTTTCTCTCTGCTTTGTTCAACTCAATGGATGCTCCTGTTGGCGCATGCTGTGCGTGTCCGGCTGAATGCATACCAAATTATGAAAAAAAACGCATAAATTGTCACAGCAGTCAGTTGGCACAGCTTGCATCTACAAGGATGATCGTGATGCACCGCATCGACGCTCTCTCCAGGCAGCTATTACGTCATTCTGTCCTCCACTTCACCCGCAATCTGCAATCCTCGCCCACAATCCACACCCACATTCAGCCCACAGTTTACAGCATATCCCACTGTACAGAGTATTTACAGCACCCACCCAGTCGCAGTTTTTTACGGGGAATCCTGGCTGGCTAGGCCTGGCCTCTGATCCTACCCCGCCTGCCTTTTTCGTCTATTGCTTAATCGACTGACTTACTTGCTTCGTACTTTGGTAAGAGCGAGATAAATTACCGCATCGCATCGACTTGCGGAAAGAGCTCTCCTGATCGAGGGCGCCTGCCCATCTTGAATGGAAAGAATAGACAAGCAGGCGACCACGTGCAGTGGAAGATATCAGATGCATCATGTTCATGTGTGTCTGCCTTGGTTCGGGTTGCTCTTTCCTTCTCTCGTGATCTCTGCTTTCCTTCTTTCCCTTTTGAAGCCATTATTTTATTGTAAAGAAAAGCTTCTCCTTGAAAGCCTCCCGATCGCTCCTGCTTTTTGTGGCATGTCTCACTGTTCTGTCGCTTGTCTTGGCTGGGTTTGTTCCTGGATTGCTCCTTCTTTGTGTGTGTCATTCCCCATGTCTCTCCTTCCCTACAATTGTTAGTCTGTAATAGCTCATAGCCAGATATGATGGTGTGGTGTGTGCCATTTTGAGTAAGCTCTTTCCTTTCTCTGCTCTCGTATTTCACTCGAGCCTATATATCTCGATCGTAGCCATTTCGCGGCCTTTGAAGCTTCACTTTCGTCACGTCCGTCGCTTCTCACCTCTTTTCTACCCATGCATAACACCCTTGCCATCCACACTCTTCGTGTTCCTTTGCATTTTCTTGATACTCCTTGAACTGCTGCACACTTCTAGCTCCGTTACTACAGGATTGGATCCACCCATTCCAGTGTGTCCCGCCCGCAGCTTCGAGCTCTGACCAGCCCGTCGCCTCCCTCTCTCACTCTCTTCTTCTCCTTTCTTTTCTCTTCTTCTTCTCTTCTTCTTTTCTCTTCACAATGCCACCGCAAACAATGACGTCCTCCGAGGTCTATCTATTGCCCCTCCACGACGACGGCTCGCCCCAGGTCGGCGGCAACCAGTACATCTACCTCACCCCGACCAACACGTCGTCCGATGACAACCCCATCGTCGTGCGCTTTGCCATTGAGGGCACGTCCAGCATATGCCGTCATGGCTCGCTCTGGGTAAATATCCCAGAAAAGGGCGCTGCCTTCCAGCGTGACCACTTCCGCGAGTTCAAGCTCGATCCGGACTTCCACCGCACCATTTATATTTCCATCCCCATCTACCAGCCCGGCGCCTTTGCCTTTTACACCACATACTCGGCATTGCCGGAGCTGTCGCCAGATAATGCGACAAGGACTGAATCCTCACCCTCTTCAACAAACGAAGAAGCTACCGAAAAGACACCGCTCTACTACATTGATGTTGCACCACGTCTGCGTCTCGACGGTCGCCCGCTACCGCTCGAGGCGCTGTCCCTGTTCTCCATCATCAGCAAGTTTATGGGCAGCTACCCGGCCGGCGACTGGGATCGTCATCTGCGGGGGATCAGCGATCGCGGCTACAACATGATTCATTTCACCCCCCTCCAGCAGCGCGGCGATTCCAACTCCCCTTACAGCTTGTACGACCAGCTTGCATGGGATCCCGAGTGTTTCCCTGGCGGCGAGCGTGACGTCCAGGACCTTGTGCGCAAGCTCGAGTCGCAGTACTCCTTGCTGTCTTTGACTGACATTGTCCTCAACCACACGGCCAACAACAGCCCGTGGCTTCTCGAGCACCCCGAGGCCGGCTACAACCTCAAGACGGCACCCCACCTCGAGTCGGCTTACTTGCTGGACACCAAGCTGCTCGAACTGGGCGACCGCCTTACAGAGCTCGGCCTGCCTACAACACTTGCGTCTACCGATGATCTCACAAAAGTCATGAACGCCATCAAGACAGAGGTTATAGCCACTATCCGCCTGTGGGAGTACTATGCCCTCGACGTAGAGCCCAACGTCAAGAGCGCCCTCGAAAGCTGGGAGGCTGGTGTGATCTCAATCCCGTCCGACTATGCGACGCTAGACAAGCTTGCCTTTTTGAAAGGCGCTGATATCAAGACCCAGACAGAATTCTTCATAAAATACGCGCTACTCGGAAATGACCGACTCGGCGAACGGCACCGGCGCAAGACGGACCCGGACGTGGCAGCCGCTTTCTTGACGGCCATTGTTGGTGATGCCAAGTCTGGCGCTGGCGTACAAGCTGCAACCGAGAAGCTGACGACTGTCCTCGACGCCCTCAATGTCCCATTTTATGCCGAGTACGACGCCGAGGTTGCCGTTATTCTGCAGCAGCTCTACAACCGCATCAAGTACTGCCGCATCGACGACAACGGCCCAAAGATGGGTGCGATTGGACCCAAGTCGCCTCTTATCGAGACTTACTTTACCCGCCTCCACGACGAAAAGTCAACGTCTACCCTCGACGTCAAGGAGCTTGTTCTCGTCAACAACGGCTGGGTCTGGGGCGGCAATGCCCTCGTCGACAACGCCGGCCCGCAGTCCCGCGTCTACCTGCGTCGCGAGGTTATTGTTTGGGGCGACTGTGTCAAGCTGCGCTATGGCTCCAAAGCCGAGGACAGTCCCTGGCTCTGGGCGCACATGACCAAGTATGCCCAGACCATGGCACGCTACTTTGCCGGTTTCCGTATCGACAACGCCCATTCAACACCCATGCACGTTGCCGAACACATCCTTGACGAAGCACGCCGTGTGAACCCCGACCTTTATGTCGTTGCCGAGCTGTTTACAGGTTCCGAAGACACCGACTATATCTTCGTCAAGCGTCTCGGTCTCAGCTCGCTCATCCGCGAAGCCATGCAGGCCTGGAACACGGGCGAGATGAGCCGTCTTGTACACAAGCATGGTGGCCGGCCCATTGGCAGTTTTGAAGTGGACGAAATCACAAAGCAGGACACATCAACCTCTGGCGCCAATGGAATAAACGGCACGAACGGCTCTGTCAAGTCGCGCGAGATCATCCATCGTATCCGCGTGGTCCCCGTCCAGGCGCTGTTTATGGATTGCACACACGACAATGAGGTGCCGGCCCAGAAGCGTGATGCACGCGATACCCTCCCCAATGCTGCCCTCGTCAGCATGTGCGCAAGTGCCACTGGTAGTGTCATGGGATACGACGAGATCTACCCGCGCCTGATCGACCTTGTCAACGAGAAGCGGCTCTATGCAGCTGACCGGGCCGGTGGCATTGGCACCATCAAGAAACTACTCAACCAAATCCATGTCCTCATGGGCAAGGACGGCTATGCCGAGACCCATATCCACCATGAAGACGAGTATGTCACTGTGCACCGCGCCCACCCGGAGTCGCGCAAGGGCTACTTCTTGGTCGCGCACACGGCCTACCCTGGCTACGGCAACGGCAATGGCGCTTTCAGTCCCGTGCACCTTACCGGCACACGCGCTCGTCATCTCGGCAGCTGGATGCTCGAGGTTGATGCTAACGAAGAGACCGCGAAAAAGGTCGAGGGCGACTCCAAGTGGCTGCGTGGCCTTCCTAGCCGCGTCATCGACCTGCCCGGCATCCATATCGACCTCGATTCCGAGTCCGGCGACACTACCATCACGGTGCCGGAAAAGTTCCCGCCCGGCAGTATTGCCCTTTTCGAGACCTGGATCCCTGCTGCCGAGCACGCCTCGGGGCTCGACACGTTTGTTACCTCGGGCGCCGCAGCCGCTTTTGCCGATCTGGGGCTGGTGGACCTCAACTTTTTGCTCTACCGCTGCGAGGCTGAAGAGCGGGATGCCAGCGGCGGCGCCGATGGCGTCTACACCATCCCAAACCACGGTGGACTGGTCTATGCCGGCCTCCAAGGATGGTACAGCATTCTGAAACCCATTATTCGCGACAACAACCTTGCGCACCCGCTGTGCCAGAACCTGCGCGACGGCCAGTGGGCGCTTGACTTTATTGTCGGCCGCCTTGAGCGTGCATCGGCCACAGAAACCTACAAGAACCTGGGCAAGACAACGGCCTGGTTCAAGGAGCGCTTTGACGCCATCCGCCAGATCCCGGCCTTCTTGCTGCCGCGCTACTTTGGCCTCATCATGAAGACGGCCTACCAGGCCAGCTGGGACCAGGCCATGTCGCTCATGGCGGACAAGACCAAAGACAACAACACGGGTGCTGGTGCTCATGTGGTGGACGAGGGCCAGTGGTTTGTGCAGAGTCTTGCCATGGTCAGCATTCAGCAGACCGGCCTCGTACAGAGTGCATCGCTCTACCCCAATGAAGTCGTGCCTTCGCTGGCAGCTGGCCTGCCGCACTTTGCCGTCTCATGGGCGCGGTGCTGGGGCCGCGATGTATTCATCTCGCTCCGCGGTCTGTACCTGGGCACGGGCCGCTTTGCAGAGGCGCGCCAGCATATCCTAGCCTTTGCCAGTGTCCTGAAGCACGGCATGATCCCCAACCTGCTGGGCTCCGGCGGAAACTCGCGGTACAATGCGCGCGATGCGACGTGGTTCTTTTTGCAGTGCATCCAGGACTATGTCCGTCTTGCACCGGACGGCGAGTCGCTGCTGGCCGCCAAGGTCAAGCGCCGCTTCCTGCCCAACGACGACACGTGGTTTGCCGCCGACGACGCACGCGCCTACTCCAAGGAGAGCACCATTGAGGAGGTTATCCAGGAGGCCCTGCAGCGGCATGCGACCGGCATGTCCTTCCGCGAAGCCAATGCCGGCTCCGGGCTTGACATGCAGATGCGCGACGAAGGCTTCAACATCAAGGTTGAGGTGGACTGGGACACGGGCATCATCTTTGGCGGCAACCAGTCCAACTGCGGCACGTGGATGGACAAGATGGGCGAGAGCGAGCGTGCCAGATCCAAGGGCGTTCCCGGCACACCGCGCGACGGCGCTGCCATTGAGATTACGGGCCTGCTGTACAGCACGCTGGTCTGGCTGGCAAGCCTGTCGTCGGCCCGAAAGTATGCGCACAAGGGCGTGGACAAGGCCGACGGGTCTGCCATTGCTTTTGAGGAGTGGGCCGCGCTGGTGCGCGCCAGCTTTGAGCGCTGCTACTACGTGCCCGAGTCGGCTGCGGACGACAGCCGGCACGACGTCAATGCCGCCGTGGTCAACCGCCGCGGCATCTACAAGGATCTGTACCGGTCGGGCAAAGAGTACGAGGACTACCAGCTGCGGCCCAACTTTGCCATTGCCATGACGGTCGCGCCGGACCTGTTTGTGCCCGAGCACGCGCTGCGCGCGCTGTGCCTGGCCGACAAGGTGCTGCGCGGACCCGTGGGTATGGCAACGCTCGACCCAGCGGACCTCAACTACCGGCCGTTTTACGTCAACAGCGAGGACAGCACCGACTTTGCGACGAGCAAGGGGCGCAACTACCACCAGGGCCCCGAGTGGGTGTGGCCGACGGGCTTCTTCTTGCGGGCGCTGCTCAAATTCGACCTGAAGCGGCGCACGACGGCGGCGGGCCGGACAGAGGCGTTCCAGCAGGTGACGCGGCGGCTGATGGGGTGCAAAGAGCAGATCGAGTCGAGCCCGTGGGCGGGCCTGACGGAGCTGACGCAGAAAGACGGTGCCTACTGCGGCGATTCCGTAAGTTTTATATTACCCGTTTTCCTAAGCATGCCTATTTAAAAAAAAAGGAAAAAAAACTAACAAGATAGTCTCCCACACAAGCATGGTCGGCTGGATGCCTGATCGATTTGTACATGGATGCTGCTGAGGAGCAGGCCAGCCACAAGACGGCCAAGAGCCTGCCCATTCGATAGACCGACAGGCGGTACATTTCTTATATTTCGGTTACTTTTAGCACATTATCGGGCAGATCTACACTACACCTATATCGCTGGATACATTTTCTTTTATTTAGCCTATTTCTTGGGATATACGACCAATTGAAAAGCATGCACTTGAATAAAAGAATATCAAACTATCCACACAATTAATAAAATATGAAAGAACGGGGACGGCGTAAACAAGCGTGATGTGAATCTTCAGATACACCTGACGTATATATTCGATCTGACCTCTGTTGAGGCTGTAGACAATAGATGTTAAACAATAAATAATAACGATAATAAACAATAAGAAGAACAATAACAGATGATAATGAATGAATGCCAACTCCTTTTCATGTCCAAACGCCGACCAGAGTGATAATGTGGAAAACAAAAAAAAAAGCAAAATATAACGCAAAAAGGCAAGCCCAGTAACAACCGAAAGGAGCACGCCGTGTGCGCAATGAAGAGAGACCGAGAAAGCGCAGCAGAAACGAAAACAGAGAGAAAGAGCAGGAAAAGAGAGCAGCAGGAGCCAAACGGGCATCAAAGATACATGGATATAATATTGTCGACTTCGCCATCGCCGCCGCGCGTGTTTTGTCAACTCAGCAGTGGCTCTCGTGAGCGAGATCTAGAGCCAGATCCAATGAGCCTAGTTTCGCCTCCGCCCTATCAGGACATTGGACCGGCGCTTCTCTTTCTCCGTGTGCTCGTCGTACGTAACAGCTGTGCCCGGTGCCACATTTGGTGTGGACGCTGCTGGTGTTGTGCCAGCCGTTGGTGTGCCGCCCGGCGCTCCTGGTGTTCCGGCGACGCCCGGGCCGGGGATGCCGGCGGCACCGCCCGTGTTGGCTAGGATGACGGAGCCGTGGACGCTGTTGTGGTTGTGGACGTTGTGTTGTGATGGCGAGCTGAGGCCCATGTTGCCGCTAGCAGCGCCGGTGCTGGCGCGCATGTGGCGCAGAGCGTACTGACGGTCCTTTTTGCGCAGGTAGCGGCGGTGCCACAAACAGGCACCGATCCAGATGGCAATAATGCCAACGACGACGACGACGATAAAAACGACCCATTGCCAGTGGTTTGTGAGCCTGTCGGTCAGTATACCATGTCGTAAGTACAGAGAGAGGCGACGCGACGTTTCACGCTTAAAACTCACCAAGAATTGCTGCCCGAGCCTGACTTGGACGAAGACTTTGAGGTGGATGTAGAGGACGTGGCGGTGCCGGTACCGGTGGAGGCCACGGCTTCTTCATTGGCAGAGCAGAATGACGTGTACCAGTTGCGGATGCTGGCGAGATCGTTGGTCTGTGTGGCGAGGGTGCAGGCGCTGTCGCAGACACCGGCGGTTCCGGTCGAGAAGGGCGTCAGGTAGGAATTGCTGCAGAAGCACTCGCCGTACTGCTGCACGCTGCCGGTGGCGACGGCCGGTGGCACACAGGCGCCGTTGGCATCGTAGAGGTGGTAGCAGTTGGTGGCGCACGCCGGGAGCGTCGAGAAGGGAACGATGGTTGTGCCTGGAGGTTAGCATAAGCCGAAACGAAGCAGGTGCGCACGGCGGAAGAGGAAGGAGCGCGACGTACTGGCCATTGTGATGATGTAAGCAGCAGCTCGTGTCGTTGATATGAGACCAGGATGTAGTCGGGTCGGTCAAGTGAAGTCGAACAACTCGAGAAAGCGGCTGATGTCGACGATGCCGTGATTGAGGTTGAGATTTGAGATTTGAGATTTGAGATGGAGATGCTGGGCGCTTTCTCAAGGTCGTCGAAATGAATCAATGCGGAAACCCCGGTAATTTGGGTGTTGCAACCCCAGCTCCTGCTAGAGTGGGTGATCACGCGGATTTGGTTTAGGCGTCGAGTGTCGAGCGCAGCTTCTACTTTGCAAGGAAACAATGAGGAGTGAGAAATGAGAACAATGCTGTGAAGAATGCAATCAGAGGTTGCAATGCTGCGGGCGCGTGTCGAGGACAGAGTTTTTGGAGTGGTTTGAGTGTTTTTGCTCTATTGGCGAGCTATTGTTGTTTAATGCCCGAATTGGAAAGTGGCTTGATTGCGGGAAGGGAGCCGACTCAGGAATGGCCTAACAAGCCTGGGGAATGAGCGGGAGGAGTCGAGGTGAGAAACAAGACACGGCAGGAACGAGCGACGTAATGGAAATCGAAACAGGAAACACCAAATAAACACGGAAGGCGCGTGTGTCGAGTGCAGATATCGTGAGATTAGAAGCGAGACGTCGACGAGAGGGTAGACTGTCGATGCAAGTAAGCGGTAATAACTGGGAAATGGCCGTGATTGTAGGCGTGGTCGAAAGTGGGCGAGTCGACAGAGTAGGGCGAGGCGAGTGGGCGGTGTCGATCGGAAGGGCCGGCAGCGTCGGAGAGAGGGCGGCGGCGAGCAGCGGGAAGAGCGTGAAAAGAAAAGACGATCAACGACGAGAGAGGAGAGATGCAGACGGGAAAAGAAGAGAGAGAAGACGGCCAGAGCAAGCGAGAGAGGCTGGACGAAAGTTGGCGATGAAGAAAGACTGCCGGCCCAGGAGAGACAGCAGATGGAAATAAGGAATTACAAGAGTCGAGACGGGCTAAAGTCGATGCGCAGTAGTAAGACCACTGTAAGTAGTAGTACGACGACTAAAAGACAAAAGACCACCAAAAGGCAAAAGTGAAAGCAAAAAGCAAAAAGCCACAGACGCCCAGCCGGGAAGGAAGCTAACGAGACTAGACTAGTGCTGCATACGAGCAGGTCAGATGGTAGGCAGCTAATCGTTAGTAGGTGGTGAGGTGGTGTTGGGCGAGCGAAATAAAATAACAGGCCGACGTAAGCCCCGGAATGAGGAAGGGGCTGTATGTGTGTATTACTGAGTGGTCTGCAGTTGGCATACTATTACATAGTATGTATCTTACTCTACTCCGTGCTCAATACTCAGCTAAAGACAAAAGCAAATGCTCACTCCCCAGAGAGGAAGGAAGGCCAAGCGTCCAAGACAGAAAGAACGAAGGACCCAGCAATACGGGATAACCGTGTGGAGCAAAAGAGCAAGAAGCACTCCAGCGGGTGTGCTACTGAGTACAGTGGCTAGTGGCTAGTGCCAAGATCCGTACTGTGAGTATTTGCAGTACTTTGGCACGCTATGATGTAGTAGTGCGAGGAATCTAATCACAGCAAGGTATGAACATGTTGAATGTATGAAAATATGAGACGAAAATGCAAAGATGTAAAAATGGGAGAATTGTTCTTTAGGTTTGGAACTTGGGGTCCGGCAATATGGAGTACGGAGTACATAATAGCATGTAAACGCAACCCTGGAAAACTTGGCAAAGGCGAATGTGATGGGGTATGGTGACGACTACTGTGTACTATTACAGGCGGCAGAGAGGCAAAAGACTGCAAAGACAGGGACCGAGGAGCGAGCAGGCATCTTATCTTGCTGGTACAGTACATACATACATACATACATAGGATCAGGAACAGGGAAGGAACAGGAACAACAGGCCAGGCCAGGCCAGAACAGAAGAGAGGCTACTGCACCGCAATTACTGTACTATGTATGCATTGTGCATATTCGGAGTTTATCTGGCGATCGCTCCTTCTCGATTTGTGACACTACTTTGGAAGGCACGGCTGCGCGTTCTTTCTCTGTTCTCTGTTAAACCTTTTGTATCTGAATTGTATCTGAGACGGTCGCCTTTCTTCCTTCTTCTTCTTCTCTTAAAACATACACGAGCTGGAAACCGGCCCAAAACGACAAGAACGCCTCCACGCCAATCGTTCCTTCCGCGCCAGCTGTCTTTCTTGCATGCATGCTGCGTCAGACAGGAGACGAGAGACACTGTGACGTGTATTGCAGCGGTGGCAGAGTCAGCCAAAAGTCAATACATATTAGAGCTGAGACTCGCATGAGCGCACATATATGGGGACTATGGAGCCGGCGACGCTTGTGTTGAGCATATTGGCCCACTTCATGAGAAGGAAGCGAAGAAGAAGAGACGGGGAAACGTAAGAGGGAGTTGCCCGTATTATGTATTAAGTCTATTATGTACTGGAGAATACACTCCGTATTAGAGTTAAAAAAAAAAAAAAGATAATCAAGGATGAAAAGCATAAGAATGCAGAGTATCGTAAACAGTAATTACCAGGAGCCCGTTAAGAATCGATGAATAATACAGGTCTTCATAGTATGTATGTAGGGTGAAGACGCGTAGTGGGGAAGGACTTGCCATTATTGGCGGCCTTGCGGATCGACGCGTACCCCTGAAGAGCTTCAAAAGAAGGAATGAGAACAAAAGATGGAAGGAGCGAACGAAAGGAACGAAGGAAGAAGGAACAAGGCAGGGAAAGCACGGATAGCGGCAGCGGCAGAGTCGTATTGGCAGAGCATCAACAAGGAGACAGGCAGGGAAACAGGCAAACAAGCATGGTAATATAACATAAGATATGAAAGGGTAAAGGTAAAAATAGACAGATGGGACGAGCGGCAGGGTTGTATTGTATTGATCAGATGAAATCAAGTAGGTACTACTTGTAGTATCATTACTAAGTAGAAGTAGAGAGTGATATTTACATCGCATTACTGGCTCTCAAAATGTTATTGTCCAGCGTGTATTTGCTTATTAATATTGATGCACAGCCTTGACATGCAGCGGCGTAGGCGTGGGTGTCTGTCACACAGACTAGTTGTCACCTTTCAGCGGCACCGAGGAGACTTTGCAGAGTGAGGTCTTGCCAAGACCCGTGCGTGCGATCGTGCTGAGACACATCTCGTACTCTGTGCATAGTGCTATATATTACATGTCTGTGCCTCGAGCAATGCAGTGATACCAAACGTTAGTGTAATAAAGTGAATAATCTGTCTTGAAAATATCTGCACATCTCTTCGGTCGTTTTGTTGTTGCTACTATGTAAATGGTGAATATAAACTGGTACAAAGATCTTGGGTATCATGATGCCAAGATGTGAGCAGGTGAGGGTGTCATGATGTGTAGTCGATCGCGTTCATAGCGCCCGCTCGCCCGCTTCTACTGCTGCTGCTCAAACCCCATCGGCGCCGCCACCGTCTCCAGCAGCCGCAGCGCCTCCTGCATAAACGGCGCAGCCCGGCCGCGCAGCCGCAGCGCCCACCGCAGCGCGTCCATCCGGCTCGTGCACCACTCCACCTCGTCCGCATTCTCCGTCGTCGCCCACAGCAGCCCAATCAGCGACCCGATGCTCACTATCTGGTACGCCGCCACGCCGCTCCAAAACGCCCCCGTATGCTCCGGCTGCAGCGAGTTCAGCACCTGCAGAGACGTCACCACGTGCTCGCGCGCCATGCTGCGCACCTGCCGCACAATCTCGGCCGGCGTGTCCGACGTCATCAGCCGCAGCAGCGCCCGGTGCAGCGCCACCTCCACCGCGATCCGCGCAACGTGCAGCGGCGCATTCGCGCTCAGCCGCCGGTGCTGGATGCAGTCGAGCGCCAGCGTGCCCGGCAGCGCCGCGTGCCAGCTCCGCAGCTTCTGCAGCAGCGGCATCGCCGCCGCCATCGCCGTCTCCGGCGCCGCCATCATGCGGTCCAGCGTGCCGCCGCGCCGGCACGCCGCCGACGAGTAGAACTGCGCCATGATCTCGCTCAGGATGTGCGCCAGCTGCGTCTGCTGCACAAACGCCTCGTAGCCGAGGTCGGTGTTGATCGAGCCCTCGGCCATGCCGCTCTTGCTGTTGCTCCCCGACAGGTCCTCGTCCACCTCGGGAAAGTCCGACAGCGCGCACGGCTGCAGGTTCCAGTTGTCGTCGTGCAGCAGCGGCGGCCGGCCGTGCACGAGCGCGCCCCAGCGGTCCTGGATGTAGAGGATGGCGCCCAGCCGTCGCCGCAGCCCCTTTTCCCACGCCGGGATGACCCAGTCTTCGCAGTCGACGTGCAGGCCAATGTTTTGCGCCACCGCCACCAGCTGCGCCGTAAAGAGCGCCGACGTCGGACCCATGCCAAACTTGCGCCGCTGCAGCAGCAGCAGGCCCGCCTGCAGCGTGCTGATCTTGGGCCGCTTCAGGTCGTCCGCCATCGTGCGCTCCGCCAGCACCTCCAGCGCCGCCTGCCGCTCCGCGCTCACATTGAACAGCGAGTCGCCCGAGCCCGACGAGCCCGATGCGCCGGGCAGCGACGCCGCATACAGGTGGTAGTCGAGCGCCAGCAGGTACACGGCGGCCAGCAGTGGTGGCGAGAACATGCGGTGCGAAAAGGCATACTTGCTGAGAAAGACGCCCTTGTGGATGATCGGGAAGCACGGGTGCACGATGCGGAAATACAGGTCCACGAGCGCCTTACCCGCCGGCCGCACCGCGTCTTCAATGGCGTCGCAGTCGGCCAGCCGCTGTGGCTCCGAGGTGGTCGCCTCGTCCGGGTACATGAGAAACGTCGACCGGCTGTCGACGCGGCGCGCCAGGCGCACAAACGAGCGCGACGGCGACGATGTCGACTTGTCCGTGGCCGACGGCTCATTGGACACGTTGCTGGCGCCCGCGTTGCCGTCGAGCCGGCACAGGCCCAGCAGCTCGGGCTCGTGGTAGCTGCTGGGCCCGATGAACTCGGGATGTGTGTTGAGGTCGAGGCCGACGGTGCCGGCCATCAGGTTGACCATGTCGCGGAACGCTTCTGCCGCGGCGGCATCAGCCGCTGTACTTGAAGACGTCGAACTATTGGCCGTGTCGGTGCTGTTGGCGGCATTGCCGGTGCTGCCGGCAGATGACGAGGTGTTGAAATTGAAATTTACGTTCGAGTGGCGCTCGCGCGTAAGCATCAGCGCATCGGGCGACGTCACAATGCTGGCTTCCGGCGAGTTGGCCGAGTAGGTCGGTGTGTCGGGCAGGTCGAGGTCGAGCGAGGAGAAATTGGACAGTGTCGAGTTGAAGCTGCTTAGATTTAGATTCATGTTGCCCATGCTGCCCATGTTGTTCATATTGTTCATGCTGTTCATGTTGCTCATGGGCGGGCCCATTGCCGATGTATTGTTTGACTGCAGGTGGGCCGACTGCCCGGGCGCCGTCGCCGTCGCCGTCGCCGTCGCCGTCGCATTCGTGGCTGCTGCGGCTGCCGCGCTCGTCGGCCGCGGTCGTGCCAGGGGTCCCCGCAGGTACGTGCACTGCTTGCCGTGGAAGGCGCACAGCACGCACTCGTGCCGGTCGGGCGGCTTGACGCACCGCGTCTTGCGCGCCCGGCACGAGTCGCACGGCCGCGCGCGAGTAGTCAGTGGCATTGGTCGGCGTCGGGATTCTCGATTGCCGATTGTCGAGGTATTTCTTATCGTTATCGCACCGCGGGGCTGTCGTGGCTGGAATCAATGTTGTCGCTGTTGGAAGTCAGCCGTTGGGTGGCCGTTGGGAGAACGGTTGGAAGTGAAATTGTTCAGTTGTCCAATTGTTCCCGGAATCGGTACGGATATCAGACATCAATACTACACGGTGCTAGATAAGAAGACGGTCCAAGAGCACCAAGGCCCAATAGTGCGGAAATAGTCAGAAAAAGATTAAAGAATAAAATGTATGACTACTCGAGCCGGTCTTCCATTATCGGAAGGCGCGATACGGATGGATAGCGGCAGCATGATGGAAAAAGTGGAGGATCAGCAATGTGGGGATTGTCTGGTATCGATAGCTGTGTATCAACTGAGGTATGTATCCAGGTGAGCGAGTCCAAGACAACTGTCGAAGCAAGATCTGATGATTCGATGGCAAGTGCTTATCTCTGGGAGGCTATTGGCATTGGCAGAGGAGATGTTATCAGTGATATCAAACGAGTAAGAAGGCGTTGATAGATGCAGCAATATCACGTGTGTGGGGGTGTCTGTCTGGTATGTGGTCAAGCATGGAAGGTGCGACGAGGGGAGAGAGGAAGACAGAAGACTGACTAGACGACTGAGCAAATGATTGCAGATGATGTAAGCAACTGGGCTGGAGGGCTGGCATACGAGGCAGGAACGTATGGTCGTTGTAGCGCGTGCCTTTATTAGCAAGATGAGTAGTAAGTCAGCAAAGCAGCCAGGATGGGCATATAAGATATAAATAATTTGAAGAAGAATAGTACCCTAGATCAAATTAGAGAAATGTGTGCCAGAGGCTTGCTAGGTGAATCAATGACGAATCGGGAATTGTTTTGGACGCACGGTGACATTCTCGTGTAAGTCGATCATGATTATGTCAGCATTGCATCGGCATGTGTCCTCCTGTCAAGATGAGAGCTGTTGTTTTATCTCTATTTTTTGTGCAGAGTTATCATGTGCAACGCCATGAATATTTCTGAATATTCATATACAATAACAGAAAGCTGCTGTTTTACTAGCCCGAGTCTTTATGCCTGTTGACAGCGGCTTGGCCCAACCGCAAGCTAGGCCAGTTCCGTCAGGCTGTTGAAAGAAAGACGAAGCGAGCTGAGATGGTCACATCGGCTAGAATCCAGGGCAAAGGTGCAAAGATGAAGCAGAAAGAGACATAGTTCAAGCAAACCTCCATTGGAGTGAACATAGAAGAAGCCCATGTATGTACTTTTTATCTCCCGATTTTATGACATCTGCATGAAACATAAAGATCGTCCCGGTGCAGGTGAGAAGAGGCCGGCAAGAAACAACTTGGGTTTAAGAATCAAACGGACAACTGACTACAAAGTGAGGTGATATTATCCCTTGCATTCTTTGATACAACTCCACAGCAGAAGGTGAGTTGCGTACCGCATCGAGCCTCTCGTTTTTTGTATTATCGGTCACGAGCAGCCACCTCAGCCAAGGATGGAAAAGCAGTACGCAACTTATTCAAGATATTCTTATTCGATGTATCTGATCAAAGGTATGCTGCAAGATCTCATACTTCATCGCCCATACACAGCCCAGTAAGTCGTACAATCAAAGATGGTGTTCTTTGTGTGCCAGCTTCCGGAAAGGGGAGGGCGCAGTATTGACAACACCTTTCCAAATAATACCATACCACACCTGGCAGAACATGCAGACAGCTGCACAAAGAAGGCAAATAACGGCGAAGAAGGCCGACAAGGATGTCCTTGATGAAACGACAAGTGCTCACACCGACTGCATCTTTGGTCAAAGAGCATACCCAAAAATAAAATCTCCAAGAGGTGCAGGATGTATTGGCATCGACAATGTCAAAGGACAGACTGGGACGGGGCTGGATGCTCGAACAAACCCGGGCTGAAGGCTATAGCCGGCCTTCGACTGTCAACTCGATGGCTGTCATATCATCTCTCATCTACTACTAGGTCCCTTTATTCTCTCTCTTTCCCTCTCTTTTCTTGTTTTTTTCTCTTGTTCCCTTTTTCTTGCTCGTCGCTTCTCGCCATACCGACATCACCCTCGTACACATCATGAGACTGCTCACTTTGGCCATGGCCGCCGCGGCCGCACATGCTGTGCAAGCACTCGGTTTGAACGCCAACATCGACGCCCATGAAGATCATAGTGAAAAGAGAGATCACGATGCCGACGTCAAAGTCACCACCACGTCAACCGCCGCCACATCAACCGCCGCATCGTCTACTTCAAGCGTCACCCCGACGCACACCATTGCCGTCGGTGCTGTAAGTCTCTCCAACTGTATTTTCTGACGGCTTCGACTGCGGCCAAATATGCTAATTGTCAGACCGGATTTACATTTACACCAAACAATCTCACCGTGGCCGTCGGCACCGTTGTCGAGTTCAACTTCTACCCCGGCAACCACTCGGTCGCCCGCAGCGCCTACAAGTTCCCGTGCATCCCCTACGAGAACACAGGCGCCAACCGCGTCGGCTTCTTTTCCGGCTTCCAGGATACCAATGTCTACTCCACAGACGGGCCAAAGTACCGCATCCTCGTCAACAGCATCGAGCCCATCTTCTACTACTGCTCAGCCCCGTCATCGTGCATGGGCCATGGCATGATTGGTATCATCAATGCGGTAGGCATCTCTTTTTTTTTTGGCCTGTTTTTAGAGAACGAAGAGGCCTTGCTAACAAACAGAACTCAACATGGACTTTAGAAACCCAGGAAGAGTATGCCGCCAACACGACCATCCAGCTGTCACCCGGCGATCCTCTGCCCTCGGAAGTGGCGCCGTCGGCGTCGTCTACTAGCACGAGTACAGCGTCGGCGGGTGGCCACAATGTCGGCGAGATTGTCGGAATCGCTGTTGGTGTCGTCGCTGCCGGCCTTGCCGCTCTCGCTCTCACCGGCTGGTGCTGCATCCGCCGCAACCCGTACCTCCAGCGCCGCTTGCACGAGCGTCGCCAGCGGTCCCAGAACCAAAGCCAGCATCGCACACAGAATGACGACCCCGACTATGACGACGCCCGTGGCATGCCCAGCAATAACAATACCAACAGCAACCCGCTGTCGCCCATGACGGCGTCGTCACGCCACGGCACACCGTCCACACGCCAAGGCACTCCCGGCTCGTCCTCGTCCATCTTTCGCAAGTACAGCAAATCGCCACCGCCGCTGGGCACCCACAACCACCGCGGCGTGACGCCGGTCATGGCGGATATGACCGAGTATATGGCGCAGGTAAACTACAGACACCGCACACCGCCACCCGTCCCGCCGCTGCCGCCACTGCCACAGATGGCGCAAATGGCGCAGATGGCGCAGCTCTCCCACCCCATGACTATACAGCAGTATGCCCAGCATGCCCAGCACGCCCAGCAGACCCAGCACGCCCAGCAGACCCAGCATATGCCGTACCACATGCCGCACCCGCAACAAATTCAGCAGCAGCAGCAGCAGCATAGCCAACAACACCGGCAGCATTACTACCCCGGCCTACCCGATTACTCCAACGCGCCACGGTACATGTCGCCCCTGCAGAGCCATCCGTTCTACGACACCGTTCAGTAAGCCACCCCCTTGCGATATATATATATGCTACCAGAACTAGCCAAAGCCATATTAACTAACAGCACACCGCCGGCTCCGGTCGAACTGCCGACGGCCGTGGCTCTGTCACCTAATTTGGCCAACCCGGCTAGGAGCACGAGCTCGGCAGCCCGCGGCAACTACCAGGACAGAGCGTATGTGTCCAACTATATGGTCAACTCGGGCGTGCAGCACTCGTCGGCGGCAACGTCGACTGCTGCTAACAACCGGCCGCTACCGCCACTGAAGGAATCGCCGACTATTGGGGGGGCGGCCAGCTCGTCGTGGAATAAGAATGGCGAAGCTTCTTAGCCTGAAATTGGGGGTGATATGTTTTGTCTTTTTTATATTGTTTACTTTTTATATTATACATGCACTCTGCAATTTTATTGTATCTTATAATATATCTTTTATTGAATCTTTTATTCTTTTATTCTTATATTATATATTATATTTGATAATATTGACAGAAATTGCAAGCATTGATATCAGCAACTTTAATTCAACATAACGGAATAAAACCTGGCAAAATTACAAATGAATTATATAGCTAACCTTTCCCTTTGAAATGCTCCCTATATATGCCATACAAAACGTCATTCTTCCACGTACGGCCATAGATACTGGAAAGCACGGGATCCCGTCCGCTCTCCCCTAGTTAAACCAGTAATCGGCGGATTAGTAGTTGGGTCGGTGACGACCAGCGAATACCCTCTGCTGTACGTTTTCTTTTTGTGATTATTCAGTCTTTATTTTTGGATAGGCTGTGAGTGCTTTGTATTTCCGCGCACAGACCTGGATACTCGGTTTGTCTAATTATTTATTTTTAGATACACATCAAAGTAGGTCGTGCGTCGAGTTGACAACTCGAGTTGACAAACACTTTAGTTATCAACTGCGGTTATTACTAAGCAATGTTGTCGTTTTAGACTTAAACGGCAGCCTCGTGCATCCCCGTTTCGGAAACTATATTTACACTTATTAAATTATTTGCCAGTCTCGTCCATCGCTCAATGCCATTATTCGTCGCCGCCTTTTTTGATGTCGTCTCTCATGCACGTTTTGTTGCCCGGCATCAAACTAAGATGTCACCTGCGGAATTTGCACTTTTGGTACTCCCGCTCCCCACAGAACGCTGTTACGCTATTGCACAGTCCCTGGCTGGCATGGCTTGCCAGCAGCCGCGGGACTCCAGATCTAAGATAAGACGCAGCTACGCAACTACAGTGCTTATGTGCCATTTTGTGCAGCATGTGGAAGTATACAGCAGTGGATTATACATCGTACAGACATACATGTGTGAAGCTGTGTCCCAAGCAGATCTAACTTGCGCGGCTGCTGTGCGACTTGTGCAGATCGCTTTGTGCAAACGTAATTGTGCTACTGTATATATACGCAGAATGTGCACGAATATAGAAACGGCAATAGCATGCACAAGAAGCAGGAATTCCAAATATACGAGCAGAGTCAATCAACGAGGGAGCGGAGGACGGACATAAATCGAATATCCATGAATAGATAAATTGCAGGGGAGAGTATTGTCATAAATCATAATCACAGAAAGAAAGCTTCCTGCTTGGCAAATGCAGCAGCAGTACTCTGTAAAGCACAGCTGAAAAGCACATAATAGCGCATCAGAAATGCAAACAAAAATCAACGCAGAAACGAGATCACCGCAATGCTATGACCAAGTCGTAAAATCGCAGGAGCCAGGACGGAGAAAACAAACATAACCAAATTGGAAAAAACAGCAACGCGAATCAAATGCAAAATGATCATGGAACATGCCCAAGACCAGGCAGCGAAGAAAGTCCACAGCCCGGGGAAACAAAAGTAGGAGGGTAATGCTGTGAGGAGCAGGCAAACAGCCTGCTGGCCAGGGCTACCAGTCCTCGCCACTTGCTGCCCCATAGCCGCGTACATACCCGAACAAGACCCTGCGCCCGCGTTGGAGCGACGGGAGCAGCAACCTCGTCATGAAGTTACAAAGGGCTGTTGCTGGCTGCGGAGTCTGGAGAGCGAAACCCACCGCCATCATATCTGACAGCATCAGAAGAAATAGACACTTGTGGATTTTCATTGCGGGGTGTGCCCGGAGTTTTCGGTGGCGCAGAACTCGAATTATCATCAATCCACCCGCCAATGTTAGAGATATCGTGGACTTGATCCTTAAAGTTAGGCAAGTGTATCTGAAGTATATATGTCATAAAACGTACCGGAAGAAGATGGGGAAGTCATGTTGAATGGCTTTTGGTTCGTGATAGAGAGTAGATAGAATTTCAAGGACAAGAAAGGCCGGGGCAGATTGGCTGATGCGCAAAGGACTGCCTTGGAAGATGACAATAACAGCAAAGCTAAAGAAAAAACCGTAGAGGCCCTGGCAGTGACCACCAAGCAGAGTCATTGAATGCGGAACCGACGATACTTATAGACATTATTCCGATGCAGCAGAGTTCATCATTAGCATAACCTGAACCCCTTTCTCTTAAATTTACATATTTTATTTACATTCACGTCAATAAGCTACAGCCCAGGATCTGCGTATCTCGCTTTTTTATTTTATTTGCCAGTTAGCTTTTGGACATTTTTCTTGGATATTTCAAATCACAGCACAATCCAAAATCACAGACTAGCAGCCAGTACGGGCACTTGAACACATCACGCGGACACCATGTGCCGTGGGCTGCTTTGCTGGCCATATTATCGACCAAACGCGCACCCCGATCAGCAAGAAGCAATACGACGCTCCGATATAATGGCATTTTATCATCAATCCGCGCCGTCATGCATTGTATGTCAGATACTACAGCGTCATTTTGGAAAGCGAATTGTGCCCAAGCTAATAGCCGACGCGGATGAGACCGACAAGCAACGAAACGATTACCAGCTCGACGAACCAACAGAAACGACAACACGCTCACCGACCTCCCGCCAGCCCCAAACCTGCATGGTGGCTGCGGGATCTTGTCTCGGGACCGTATGTAGCTTCAGTCAGCATGTGATGCGATGCCAACCACGGTCTTGGTCACTCGTCTCGGCCTTGCCCGCTTCCTGCAGCGACCCACAAAGAATAAGACACAGTAAACACAGGCTGATTAAGTTGATAAAGTCGACGTAGTCTTTGAGATACCGTATATGAGGTTGCTGCGAGATAATTTGTTTGGTCCATAAAGGGCGCATCTCGCGATGGCGGTGAACAAGCCTTGCTGCTTGGGCCGAAAACGAAAACAAAAACAAAAACACGAGATACTCCAAGGGCCGTAGTGTAGGAAACCGCAAAAGACCGGTGAGGATGTAGCATTGATTAGCCCAAAGTATTGTAGGATTACAAAACACTAGATTCTAAACATGCGTAGGGCCAAGATGACAGCGTTATGAGACTACGGGAACGCAAAGTACGGAAAAAATCTAGGACGACAATGGAAAATATTCCCATAGACAAGGGTGAATAGAGCCGTGCCATAAAGCCGTGGCAACCCCTCTTGTGCTCCGTCCCGCTCCGATACACACTCTCAAGGCCAGCAAGGAAGAGCCTCAACACCGTGGCATCTCATTGGTCTGAATTCAGGGAATGAGAGGCGTCACTCCGATAAGAGGCCCGAAGCAACACTGAATTGCACCGAACTTCCACTGAGAGCGAGTGTACGGGCGCGGACCGGACACACATATCGATAACAGGTAAATTCAGACGAAGGCGGTAAGCCGAGTCCAAGCGATGCTTTGCTATCACGGGCCCCAAAGCCACTTATCTATCCAAACTCAATGGGGTAGAAGTGAGCCAAGATACGTACAGTATGTGATTTTGCCGGGATATCGAAAACTGGCAAATCACAAGAGACACTAGAAACAAGCTGGGTCATGGGGGTAGCGACACGACAATAAATGGGTTGACTCGGCGATGCAAGGTATGACGTGCAACAGCGGGCTGAGATTGGCAATTGTGAGAATGGGACGACAGCATCAAGATAAGAAGTGACGAAAATGGGACACAGCAGATAAAATAGGCTAGAAAGCTGGTCACTTTGAGCAAAGCTTGCCGAAGAACGCGGTATTGTAGATCGCATTGCAGCTACATACGTGGTCGGTGTTGTACCGTATCGATACCAAGCCAGCCACCGCTGGACTGTGTCCGTTGCGACAGAGTAAATGTTCGGACTTTGTGGAATCCGATCCTCCGATGTCTGCGGACACACTGTCGAGCATCGGCGAATGTGCATTCAACCACTACACAGCTACATACGGCGGATAGTCTATAATGGCGGTCAGCATGCCACTCGCGCTGCAAAGCAGTACCTGATAATCTTGCACCCAGCACGCGCGCTCCCGCCTTGGTCGAGCACGCACGCTCACTGACGACATCTCCGCCTCCCTGGACAACAAAGATCCCTGCGCGCAGTTGTATTGCTGCACAGTCAGTAATCTGTCATTGCGCTGTCAGTTGTGACAGTTGCTTTAGCTCCTACAGGTCTTTCACTTGCACCACCACAGTATCAGATGCCCTGTTGCAAGTGCAGTAGTACATATTGTGCATCTTGACCAATATCGTCAGGCGCGTGAGTGGGACATCCTTGCCACGGTGCATATGCATGTCGCGGCCCCCAAACACACTGGTTTAGCCAGTAGAATACCAACGAGTGGCTGAAGTATTGACTAAAATAGTAGAGAATAGAAATATAAGAGACCGAAGCAGAGAAAAGCCACCCTGAGGCCATCTCACTCTACTTGACATACAGCGATATTCTGCATGCACGCACTATGTAGAGGAAACGGGGGAATCACAATTAAATAGCTCAATGCAATAGTCTGGAGGATAGGTCCGAGTCCGATGGTGAAATCTACCAGGTTAAGCATAGAGTTTTACTTGTAATGTGAGGTCGAAGCAGTCAGAGACTCTGTCATTTTGGGCTTACAATGAGCCGAGCTGCCCCTGTATGTCTATAAACGAGTGCACCTCAGACATGGCCAGAAACAAACGAGAACAGGACGAGAACAAACAAACAAACAAGCGAAACCCAACCCAGAGTGTTGGATACCCTAGACGGGACTTGATATTGGGTATCATATTACTATATTCCTGCTGCATCATCACATATGCACTCGTCCAAAAGTGTGCCCATAGTGCAACGGGACTGCTGCTCTGTAGAAAAAAGAAGAAAGCAGAGCGAAGCAAAATCGTAACACCTGCAACACGCTTACACTAGGGGTGCCGAGACAACGACACCCCCCCGTGTGCAAAAGGCCAAGAGCTATCAATGTGATGTGTAAAATGCACAAGTCCAAACCCGCTGCAATGACAAAAAAAGGCTGAGAACAACAGACCGCCGAGAATATATACAAACACAAGTATACGCAGCCTAACACGTAAAAGGCTAAAACCAAATGTCCGATACAAGGTCTGGGATGGCGTTGAAGTAGTTGAAAGCGTCGGCAGAGTAGCTGGTAAAGAGATTGGGCGACAGCGCCGAGTTGCTCAAGAGGGTATACTCTGACGCCTCTGGCACCTCTGATACGTCTTGCTGCTGGTCAGCTGCACCGTTGTCTCCGACACCAATCCCGGCAATATTGCCAAGATGGGCACAAGTATCCGTGGTGTTTGCGGTTGCATTTGCAGTTGCTATTATGTGCGAGCTTGCATGCGAGCCCAGGCTGTAGTTAAGACTCGGTTGGAAGTTCAAGCCCAACCCCATGCTGGACGTGACTCCCGCACTCGATCCCGCGTCTGGAGCTAGGCCGCTCACCACGTCGGCGTTATTTATCATCTCCGGTAGTAGCGCAGTCGCACATGGTCCGCTGCAGGCCTGTACTCTGTGTGCTTTCTGTAACCGCTGTGCATTCTCCCCATTGTTCCTGTCACGTTCTTGGTCACGCGCAGACGCCTCCTTGAGCCAAATGTTCTTGAGCGTGGTGAACTTGCGGATGGAGATCAGCAGCGGGTCATACTCGTCCGAGCTGCCCGCGATGCCGCGGTCGTCTTCAACATCTGCGCGGCTTGCGCTATTGCGCGCACGGGGGCTGTGCTGCGCGCGAAGCTGGTGGCACATGTTTATGATGCGGTCGAGGGTGGGAAACAGGTCGGCGGCGGACCGCACAGCGTCGCTGTCCCACGCTGGATCTTGTACGACAGATAGTTTTTGCAGGCACACGAGCACGTAAAAGAGCTGAAAGTACGTGCCACTCGGCATGCACATGTACAGCGGGAGGGGCCACGCCAGAAAGCGGTCCAGCCAGGCCTTGACCGATGTGAGGCAGCGCTTGTAGATTGCAACGCGGGCCATGTTGATGTTGGGCACTAACCAGGGCGGCTGGTACGGCTGGTAAGGGTGGTAGTGTGACGGCCGTTCTTGTTCTTCATGGGCCATGCATGCAGTCACATTAGGGTTGGGCCTGGCGAGGGTCGTCTCGTGGATGGTCAGGACGGCAAAGTGATAGAGGCAGTGTGTCGCAACTGGCAGTTAGCCTTTTTGTTTTTTTCTTCTTTTCTTCTTTTCGTTTAATTGTCGCGGGGTAAAGTAAACAAGTAGCCACATACAATTGTCAAAGTGGACGCTGTCGCCTCCAGCGACGCCGGCGATTTCGTCTAGCTGGGACTGAAGAGAATCCGTATAGGCAGTCGACACAGGCGGTGGGTTCAACGGGACGGCCGACTTTCGCCCATTGTCCTTATCTTTTTCTGTCTCTTTTTCCCTGGCCGTCTGCTGGGTGAAGCAGGCCGTATTGAGGCTCTGGTCTATTGATAACGAGCAGCGCACGTGGTTGATGAGAAGCTGCATCTTGACATGCCTCACCAGGGTGGCGTCTTGCGGGACTGTGCTGTTTTCGGCTACAAAGGATAGGCAGTAGTCCAGGTACGGGGACCAGCGCAGGCCGTCGGCCGATCGGAACATGTTTGCAGCCACCGTCGTCACGAGGTAGACGCCCAAGACGGCGCGACGCTCTTCCATGGTGCGCTCGGCTTTGAGCAGGGTGGCAGGAATGCCGGGAACGGGGACGACGGGAACAAAGCGCTGGGCTCGCGTCGACGGCTCCAGCAGTGGTGGCACAGGCAGGCCCAGGTCCCACGCCACCGTGACAGCCATCTGCGCGACAAGGGTCGAGAAGTTGCGGTGTAGCTTGTCCTTGGCAGACAGGTTGACCCAAGTCACGAACGTGAGCATGCCCAGCAGGTGGTCCAGTGAGCGCTGGCCGCCCTCGACGACCTGGTCAATAATCGCGCGGCGCGTGGCTGCGGCAGACCTGATGCACTGCTGAGGCTGGAGCGAAGTAGATGCTCTGATGCACGTCCATGTAAACGGGTACTTGCCCCGAAAGACGCGAGCGGGCATGTCGGGGGGGATATGCATAATGGGTACGAGCGGCAGCATCTCATCGCAGAAGCGGCGGAGACACATTTCACTCTCGTGCGGAAGCATGCCATCATCGTCATGCTCGGGGATGGTGTTTGTGGCCGACGGAGCAGACTGTGCCGATTCAGACGAGGCGTGCGTGGTCGCAGTGGGGCATGGCGTCGTAGATGATGTTGCTGTAGCCGAAGCAGACGACTGTGTAGTGTATGCATCATTTCGAGGATCAGTATCGCAATCTGCTCTGCCACTGCGCATTTCATTGTCGGGGTCGGTGTTAGTGGCCTCGTACACTGGGCTATCATGGTTTCCGGCCGAGCGTAAGCTGAGACGCGGGCTACCTTGAAGAACAGTCAGCGCTTCGAGCGAGCCGACAGTGCCGGACGTCTTCAAGAGGTCAACCAGGTCGTTGAGCTTGGCTTCGAGACGTGCCGACCTTGATGTCGATTTGCCAGCGCCGACCGAAGACCTGGCCCGTCTCCTGGACTGTGGTGCTACTGTAGCGACTGGCTCGCACTTTTTGCTCAGCCGGTGACACCGTTCGCAGCCCCCAGCACCATCGCCCCGTAAAATGCACTTGCACTTGATACGAGCACAGTTGATACACGCTTTATTTGTGCGGCGGCCAGCAGACGGTTCGTGCGGAACAGACGTCCGATGCCGGTCGTTGACCAGCAGATGGCTCATTCTGGAGTAAAGCGAGACCGTCTGGAGAGAGAGAGCGCGGGAGAGAGTGAGAAAGATCCCGGCGGCTTGGATGTGCTTGGCAATGCTTGAATGGCGTATAGTAGAAAAACGATGAGCATAACATAGAATGCCGCCGGTAAGATTTGTTCACTTGCGTGTGCCGTTACTTATATCATCGTGATGTCACTTTATAGGGCCGGGGCCGGGAATCATGTTCGTGTAAGTCGTCTGACCCGGCGGAACCGGGAGGCACAGTTTGAAAAAGCCGGGTCCGGACGGCGTGAGACTTACGTAAGCCATCATCATACAAGAACATGGTGGTAGTGTTAATAGAAGTTTACCGTTGTGGACTGTGCAGAGTCCACTATACACACCACAATCCACCTAAATGAGACGCGCAGCCAATCAGCGCCTGTCATGTTTGAGCTGTCAACGAATAGGGGGTTTCAACTCGAGCAGCCAGCAGCTACAACACATACAGAGCACAAAGTAGCCACAACGCCAACCGTCGGAGCGCTTGTGCGCCATGGCACCGTGTGGCACGGCACGGTGTCAGTCGCACAAGCGACACTAGCAGTGTCCTACGGTGGTACATAGTACTAACAATTCAGCCCCCAACTTGACCAACCTGGAGTCAATGCGCGCGATTGATATTACCGTCGGGATTGTTCCGAGAGAGGAAACCAACCGTTGAGTGAGCGGTATTTGTTGTGAAAAGAAATGAGATGAGGATATCGAGGGAGATGAGTTGGCCGAGTAAAGAGTGCTCTTTCCTGGTGCCTGGTGTGAAGCAGCCAGACAACTATCGTGAGAATTCCGGCGATCGGAAAACGTCGTCCACCGGGATATAATGATAAAGCGATCCCGAAAAGCCAACAGAGCGCATCTCGCCGATCTGTTGATAGTATCGACACTGTGTGTGTACTCTGCAGACGTCAGTGCTGGTCGTATCTCAGATTCGGACTCGCTCATTTATTGGGAGTAGTTCCATCCCGGACCCTGGCAGGCCAGGCCTTGTTTCGATATGCATCAGCATCTTGAGATCCTTTATAAGTTTTGCTGCTAATAGTATCACATTCACTACCCGGGGCTGATCATAAGATGCTGGGGGGGCGTAATGGCTTCTAGCTTCCAGCTTCCGCCTTTTGGTCCCTCGGCCTTTCTCTTTTCTCTGCCCTGGTCGCTCCACCGATTCCTTAATGTAAAAGATACAATGTATTACTGTATCCTGCGATGTACTGAGTACTGAGTACAGAATATTCCCTGCTCCAGACCCAAACATTGGGGGCGCTTTTTCGATTTGTCCTTTCCCGTTTCTACCTCTTTCCGCGCCGTGCTATGCTTCACTGCATTGTCGACAGCCCGGTGCTACTGTACCTGGGCAGCAGTACTCGGTTTTCGGGAACTCGTACATGCTACAGGTATATGTACAGTATTGCGGGCGTGTTGGCAGGGACTAGACATATTGTACATAGTAGTAGCTCCGTAGCACTGACAACAGCCAAACGACAACTAGAAAGCAGCAAGGCAACACAAAGACACTGCAAACGAAACAATAGCCATGCAGATCACTGCGGTGTTGGGATGGAAAGGGGAAATGCCCGCCGATCGGTCCACAATTACACAATCTGCGGGTGGCACAATCTTCTGATTCGCGCGCGTTTCGTTTCTTTTTGCGTTCTTTCGTATGTACAGTACTACTGTTATGTGTGGTTAAGAGTCGGGTGCGATGATGCTTCGAGGCTTTGATTTGCTGCATTGATTCTATGCATCAGGTTTGGGTTTGGCTGGTTCATTCTTGCAGCCGGGTAGAGTCTTGCGCCCGAGACCTTTCTTCTGAGATATGTCTTCCCTCTGCGTTGTCAGAACGGCCACGTTGGTGTTGGCTGGCGTGCATGATGTCAATCTCTGAGGTTAAGCCGTCCTTCGATTGCCGGTTGTCGTGTCGCGTCTGCTCGTCTGCTGTTATGCTTCTGCTATCATGCTCTTATGCTCATCTACTATCTACTCTACTATCTGCTCTTCTACTGTTGCTGTCTGCTCTGCTGTCTGCTCTTGTCTTCCGCTCTCTCACTCCCCTGCCGGCGTATCTCCCTCATTTGTTGCGTGTCTTGGTTCTCGTGTCTTGCACGTTGTCCAGCACGCGTCAACTTCATATATCCGAGTTCTGTTTTCTTTCGCATATATCACCTTGTTCTTTAAACGATATATATAAGTACTGCATTCTCGTGTACTTTTACCCTTGACATTAACCTCGACCAGCCCTTGCTTTAGCACCCGGTGCCTGTATCCGGCCATACTAATTTTGATTTTCCATTTCATTCTCCATTTCGGTATCCCCCCCGTCTGCTGTCCACTGATCTGCCCTGCGGCTCCCTCCGCGCGACTCAGCTTACGCCGCTTCTCTGCAGGTCTTTAGGCGATTTCCCTTCTTTATTGTTTCTTTCGTTTCAACTCTCTTGTTCCGATTCCCTTTTTTTGTTTCTAGTTTTTTGTTTCTATTTTTTTTTTGTTTATCTTTTTTCTTCTGTTTCTCTTCTTTCTTTTCTTTCTTTTGTGCATGTCCCTGGCGGGGGTCTCGACAAGCGAAGCGACATGACCTTGTAGCAATCACCTTTGATCTCTTGCTGTACTGTGTACATCGTACATGTGCCTGGATGCGTATCCCATCTACTCTGCACGGTGTACCATGTACTCGGCAGCAACCAGCATCGCATGATCCTTCTGCCCTCTCCCTGTCGTAATTACCCAACACTTCACTTCCTCTCTCGTCATCGTCGTGTCTTACCTTGGCCGAAATCGTAAAAAACAGAGAGCTATTAAAGTAAATATCCTGTCAAACCCTGAATTCGAGGGTAAGGCGTGGCGGAAGTGTTCTTTCGACTCCTGCCTTTCTTCTGCCGCTCCCTCTGCCGCCTTTCCGTGTTTTCTCCTTTTTGACCTTTGATTCTTCTAAATAGTACGAAGCAGTACGATACCGTCACCCACCGACACTGATCGGTCCTACGTCTGACACGGCGCAGTCGATTGCCTCTTTTGCAAACACGTGGTGAACATCATTTAAGTGTTTGATAGTCAGACATCAACAGACCAAGCGAAAGCGAAATAGAAACAGAAACAGACCAGTACTACACAGTAGCCTTCCTTCGATACGCCCTTCCATCTTCCACTTCTCTTTTTCCGTGGCCTCGCCGTCTCCTCTTCCTTCACCTTTCTACAAGGTACATACGTCTTCCAGATCCAGATACCAGAATACAACGGTCTCCCTTTTTCAACTTAACCAGCTTCCTCCCCGTCTTCTCCCCGTTTTCTTTCCCGCGTCTGTTCTCGCTCTTCATTCCAGTCCTTGCTTTTGGGTTTTGCCTTTTACTTGCTACGTTCTACTTTCGACCTTCCAGTTCCTTGGTCCTTGGTCCTTGTCTTTATTCTCCGGCTTTGCATCCTGTCGTTCCCTTGACTTCATTCTCACTCTCGTTTACAACTTTGTTTTTATTACTCGTCGTCGGCTTCTTCCTCTTAAATTCCTATCCGCATAGAGCTCTGACGCTTTCTGACACGCGGGCATGTCACACACCTTTAGTCGCTGATTCGACACTCCTCGTGGGCAAAACGCCCCCGACCCCGATCCCGACCCCGACTCATCATCAGATCGCGCCACCATCTGCGCACATCCAGTTTCGGGCATATCGTACATCACAGCTACCTCGGCATCAACGGAACTCGGGAACGGTTTATTCGGTGTATGCATCTGCATTTGCTTTAGCGGTTCGGCACCATTGCCTACGTTCTGTCTTTTTATTATATCTAGCCACCTAGCCACCCCGGAAGCTTTAGCCAAGACACATCGCCAAGCAACAAGCAGCACCTCCATTGGCTCTTGAGCCTCGAGTCTTAAGTCTTGATCACCCAGGTCTTCTATCAAATCCACACATTCACAATGGAAAAGTTAAGGTCGATTGAGCTCGACGAGCAGACCGGCCGTCCTGTCGCACAGTCTTTACAGTCTTCACGACAGCAGCAAGAAGAACAACAACAACGGGAACATGAACAGCAGGTTGCCGACAATAGCAACTCCAAAATTGGCCACCTCAGCGGCATCAAGCTGGGCCTCGTCATTGCCAGTCTCTCGCTCTCTGTGTTTCTCGTGCTGCTCGACTCGTCTGTCATCTCAACGGCCATTCCCAAAATCACAGACGACTTCCACTCGCTCAAGGATGTCGGCTGGTACGCCAGCTCCTACCAGCTCGGCAGTGCCGTGCTGCAGATGCTGACGGGCAAGGTGTTTAACCACTTCAGCCTTAAGTGGTCATATATCGCCTTCTTTCTCATCTTTGAAGTCGGCTCGGCCCTGTCCGGTGCAGCGCAGTCGTCCGCCATGCTCATCATCAGCCGCGCCATCTCCGGCGTCGGCGCATCGGCTCTCATCAACGGAGCCATCACCATTGTTTCCGCCTCGGCTCCAATTGAAAGACGGCCTGCCCTAACGGGCATTATCCTAGGATGTAAGTCTATAGCTACTGCTCTCATATTTGATATTTAAAAAAAAAAAAGGTTTACTAACCCACAGTCTCACAACTTGGTGTGGTGTTTGGCCCCCTGATTGGCGGCGCCTTCACCACGGGCTACACCTGGCGCTGGTGCTTTTACATCAACCTGCCTCTGGGCCTGATTGTCGCCGTGCCGCTGCTGCTCATCCACATCCCCGAGCAGATCCCCAAGAAGGCGCCGCGCGAAGTGATCCCGCAGCTGCACAAGCACCTCGACCTTGTCGGCTTTACTCTGTTTGCGCCCTTTATCGTGATGCTGCTGCTCGCCATCCAGTTTGGCGGCAACCAGTTTGCCTGGACGTCGTCCCAGGTGATCGGTCTCTTTGTCGGCTCGGGCGTCACGTTTATGGTCTGGTTCGTGTGGAACTACCGCAAGGGCGCCGACGCGCTGCTACCGTTCCCCATCCTGAAGCGGCGCATCGTGTGGATGAGCGGCCTGTACTACACGTGCATGTGCTCCAGCCTGATCGGCTGCTCCTACTTCCTGCCCATCTACTTCCAGGCCGTCAAGGGCGTCTCCGCCATCATGAGCGGCGTCTACACGCTCGCCACCATCATCCCGCAGGTCATCGGCGCCGTCGGCAGCGGCGCGCTTATCGGCAAGACCGGCTACGTGCCGCCGTTTGCCGTCGGCGGGTCCGTCTTCTTCATCATCGGTGCCGGCCTCTACACGACTCTACAGCCCGGCACGTCGACCGCCGACTGGATCGGCTACCAGATCCTGAGCGGCTTCGGCCGCGGCCTGGGCTTCCAGATGGCCATCATTGCGACGCAGCACGCCGTCTCGCCCGAGGAGCTGTCGGCGGCCATGGCTTTCATCGTGTGGTGCCAGTACATGGGCCCGTCAATTTTCCTCACGCTGTTCAACACCATCTTCGACACCAAGCTGGAGCACTACCTCCGGCAAGACGTGCCCGGCGTCGACCCGCAGGTGATTCTGTCGGCGGGCGCAACCAACTTCCGCAAAGTCATCTCGGCCGACGTCATCCCCGGCGTGCTCAAGGCGTACGCGGATAGTCTGGACATTGTCTTCTACATGGTGCTGGCGCTGTCATTTGTGTGCTTCTTTGCCGGCTTTGGCATGGGCTTCAAGGACATTCGCGTCAAGCCAGGCCAGTCGGGCGACTCGGCCGGCGCAAAGGCCGGGAACAGCAACAACGACATCAACAACAACAGCAGCAACAGCAACAGCAACAGCAACAACGGCAACGACGAAGAGCGCGCCATCACAAGCCCCTCGCGGGAAGACCAGACGCGCGTCAGCGGCGATCGGACCGACAACGACAGCGATGCCACTGCTACGGCATCGGCGTCGGGCGGGGCGTCGCCGTCGAGTCTGGAAAAAAAGGCACAGCGAATGGTGTGAGTGTGCTGGGTTTTTTTTTGAAAGGCACTTGACCTGCATGCATTTTTTTGGCGTATACCCTGGATAGAGCTGCTGTTATATCATCGTTTGGCTCTTTGGCTGTGTTTCTTTCTTTGTCTTCTTCTTTTTTTTGGCTTGTTATCGTTTACAGCTTTGATAATGCATTTAATACATGGATCCATTGGATTTCCGATTTTTATATTTGTATAGTGCCATCTGCTACCGCGCCATATCGGTCGCTCGACGCCCTGCATCTGCATCTGCATTGCATACAAACATCTTGCTCGCGTATCGCCCATGCGTCTGTGATGCCCAGCAAATTATACAGGCACCTAAAATCATGGCTGGCCAAGAGGCAGGAGTGCGCCCGGACAAAAAGCCCGAGGTAGCAGCCCGAGTCCCAGTGAAAAGATAGCCTGCCCATCGGCCAGCCTGTGTGTGCCATTTTGCCTGGGTAGGAGTGAGGGCCATATATGCCCAGTGCTCTCAGCAGGTGCCAGTGCGAAAGCAGAAGGGCCCGCCAAACAGCAAGACGTGGTCCGCAGTCCGCAGTGCGTAGTCCGCACGCCGTTCGCACCAGTATCGATCTGGCTTATATGATGTGTCGGGGCGCAGACTCGCTTGGACCAAGACTACCGTCTAGCGTTGGATACCTGGCGAGCCAATGGCATAACATGCCCTGTACGCGCCGCCGTGCCGTGCCCATAATATAATCCATCATGCTGCACCCCGGTGCCGCGGGCTTGACAATATCTCGACGCCTGGATCTGGACGCCTGGATCTTGCCTAGCATGCAAGAAGATGCAAGGCGTCGGCATCCAGGCGTCGATGCAATGCAGGTGCATGGGCAGCCGGTAGTGGCTGCAGTGTAGTTTTTCGACTTGCTGACGTGCTATGGGCCAGGCCATTTACGGGCACTCTAATTCTAAACAGACGTCACTCTTTTGTATTTGGCTTTTGTATGCACGTTTGATGCGGAATATAACGATAAGTTCAGTAAACCCCCAATTCTGTATAGGATATAAGCCGCAAACAATTGGGATAAATATAGTCAGTATCTTTTGCCTTGTAATAGTTAGGATCAAATCGAGTAATCAGCCCGTGTAACAAAGAGAAAAAAAGAAAAACTACAAAACGTGTATGATTGCAAGACAATATCGATGACGCACCACACTGACTTACATAATATCCAAAGATGTAGAGCCAGGTTATGAGATATTGGACGCCATATAAACAGGGCAGGTGCAACCATCAAAGCTTTCCCGTGCTGCCATGTCCAGGCGGCCCTTCTGCCGAGTCTCCCCAGCACATGGCCCAGAAGGCACGGCAGACAGTAGTCAATATCGCTCTGCCACCGCGCCTCGGCAACGGGAAGGCACGATGGGGGCAACAACATCTACTGCTCATACGTTGTTATACTTGCGTATTCTCCCGGCTCGCAGTGTCTCGATTCCTGGTCTCCTATTCTCACAACCTCTCGACCTCTCTCGTCCCTAGAACCTACATTCTCTACCTCATCATCTATACCACCTGTTCTATGCCGACTCCTTACACCGGCCATCGTCCCTCTGTCTCTCAGCAAGATGAACGGCAAGAAAAAAACCGCCAATCAGCCTTCAAATTTCATTCTGCGTATAGAAAGTGTCGCCGGACGAGCAATCCCCCAGAGTCGCACAGCACAATCGCGCGCCATCCGCAGAAGACAGCGGCGTTTGGAAAGAGAGCGGGCGTTGCTGCAGGATTCGGAGATTGAAGCCAACTAGGACTCCGAGTCGGACGACGATGGGCTCTTCGCGTACAACAACCATGGCCCCGTGGTCGAGCCGAGGAGGAGCAGCAGCGGTGCCCAGAACCACTTGTATGTGACCCGAGGACGATAGCAACGGCCTGCAGGGAACACCCCTGAGCGGCTGGAATCACCAAGCACAGCACTCCTGGCCATCAGCTCGCCTTCTCCTTCTTCTTTGCGTCCAGCAGACATGACTTTTCGGGACTCCATCACCTTGCTGGAATAGTCTGACTACTAGGAAGGTTGCAGCAACCCCAGCGACTACATAGCACTACCCTACCCTTTATCACACCATCAAAGCGATGTGAGAAATCCTCAATAGCCTTAGCGATAAACCAGCGAAGTACCCTTATTCCGTTGTCTTCCTCTCTTGTCTTTTTTCCACCCAGGCCAGACCCTGGCCAGCGATTGTTTAGCGTCACCAAGCCTTTTATAGTCCTCTGTTTATCAATCATAGCCATACTCCTATATTGCGAAATTGCCAGTGTACTGCATTGATCGCATCAAGCTGTCGCACGTTTATTTATTATCAGTAGCTGGTGACACCTAGGGGCGTGTCGACGAGATGCTGTCGAAACTTGCTGGCCACAGCCGGCACCAACTTACAAAAAAGCCTCGAAACCTAGACAATGAGAGCCAGCTGTGAGATTGCAATGGCAAGGCCCCATATCTCTTTTTCGTCCCGCAATCGATATCCTTTCTAAAACGCTTATTGCCCTGGCTGACTTCGGCCTGGCCGATGGGATCTACGGCACAGATACTTGCTATTTACTTTTACGAGGATAAAATGGGCTTGAAGTTAGAAACCAAAACTTCACGGAGCATCAATGGTAAGTTTGGGAGATGGCGGCAATAAAATGCCAAAAGAAAATTATCTTTTTTAAAAAAAAAGAAAAAAAAAAGAGCGGGAGAAAACAAAACTTGAAACGACACATCATCCGTAACGGAAGATGACCGGCATCGACGATAATAAGAAGAGAGAGAAGAGACGGGACGAGCAGGTGGCGGGTGGCGGGGACGGCAGCAAGCGGGGAGTCGGCAGCGGGCAGCAAGCAGCGGCGGCAGCGGCGGATGTGATGGCGGCGATGGCGACGATGGCGGCAATAGCGGTGGAAGGCGGTCGGTACAAGGGGGGGTGGCAGAAGCAAGTCGACCAGTCTGCAGACTGGATTCCTCGCCGTCTCACCAGCCCAGTAACAGCTTCAGACCCTTTTCCCTCTTCTCGGCCGCCTCCTCCATGGCCGCAACATCCGCGGGGGTGAACGGAGACTGGCCCCGAACTGCCCGCAGATGCCCATGAATCAGAGTTCCTTGCGAAAAGGAGGGCAGCAGCCGTTCTCCCCCTTGTAGAAGTTGACGCAGGTCCGACACGCGCTTCCCTCTACCGCCGGCTCCCAGTCCGTCGAAAACAACCTTAGCCATGAAGCACAGCACCCATGCGACCCAGTGGGAGGCCGTCTGCGAATCTGGCGATCCCGGCACACCTCTGAACTCCACTGTGCCGTATGCTCCATGGCTGTCCTTGAGCTGACTCACGCTGAACACAAAGTAACGGCGTCCGTCGTAGAGTTCAGCGAAGGCGTTTAAGCTCGGCACATTGTCCAGGAAGGAGAAGATCTCCCTGTAGTCACCGGATGACTGTGCCGTAGCATTGAGCGACTGGAGTACCGGCGTAGCCGTTTCGTGCGAAAAGTTGCACCTCGCATACTGGCAGTCCTTCCTGTTGAGGGGCAGCATCTCCCTGATACTCCCCTGGAACAGGCAGGCTGTCTTCAGGATACTAGAGATGTCTCTAGTGTCCCAGCAGCGGTCTCGGCGCAAGCCTCGAGAAACGTGGACATGAGTCCCGTAGAACCTGTCCACACTAATCTCGAAATGCGCCGAGAGAATGCGGTAGAGTTTGCTAATTACCTTCGGCCAGTTGTCTTTGGCGTACATGACGGGCGAGACGAGCTCAGCCCCCACTGAGAAATTGTAGGTCAGTACTCTGTACACGTTTCTAGGATATTTTGCATTGTTTGCCAACTGGAGCAGCATACAGTAGCCGTCGACTTCTCCGCCCAGACTGGCATCGCCGGTGACCCTCCACGTGTTGAACGCTTCAGGTTCGTCACCGGGATCATCGTCGTCATCTACCGTTGCCGGTATGCTGGCGTTGAGGAGGAGCTGCTGCACTATATTGTACATGCAGCTTCTCCGTTCACCAATACGCCTCGGCTTCGCCTCACTCACCCACCCAACACTGGCCTTGAGCCTGTTCATTTTCGGCGACGGGATTGGTCGCAGGAGCATCTCCAGCTCCACGCCGATGGCGAGGGGGCCAGGCAGTTCTTCGTTGTTGGGGGCGGTCATTGGTGGATGCTGGGTGTCGCGTGTGATGGATGAAAGAAGGCAAAAGGGACAGCGAAGTAAACAAAGTTAGAATATAGGAGACGATAGACGGTAGACATTAGACAGGGAAGGAGCGATGGGCCACAGCCGAGCAGATGAGAACAATAGCTGAGGGCCAGCAGTCAGCATTGCATTACTGGGCAGAATCATGCACTCAACTTAGTAGCAGTGCCTCGCATCCAAGGACACAATGGTTGACGGACCTGTTGCTCTGTAGGTCTGCGAGCTACATCCGATGGACAGCTTCGGGCCGGCAGACGCCTGCCCTCTATTCAGCACGCTGTGAAAAAGGCCACATCAACGGCGCAGAGGGAATGAATAGAGAATCCATGTCCAGCCTGAATGACAGCACGCGTGGCGTCTCGTGTCAAGCTCCAACGGGGTGTAAGTGGTAATTACTACTGTCATTGACCCGTCTAATCAAAGCAGCCCGTCGACAATGGTCTTGCTGTGGCTCACTTGGATCCCTTGAGCTTTCTGTTCTTCGGCTGGCGATGCAACTTCTTCACCATCCAGATGATCCTCTGCTTGCCATTGATCAGAACATGCTCGGTGTTGTCGTCGGCGTTGAGGGGCTCGGCAAGGCCGGTCAGATCGAGGCTGTCCCCAAGCTTAAGCCAGCAGTACTTGAGGAGATAGGGCTCAACACCGTCGATAAAGGGAATAGTGTACGCCTCCTCCGTCTCGGGGAGGTAGTCGAGGCCCATCGCCTGCTGGATCTCCTCCGCCGTCTGGAACACGCAGTCCGGCCCCAGGCCAACCGGGTCAAGCTTATCGCCTGGGTCATATCCATTTTCGCGTGCAATGGCAGCAGCAATCCATTCGTCTTTCGACCAAAGTGGCCGGCGTTTCTTTCTGGGGGCCTCGATGTCTTTGTTGGAGGCATTTTCTGTCTTCCCTGATCGAAGACGCGTTTCCTCCTCAGAGAAGTGCTCGGGGAGACAGGCCGCGGCCGTGGGGGGGATGTTCTCGGCCATAGCGGGCGGCCGGCTTTGTAGCGATGTTGTGTTTGTAGCGTGTGAAAAAGATGGAATGGTTGATGGAAGTGGTAGGTCCAAGTCTGAAGATCCAATAAATAAAGAAGAGGCCGAAATCCAAAAGTCCACAGATGAAAGGCACGAGGCTCCCGCCACTTATATACCCATCTTTGGTCGCACCAGTCAAGTGGTCCATGAGTTGTTGTGAATATGAAAGAGCAAACACCAAGCGCCAAACGACTCATCGGGCAGATATACCAGCTAGTAATCAAAAGTACTTGAGCCTGTAGTGATTTGCTGATGATTTGTTGGTGACCAGCCGATGAGCCAGCCAACGCCCGGCTTCTGTTCTGGTCTAGACGGCGTGCCGCGTAACATAATGGAAGAGGCAACAGGGCTGAACTAGAGACAATAGGCAAGGTACACAGTCTGTTTCAATCTAAATCAAGAGCGTGTACTTTCCCTTTAAAATACGTCCTCGAGTAGCAGAGTGTGCACATTCGTGTGTGGTGAGTTTAGCACCTCCCTCACAGATGCGCTGCAAAGATGATAGTCGCACTACTTTTCAAGATCACGCGACTGCCTAGTAAAAAACTAAGCAGAAAATCGCTTTGTTGTGTCTACTTTCTGTGAGTATTTACAATACCTTTATTACTGCCAAAAACGAAAGATAAAAAATATAAAAAAGAAAAAAAGCGAAGAAGAAAAAGATGCCCAGCAAAAGGGAGTCGCCTATTCGCGAAATGTAGTCGATATACCGGATCGATATAGTCGGGTGAGACATCGTGTAAGACGGCTTTTCTCCACTTTGTACACGGCTTCAAGCCCTGTGCGAATATATGCGCTTTGGTCGCTGCTCACACTGTGCGTATTAAGCGACTTGCTGCGGCAGGGAGGATCGCCAAGCTGGCCACCCCCCCCCTCCCCCCCTCCTCTTTCCTCTGTCACAATACATTATTATGGGTCTCATAGAGGAAGGAAGCCACTATTCATGAAACACAGTCCGCTAAAGCACAGCTCTAGCACATACTGTACATACAGCTGCGTCATTGGCTATTCTTACCTACCGCCTCGCAGCTCGCACGGTCTCCACGTTTCGGCCTGTCTGCCTCTCACAACTCAACCTATCCTATAATCCTATTGATATTCCTGCTATTGCTATCCTCCTTGATACTGTCCTGTTCTTTTGTTCTTGTTTTTCATTGTTCCCTGCTCCATTGACAATGTCCCGTAAGTGCTGCCCTCTCTCCCTCCCCCTCCAATTACTTACATCTGCCAGTCTTCAACACCACCGCATCCCTCCGCCATACGTCTGTGCTGCCGGCCGGCACCGACAAGGCCCACGCTGTCAAGCGGCTGCTGCAGGACCACCAGTTCTTTGTGCAGTGCGGCCCACACAGCGTCGACTGCGTGCGCGTAGACGCCGCCGAGGAGGCAAGGCTGGGCGAGCTGGCGCTCCAGGAGAGCGAGTCGGGCGCGCACCCGCTGCCCGACACTGTGAGCAGCGCCATCCAGGCAGCGTTCTCAGGGTCGGCTACAGAGGCCAAGTTCGAGGTCTACCGTGTAACGGATATGGTGCACACGCTGCCGGCCGGCCTGTGGGACTCGCGCGTCGTCAGCACGTACGAGATGACGGATACGCCGGCCGGCGTCTATGTGCGCATCCGCAGCCCCATGTCGATTGTTATGGACACCGTATGGACAATCTCCGAGTCGGTAGCGACAGAGCCGGCAGAGCCGGCAGCTACGGGGACGGGCAAAACGGGCGACCTGGAGCTGATCGAGGAGATTGTCATCTACTGCTCGCGGCTGCTCATTGGCACGGTCAAGGGCCTGTGCGATGGGGGATGGCAGCAGATCCATGCCAAGATGACGGCACGGCTGGAGCAGGACAAGGACGTCAAGGTGTAAACGATTTTTAGGGGTTGTTTTTTGGTGGGGTTTACTTTTATCTTCTCACGTTTTCTTCTCTGCGTCTGCCTCTTAGAAACGCGAAACGCTCTATTGGATACATACCCTATATACATAGACTGGCTCTGCCTCGATATCAAGTCCGTCAATTACGCCTAGTAGATACTCTCTGCCTACAGCTTGCCCATGTATCTCTGGCCCTGCTGCAGAGCCGCCACCGCACCAGCCACCATCTCGTCCACAATCTCCTGCGCCGGCTGCACCTTGGCAATGTTGCCCGCCACCTGGCCCATCAGGTACGGCATCTCCATCTCTTCGTCGTCACCCTGACTCTGCAGGTCGTGCTCAAACGGCACAATGCCCTTGGCGCACAGGTCGCGGATCTTCTCCGGCTGCTCGTGCCACTTGCGGATGTACGCGTTCAGCTTCATCCGCAGCGGCCGCCCCGACACCACCAGCGTCGTGTCCGTCTCGTCCGCCGTGCACGTCACCACCGCCTGCTTGTGCGCCTCGCTGCAGTTGGCCTCCGCACACGCCACAAACCGCGTGCCCACCCACACGCCCGTCGCGCCCTGCATCAGCGCTGCCGCCAGCCCGCGCCCGTCCGCGATGCCGCCCGCTGCCAGCACCAGCGGCTCCTCGAGTGGGAACCGGCCGCTCGCGCCCTGCGTATTCTTCTGCTTCGAGTTGTCATTCTTCTTCTTGCGCTGCTCGCCAACCTGGCGGGCCACGTCGACGACGGCCGGGATCAGGACCGTGCCCGCCACGGGGCCGGTGTGGCCGCCGCCCTCGTTGCCCTGGGCGCAGACAATGTCGACACCGGCCTCCAGCGCCTTGCGGGCGTGCTTGGGGTGGCCGACCATGTTCATGACGAGGATGCCGTTGTCGTGGAGGCGCTGGATGACGTGCGGGGGCGGCACGCCGACGGCGCTGACAAAGAGCTTGGCGCCCTCCTCGATGGTGACAGTGATCAGCTCGTCGAGCTTGCCGTCGGTGTAGTCGTAGTTGGTCTTGCGGGCGCCCACGCCGACCTTGGGCAGGGCGAGGTCGATGCCAAAGGGCAGGCCGGGGCTCTTGAGGTCGGCCTTGAGCTCGGCGATGACCTCGCGCAGCTGGTCGGGTGTCAGCTTGAGGCCGCCGACGACACCGAGGCCGCCGGCATTGCTGACCGCGGCAGCCAGGGCACCGCCCGACACGCGAGCCATGCCGGCCAGCACGATGGGGTGCTGAATGCCGAGCAGTTCGGTCAGCGGAGTAGACAGGGGTGCCATTGGTAGATGATGATGTAGGTGTGTGAGTTAAGCGATAAAACCGGGTTTAAGATGAGATGAGAATAAACAGACAACAGATGAAAATATGAAAATATGAAGAACAAAAAATAAATGAGAGATGAAAAGACCAAGGGGATTGCAACAGCTCACCCGCCGGGACATGCGTCCGGATTGCAGAGGCCGAGTTGGACAGCCAGCCCAGGCAATAACGGCAATAGCAGCTGTGCCAGTGAGGAGCTGAGCCTTGTACAGCAAGCTTTTCCCCCGCAACGCACCCTGGGCCTAGCCGCACCCTAGGACCGGACTAACAGCAAAGGAACCCGGGGAAAGGCGCTAATTACCCCAAATACAGTGACGAGCCGAGGCACGTTGCGGCGGGTGGTAGAACAGACAGGAAATAAAAAAGAACAAAAGGACGATTCACTTGGGTATGGCCACACACAGCCTGACTCGGTCTTTTCTACAATACTGGTACTACTGTCTCTGTCTAAAAAAGACAGCCGACGTCGCACTGCTTGGCTGCATGGATCGCTGTGCGGACTATTGATTAGCCCTGTCGACTTTCCGGCCCGGCAGTGGATTAATTCGCTGGATGAAGAGTATCAGACATGGATCAAGGTCAAGACGTAGAACGCAAGGTTTGAAGAGGTTTGAAAAGGTGTCTATCCAGAATTGCATGCGAGACGATTCTATCATCACATCGTCGCGGGGATATCTAAGGGGGACAGAAATGGATGACTAATGCTCGACAGAATGGCAAATGACAGAGACGGCAGAAATGACAAGAACGACAGAAAAAGAAACAGACAATGAAAGTAGTTACACGAAGGCGACATCAAAATGATATATGTGGCTGTATTGTACAAGGTAGTCGTCACTGATAACAACGACTACCGAAACCGGGGCAGACGGGCTGGGATGAATTCCGGCTCGGCGTCTTCGGTCTTGGCCGCTGGCGACGGCACGAGCGCAATGCCGTCAGCCAGGGGTGTGGGCGGTGATGGCGGTGCAACAGGCGATGCAGGCGATGGGGAGTCGGCCGGTGCAGGCGAGTCGGCACGGATGGGGGTGGAGGGAAGGGGGGCGGCTGCAGAGGGGCCTGCATCAGGGACGGCCATATCGTCGGCGGTGGGTTCTGGCACTGGTGCAGGTGCAGACACGACGCTAGTCGCGTCTAATGCTGCGTCTGGTGTTGTCTCCTCTTTGGCCGCCTCGGCCGCCTCGGCTTCTAGCCCCCGCTCGCGCGCCAGATGCAGGGCTGCTTCGCGCCGCCGCATGACAGCCTCGTCCTCCTCGCGCGCGGCACGCTCGTCTTCTTCGCGCAGCTGCGCGACCGACAGCAGCAACAGTGCAGACGTGTCGTGCTCGTCGTCTGCGTTCTCCTCGTCTGCTTCGATTGGCGCCTCGTACTCGGCGTCGGGTGTGATGGACATGGCTGCCGACTCGCCCGGCAGCGACAGCGTGCTGAGCCGCTTCTTGATGGACGACGCAGCCGACCGCGGCGACGAGACCGGGATGCTGTCAATCGTTGTGCGCGATACGCTGCGCGACAAGACGCCCTTTCGTATGGCCACCGGGCCCCCCGCGCCGGATCCGAACGACGCCATGGACCCGAGCGAGCCGTACGATGCGCCCGTGTCCGCGCGCCGCTTGCCCTTGCGCGGATTCAGGTTGTTCGGATTGTTCGGATTGTTCAGAACGCCCGCGCCGGCTAGACTGCTGCTGCTGCTGAAGCGCGTGCGGCCGCTGCTGCGGTCGTCCACGCGGCCCAGGGCCACGGCAAACTCGTCGTCCAGCGGGACTGCGTCCTCGTCGTCCTCTTCGTCGCTCGGGAACAAATCGCCGCGCGACCGGTACGAGTCCGACGTGTCGCCGGATCCGACTGTGCTGCTGCGCTGGCGTGTCGCTGTTTCTATCGGTATGAGATTGCCGTCTTCGTCAACGTCGGCGGCATCTACCGGGTCGGATGCGCCCGCTGCGGCTGTCGACGGCCGCGTTGTCGCGGACGACACAGGCGCCATCGTCATGGTGGCCGTGCCATACTGGCCGCCCTTGCCGTTCTCGCCTGCGTAATTGTAGTCGTCGGCGCCGCCGCCTAATAATGGCTCGTTCTCGCCGTGCGTATGAAGGGTGCTGATCTTGGTAGTGGAGCTGCCGCCTGCATTGGGGTGCTCGCGCAGGTTCGCCGCGCTGGGCTTGTACCGCAGCGTGCCGCCAATTTTGAACGGCAGCCGGCTCAGGAAGCCAAGCGGCGCCGTGCTGGGGATAATGGTGGGATCCTCGCCCTCGGGCTGTTTCCGCCGGTGCCCTCGGGCTGCAGGGACTGTGTTGTGGTGGGTGTTGTAGCTCATGCCGCGTTTTCGCCGAGGCTGGTCGACAACCTCGCCGCTGCCACCGCCTACGGCTGTGCCTGTGCCTGTGCCTGTGCCTGTGCCTGTAACTAACCCTTCATGGCCGTCTGCGTCGCTTGCACCGCCGCCTTCGTCGTCGCCGTCGTAATGCCTTGCGCTGCGCACAGACCCCGAGCCTGCAAGTAATCTATCCCAGTCCTCGGCCCGGCTGCCGCGCCAGCTGCCAAAGAACCCGCGCGAGAACAAGCTCGTGATCGTGCCTGCACCGGCAGCCCCGCTGCCATTGCCCGCATCACCCTCGCCCTCGTCGAGCGCGTCGTCGTTGAAGTCGTCGTACCAGTCGTCGTAAAAGTCAAAGCTGTACTCGGCCAGCGTGCGGTGTGCGCCGCGCTCCCGTTCGCGCTGTCGCCGCGCGCGCTCTTCACGGTCGCCGAGGCAGACGGCCGTGCACGAGTCAAAGGCGTCGCCGACCGATCCCAGGCACGGTGTGATGTATGTGTGCTGGAACGTCCAGATGTTGGCGGCCGCGTTCTCGGTGGCGGCCTCGGCATTGTGCGAAATCTGGTTCCAGCGCTGCCGCAGCCGCGGGTCTTCCAGAAAGGCGGCCATTGGTTTGGAACCGGTTTTGCAAATGGTTTTGTAAATGCCTGTAAATGGCTTTGTATATGGTTTCGTATCGAAAGGTCACCTTGCGATCGAGTTGGTCCGTCACGTTGCGCAAGGTGGTGGTACAGCGCAGGCGGACCGGATGGCAGCAGGAGAGTTTGAGAAAACGAGTTAAAGAGACGGCCAGGTGTAGCAGAGATGGCCCATGAATGTTGCAAGAGTTTGCTCTTCAAGATAGGATGCGGTACGGTGGATGTCGATCGTCGACGAATCGAATGCGTCGAGGAATGCGAATTGATAGCAGCGCCGAGACGAATCAAGAGGCGCGGATAGACAGTGCTTTCGCTCTGCAATCAAAGTGCCAATGGCTGCCAGTCTATCTTCCGTCCTCGGGTCTTGTGCGTCGTGCTGTGTCGTACTGCGTATTGCGTGTTGTGTGCTGCGTATTGCTCGTCGCCGTCGTCCGCGACTGTGTGCCGTCTCACTCCAGTCCGTATGCAGCCGCTATCAGGGCTCACTTGCTCTCTGAATTGTCGCACTTTTCTACTGCACAAGATCTGCTGTCCGTATCGCCGGTCGTGTCGCCGCCGCCGCCGTCGTCGTCGTCGTCGTCGTCGTCGATTCGGCGTGCCTCGTCGCGTGTCGCGCCGGCATGCTCGTCAATGGTGGTCGGGGATGGCTGATGCGCAGGACAGCGGAGCAGGAAAGTTGGACAGTGTCGAAAAATAGGATACGTGAAGCAATGGGAATCGCTGGGCTGCAACACAGATAAGGATATTTCTGGTGGCTGTTGGCTGTTGGCTGTTGAGAACGAGATGTACGTAAGTACCTCGAGATGGTTTTCTGCCGAATCACATACAGATGCGAAGTCTAGCCGCAGCAGATAGTCGGTGGAATACAGAACAAGCTCTAAATTAGCTGTATTTGCTGGGCGTGTTGTGTGCATACTGTACAGCAACGGCAAGAGGGGGGCTTGGCCGCTAATCTCGCTAGACACAACTCTACCCCGGGGGAACTATTTGAGATTGTATTACTGAGTCTGCTGCCGTTATTACAGTGGATACATTAGCCAGAGGCAGAGTGGTGGAAGTGGGTCCGTGACCTCGATTTGGTTGATAAGAATGCAAAGAATATGCAGGCACTGTGCCTTCCATGCTGCAGCAGATTCGTGCACCAATATAATACGCCACAGATAGGACATGCAGCGGCGGGCAGTTAGATACAGAGCACAGCCAGCGAATCACGCAGTAGATAGAGCAAGGATGGCGTGAAATATAGTTAATGCAATGTAGATGCTTTGATTGTATGGAAATGGCAACAGATTATAACATCATGGGTCAGGGCCGGGCTGAAGTCAACAGCAACTATCACGACACTTTGGCCTGGCTGGCAACAACGACGACGACGACAACAGCAGACACGATGAGCTATGTGCAGTGAGGCCGGCCGTGGGATGCGGGACGGTGCCTCATAGCTGTCTGTGAGCTTGGCCCAACACCAAACAACAAAGAAAGCAGCATCCCATCGTCAAGACAGCAACAGTGCATCGACAGCCGAACGTCGCCATCAAGTCAGCACAAGGTCGATCAGAGGTCTCTGCCGCCAGCCCGCCCGCCAGAACATCAGCAGAACAGCCGCTACTGATAACCCAGTCCGCTGTCCAAGAAGAATGGTCGTATACACAAAACAGAAGCCCCGATGCTCCGTACCATGCAAACACGCTCGCAAGCATCCGGGCTTTTGTTTCTGTGGTGTACTGCGACCTTGCTTTTTGTCATCGTGTTCCATCGTTGTCCCACAGCCTGTCCGGCCAATGCCGTTTCAACGTCCAGACATTAAGTTCCAAAGTATGCCCCAAAATGCCGTCCCTCAATAGCCTCCTGGTGGGAGGTAAACAACAGGCGTCCCCAGCCGGCGGAAAGCGAACAGCGAGACATAAAGAGGCCACGCCGAATCAACAGAGATGAGTAAGGGTATGCAAAGAGGGCCATGAAGATGAGGTATCAATAATTGTGTCAAGATTTTAGTTGTTGTTACAGTCGACAGTCGGTCCGTAGGGGTCTGTAGAATTAAGAGGGTAAATGTATTTCGGGAGTCCGGCCGTCAAACGGTCAGACGGCCAGGCGAGGTGCATCTTATCGCGCTGGGCAGCCTTATGGCGGCAGGCTGGCCACCTGCTTCACTTTCATGCCCTGCCTCTGCTCCTCCAGCTGCCGGGCAAGCGCGTCCGACCGCTTCTTCTCGCGCTCGTATCGCGACAGGTTGAACTGCACCTCGATCTCCTTGGTCCGCATCATCGAGTGGAAGTGCAGCTCGCGCAGCTCGTACTGGTCCATCAGCGACTTGAAGCGCGTCCGGAACAGGTCGTCCAGCTCAATGTCGACAGACGCCCGCTTCGGGTGGTCCTTGTCCTCCTGCAGGTCGTCGAGCTTCTGCAGCAGCGTTGCGTACTTTTGGTCCCAGGAGTTGAGGTTCGACACCTCGTTGGCCTTGAGTGTGCGGTTCTCGTTCTGCCACGGTTAGTCATAATGCTCCCAGGGCCTCTATTCCATACTTCGATACACACCTTGAGCTTGTTATTCTCTTTCTGCAGTTCCCGGCACAGCTTCTCCAGCTTCTCCTTGAGGCTGACCGTCTTGCTGAGCTCGCTCCGGCTTTGGTCGCGTTCCTTTTGCAGCTGGTCGGCACGCTTCTTGTTCTTCATGCTCTCTCGCTCGTGTCGTTTCATGTCGTGTAATAGGTCCGTACACCGTCGAGACAGGTGGTCGATCTTTTGTGATGCGTCCATCTTGGCTGTCTGGCTGTGCAGCTCGCGATTCGCCTTCCGTACCTCCTTCTCTGGTACGAGTTAGCCGTCCATACTCATAGTCGTTTATGTGCAGTATTCATAGTCGCCCAGTGCTGCTCCAAAACATACCTATCTCAATCTCTTGATCCTTCTCCCCTGCTTGATCTAGCTCGAGCTGTGCAATCTTCTGTGCCACCAGTTTTGACGCCTCTGTAGATGCTACAATCGGTTGTCGCCTCGGCGGCTTCAGCTTCGGCAAGGCTGGTGCTGCCTGTTGTGGGTTTGATGATCCGGCTGCTGGTGGCGGTGGTGGTGCAGGCCGTGTGTCATTTGCGTGCCCGTTTGCCTGGCTGGCAGCATCGTGTGGGTGTCCCATGGCGCCGTTTGTTGCGTGTCGCGTGTGCGTGGCAGATACAGTCATCAGATGCTGGGAGTTGAAGAGGGGTGGAGGGCGGAAGGGAGGGTGGAAGGTGAGTGAGATCGGGAGATGCGCTTTGTTCCCAGGCTTTGTTCACGGTGTCCCTTGTCTGGACTCGTCGTCCAGGTAGAATAGTATGTAGGTCGTGAATGTGTAGAATTAAAGAGAAGGCTTGAGCAGCGAAAAGTGGCGGTGCTTCAACACTGACAGCTGGTAGAAATCTGGTGGAATGAGTGGGCTCAAAGGGTGTGGCTGGTTGATATATTGGCTTGTCCTTGTCTCGCAGGAATCTCAGCTGTCCAGCCAGGTCTGTGTCCTTCTCAGCGTGCGTTGGGCCTCGATTGGTTGAATGTAGTCGGGTCGACAGTCGCGGTAGGTCCGACCGATATGCTGATGCAGTCGGCGGCGGAGGTCAAGGTAAATGTGTCAAGAGGCAGGAGCAGCGGTAGCAACGTGAGCCCTGTATGCGTATATGCAGTCTGGAGGGGGGCTCGGGTTGGCAACCGACAAACGACAGACAACAAACGAGGGAGGCTGCGGCTGACAGGCGAGTCGGGATAGATAGGGGAGAAATGCGCAGCCAATGGGTGACGGCGGTCTGGCGGTGGGAATGGGGAGGCGAGCAGAAAGGGCAACGGCAGCTCTCCGGTTTGGGGTGTGTCGGCGTGTCGTCGGTATCGCTGTGTCGTCGAGTCGTCGTGATTGATGAGGGGGGTAGGCGAAGGGTGGGCAGTCAGGAGACGATGGGGATCCAGAGACCAGAACGGAACGTTAATCGAAGACAGCTCAACGCAGAGTTGCACGAAGTCAAGACGGGGCGCGATTGGTCGATGCTGAAGTCACCAGGTTGTGGAGGGGATGTGCGGCATTGGTAAGCTGGCGTGGGCGAGGCAAGTGAGGGTAAAGTGAAAGTCTTTTCGAGGTTCACCAGACGCAAAGGCTAGATATTAAAATCAATTGCAATGTTTAATTGGAATATTCGAGTTTTGGCCCATTTGGCTTGTCTGGCTCATTTGGCAGGCACTTTATACGCCTACAAAATTACTATGGGGCTTTGTCAATTTGCGAGGCAAGAGCGCCCTGGAAAGCAAGAGGCAGACGGAGCCGGCGCTAAAATGGGAAATGGCTGTTTTGGAAGGCACGATACACAAAGACACAGCAATGTCAGCGAGATTGGCGTGCCTGCAGGCTTTTTATTGTGGGTGATGGGCTCACGATAGTCACTGACGCAGCTGTAATTAGGGAAGGTGCGACAATGCCGCGGAAAGTGAAAACGGCATTGGCAATTAGAGTACTTGAGAAAGGAGCAATCGGCATTGAACACCCCAGTATGCACATATGAAAAGGAAAGAGCACAACTGACATATAGTTAATTAATTAAAAAAAAAAAAAAAAAAAAAACACAGAAATGCAAGATGTAGAAGATAACAGTAGCGACGGGCGGAACGGCCCAACTACCAGATCATGTGTACTTTTGCAGCGTTGGACAGGTAGAGTTACTGTACCTAACATTCGCTAAAATATGACGGCTCCGAATGCCTAGTCAGTGGCTCGTCGTTTGCAACGGAAGGCTGCACAGTGGCCAGGACAATAAAATTTATTGCAAATTCAAATGCTTATATGGGTCCGCCGTTCCTGCCGCGCGGAAAATTTGGAGTTGGCCACTCACAGGCAGGCGTCGGCCGACGACGTCTTAAGCTTAAGCCTCAGTCTCACCTGTCGACTGATGCTCTGACTCTACCTCGACGTCACTTTGCAACCGCTCTTCTTCCCACCTCTCACCCTTCACCTCGACGTTGCCAAGTGCTATGACAGGCATGCCGACGATTGCCTGGGCTTCATAGAACGACCTTACTTTTATATTCACGTTTCACCCCTCCCCGCCTTGACTCACAATGCTTCGTCAGGCAAGCAAAGCAAAGGCCGTTTCGCAGGCTTCGAAGCGCGCCTTTGCTTCCCTGGCCAACGTGCCGACGACGCCGGGCGAGAAGCTGCACGGCTTCACTGTGCTCCGGACCAAGCATGTGCCCGAGCTTGAGCTGACGGCACTCCATTTGCAGCACGACAAGACCGGCGCCGAGCACCTGCATATTGCCCGCGATGACGCCAACAACGTCTTCTCGATCGGCTTCAAGACCAACCCGCCCGACGACACCGGCGTGCCGCACATCCTGGAGCACACCACACTCTGCGGCAGTGAAAAATACCCCATTCGCGACCCCTTCTTCAAGATGCTGCCGCGCACGCTCTCCAACTTCATGAACGCCTTTACCGCATCCGACCACACCTTTTACCCGTTTGCGACGACCAACGCCCAGGACTTCAAGAACCTGCTGTCCGTCTACATGGACGCTACACTGCATCCGCTGCTCAAGGAGACCGATTTCACACAGGAGGGCTGGCGCGTCGGGCCCGAGAACCCGCAGGCTGCTGACGACAAGCTGGTGTTTAAGGGCGTCGTCTACAACGAGATGAAAGGCCAGATGTCGGACGCTGGCTACCTCTTTTACATTCGCTTCCAGGACCACATCTTCCCGGCGATCAACAACTCGGGCGGCGATCCCCAAAAGATTACCGATCTTACCTACGAGCAGCTGCGCAAGTTTCACGCCGAGCACTACCACCCCAGCAACGCCAAGGTCTTTACCTATGGCGACATGCCGCTGGCTGACCACCTGCAGGAGGTCAATGCTCGCCTGAGTGCGTTTGAGAAGAGCAGCCGCGATGCAGAGAACCGCCGGCCGATCAGCCTTGCCGACGGCTCCAAGAACGTCATCCTGACCGGCCCGACAGACCCTCTGGTCGACCCCAGCCGCCAGTTCAAGACATCTGTTTCTTGGATCACCGGCGACACTTCTGACGTTGTCGAGTCGTTTTCACTGGCTCTAGTGTCGGCCCTCTTGATTGACGGGTACGGCTCGCCGCTGAGCCGGGGTTTGATCGAGAGTGGCCTCGGTATCGACTGGAGTCCCAACACGGGCTACGACAGTTCTGCCCGTGACGGTATCTTCACAATCGGTCTTTCCGGCGTTCAAGAAGAAAGTGTGCCCCGCGTTGAGGCGGAGATCAACACGATTCTCCGTTCCGTCCGCGAAAAGGGATTCGACCGGTCCAAGATTAATGGCTACCTGCACCAGCTGGAGCTGAGCCTCAAGCACAAGACGGCCAACTTTGGCATGTCGCTCCTGCAGCGCCTGAAGCCCAAGTGGTTCACAGGCGTCGATCCCTTCGACTCGCTTGCCTGGACGGACACCATCACTGCATTCGAGGCCAAGCTGGCCGAGGGCGACTACCTTGAGGGGCTGCTGGACAAGTACCTGATCGGCCACAACACGCTTACATTCACCATGGAGCCTTCTGAGACGTACAGCCAGGGTCTGGTGCAGGAGGAGGAGGCCCGCCTCAAGACCAAGATCGCCGAGGTGACTGAGAAGTCGGGCGGCGAGGCCGAGGCCCGCAAGCATCTCGAGGCGCAAGAGGCGACGCTGCTCGTCGAGCAGGGCAAGTCGACCACGGAGGATCTGAGCTGCCTGCCAACCGTGCACGTGCGCGATATCCCACGGTCTAAGGAGCCCGTCGTGGTGCGCGAAGACTCTGTCGGCAGTGCCAGCGTGCAGTGGCGCGAGGCGCCGACCAACGGCCTGACCTACTTCCGTGCTATCAACGCGCTGGGCAACCTGCCGGAGGAGCTGCGGTCGCTGGTGCCGCTCTTCACCGACTCCATCTTCCGCCTGGGAACCAAGTCGGAGACGGTAGAGCAGCTCGAGGACCGCATCAAGCTGCTGACGGGCGGTATCTCAGTGGGCTACCACTCGGCAGCCAAGCCGACCGACTACACAGATGCCACCGAAGGTATCATCTTTACCGGTATGGCTCTCGATCGCAATGTTCCGGCTATGCTGGACCTGCTGCGCACGGTTGTGCTCGAGACCGACTTTGACAGCGCCGAAGCCGTCACGCACATCCGCAAACTGCTGCAGGCCGGCGCCGATGGTGTCGTCAACGATATTGCCTCGTCGGGTCATTCCTATGCCCGTCGGCGTGCCGAGGCCGGTCTGACGCGCGGTGCATTCTTGCGCGAGCAGGTCAGCGGTCTGTCGCAGGTCAAGCTCATCACCAGCCTGGCGAGCCGGCCCGAGACCGACCGGCTGGACGACGTGCTGGCCAAGCTCAAGGCGATCCAGCAGCTGGCGATGCAGGCCGATGCTAGCGGTGGCTTCCGTGCCGCCATTACCTGCGGCAGCGAGAGCGCGCAGCCCAACACGGCAGCCCTCGCCAAGTTTTTGTCGTCGCTGCCTGCTCCTACATCCGGCACCACGTCGACTATGGCCGAGGCCGCCAAGCGTGTCCAGCAGATATTTGCGGCATCGCTTCTTAATAACAACAGCAACGACAAGCGGCAGACATTCTTCCCTCTGCCGTACCAGGTGTACTACGGCGCCATGGTGCTGCCGTCGGTGTCGTACACGTCGGCCGACGGCGCGCCTCTGCAGATCCTGGCGCAGCTGCTGACGCACAAGCACCTGCACCACGAGATCCGCGAAAAGGGCGGCGCCTACGGCGGCGGCGCGTACAGCTCGGCGCTGGAGGGCGTCTTCGGCTTCTACTCGTACCGCGACCCCAACCCGGTCAACACACAGACGATTATGCGCGACGCGGGCCGGTGGGCGGTGGAGGACCGCGTGTGGACAGAGCGGGATCTGGAGGAGGCCAAGATTTCCGTGTTCCAGGGCGTGGACGCGCCGCGGTCGGTCAACGAGGAGGGCATGGGCCAGTTCCTGTACGGGCTGTCGGAGACGATGCGGCAGACACGGCGCGAGCAGCTGCTGGATGTGACGCGCGAGCAGGTGCGCGATGTTGCGCAGCGGTACCTTGTGGACGGTCTTGCGAAGCAGAGCGAGCGGACAGTGTTCCTGGGCGAGCAGGCGGCGTGGGTCGACGCTGCGTCGTGGACTGTCGAGGAGATGAACGTCAAGACGGAGTAGGCTGTGGTGTGATAACGGCACCGCGTGTCCGATTTACACTTGTATCGTATGAAAAGATCTGGCATCCCATTTGCATTTATTTTGCATTCATTTTGCATTCATTTTCTGGCGTTCAGGATAGATGGCTGGCAAAAAGATACTCACCACTGTACATATATATATACATACAATCACGCATGCTTGTGATTTTATTTCCCCTTTCCTTTGTCTTCCCTTCCCGTCCCGACAAGCGCTCAGATACGATACATCTTGTGGCTGTCGAGTATTCATACTCGATCCATAGCCATCGAGACCACAAAAACGCGCGAGAACAAAGTGTCATCACATGGGAGGTGCACGCAGCTGAAGAGCAATCTTCTTTTGCGATGAACCCCTTGTCCGTTTGCATCAGACCCGACTTATTCTTCTATCAGCCTTGAAATGTCGGACTAAAAAACAGGACACAGCGTATATTCTGGTATATTTATTGGCGTAGTTACTCTGTAGTTTGATCGATCATTTTGTATGGTTTTGTAAAGTTATATTGAATCTATTTATTATGAGCAAAAGTGAATAATTTCACAAATATTAGTCATCTTGACAGTGATATTGCCAACATCCTCATCTCTTCTCTCGTGCTCAGTCTTTACTCTATGAGAGACTGGATAAAAGACATCAAATAAATCGACATACAACTACAGACCATGTTTAAACATACGGAGCAGATACAAAAAGGCGCTGATCACCAGCAGCCAATAATGGCGCAGGATCTCGATGCGCTTTACTTTTTCCACACCCTTCCACAATGCGACCCAGTCCCTTCTTGTCACACTGCGACACCAACTGCACGTCACTCTTCTTTTGTATTTCTCTTTTCTATTGTATGCCTTGTCTCACTACTCGTCTCCAGACATATCTGGCTCTCTTGAGACGGGCCGTTGGCCATTCACACCACGGGTAGTGATGGATGCAGCTTCGGCGCGGCTGTGCTTGAGTCATCAATAGCTGCTGAATCTCTGACATTTTCATATTTTTATCGTAATAGTACTCAACATTCCAGCACCACAAGGTAATGAACTGGCTGATATCAAATCTCTCATACGTTTAGTTCACCCCTACAGGCACAGTCACGAGCTCTAAGCTCTAGGGCCTCCCGCCAGCGCTATTCACCACACGAGCTCCACCAAACTTGCGGTCAGCAAGCGGCTCGTCGACCGCTCATCAATATCCCATGCTCCATACGCACGCGATATAAAACAGGACACTTTGCACTATGTCTATTTGCAAGGGGACTGACTGGTCGGCTGCTGCATCGGGGGAGCACGGAAGGAGGGACTAGCTCGACAGTGAGGGGGAGGTTTCGGTGTCATAGCGAGCAAAGAGCTACTACTACTACATTTGTACATAGTTCAATATATACAGAGTAGAACTTCCTCCGCCTTGTCCGCTCTTTCCCCGAGAAGTTGCTCGCAATAGTACAGAGTAGGCAGACGGTCCAGAATAATGCCCCACCTTCCACCTTCAGAATTTTCAATTCCTTCTTTCCTAGTAGACAATTCCTTCTATCGTAGTAGAGGTAGGACGGCGTACAATGTACAGACACTGGAATTCCTGTTTTGGATTTCCCGCGGTATCGACGAGAATCACTTTGCAGCAGCTTTAATTCGCTGATCTGCGCCTGACGATCTCGAGCTCGAGTCTCCGGGAGGGTTCGAGGGTAAAACCGCAGGCAGTGCAGACAAAGCGCAACGACGTCAGGGCTCCGTAGAGAGAGGTAGGGTTCACAGGGAAAGTGCGACCGCCACTTCAACCGTCTCGCCTTCCCATTATTTTGCCTTTCTACCATTTATCTTTTGCGTCTTCTTTCTTTCCTCTTTCCTCGACCCTCAAAGGCCTAGGCCGGAAATGCTTCGGGGAAAGAGCCAACAAGTAGGCTAAAGTACTCTGTAGACGTTCAGAAGCCAAGTACTCTCTGTACACGTTTTGTATGCCCGAGTGACGTCCACCTCGAAATGGAAAACTGGATGCACCAATCCCCACTACGCAGCATGGCAGAAACTCCATCGCACCTGCCCTGGATCTTTAATTTTGCTTTATTTTATTTATTTTTGATTTATTTTATCTATTTTCGCTATTAATGTTTGCTTTTAGTTCCTGCTACAGACAAGCGGCGGACCCACTCTATATTTTTCCTCTGCGAAAAACCTCCCGCCCGTATACGATGCGATGACATGGTTGGTCGGTCGTGCCTTCCTAACTGTTTTCTTCGACGTCCTCCTATTTCCTGCCTCCTGCCTCCGTATTCTTCTTCCTCTTATCGACTCTTAAGCCTCTCGCTCCCTCTTTCCTTTTCCCCCAGACTTCCACACTCTCACATCTACATCACCAACAGCTCATCACCAATTGGCCCTTGCCAGCTCTTCCGTCTGTACTTTCTACGAAAGCCAACGTAAGTATTTTTGCAGGATTTGCCACAGCGCAGACTTTCAAGTCGCTACTCTCTGCGCGCCATCACATAAGCAGCACATGCGACAGACCTCACCTCAACTTGACTTGACCTGAACCTTTTTTCAAACCTCATTTCAACCTCAACCTCAACTCCCGCTGCCGCCAACTTCAACTGCCATCTCATCTCATCTACTGACACCCATAGCCATCACCACCACCTCAGCGTGCCTTTGCTCCAAAGGCCCTACTCGCCCACCACGGCTTCCTTGGCCGTCTCCCTGCTCGCACTTCAATATTCCGGCATTCGCCAATCCTTCCACACGCTCAACGCCATCCCTCCTCCTGCTTCTGAGCCATCTCAGCAGCGCTTCTAGATTCCCTCACTATCAACTCACCGTTGGGTCTCCTCTTTCGGACACCCTCCCACCGCCTCCACCCCCAGCGTCCTCGCACTTCGAGCTGCCGCATAGGACAGGTTACAAGGTTCTTCCTCTTGCCGAGGAAGAGTCGAGGAGACCTCGTCAGACCAGTACTGGTTCTGTCTTCTGCTTATTTAAACCCCCATAACATTGTGATATCTTGGATTTCACCTCACTTCACCGTCACTTGACACCACCCACCAACCCACCAACCTTTGGTATCATATAAAGCACAGGCTTTGATATCCAGCAACACCCACGCTCTCCCGCCCCAACCGACACTTCACTATCAACCCTTCCAGCAAAGGAGATGGTGATTGCAACTACAACCCTCGTTGAACCCCAAGCCCCTGTTACTTTTCACAATAAAAGTAGCTCAGGCTTCACCAAGAATAATAATGGCGTTACCCAATTGAACAACGCCAAGTACCTCATTGGCAATGCCTTCCGCGAGCGCGTCGAGCGCATTGACCAGGAATCCTGCAACCCTGGCGACGAAGACACCTTTTTCGTCGCCGACATGGGCGAGGTCTACCGCCAGCAGGTCCGCTGGAAGCTGAACCTGCCCCGTGTGCGGCCCTTCTTCGCGGTCAAGTGCAACCCCGACCCCATGGTCCTGCGCCTGCTTGCCGAGATGGGCAACGGCTTCGACTGCGCCAGCAAGTCTGAGATCGAGCAGGTCCTCAACATGGGCGTCGATCCCTCGCGCATCATCTATGCGCAGCCCTGCAAGACCAACTCGTACGTCCGCTATGTTGCGTCCAAGGGCGTCCGCCAGATGACCTTTGACAACGGCGACGAGCTCCGCAAGATTGCCAAGCTCTACCCCGAGGCCGAGCTTTTCCTGCGCATCTCGACCGACGACAGCTCGTCCCTGTGCCGCCTCAGTCTCAAGTTTGGCGCCGCCCTCGACACCACCGACAGCCTGCTGTCTCTCGCGCGCGAGCTGGGCCTCAACGTCGTCGGTGTGTCCTTCCACGTCGGCTCCGGCGCCTCGGACCCCAACGCCTTCCTCAAGGCTGTCCAGGACGCCTACAGCGTCTTCAACCAGGCTGCCGGCTACGGCTACATCCTCAAGACGCTGGATGTGGGCGGCGGCTTCTGCAGCGACGAGACGTTTGAGCCCATGGCCGCTGTTCTTGGCCGTGCTCTGGACGAGTACTTTCCGCCTCACATGGGCGTCAGCCTCATTGCTGAGCCTGGCCGGTACTTTGTGTCGTCGGCGTTCTCGCTCGCCTGCAACATTATTGCACGGCGCACGATGGAGGACCCCACGGCGGCGGCTGCTGCTGCGGCCACTGGGGGCAAGGCTGCTCCTCCCAGCTACATGGTCTATGTCAACGACGGCCTGTACGGCAACTTTAGCAGCATCATGTTCGACCACCAGAACCCGGTGGCGAAGGTGCTGCAGTCGGGCGAGCGGTTCCAGTACGACACGGAGGCTGCCAGTGCCACCGGTGCTGGCCGCGGCGTCCAGTACTCGATCTGGGGCCCGACGTGCGACGGCATCGACCGCATCACGGAGAGCATCCGGTTCCAGCAGACCCTGGACGTCGGCGACTGGCTCTACTTTGAGGACATGGGCGCGTACACAAGCTGTTCGGCGACGCGGTTCAACGGCTTCACGGACAACCACGACGTCATCTACGTGTGCAGCGAGCCCGGCGCGTGTGCTCTGCTGAACATGTAGGCTCTTGTTTTGCCTTTTTGTTTTCATAAAAACTGGCGGAAACAGACCGCCATGCAAACGCGATGATGTGCAGACCACCTAGTGGTATGTATGTTGCAAGTGCAGGGACCAATAGAAACAGCGGCATCTTGAGAGTCGGTGAGTCTTTTGAGTGGTTTGGATTCTGCGAGATTGCCTGCCTGTGATTGTCAGCAGCTTTTGCTGCCCTTTGTTTACCTTCGTTCTCGGGACAATAGTCCGCGAGCCTTTTACCAATAATATTTCCAACCCAAAACTCCAAGACCCAAAAGAAGATACCCTGACCCCTGTTGTGACTGTGCATGGCTGTGGCTGAGTGATATTACTGTTTGTGACTGTGCGATCCCAAGTGATCCAACTGAACGGAGGCTGTGGCGACGTGGACGGAATGTTGAGAACGTGGCGCCGAAGGGTCGTTGTAGCACTGCTGAATATGACAGGTCCCTTAAAAGATTATGAGCAGAGTATGTAGTGAGTAGAACGCCCGGCTGGATCTTGCTGATGCTGGTGGTCCTGCAGGTTGGACAATGTCTCGACTCTGTTGGGAAATATGCTCGCTGGCCGACAGCATATGCGTTGCGGGACTCGGTTGTAGTCGCCGTTGTTTTTTGTTCTGTTTTTTTTTTTGTTATTGTAACTAATAATAAGATCAATGTGATTCTTTATGCTGGCAATAGCCGATCAAAAGCTCTCATGTCGCACACGCTCGGTGGCTTTCTTTTTGGTTTATGCGGTGTTGGTGCTACGTGAGAGTAGGATAGAGAGAGACAAGCAGATCAAACAAGCTATACAAAAAATACAAAACAAATACAAAAAAAAAAAAAACATAAACCCACCATGACTCAGCTTGGGCATCTTCACCTCAACAGTCGCATCTAGGCCGTTCTCTTTCGCTTTCTTCTTCTTCTTCTTCTTCTTCTGGGTAGGATCGGTGTCGATATTAACTGATCAACAGCGGCCATTTCTGTGACACATGGATTCAGCCAGTCTGGTCCGCGATAGAGAGACGGCACAGAGAGTGAGACTTTGCAAGATGAAAGAAATATCTACAAATGAATAAAAGCATAACAATAAAGCATTGCAGAAAGTTGCACCGAAGCTGCACAAGCTGCAGGCCAGCCGTGTGGGCTTTCTTTTCTTCCTATTTTAATATAAGAAAATTTCAACCTGTTCAACTCGCGCATGAATACACCACCAGACAGGAGAAACCGGACAAGCAAAAACAACAAAAATAAGGCAAGCATAAAAGCCAAAAAGGTATATCTGATCAGTCATTTTGGTTCCCGCCCGGTTCGAATTTCAAGGGCCAGGATCAGGATCAGGATCAGTATTGCATTTTTCTGACTACTCTCAGTCGATTGTCCCGTGTCAATGCAAATGCAGAGCAAATGCAGAGCAAATGCAACTGGTCTCGCTGTCATTCTCGTTCATATTTTCATTCATTGCACATCCTGCCAGTCGCCTACGCAGCAGAGGCGTCTGTTTGATGGCATACAATTCTCCGGCAGCGTCCTTCTTCTTCGTACCATAGTATGCATGCATGTATTGTACCTTGTATATGAATCTCGCAGAGCAAGTCAAAACGACGATCAGGCAGTTGATTTTCCTGCATTGCCGCCGTTGCCTGGTGCAGACAATTCTCTTTACTTTTGCGTTTTGCTTTTCTTTTTTTGTTGGTACTTTTTGCGTTCTACTTTTACTTTCTGCTATTTACTTATTTGGCTCTTCAAATTCGGCCTGTGATCCCTGCCATTGAGCAAGGGCAGAGGTGCAGCAGAGGATGCATATACTCTGTATGCAGGAAGACGCAGTCTACATAGTATGCAGCAAAGGGGGGGAGAGGAGAAAAGAAAAGAAAGCAAGCACAGAAACCGAAAAAAGAAAGAGAGAGAGATCCATCTCACTGCATGGTGACCTGGCAGTGGCCCAAGCCCTCACCTGTCGTCTGTTCGATTCAAACTATGCCCTTGTCTGCTTTGCTTGTTTGCTATCACTGCCTGGCTGACCTGGGTTGTATTGTTTTTCCTTCTTTCACTCGTCTCTTTTCTTCCTAATCTCATTCTTCTTTTCCTTTTTTGTCACTCCTTCTGCCCCTTCTTGCCTTTATTTTGCCTTCACACCGAACCAATAAAACAAGGCTTCTCATGCAAGATGCACAACGACGTAAGCGAGTCAAGGGTCTGGCGGTTGTTACATAGTATGCTACTCCCACCTCTACCTACCCTGTGGCAACGGTCAGTAACAAGTCGGGCAGCAAACCTCTGCCTGAGACAGGGTCGAAAATTTTTCATCAGGCTTCCCTGTGATTTGGTAGCCGGGACGGGTGCGTCATGCTGTCTAAATTCTGTACGCTCTGCCTCTATCTGTTCCCTTTTTTTTTTTTTGTCAATCAGCCAGTCAACCAGCAATCATTAATCAGTCGCATTGAATGATCTACTCTGCGTGATATTGGGCCTCGAAAATGGTCGCCTACTTCTTCTACTTCCCCGGGTCGTCATCGCGGAGGCGAGCAGTTGCAGTTCTGGAGATATTAGAGGGAATAAGAGGGTATAACCGTATCTGGCGTGAAGAGTATTAGAGAATTAGAACAAAATAATAATGAAAAGGAATAAGAGAGAAAAAAGATCAGAAATAAAAATGACAGAAAGAGATTGCATAAGAAAAGAAAGACAAGGCTGGGTGGGGCGGCCAGGCCAGACGATAGCTGAGAACCAGCGGTGACAGGATCAGGAAGATGCAGAGAGGACTCTTGTACTACGTAGAGACAGAAGGAATAAGAGAAGGATAATCAATAAGAAAAGAAATAGGAGAAGAAATAGGAGAAGAAATAAGAGAAGAAATCAGAAAGAAATAAGAGAAGAAAAGAAGATAAAAAGGAATAACAGAGGAAAGCCCCTGATATGCATGTTTCTCCCAACAAGCTGACAATATTGTCGAGGGCTGGCAAAAGTACGGCCATCACTGCTCGTTGCAGATGTATTCTGAAGCGTGACGGGATGGACTCTTAGACAAAGACACACAAAAGACAGACGCACAATAGAGGCAAAGCAGAGAACGCAGACAATAGGAGGAGATGGTGCGATGTTGGAGAACACCACTACTGCGAACAGGATACGGAAGGAGCAATCGCAGCCGAATGGTGGGCACTTCAGCCTCGTATTTCCAGCCCCAGAAAGAGGAAGGATGCGAAAGAAGGAAAGAAAGACGGATGACAGAAGGAAAGAAGGAGAGAAAAAAGGAAAGAAAGAAGGAAGACCAGATGTGATGATGAGCATGGTGGCGAGTGATAGTGGGCGAGATGTGAAAATGGCAGATGGATGTGATGAGATGTCTGACACGGGGTGGCAGCGTGCAGTGTAAGATACGTGCTACAGCGGTAGAGAAAGCACAGTGAGAGAGCACACAGACCTGGGGCTGCTTGGCTGGCAGATCTCGGTAGACCTCGGACTGCTGAGGCCTCACGTCCCTACAGCGGCCGGCCATCACAGCACTACTCTGTACAGTCTGAGCACACAACCTCGATTTGTGCGTCGCAATCGGCAGCAGCCGACTCTCTGCACGTGATTGGCCACCGTACACTTACTTGTAGCAGCTTGAGACACGCCGTCAGTTGCAGGTGATGCAAATCCCATGATAGCGAGACGGAGAAGGATATCTACTCTGCAATACAAAGGACCTGAAACAATAGCTTCTCTCTAGCAACAAGAGAACCATGAATTCTGTAAGTGAGAGGGAAAATACGAGAGAAAAGGCGCACATATTCCTTGGCTTCTTGGGTCCACTTTTCTACTCACGCGGGCATTTATACTGTATTTAAACTTATATTTAATTTAATGCTATCTTCTCTTTCTTTTTCTTTTCTTTTTTTTCCCTTTTTTCTCTTCTTTCTTTCTTTTTCCTCCTGTGTTCACCCCTTTCTTCAATTTCTCCAACCTTGCTCTCATGTAAGTACTTTTCAAGATGCCTGCCGCCCAAGCACTGCCTGAGCACCTGTCTAAGCACTGATACACAACCGTTGCACATTGCCTGCCAGCCACCATTCCAGCAAAAGACCAGTTCCAATCCAAGCAGACGTAATATAGTTATACATGGCAAGAATAACCTGCAAAATCTAGAGCTCACGTGGGTGCAACTAGATAGCATATGGATATTGTATGAATACCCAGTAAGAAGAAACAGAGGACGAGACCCGTGCTCCGTGCAAAGCTTGCCGTCGATCCCGGCCGTGCTCTGCCCCTGCTCCCTTGCATCGGGGCTGATCTGTGCTCCCTCTCTGTTCTTGCTCTCAGGTGTCATCTTGTCCCTCTAGTCTGACAATACTGTGTAGTAAGTCGTATCGGCCAATGGCACCAGTGAATTGGACTCCTGCTGTTCGAGCTCCGTCACTCCAGACTGGTCATCTGTTCTGGCCGTCTGGTCTGGCCGTCTGGTCGGGCTCGACCTGCTTGCAGCTCTGCCAACTCGAGCTCGGCCAGGATTCATCCTTGGTAGCAAAAACGACTCACGGCGGCATATCGATTCTCTCATAATCCCTACATACATCGTACATCGTACGCCAGTTGGTCGAGTACCGTGGGCGATTGACAGATCGGGTTAGCGCCAGGCTGGTCTCATGACCTGTGCAAATAAATAAAACCCGAAAATAATCACATTATTGGGTATCTCAATAGACTGAACATACAGGGTACTCTGTACGAAAAGGATCGATACTGATAGGCGTAGGCGGTTCATGATTTCAAGCCCTGTATTCTGCATTTAGTGGCTTGTCGCCCTCTCTTCACGGCTGATGCTACCCTGCGCCTGCAAGTCATTGACATCACGACACAGGTGATGTGATTTATTACATAGTTTTATTATAATAAACATGCTTTAATTATTTTATACGCTTTATATACGCTTTAAAGAATGAATAAGACTCACCTACGACGGCTGTCAAGTGTGAGTGGGTGCATCACTGTAGGCGGAGTAGGAGAATAGGAGAATCAAAAAGGACGAGAGACAAGCAATAAAGATTAGACACCCAAGACACCCAAGACGAGACAACAACTAGAAGTCGGAAGAAGAAGAAAAGAAGCAATGGTGGACAGCCAGCAGATATGCCTTGCTCCCTTGCTTTGCATTGATTTCATCCCCTGTTTCTGCATGGCACCATGTCTTTTTTCTTTTCCTTTCTGTTCTTCTTCTTCTTTTTCTGTTTTCTTTCTGTTTTGTTCGTTTGTTTGTTTCTTTCTTTCGATTGTGTTCCTTTCTATTCGTGCCTGTCTCCCTCCGGAGGCTTTCCGCATCGTCTTGCCAGCTCCTCGACATATTGACAACCACGCACTCTGCGGGCCAATGCGCAAGGGCACATGACTCCCTGCAGCGCATGCATGAATGTACCCTATATGCATACCGTCACATTATTCCTGCAGATGCATAGACGAGTTTATTGTGGTGTCAGTACGTCTGTATTTTTGCATGCTTACTCTGTAGTTCCTTGTAGAGCTTGCTGGTGGACGTCCACCGTCAGACGTCATCCGGGAGCGTCCTATTGGGTTGATTACTATGTGAGAACATGCACGGATAGATAGTAGCAGACAGCAGACAGCTCTCAGCTTCAGAGCTCTCTTGCCGTCGAGGCAGCTACAGAACTAATAGGAAACGAGGGAAACAAGGCCATGGCTGTCCTTTAGCCGTCGAAGCACATTATCGTCTGCTCTCGTCTTCAAACGGAGGTTGCCTACGCAGCAGTGCCATCTTGTCTTTATCGTCTCATGGATCGTCATGCGGTTTGCCACACCAAAGCCTTGCCAGCCTGCAGACTGCCAACCCCTGTTCTGTGAACAGCGTCACTTTTCCCCGTTTCCTTCTTCCTCCTCCTTGTCTGCATCCATTGCCAGCCAGTAATGGATGTTGCACCCTTGCCCGCCAGCAGGCCAGCTACCAGCCTGCTGTCTCACATCTCGCCCCCCCTTCAGACTCACCTGCCAGCTGTTTCGTATTCGTCAACCACTTTTTAAATCACTCTCTATATAACAGTATTATCTCAAACAAAAGTCTACATCGCTGAGACTGTCTTTCAGTTGCAGGACTTGTGAGGGCAGAGGCAGGGAGGCAGGCCATCAGTCCAGCCGGCCACGCGCAGGCTCACCTTTGATCAGCGGCCGTGTTCGAAATTCAAATTGATATCTACACATTGACTCTATTCTGTAATTGGGAATACCAACAATTCTAAGAAATGCAGTCAAAAAAAAAACAGCACCTTTTTATATTTCCCCATGATTCATCTGATATGTTCATCATGCTCACAAGGCCCATCCCAGAGCTGATCCAGTTGATCACCAGCCTCGTCCACTCGACGACTATTGCTGTTAGCATTACCAATACTACTGCTATTATTATTGCCATTACTAATAGGATATTGAGTCATCCAGGCCGGTGTCAAAATACAGCCTTGCTTTCTTGACACACTCCCAACCTCACCCAGCACTTCAGCTGCACCCCCTCGATACGCGCCGCGTCAGAAGTGAGAGTGCTACTCTTCTGCCTGCCTGCCTATCTGCCTATCGATATGCTCACTCTCTGCCGCCCTCACCCAAGCTCGTCAAGCTCATGACCTCGCTTCGTCTCTCTCTTCCGTTTGCATGCGCATCGCACAGCAACGTCGTGTCCCCGTTGTGCTCGTGCAACTGCTGTCTGTCCATCTCTACCAACAGTATCTACTATCTGCTGTACTATCTACTATCTAATTACTGTACATATCTTATCGTCGTGATCCACTGCTCGAGCTGTCCGTCTGTGGAACGGTGGGCCTGGCCTGGTGGAGAAACAAGGCACGAGGACACTCATCGCGCCTACGACGTAATACCAATACTGCCCGGCCCATCGTGCTGTTGCGCGCTAGGCGTACTTTGGTGCTGGTGGGTGTACTTTGTACTCTCTACTGCGTGGAGATGGTAGGCAAGAGGCAGAGTCGAGTTTCAAGTCTTGAGATGGGATAGCAAGCCATGTAAATCGCAGACTGATTGGGTGCATCGTATGGCCTATAGTGCTGTCACCAGCCATACTCAGTACTGTAACTGCCCCGTTCGTACTGTAATCACTGCGTACTGCTTTCTCTGTCGCTATTGCTCTGTACATACAGAGCACAACACAGAGTACTGGCAGCTGCCCCACCCTGCGCCGCCAGCGTGACAGCATGCAGCTGCACGCGGTCATTCGGGCACAGAGTTTTGTAGAGGCTTTTCAGTGTGGTGTGTACTTTTGGTGCTGTGCTAATATGGATGTACTCTGTCGCTGCTCAGTGTATGAATACCCCTCCCTACGGGTACATACTCCCCTGCAGGCTTACTGCCTGTATTTCTTTGTGTGTTTTGATTGGCTGCTCTGTGGCCAAGCACCCCTCCTGTCCCCGCCTCATTGTCAATTCGAGACCCGCTTTTCTCCATAGCACCTCGTCTCTCGTCTGTCGTCTCTCTTTCTTCGTTTCTTCCCGTCTGTGCAAAAAGTATGACGGTCATTCTGCCGTTTTACTTTGTCATTGTACATGTCAAGGGAGGCGACGACGACAACCCCCCCCCCCCCCCCCCAAAAAAAAAAAAGACTATCCCTTCTTCGTATTCCACGTCTCATCCGCTCCACTGCACATAGTACGGAGCTCACCTTGTGCCTCTCGTCTACCTGCATTCTACTTACATACAGTAGCAGTATCTACCCGCAGCTGCCCTCCTGCCCAACTGATTGAACTATAGCGTCGTTCCTTCCCGAAACAACTACTGCACCAGTACCCAAGCCCCCCGAGCACCAGTAGCAAGAGTGCTTGCCGCCCGTTGAGGCGCCTGCCCACTCAATCAGCGTCGGCCTGACCTGGCCTGGCCAGCTTTCTGGCTTCCAACTCCATACCCTCCTGTCTTCCCCGCCTATGGAGCTATTCTGTAATAGCACATAACTCTTGGGCAGCTTCGCTTGCTTCGTTCTTCATTCTTCATTCTTCATTCTGCTCTGCTTTGTCGAGCTTTCCACTTTTCTCCCTACCTCCTTCCCACTTTCCTGCCACGGCCAGCCCAAAGGTCGCACGACAATCGGCTACCATGTATCGTGGTTCGCGTTCTGCATCGCAGCCCATCGCCCATCGCTCTTTCCCTCGCAGTGCAGTCGTAGAAGTGCCAGCACCCGCCGATGTCGACTGGTTGTCCGATTTCAGAGTGTCTGCCCATCGCTCCTTCCAGATGCTCACAGTCGTCTTCCCACTACGTAGATAGAGTCCAATCTCTGCTCTGTAGATACTTTATACGTCCAATCAACAAGCCGTCCCCAGTCTTCAGTCCTCAATCCCATCAACCCTCAGTCCCAAGCCAATCCACCCCTCCTCGAATCACGTCGCATTTTCCCGCCAGAAAGTTCCCCTCTCTTGTCACCTGTGCAGTACAGCAGTACATCGTAATACATGGTACAGCGTTCCTTATTTATTAGTTATTGTTTTATTTGTTCACCAATAAACCAGTTAAATGTGAATTAACTTTATTCCTTTTCTTTTCCTTCCTCTCTTTTTTATTTTGTTTTATTTCTCATAATAATTATACGGGTTGTTTTCTCTGCCTCTGCTTTGCTCTGCCTCTTCACAAGATACTTTCTTTTTCCTCTCCTTTTTCCTCTTCCCCCCCTGTCTACTCCGTACTCCGTACTGAGCCAACCTCTTTCGACTTGTGCCCAGCTGACCTCTCTAGCATTCCAGAAAGACATCACCCGCATTTCTCGTTTTGTCGCTAGCCCTTCTCGCCCACTACTGCTCTTTCCCAATCCTCTGATCTCGCTCCTTCTCTTCTCAGGTTCTCATCTGTCTGGATTCCCAGCCTGCTCTTTCCTACTCGGGCCATCTAATCCCTTGCTCTTTCCCTCGCTGCTCAGTATTACGCCCATCTCCATCCCGAGCCGTTGAGAGAGCGTTGACAAACATTAAGAAGGACGACGAGACTAACAAAGAAAAGACCGTCCTCTGTCACTGCCCCTCTGCTCTCACCTCACCCCAAAGTATCTGACTAGCTGCCCTGCCTGGCTCGCTCTCTTGCCATTGCCTCTTTGCTCCTCTAGCTCCTCCTGTACTCTGTATTCTCCGTACTTGTACTGTGAGCACTGACGCTACCGACCCCTGGTCATCCACTCGCACCTGCCCACCAACTTACTTACTCTTTTCTCTTTCCACTTTTTCCCTTTCTTCTTACTTTTCTGGTCTGCTGCTCTTCTTTTCTTCTCTTTCGTCTTTCTCAGTCTTTCTCAGTCTCTGTCAGTACTGACAGTCTTTGCTCCCTTTGCCTCTACCGTCTTTCTCTTCTACTCTTTCTCACTTTCCACCACTCTCTACTTTTTGACTTTCCCTCCAACCTACCTTGCCTCTCTACAACCAACTCGCCGTTGCACATCCCCCGTTTTTCCGTCTCCCCGCACCACCCACCATCCATCATCCCTCATCCATCACCGGGGCACAACCCTCCACCACCAAAGAGCGACGCCTTCATACTCTGTACAATCGGATTCTCTCCTCCAGTTCTATCAACGCAAACGCAATAGCTGTTTCTGTCGTTCCCTAACCTATTTGCATCTTGCATCTTGCATCTTGCATCTTGCATCTGCATCTGCATCTACGACCACGTCTACATCTACATCCACATCTACAGAGTACATCTGCATCTGCATCTACCTGTGCATCTACCTCTACCTCTCTCTCTAGACTCCAGACTCTAGACCCAACCACTACGACACTTGCAGCTCGACCGGCTCGCCTTATCTCGACCAGACACCATAAAGCAGACACCAAAAAGCAGAACGCAGACAGCAGACAGCAGACAGCAGAACACTCCTCTGCCTACATCAGCATCAACGCCGGAGCAGAAAGCAAAAGCAGAAAAAGTGACTTGTCTCTTTTCCTCTTGACTTGCCTGCTTCCTCCTCTTTTTGCCTCACCTTCGCGTTAGAATCCCCTCTTCTTCTACTTTTACGCCTCATCTCTCGCCCATCACGGCCGCCTCAACGCTCCCTTTACTCAACGACCTTCCTTTCGGGCCCCGGCTCCAATCTGCTTTTGCCCATCTACCTCTACCTCGTGTCGACCGGTAGCATCAACCGCGAATTTACTCCAACCGCCAACCACCACCCTACATTTTGACAATGTCACAGAATCGGCCGTCAGCCTTCAACCAGCTCCGGATGGGGGGTAAGTAGCTATCCAGAGTATTCAGATACAGTCGGAAAAAAAGGAAAGAAGACAAACTAACTCATCGCAGAAGTCGTACGCGAAAAGGTCCAAGACGGCATCACCGGCGAGACTAGAGACCTGCAATACACCCAGTGCAAAATTGTCGGCAATGGCTCGTTTGGTGTCGTCTTCCAGACCAAGCTGTCGCCCTCAAACGAGGATGCCGCCATCAAGCGCGTTCTCCAGGACAAGCGCTTCAAGGTATGGGGTTTCCTCTGCCCATTCGCACACGAGCACTAAAAGGCCTCGATACTAACACGCCGCACAGAACCGTGAGCTGCAAATCATGAGAATTGTCCGCCACCCAAACATTGTCCAATTGAAGGCCTTCTACTACTCCAACGGCGAGCGCGTACGTATCCCCACGATCAGATCAGCTATTTATCTATTGACTGGACCTGGCTGAACCTAACACCACCAGAAGGACGAGGTCTACCTGAACCTCGTGCAGGAGTTTGTCCCTGAAACCGTGTACCGGGCGTCGCGCTTCTTCAGCAAGCTCAAGACGACCATGCCCATCCTCGAAGTGAAGCTGTACATCTACCAGCTGTTCCGCGCCCTGGCCTACATCCACTCACAAGGCATCTGCCATCGCGACATCAAGCCCCAGAACCTCCTGCTCGACCCCACCACCGGCATCCTCAAGCTCTGTGATTTTGGTAGCGCAAAGATCCTGGTCGAGAACGAGCCCAATGTCTCGTACATTTGCTCTCGCTACTACCGCGCCCCTGAGCTGATCTTTGGCGCCACCAACTACACCACCAAGATCGGTGAGTTTTTTTTTTTTTCTTTCCTTTTCTTTCCTTTTTTTTCTTCATTTTTCGTCTCCTTTTTCTTTTGTCCCTTTCAAAATGGAAATTGTGCTAACATTACAGATGTCTGGTCCACTGGCTGTGTCATGGCTGAGCTGATGCTTGGCCAGCCCCTGTTCCCTGGCGAGTCGGGCATCGACCAATTGGTCGAGATCATCAAGATCCTCGGCACTCCCACACGCGAGCAGATCCGGACAATGAACCCAAACTATATGGAGCACAAGTTCCCCCAGATCAAGCCGCACCCCTTCAACAAGGTCTTCCGCAAGGCCGACGCCAACGCCTTGGACCTGATTGAGCGCCTGCTGGAATACACGCCCACCGAGCGTCTGTCGGCCGTCGACGCCATGGTGCACCCCTTCTTCGACGAGCTGCGCGACCCCAAGACCAAGCTGCCCGATTCCAGAAACAACACGGGCACTCTCCGCGACCTGCCCCACCTCTTCAACTTTACTCGTCACGGTATGTCTTCCAACTTTTGTATTTCTAGTATGATGAGAGAAAAAAGACACTAGACTAACCCAAACAGAGCTGTCTATCGCGCCGAGCCTGAACCACAAGCTGGTGCCGCCACACATGATCCCCGTTCTTCAGTCAGAAGGCCTCGACATTGACAACTTCACGCCTCTGTCGAAGCAGGAGATGATGGCCAAGCTCGACTGAGCCTCGCCGTGGCCAGACCAGTTATGACACTCTTATTTTTTTGTTACGCTCACGACACGATGAAAAAGCCAAAATGTAGCAGGCAGGAAGCAAAGCCGGAAGCGAAGCCGGAAGCGAATCCGGAAGCAAAGCCGGAAGCAAAGTCGGAACACAAAGTCGGAAGCAGAAGCAGATGCAAAGGCAAAAAGGCAAAAGAGCAAGAACAACCAGACGCAGAATGATAAGCAAAGACAGACCAGAGGCAAAGCAGAGGCAAAAGCGAAAGCGAAAGCCGAGCAGAATGGAAACAAGTACCATTTTCTGCTGCCGGTCACTGTTACGCCTGTCGGACAGAGACTGCACCAACGGCGACACCGTGCTATTCGCCAAGTTCTCCGTTGACTGTTTCATATCTTCTGTGGTTTTCTGTGGTTTTCTGTCTCTTCTTTCTGTTTCTCCGTTTCTGTTTCTTCTTTTCTATTTCTTCTTCTCTGTGTCTTATCTTCTTCCCTTTTTTTTTATTTAATAACCCGAGATCAATAAGAGAGAATCGGAAAATGGACTCTCTTTTTTTTATATTCCATCTTCTTCCCATCTCTCTTCGTCTCACACCTTGGATACCCGTCAGTCGAGCGCCATACACTTGAACTATACACCAAACCATCAGAACATCAAATCATCAAATCATCACATCATCGCTATATTACCATCGCCATTTACCATCGCTGTTTTGCCGTCGTTTGCCGCTATTGCCACTACACTGCCACTGCCATTGCCCTCTGTTGGCCGTTTGTTTATTTTGCATTCTTCTTGCACGAGCTTGTCGCTATTTCAATAATCATACAACGAAAAGAAACGAGGGGACACGAGAGGAGACAAGAGGAGAGAGGAAGGAAGGGACAAGAGAGCATGGACAACATTTTGCATTCTGCTCTGCTCTGCTCCAGTCTATCTCGCCTGTTTCAGCCTGAAGAGTTTGGTCTGCTCGACCGTTTCATTTGCCCATTCGTTCGTTTGCTCATTTGCCCACCGGATCCGTGTTTTCGTTGCGACCTGCATTGCCTGACGATGGCACTGGGCGTCGGCTGCGCTCGACCTCGTCAAGACTCGTCGGTCATGCTCGCCTCTGCATAACATCAAAGGGCCCATGACGGCGTTGTGGATTTCCTAGACTCTTTTCCCTATTCTTCAACTCTCCTTCTTTCTTGCCCTCTTCTTGTTTTCTTTTCTCGTTCTCGCTTCTTGTTGCTATTTGTGGTTTTGCATTTGCCTCGGTTTTACCTACTGCTTGTCTTCCTACCGGATGGATACCTCGTCTTTGACCTGACAGGGCCTCGTATGACATCTGCAGGGGGACAGGACGGCGTAGAGCAAAAGCCAGAAGCAGATTTAGAACCAGCAGAGAGCGGGCATCGACTTGCCCTTTGAACTGTAACATGTTCATGTGAGGGCAAAGGAGGGCAGCACGGAGAATGAGAGGTGGTCAATGGCAAAGGGGAAAGAGAAAGGGGGACAGATGGTCTTCTGTGTGGTGGGATACCTAAGGGAGGAAGGGGGAGGTTAAGATGGAAGGGTTTGGCGGTGGCCGGTATTGGGAGAGAAAAAAAAGGAATTCGGGAAATTGGAAAATTCGGGAGAGAATGGAAGAGAAAAGGGACATCGGAGGACCAAAAGGAGGTACCGGATGGGACGGGATGGCTTCTGTTTTTTCTTTATTTATTTCTTGTGTGTGTGTTTATGTTCTCTGCTTTCTGTTCTTCTACCAGGTTCCCTTTTGTTCTTCGTCTTCGTCTTTACTCCGTCTTTCGCTTCTCATATTAGTTTCTCGGTCTTTCAACTTTATATTTTGTTCTTTTTACGTTACACTCTTATCTTTTTATGTATCACGCTTTACGTCTTTCACCCTTCTCTTAAATAGCTGGGCTGCTCTTTACGGGCTCCAGGAGTCTATTTCTTCTGTCTTGTCGCTTGGCAGTGCCCCTTTCAGTTTACATCTTCAGTCTTCACCTTCAGTCTTCAATATTCAACCCTATATTTCTTATTTTCATGTGATGGACCATCCCACCGAGCCGCCATCCATGTCTCGTCTGCAGTCATCCTGTCACTTGTTTAATATAACCAAGAGAAAGAAAAGTCGCTTGTTGTTGCTTGTTAATTGATGTACCGCCTGGAGGATGGTCTGCAGCCTTTTTGTCTGCTTTTTTTCCTCTCTTCCTTTCTTTCTCTCTTCTTTTACCTGCCTCTGGCCATCTCCCGCCCATCTTGCGTGCATTCTCTCATCCTTCATACTTTCGTCTCTCCCCATACTTTCAGCTTCATATTAATCATTCATTCTTCATTGTTTTACTTTAGATTTTCTTCTCTGCATTTCTGCTGTGCATCACAACCTACGATGACATTAGTTTGTTTAGTCATCGTTAATATTCACCACACTTTACACACATGCCTCGCTATCTACTGACTTGACTGCATGTTTGATTTCTTGATGACAATGCAACCACCGTACTTGGCGCCATCTCTACAACTGATAGACCAAATCAATAATTCCTTTCTCATGAGCTTCCAACCTACACAGCTGTACGGAGTAATATTTTTCGCTCCTTCCCTCTGAGCCTTGCCTACATTCGTAGTGTACACGGACGTTATTATATTTACTGTTTTGGGAAGGAGCTATGACCACCTTGACAACGGCCATTGCAAAGAATGTATTACCGAGTCAACATAAGCTCAACTAAATATGTGCCCCATAATTCAGGCACCAACTTCTGCCCCTGCTGCTGCGTCTCGCTTCCCCAGACTCGAAGCTTGCTGCTGCTGCTGCTGCTGGCTGCATGCATTACTTTTTTTTTGTTAGCGCGAAAACCACAACACGCGGCTGCAGCAAGTAAATACATAGTAACAGTAGCTTCAACGCCAACGTCAACGCCAACGTCAACGTCAACACCAAAGTCAAAAGCTGATAAAACCAACGTCGATTCCAGCCTCATCAACACAACGCACGCTGCGACGACTCCCCTGAACTGTGCGACGATACAATGGCTGACTACGGCCGCCGGGGCGGCTACAACAACCACAGCAATGGCGGCAACCGGAAACGGCGATACAGTGCGTCGATGATCTGATTGAGCGAGCTGCTGTGGCAGACGATGGAAGCTTCTACTAGATACTAACAAGCCAGATGACGACGAGGGCGACTACCGCCAACAGCGCCGGCGCCAGGAAGTCCCAGCACCCGTCCAGATCCGTCGCCGGCTGCTGACGCTCGCCGAGTCGCCTGTGCGCCACTGGTACGAGGAGGTCGTCGAGATCGCGCGCCTTGTTGCTAACAGCGACGACGGCGGTGACAAGCCCGAGACGACCGACGCCGGCGCCGACGCCGACCAGACCGACAACAACCATTACACACCCGCCGGGGCCGTGCGCAAAGAGTTTATCGACCTCGTCGCCCAGCTCGTGCGCGAGCAGCCCTTGAAGACCCCCTTTGTCGCCGCCGTCCTGCTCGTCCTCAACGCCCTCAAGCCCGACATCGTCCTCGACGTCCTGCGCGCCATTGCCACAGCCACCGAGCGCGGTATTGCCGCCGGCCACTGGCGCGATGTCAAGCTGCAGCTCCGCCTCATTGCCTGTCTGCAGACCTGCCTCGCCGGCGACGGCGTCTTCCCCCTGCTCGACACCCTCTTCTCGCGCGCCGTCGACCTGCAGACCGCAAACTCCGACGACGTCGTCGGCACCGAGCTCGTCAAGATCATCCTCCTCACCATCCCCTACGCCATGGCCACCACCGCGGGCTCCGCCGACTTTGACAAGTGGCGCCAGCAGGCTGCCGACCTCATGGAAAAGACAGAGGTCATTGCCTCGGAGCCCCATGCGCTGCAGAGCCTCATGGACCCTTTCCTGCACGGCCTCGAGCAGGGCAACAAGAAGGCTCTTAAGAAGAACTACAAGGCCGCCAAGGCCGCGTCCGGCGAGCTCGGCGACGACGACGACGAAGACTACACGCCCGATTTCGACGAAGACATGGACGACGCCAACGACGAGGCCAACCAGAACAACGGCCCGCCGCCCGCCGAGAGCCTGATTGCCCTGCTCCAGAAGCAGCTGCAAGGCGAGGCCGCCAACGGCTGGCCGCTGTCGTGTCTGCCGCGCATCACAAAGCTGCCCCTGGACGAGGTTGAGCTGCAGGCCAAGCTCGACGACCCGTCCACCACCAAGCACACCCTGCCCGCCATCGCCGTGCCCGCCACCGTCGTGACCGGCCCCCGTCCCCTGTTCCCCGAGGTCTACTTTTCCGTCTACGGCGCCTGGGTCGACGAGAACGACAGCACAAACAACAGCGCTACTACCGCCACCTTTTTGCCGCACTCTGTCCCGCCGCTGTCCAACGTCGCCTCCAGCCTGATGCGCGACATTCTCATGGACACCATCAACGGCCTCGACTTCAACCGCAACGCCACCGCCAAGTTCCTTATCGACATTGACTGCTACTTTGCCGACGGCACCTTTGTCAAGCGCGCCACGCCCTTTGACCGTCTGCGCGACATTGATGCCGGCAAGCCCACCTGGAAGCCCGAGGACGTCGCCGTCGATACCGTCTTTGCCCAGCTGTTCCAGCTGCCCCAGCCCGAGCACAAGCTCGTCTACTACCACTCCGTCCTGGCCGAAACCTGCAAGATCGCGCCCGCCGCCATTGCGCCCTCGCTCGGCCGCGCCATCCGCTTCCTGTACCGCAACAGCCCGCGCATGGACCTCGAGCTCGTCGGCCGCTTTGTCGACTGGTTTGCCCACCACTTGAGCAACTTTGGCTTCACCTGGAAGTGGACCGAATGGGTCGACGATGTCCAGCTGCCCAACCTGCACCCGCACAAGGCCCTGATTCTCGGCGCTATCGACAAGGAGATCCGCCTCAGCTTTGCCCAGCGTATCAAGAAGACCCTGCCAGCCCCCTACCAGTCGCTCGTCAACCCGGATACCGAGCTCGACGTGCCGCCCTTTAAGTTTGCCGAGAAGCGCAGAAAGGCCAACGTCGACGACGAGCTTGCCGGCACCGCCGCCGCCACCAGCACCGACGAGTCGCCCTTTGCCGCCGACGGCCGTGAGCTGGCCTCGCTCCTCAAGCGCAAGGCCCCCGAGGACGAAGTCCAGGCCGTCATTGAGCGCATCCACGCCCAGGCCCTCGATATCGGCGGCCTCGACCCCCTCGTCACATCCACCGACGTCTTTACCACGGCCGTCCTCTGGGTCGGCTCCAAGTCGCTGTCGCACGTCCTCGCCGCCATTGAGCGCACAAAGGACCGTCTGCTCGATGCCGGTGCCGCGTCCGAGGCGGCCCGCGCGCAAATCCTCGATGCCGTCATGGACTTTTGGGCCGCGCACCCGGGCGTCGCCGTCTCCATTGCCGAGAAGCTGCTCAACTATGCCATCCTGACGCCTGCTGTTATTGTCCAGTGGGCTCTGCGCAACCCCGAGTCGGCTTCCAGTGTTTCCGGTTCTGGCCTGCCTGCACCGCTGGCCTCGCCCAACCTGGCCGTCAACCATGTCGCCGAGCTCGTCTTCAACACGGTCGACAAGGTGACGCGCCGCGCGCGCCAGGTGGTGGCCGCGACGCGCACATCTGTTGGAGCCGTCGCCCATGCCGCGGACGCCCTCGAAGCCGCCAAGGAGCGCCAGGCCAACCCGCCGCCCCCCGTCTTGCCACCGTCTGCTGACGACGCCGCCAACCTCGACGTTGCCATGGACGAGGAAGACGCTGCCGGCGCCGCATCGTCGTCGGCCGACGCCCTCGCCGATGCTGTGGCTGCTGCTGCCGCCGAGGCCAGCGCCGCCGTCGACGCCGCCGAGCAGGCCCTGGCGCAGGCGCAGACGGACGTCGAGTCTGCGCACGCCGCCGAGCAGACGGAGATCAAGGCGATGCGCGACCTGTTCAAGCTGCTCAACGAGGCGCTGCAGCCGTGGCTGGCATCGGGCGGCTCGTCCTTTGCGGCGACCTTTTCCAGCGGCGAGAACGACGGCGAGGAAGAGGCCAAGGAGACCAAGGCGTGGGCGGAGCGGTGGCAGCGCGTCGTGCAGCGGCGGGCGGAGGTGGAAGAAGCCTTTCTGCGCGGCGAAGCGAAGCAGTAGTCCTGTCAGCAGTGGTTGGCGGTTGAAGATTTGATTTCGTTGATTTCGTTGATTTCGTTGATTTCGTTTTATTTCCTTGCTATATTAGACGGTCACACATGGATCTATGGATGTATTTATATACGGTAGTTTTCTCGGAGGGTAATCTTGTAAAAACCACTGGTCGATCTGTCGTGTTTTCCTCTTGTTTTCTCTTTTTATTTTCTTTATTATCTTCTCTTTTGTTTCGTCACATTTCCGCTTACTCTTTTCTTGCTACTGCTTGCATGGGCCAAGGTGTTATCAAATACAGTCGTTTCCTATTTCTTGTTCATCGTGATATTATAGAGGAGCTTCTCAACAATAACCTAACCAAGGTGCGCCGGCCGCGGGTTGGCGGTAATCTCCCGGGCGATCTCGCGCGACCGCGCATTGTCCTCAAAGCTCAGCTTGATCAGGTCCACCACCTCGCCCGCTGTAAAGTACAGGCTCAGCTCGCTCTCCATCCACAGGTACCGCACCTCGCGCAGGTTCGACTGCAGCACCTCGGACAGGTACTGCAGCCGCAGCCAGTCGGGCGCGTACTGCGACGTCATCGGCACGCGCTCGCCGCCGCCGCCGCCGGCCGTCGTCGTCGTGCTCTCGGGCGGCAGGAAGAGGTCGTCCAGTGCGGTCACCTTTTGGATCAGCTTGGCCAGGGAAAAGGCCTCGTCCTGGCTGATCGACGGCATGTCCAGCACGTCCAGGATCAGCTTGTGCGCCACCGCGTTTGCCAGCGACCCCACCGCCTGCAGCCACGCCGACGGCGCCAGCACGCCCTCCCACGCCGCCGCCATCGACCGCACGCGCACCACCGCCGCGTCGACGTAGTCGTCGGCGTCTTCTTCATTGCCGTGCGCGCCATGCCCGCCGCCGCTGTTGTTGCCGCCGCTGCTGCCCTGCAGCACATTGTCATCGCCGCCCAGCAGGTCCCGCAGCACCGTCTTCTGCACAGCCATCTCCTTGCCGTACGCGCGGCCGGCAAACTTTTTCAGCTTCGCCGCCTCGGCCGCGAGGCGCGTTACCGGCGCGGCCGAGCTGCCGGCCTGCGCGAGGTGCTCGGTCCATGCGGCGACGAGTTTTGCGAGCTCTTCGGCGAGGTACATTGCGTCATTGTACAGATACATGCTGCCGCCGACGTCGAGGGCGTAGAAATGGGGCGAGACGGCGCGGAACATGGCGAGCACGAGCGCGGGCACGCCAAACAGGCCAGCGGCGGCGGTCGCCACGGAGCTGCCGGCGTGGTCGCCTGCCGTGAGCGCCAGGGCATCCTCGAGAACGTGGGCGATGAGGCCGAGGACGGGCGCCGGCAGGGACGAGATGTGGTACTTTTCTCTCAGGATGAGCTCGCGCGTCTCCGGCTCTGCTGGCGGTGGTGCTGGCGCTTGTTTTGTTTTTGTTTTTGTTTTTGCTATCGATTTTGCTGCTTTTGCTGCTGTTGTTGTCTTTTTGGGTGATGGCGGTTTGGGTGCCGCAGTCTCCTCTGGCCCAGCAGCATCGCCGCCGTCCTCCTCACCCCAGCCCCATGCATCAGCTGCATCGCCGTCGTCGTCGTTGGCTGGTGCTGCTTCAGCTTGTGGTTCTGACTCTAGCTGGTCGTCCTCTTTTTCTTCGGTGGCCGCGGCATTGTCGTCGTCTCCCCATGCACCCCATTCGTCTGCTCCGTCGCCTGCTCTGTCTGCTCCGTCTTCTGCAGGCCGTGCATTGGCTTCATCCCCGCCCTCGCCGTCAGACCAGGCCGTATCCCAATCGTCCTGGCCGGTCGTGGTTGCTGCTGCTGCCATCAGCTCTTTGCCCTCGGACCGAGAGACCATTTGCTTTTCGATCCGTTCAACCTCGTGCGGTGTGCCTAGGCCCTTGGCGATGCCTTGCCGCACCTGGTCCAGCGCAGCCTCGCAGCGCTTCGCAAGCCAGACGCGGGGTGCGCTCTCGACCCATTCATGCAGACGGCCGAGGCCGGTGAAATTGAGCGCGGCGAGTCGCGCACAGAATGCCTGGGCGGCTTCTAGTGTAGCCTCGAAGGCGGCCATCTGGTCGAGCGAGGTGGGCACGGCCGCAACAAGCCACGCATCGACGATGCGGCCGATAATTGTAGACACCATTGTAGGAGGTGTTGATGTTGATAGTTGTGAGGATGAAGATGAAGATGGTGATGGAGAGGATAGTGCCTGCACGAGGTCGGCGGGGAGATTGGCGGACAGGTAGGAGAATAGCACCTCGAGGTCGCGGAACAGGGCGTCGACTCCCTCGTCGGCAGTGCCCTTGAGGGCGAGCGTGTTCCCGCTGACGTGCAGAGCGGGCCGTGCTGCGCGGGTCAGGTCCATGCGCGGTCCGACAATGGCGGCGTCCAGCGCGTGCCACAGCGCGGCCATGCGGCTGTCGACCTCCTTGAACGCCTTGAAGCCGACGACGGCGTCGGCCAGCGTCATGGGCTCGTCGTCGCGCGCCTGGGATATTGTCAGGGTGTTCTGCAAGCCGGCCTCGGCGTCAACAGAAAGAGAAACAAGGGCCGCCCAGACCCCGTCGAACACGGCGTGCACGTCCGTCTTGAGCTCGAACGCGCGCCGGTCCAGCAGGCGCATGGCGCGGCAGGATTTGCTCACGGGCATCTGGTCGAGCGCGGCCCATGCCATTTCGAGCAGGCGCAGCGACTCGAGGATGCGCCGCTCGCGGCCGGTTGTTTCAACGCGGTCCAGCAGCTGGCCGATGCGCTGGATGGCCTCGAGCAGGTAGCGGACCTGCAGGTTGTAGTTGAGCTCGCTGGTCAGGAACTGGGCGCGGGCCTCTGCTTCGTGGACGGTCGCCGCTCCGTGTTTGTTGTTTATTTGGGAATGCGCGTTTTCTGCTCCTGCTGCTGCTGCTGCTGCTGGCGTCTGCCCGTCGCCGCGGATGACAATGTCGGTGGCGAGCGTCTTGCGGCGCGCAATGTCGACCTGGAGGGCCTGGGCGTTTTCGATCCAGGAGCGTACGTCGTCGGCGGAGGACTCGACAATGTTGTGGATATCGGATTCGAGGCGGGTCTTTTCGCTGGCCAGAGCAGCAATGGCCGCGGGCAGGGACTCGGGCGTGAGGGCGGCGGTGGATGTGGCGTCGTCGGCCGGGAAGAGGCCGCGCACGGAGAAGTCGACGAGGGCCTGGCTGATGGCCTCGGGGGGCGGCGGTGCCGTGGCCGTCGCCATGCTGAAGGTGCAGTGTGTTTGGTCTGTTTATGTGGAAGTGGGGATATCGAGAGTTTGAGAGTAGTAGAGCTGGGTATGTTGTCGTGGTGCGCGTGTGTGGGCGTCGATGACGATGATGTCGTCGACAGAGGACAGATTGGGGCAAATCGGTGGAAGCTCCCAAGCTTGTGATGATAAAAGTGGGCCGTTACTAAAATCAGAGGGGAGCTTGCCAGCGGCATCGACGTCACTTTGTAAATCCATCATTATTGGTTATCTTCGGTTAGAAATTTATAAGAGGTCAATATTCTGAGTACTCTGTTTCTGGTTTGATATATGAGGTGTAATCACTGTATGTATAAACTAGAATTCGATTAATCGATTTATTCGATGCACTGTAAACAATAATTAATTAAGAAAATAAAACAAACTGAAGACAAAAACAAAAGCTAATTATTTAAAAATAATATTATTAAAAAACCATCACAAATTACATCATCCTCGAGGCCAATCTTATACAATTCAAGAATAATAATAGACGCAGAGGCCATCTTATTGTGGTGATAACTCGCAAGGGTATATATACAAAAAGAAAACAAGTGGAAAACAAAGAATATAATAAGTAAATCAAAGGCTCGCTGGTCGTAAAAAAAGAACGGGGATCTACAAACGAGAGAATATACAGTGGCAGACTGCCTCCGAGCATAAAACTAGTAATTAAAAAATACAATCACCGCCGGCCGTGCTGTGGTGGCGGCGCAAACTGCGTCTTGATATTGCGCGTCTCGACCGGGCTGGGCCCTTCGCTGCCACTGCCATTGCCGCCGCGGCCAAGCGAGTAGAACGGGCCGCTCTTGCTCTTGCGCACCTGCACCTGGTGGGCACTGCCGGACAGGCCGTTGTCGATTCCAAGGCCCAGGCTGTCGGAGCCGGCACGGCCTGTCGCGGGCGTTTTGCGCGACGTGCCGGCCAAGATGCTAGCGGGGGCCGTCGTCGATGTGGCAGACACGTTGCCTGCACCGGCACTGCCACTGGCACTGGCGACACCAACAAGAGGACTGCCAGCCGGGCTGTCGCTGGCAAACGCCTGGCGGGTGGCCATGGTGTGCGCGCCGATCCCGTTGACCGAGCCGGGGCGCGACGGCCCGGACGCGGACGTGGCCGATGCCGGGCTGCCATAGCCATAGCTGCTCCCATGGAAGGAGGTGTGCTGGCTCTGGCTCTGGCTCTGGCTCTGGCTGTGCATTGGGTCCTGCGTCTGGTGCTGCTGCTGGTGCGCATTGATCATAGACGGCCATCCCTTGTAGCCGCTCTGCTTGCGTGCGTTGTGGGCCACGTTGGCGGCGGCCAGTTTCTGGGCGTACTCTGCCTGCTGCTGCTGGTACTGTTGCTGCTGCTGGTACTGTTGCTGCTGCTGGTACTGTTGCTGCTGCTGGTACTGTTGCTGCTGCTGGTACTGTTGCTGCTCGGCTACCTGCTGCTGCGCGGGAAGAGACCGCATGGCGACGCGCAGCTGGTGCTCGATGGAGCCGCCCGCCGTGGCCGAGGTAGGCGACGGTGCCATGGATGCTGCGGAGACTGCGGAGACTGCGGAGACTGCCGACACTGCCGAGTGCGGCTCGTTGCGCATGGGGCTGGAGCTGTGATGGTAGGGCGAAGTGCCGGTGGTATACATGGCCGGGTTGTAGCTGTAGGTGTGGGACGACGACGCCGCCGACGACACACCGGGGCCGACCACGTGCGACAGCAGGCCCGTCGCCGAGGAGGGGGTGCCGTTGTAGGTCGTGGCGGTGCTGACCGTGCTGGCCGTGTTGATACTGACACCGGCATTGGCATTGGCATTGGCATTGGCACTGGCGTGGACGGAATCGCCCGAGTCAAAGTCGGTCTTGAGCTGGTGCAGGCGCGGGTGGCTTCGCGACGACCGAGACCGTGACGACTGCTTTTGCTTGTTGGCCGTGTTGCTCAAGCTGCCCATGCTGCGTGCGGGCACGGGAAGACTGGCCATGGGATAGCCCGTCTGCTTGTCAAAGTCGGTCGAGTGGATGCGCATGTTGAGGCTGCCGGCGGCGTGCGAGCCCGGCCCGGCGGCGACGGCCGCGGGCGAGGGGAACGGCGACTCGACAATGGCCGGCAGGCTGCCGTTGCCGTTGCCATGGGACTTGCTGCTGGGGGACACGGTCGTGCTGTTTCTGTCGGCGCTGCCAGTGTCGCCGCTGCTGCTGGCGCTGCCGGCGTGTGCCTGCTGGAACTGCTGCTTGTATTTCCTCGTGGCCGGACTGGCACCCGCTCCCACGGGCGGCTCGTGCATGTGCATGCTGCTGACGACCGAGCTGTGCGCGCTGCTGCAGCTGCTCGGCCGGCTGATGCCGGCACCGATGTAGGCCGACGCGGGCAGGCCCAGGCTGTCATTGGGATTGGGACTGGCGGCCGCTTTGCTGATGCCTGCTGCACTTCTGTTGAACATGTCCTCGGCGGTGACGACGCTGACAGCGCTCGACGGGCTGTGGAAGTGCAGCGGGCCCGAGATGTGCTCGGTGGACGGGAACCGCGTGTGCCAGTCGACCGGGCCGATGCTGCCCGTCTTGCGGCCGCCGGCTGGCCCATTGCCGGGTCCTCCCCCTCCTCCCTGTCCTCCGTGTCCAGGCTTACCAGAGACACCCGACTCCATGGACGTCAGAGCATCGACCTTGAGCTCGAGCGGGCTTCGCTGGGCGGCGGCGCGGCTTCTGGAGTTTCTGCGCTTGCGGTAGCACACAAACCCGAAGCCGACAATGGCCGCGACCACGAGGACGGCGACGACAGCCACGACGACAATGGTAGTGACGGCAACATGGGACGATTTCGAGCCGGACGCGCCGGACGCAGAGCTGCCGGCCGAGGACGTTGCCGTCTCGATGCTGACGGTCGTGCCCGTGGCAAAGATGGAGCCGCTGAGGCCGACGCTCTCACTGGGCGGGCGCAGCTCAACACAGCCCGCCTCGAGTGCAATCAGGGCTGTTCATATTAGCATTGTTTTACTGTTCAAAAGAAGAAATATCAAGAAATATCAAAGAACGCACAGTTGGTGACGATGCTGCTGCCGCTGCTGCCGCTGATGCAGTTGAGACAGCCCTTGAGCGCGTCGCTCGCCACAACGCCGCCGTCGGCACTGCAGTAGTCGTACTCGCTGCCGTTGCCCACGGACGGCACGCCCGTGAACAGGGCGTCCTGCAGCGGCAGGCAGGCGGTCGACGTCTGGCACGGGCTGGAGCCGGCAATGTCCGAGGCGTTGGGGTAGCCAAAGATGCACAGGTCGACCTGGTAGCGCAGATTGTAGAAGAACCAGGACTGGTCGCTCTCGGCGTCCTGGGCGAACGTGCTGGTCTGGAGGCAGGTCATGCAGGCCACCCACTTGGTGCCGGCCGTGGTGGTGTTGAAGTCGGCGTCGTCGCAGGTGATGTCGGCGTTGACGGTGGTCGACGACGCGGGATCCGAGACGTCGAGCGTGGCGTCGTCGATGCAGAGCTTGGCGCACGGCGAGTTGGGCGTGACCTGGATGGCGAGAGCCGGGAATATGACGAGGGCGTGGATGAACAAGAAGAAGATGGAGAGGACGGGTGGGACGCGGCCGGGCCGAGGGCGGCCATGCTGCGACCGGGCCATTTTTGTATTGGTTGGAGGAGCGGTTCTAGAACGGATTATAAGATGCCTTGCGGCCGCTTTCTAGGTTGCAGGCTGTGTTATGAGAAGAGACTCAGATCATAGTAGGAGAGGGACAAGGTAAAGAGCCGTGTTGAAGTAATTTGTCGAGGTAGAATGAAGAGAGGCAAGGATAGAAGTTATATGAAAAACAGTCAAGGCCAGCTTGACTTAAGCGAGAGAGTGTATTATAAAGTGTAGTGTGAATAAAGAGTGTGCATAGTAGTAGGTCTAGAGAATAAAGAATGAAGAGAACGAAGAACGAAGAATCAAGGAAGAATAAAATCAAACAGCAAGACGAGAGAGACACAAGTGAGACTGGGAGTGTGTCCATATATGAACAAGAACGGCCTGGACTTGGGGATCTCGGAGAATATGGATTTGTGATAGCAAACGTGGAGAGAAAATCAAAAAAATCAAGGGAAAACGAAGATAATTACGAAAAAGAAAGGAAAAAGAAAACAAAACAGTGGACTGCCACTCTCTCAACGCAGTCTAGACTAACACGCTCGTCCCACTCTCACCTCTGGAGCCGCCCATGGGAAAGGTGTCCAGGTGAGCATATTGTATCAGCAGAGCAGACACTCCCAGGATTCGTAGCATACTCAGACTTCTACAAAGCGCATCCGCCATGCATGGGAAAGTGTGATGGGTCTAGCCCCTTGAGCAGCTTGCGCCGAGCGAGCAGCCTTGGGTAGACCACGGTGACTGAGAATATATCAGAATTAATGGCTAGATATCTGACAATGTCTAGTAAATTAAAGCTAGACGTGTGACTTGGACGAAGAAGAGGCCATGAGGCTTTGCACACCGACAGCTCTACCGCGAGCACCAGTCTTTAATCTGAACAATCAACTGCTTGCTCCAAGGGACTCTGGAGGTCTTTGATTTTAGAATCACAGAAATATACAAAACAGCACCAACATGTCAGCATGGCATCATTAGGACGTTGTTTGGCCTGTTCATCAGATGCATCCGTGATGAAAGACCTTGCATCGTGAGACACCTCCATTGGCCAAGCCAATACTACTTCTGCAGACTCTACGGAGTCCATCGTACTGGTCGTTCTTATTTCTACATAGTACACTCTGAGCCAGGCTAGACATGCAGGCTACACATGCACGCCGGTCGAGCGTGGAGGCGGCGGCAGCCATTGGCCGGTTGCAGTGCTCGGCACACACATGGGCGCTTACATGGCGGTGACAGGGGTGGAGGTGGACTGGGATATCGGAGAGTTGGCATTCAGAAATAAGAATTGCAGCGACTTGCAGGAATTCTTCGGTATTTCGGGTCTGCAGCACTTGTGCGTGAAATGCTACCCCAGACTGCACAAAGTCGAGAAGTGTAGAGGCCTTGTGATGTGCAGCCACTCTGTATATGACGGCTGTGATGGCATTGGTGTGATTGCTGGTTTCTGTGGTATGTGCTGCCTGTGATATACTATGTAGTGGCTGCTGTGATCTGTAGTGAAGTTGTGACTGCCCAAACGGTGACGGTCTTTTCTACTGGACACTTGTCGTGGCGTTGTGACGCTGTTGACGCTGCTCTGCCTTGCCGGGTCTGTGTTGTGACCAGCTTGTGTTCCAGATGCTACGATAAACGTACTGTCGATGCAACATGTTCCCGACACTATTTCTGTACCTGATTGGGGGCCAGCTGGGAGAAGCTGGAATTGCTGGTAGTATTTAGAAAGCCAAAGAATCAAAAAAGCAAAGATATCATTAAAATCAAAGCTGCTTCACTCGACAAGAAACAAGAAATCACCACGAGAGCACCATGCAAACCCTATCTGTCGTCGATCGAGACCTTCCATTGACCTGCGACCCAGCTGCGGCCGGCGTGAATCTGGACTCATCCGAAGAAAAAGAGAAAAAGTACAACGTCTGTCCATAGACGCCGGTGCTGGTGTGTTGGCTGCTCCTTTCGTAGTGTATCTGTGCATCCGTCTGCCAGCCAGCGCTTCCAAGGGAGCGGCGGCAATCGGAAGGACCAAAGTGTACAGGAGCAGGAATCAACAGATTGGAAAAGTAAGTAATCAAAGACCGGCAAAACGCTAGACGGGCCAAGATGATAACGGCAGCTCGGATGGGAGAAGAGGATGGCTTGGTGCGACCCCTGTCTGTCCCAGCGCTTAGATGCTAGAGGCCCGCTGCCGCCCTCGGCAAGCAAACTACACACGTATTGAGAGACTCTATGCCGCTATGGTGTTAGACTCTCGCATCTGTATTAGAGAGTGTTTACATAGTAGATCAATCGACTGTTGATCAGTCGACAACTTGATGAACAGCATCGAGTGTTGCCGACATGGCAGCAGACGACACAGCGACAATAGCCGCCGGACCTTGGACACAACTTACGCCACGGCACATTCTCAGTAAAGCTTGTCATTGAATTGATTGTTTATTGAAAGGGGTAATTAACTCTATCTGCGCAAAGAGTCTGGGTAGACGTAGACATGGCGATGCGTATGCGTGGATGCGTGGAAATCTACTGCCTGCCAAAGTAACCTTCTAGGACTTGATACATGACATAGGGCTCAGTCACTTCATAGAAAGTCTTTGAGACATCTTGCTTTTTGCGAATATCCACCGTAGACTCCATTATGATGCACATGAGCTGATATTTGAATAGCCGAGTCTCGGGGGATCGCGGTGAATAGCACGCCTCTGCCTGCAAACTGTAGAGCTTGTCCATGGCTTGGAGGCCCCTCTTCAGGTTGCCAGACCACTCGTGGAAGCGCCCGATCCGCATCTTTGGCAGGTGGATGTCTTTGACCGACATGATGTCTGGAGAAGCTGCTCGTGGTGTTGCCATTGCTTGCTGTGTTGCTGTAAAGTGTTTGCTGTGGTGGTCTGAGAGTGTCGCCGCTGAAGTAAACAAGCAATTCTTGGCTGTAAAGAGTAAACAAGGACAAACCCGATGTGCGGCAGTGGCAAGATGCCCTTATATAGAATAGAGAAACATGAGTAGACAGCAGGCTGACATCAGGAGTCAAGTGAATGGGCAGCTCACCGATTCAGAGTGACACAAAAACAACAGACAATGACAACAGCGTCGACGACGACAACAACAACAAACAGCCCAATGACACGGCGACGACAACAAACAAACCAAGACAGATAGCCATGCAACTTTTGATTACCTGCGTGAATGCTAGATACAATAAACACCGGGATATATCCAATCCATGAAACTCCGCTGAAAAAAGAACAAGGAACAAAGAGGCAACAGACAACGTGCAAACGACCCTCCCATAGACTACATCTCCTCGCGGTCCATGTCGTCGCGGCCGCTCATGACGTTTGCGCCCATCCGCTTCCGCTTGCTGCCGCCCTTGCCTGCCAGCGCCTGCTTCTCCTGCCACTCCCGCATCCCCGCCTTGGCATACCGCTGCGCCTCCTCCACCCGCTCGTGGAACACCATCATCTCCTCCTTTTCCACCGCCAGCGGCGTGATCTTGCGCTCCATCCCGATCGCCTTCTCAATCGCCAGGAAGTGGAAGCTGTCGTACTGCGTCACCAGGTTGATCGCGTGGCCCGACTTGCCCGCGCGCGCCGTCCGGCCCACGCGGTGCACGTACGTCTTGCTGTCCTGCGGCACGTCAAAGTTGATCACAATGTTGATGCGCGGGATGTCCAGGCCACGCGCCGCCACGTCCGTCGCAATCAGAATGTCGCGCCCGCCCGACTTGATCTTGTTGAGCGCCGCCAGGCGCGCCGACTGGCTCAGCTTGCCGTTGAGCGGGATCGCGCCGAAGCCCAGCGCGCGCAGCAGGATCGACAGCCGGTGCGTCTCGTAGATGGTGCGCGTAAACACGATAATCGACCGCCCGTTGTACTCGTTCATCAGGTACACGAGCGCCGTGTCCTTGGCCTTGAGCGGCACCAGCCACATGCTCTGCTTCAGCGTCCGCACCGTCTGGCCCTCGCCGTCGCCGCCGTCGGCCCCCTCCAGCAGGTGCGACCGCACCGCGACGCGCACCGGGTCGCGCAGACTCGCGCGCTGCAGGCTCTCCACCTTGCTCGACATCGTCGCCGAGAACAGCATCGTGCGCCGCGTCTCGCGCGGCAGGAACGGCAGGATCTTCTCAAACACGGGGCCAAAGTCCATGTCCAGCATGCGGTCCGCCTCGTCGATCACGAGGTAGCGCAGGCTGCGCAGCGAGAAGCCCTTGGTCTTCTGCAGATGCTCCAGCAGCCGCCCGGGCGTCGCCACAATCACGTGCGGCCGCTTGCCCAGCGCAATCGTCTGCGGCACCATGTCCATGCCGCCGACGAGCACCGTGCACCGCAGCGCGATGCTGGCAAACGCGTCAAACGTCTGCGAGATCTGCACCGCCAGCTCGCGCGTCGGCGCCATAATCAGTCCAAAGAACGGCCGCGGCTTGTCCAGCAGCGCCTGCAGGATCGGCAGCGCAAACGCCAGCGTCTTGCCGGAGCCCGTCTCCGCCGTGCCGATAATGTCGCGGTCCTGGAGCGCGACGGGGATGGCCTGTGCCTGGATCGGCGTGGGCGTCGTAAAGTTGAGCGTGGTGCAGATCTCGCACAGCACGTCCACGACACCAAGCTCCTTGAACGTCTTGGGCTCCGCCGCCTTGGCCGCGGCGCCGGCAGCCTCGGCCTCCTCGTCGACGTCCTCGTCGTCTTCGCCGATCACACTGGCGGCCTCCTCCTCCTCCTCCCCGGCAGCCTCTTCTGCAACATCCTCGACGTTCTTCTCCTTCTTGGCAGGCTTGTCGGACTTTGCAGCCGTCTTCTCCTTCTCCTGTACTTGTGTCTTTCCCGTCGTCTTTGCCGTCTTGGTCGTCGTCTTGCCCGTCTTGTCCTTCTTCACAGCCTTGTCGCTCTTGTCGATCTTGCTCTTCTTGGCCGGCCGGCCTGCCTCCACTGGTGCCATTTTTAAATTATGTATAGTGTGGACGTTGGTGTCGTGGTATCGTACTATCTCGTTATTGACTTGCTCGCCGTGATACTTGATATTTACTAGAAGAAATTCTTCCTGCTCCACGAGATTCTCCACGAGATTCTGCCCGCTAAACTTTTTTCTGGACCCGTTCTCACATCTTATCGATAAGAATTGGCTAATGAGAGCACACGTGATGGTATCCACACTGCTCTCTTTCACTTCTCTTTTCCAAAGCGGTAAAGCCGATAGCCTTATCGCAGCGAAGTGGTCCACTTTAATTTTTTCAGCCTGTACAAGTCTTTTCTCACCACTCAACATCACCACCTCTCTACCACCACTACCACCACCACCATCACCATTTTTTTTCTAATCACACAAAACACAAAACACTAAACACACATCATGACGACCCCTGCCCCCCGGCCGAAGCTGCCCGTCGCCGTCGAGAAGCCGACGCCCTACACCTTTGACCTCGGCCTCCTGCTCGCCAACGACGCCAACCCGGCCGACACCAAGACCACCGTGTCCGGCGAGAAGGACCAGGAAAAGGCCCTCGCCGAAATCGCCCGCGACGGCGCCCAGGCCCTCGTGAACCAGCTGCTCACCACCTGCCGCATCGAGCGCACCACCACCGACGGCGTCCTGCTCAACCTGCCCCCCGTCACCACCCCGATGCCCCGCGAGAAGCCCGTGCCCCAGCCCAAGCCCCCGACCAAGTGGGAGGCCTTTGCCCTGCGCAAGGGCATCACCCCCAAGACCCGCGAGCAGCGCCGCAACCTGCAGTACAACACCGACACCAACACCTGGGAGCGCAAGTGGGGCTTCAAGGGCACCAACCGCGCCGAGGCCGAGACCGAGTGGGTGGTCGAGGTCAAGGAGAAGGACTTCAAGCGCGACGAGGAGCACGCCATCAACGGCACGTCGTTCCGCGGCGACGGCCGCCGCGAGCGCAAGGAGCGCGTCCGGCGCAACGCCCGCAAGATGCGCAAGAACGAGGAGCACGCCGCCAAGGAGTAGACTTTTCTCTCTCTATTTTTTCTCTCTATCTTTTTTTGTCTATTTTCTCTTCTTCTCTTTTTTTTTGCCGTTTCTGTCCCGTCTTTTTCTTTCTCATCACGGTGTTTGGCGTTGCGCGGGAACAAAAGCTACCTAGTTACTCGGATGTCTTGTTTCTTCTGTTTCCATCATTCTGTGTTCGTCCTCTTTTTTTGAAATCATATTACAGTCGTTCTTCTAGTCCTTCTAGTTCTCCTAGTTCTTGTATACCAGCATAGATTCAAAATGAGTAAATGAGAATATCAACAAGGCACGCCGTGATCAGTATGTGATATTATACCGTTTCCTATGTTGTCTTGTCTTGTAAATCTTATCAAGTTGTGCCTAGATCAGCTAATCGCTGTCCTCGTCGCTGTCCTCTTCACTGCCGTCCTCGCTTCCCTCGTCATCCTCCTCGTCATCCTCCTCTTCGTCCTCACTTTCTTCCTCCTCCTCCTCCTCATCTTCACCCTCAATCACCAGACCATAGTCGTCGTAGTAGTCGCTCAGCTTCTTCACTTGCGTCTTGTAGCCCATGCTGGCAAACTCCTTCTCCGTAGCGCTCTGCACCAGCGGCGCACATGTCACAACAACGTTGCTGGTGCCGGGCTGGAACACGGGCATGATCAGATCCGTCATGGCCTCGCGGATCTGGTCGTGTGTCACCGTGCGTGTCTCGCGCATGATCCGGTGGTTGTAGTCCGCATCCAGACCCCGCACAACACCCGCAATGTAGTTTTGCTGCGCCGCCATCGTCATGTTCGACTGCTCGTCAGCAATGCCCATAACGATGCCGCTGATGGCGCCCTCCACCAGGTGCTTGTCCAGTGGAACGCGGCCCGAAGCGAGGTCGGCTACCGAATCGCGCGACGCTGCCACCGCCTTGGACGCATCGGGCGACCGGTACACGCGGTATGTCAATGTACCCGTGTCGTTGTCACGGCCAAAGCTCGTGCCGTAGGCCAGACCGTTGCCGCGCACGGCGTTCCAGAGTGGCCCCTCGACCGCCTCGAGATAGCCAATAGCCACCAGCACGGCAGGAAGGCGCGGGTCTTGCAGCGACTTGAGACCCACTGTTGTCGACACACTGTACGACGTGTCCAGTGTCGTCATTGGCAGGATCACGGCGCCGACCGAGCCAGGGCGCTGGCCCTCTTCGCTGAGGCGGGCAGAGGGGGCGACAATCGGCACGGGCTCCTTGGACGCATCGAGACCTTCAGTCACAACGTCCCACGCAGACACGATCGGAACGCCGGCCTTGTCCTCGAGCTTGCCGATATCAGTCGTGACCAGCACGCGCACGTTCTCAAACGCAAACAGCGACTGGCGCAGCTCCTCAAACCAGCCCACAACCTTGTCAGCATCCGTCTCGAGAAGCTTCTTGAGGCGGCGGAGGTACACAGCGCGGACCAGGGTGCGCTTGGCAGCAGGGAACGAGTCGCGCACCGTGTGGATGGCCAGGTCGACCTCGGCACTCATCAGCCGGCCGTCGCGCTTGTTCTCGGGAATGTCGGCCAGCGACTTGGCCACACCGGCAGACAGGCGCACGGGGTCAAAGACGGACTCGAACATGAGCGTACGGATCCACTGGATAATCGTTTTGTACTTGGCCGGCTCCAGCTGGAACTGGATGACAATGCTCTCCGAGTCGCTCAGGCTGCTGCCCGACTTGAACGCATAGTCGACCGTGTCCTTCTCCAGCTCCTTGACGACGCTCTCAAAGTCGATCGTCTTGCCGTCGCGCACCACGGGGCTGTTGAAAAAGTTGTCGCTGAAAATCCAGAGCAGCGGCTTCAGGTGCATGGGCACACCGGCTGTGCTGACATGTACATTGATGCGCACAAAGTTGGACGGCACATCCTCAAACTGTAGAAACAGGGGCAGCTTGCCAGGAGCCGCGGCGTCCACAATCTTTTGCGGGCTGTTGTCGGCCACACCCAGGCTCTTGGCCCGGCCAACACGCGCCGTCTGGGACTCGATGAAATGGATCGACTCCGTGCCAGGCACGGCCCACTGGTCAAGCACCGCCTCGGGAATCGGCCGCTCGTTGGCCTCCTTGGCCTGGTCCAGGCGCTCCTGCAGCTTCTTCAGGCCGTCGGGGCCAATCTCCTTCTTACGGTTGGCGACACGCTCCTTCTCGGCCGACTTGAGCTTCTTCGCCAGTGCCTTGGACGGCTTGCCTAGAATCGAGATGTGGTTGGCATCTGCGATCCAGGTGCGCAAGAACTCCTGCCACTGTGCCTCGGTCCAAGTGCTCAGGGTGTCATACTCCTTGAGGTCCTTGAGGTCGGCCAGGGTCGAGCCGTCGCGCTCACCAAAGAGAAAGTCGGAGATGATGTTGGACGAATAGAAATCTTCAGAGCCCTCTGCAGAGTGCTGGACCTGGCGGCGCTCGCGGTTGACACACTCGCGCAGATACGGCATGTCCAGGGGGTTCGTAGCGACCTCTGTGAGCAGGTCTCTCAGCCTCTTCTCAACAAACTCCAGCTTCTCGGTGGCCACACCAGTTGGCTGCAGGCAAATGACAGAGTTGGGCCGCGACTCCCATGAATAGACGATGGAGCTCGCAAGTGCCTCCTTCTCGACTATAACATTCTCCAGGACAGAGGCGGACGAGCCGCACAGGTATGCCAGTATGACAGCGAGGGCTGTTGTCGCAAGGCTGTCGTTGCAGTTGGGGCCAAAGTAGCTGACCATGATCTCGCCAATCGATTCGTCGTCTTCCGGGAACTCGACTGTGTCGATAATGGACTTGGCAATGGCGGGAGGCTGAGCTGAGTCGATCCATGGGCGCTTGAACGGCTCTGTGACTGCCGGGATGTCCTTCTCGATGCTCTGCTCAAACTCGTCCAGGATTTCCAGCAGGTTGTCCTGGTCGACCTCGCCAATGATAATGACGGCCAGGTTGCGGGGCTGGTACATGGCCTTGTGGAACTCGCGGATGCGGTCAGTCGTCAGGTTGCGCAGCGCTTCGAGCATACCGCCCGTCTCGTACCGGAAACCAACATTCTCGGGATATAACAGCCGGCGTGAACGCAGGTCCATCAGCTCGCCGCTGTCCGTCTCGAGAGCCTGCATCTCCGAGTACACAACGCCGGCATCCTTGCCCTTTCCGTTGATGTGGTGGACCTCTGTGAGGCAGGCGTCGTCGGTGATCGTGGGAAGAATGACGTGCTCGAGGTAGACGGGCAATATTTGGGCAAAACCCTCCCAGCCGGCAGTCTCGAGTGTGTAGGCAGTGTGGTCGGTGGCGGTCCACGCATTTGTGCCCGAGTATGCGCGCGAGGCCAGCTTGTCGAGCAGACCCTTGTACTGGTAGCTTCTTGATCCCATAAAGATCAGATGCTCGAGAGTGTGGGGTGCGCCAGAGTCGTCAAAGATTTCTGTGGCGAGCGTGAAGTAGCCGTTGATCTTGGGGCCCTTGCGGTTAGCCACGACGACGGTCATGCCGCTGCGCTCCGAGACATAGTGAGAGACTTCTGTCGGAGCATACTCCGTCTTGAAGCTCTGGATCTTGCGGAAGCTGCTGGGCGCCATGGTGAAAATTTTGCGGGGGGTATAGAGGTTGTGATTGAAGTTGGAGTGGGAGAAGGTTTGGGAGAAGTATCGAGAAAAAGGGTGTGAGGACCTATCTCGTCAGCAACATTCTTGGCCTTGGCATTATCAAACTGTCAGTGGTGAGAAGCCGAGTGGTGCCAGAGGTGACAGAGGGTGGCCGTTATTTGTACGCCAGCTGACGTCCAACACTGGCTGTCTGTCGCTCAGTCGACACCTCTCACAGGCACCCACAGCTGCGCCCTGCGCGTCTACCGCTGCGTTGTGCCCTAGTACCCCGTGCGCCCGTGTGTGCTGTGCCCGTGTGCCTCGTGTGCTCGCACAATTCCATCACACACGCGCACAAACAAGTATGCATATATCCTGTCTCACCACTGTGCAATGCCACGCACAGCTAGCTATTGGACTCACGGACCGGCATCGGCACCCTCCATATACATCAAGGTATCAAGTGCAGTCTTACCCTTTCACGCTTGCGAGTTGGCGGTATTGCCAAACACGCACTGCAGACTGGATGGCGCCGCGGTGGCCGGGACGTCTGGCAGCAAAAGCCAGGATCGAAATCGTTCAGACGATGTTCTGCAAAACGGTGTTAGCATGGTGTATGCCCCTCCTCCCACGCCGTCACCATTCCGCTGTTGCCGATCCCATTCTCGTCCGGTATGCAGCCCATCCTGCCATCGTCACCTTGGCAGTTCATCTCGTGTCAACCCAGTTTTTTCTCCGATGCGCTTTGCGGTCACACCAAGTGCTGACTGACTGCAGCGGTCCCGGCGCGTATTGCTGCCTCTGGCCACCCCTCCTCTCTTCCAGTTGGATGCTGTCCACGGCCGCGGAGACTGTGCGACCCTGTTGTCACATGTCCTTACCACCAGCTCCCCCCTTCTTTTTATCACCCTTTTCCCTTGTCCCTTTTCCTCTCTGCCCCGCCTCACCTCTTCTCACCACCATGTCATCCTCTAGTCCATCTCTGACACCCTGCGACTAGTATTCTCACCTTGTAAGTCCGCGTCGGAGCTCTTATTTTTTGTATATAGTGTTGAGGTTGGAGTCTTCGTTGTCGGGTTTGGTTAGGATCGCTGATGGAGAGTGCTTGGTACAGTCAAGTTGTTTAATACATCAGCTTCCTCTTTCAGCAGGAGGGTGTCCATTGAAATTTATTAGCGCCGCCGACCGCTAGTCTGCGCTTTTGACCGGCAGTATTCTGCTGGCTCCTTGCAAAGGCCTATTTGCACTTCTTCCGCCGTGTATACCTAGACAACAAATTATTACTGGCTAATACTGCTACTACTAGATATACTCTGAAGGCGGTGAGATTAGCACTGTCTAAATGTACCGACCGCTATGGTCGCAATAGAGGACCCTGCCGGCACGTCTACCCCGCCGTCGCATGAAACGAAAGGAAACAGAAACAAACACTTTGCCCGTCGCACCTTCCCGTTGCGACAACGCCCGTACTGAAACGTAGGGCAGGCCGCATTTCCTACGTTTCCTTTATACCATGTATAACTCGGAAACTGTCTAGCTCCTTCCGTACGTGCCTCACGCACGACACAATGCCAGAACGACACCACACCACCTGTGTCGCACCTTCCCATCCTTTTTTTTTTCAGGCTACACGGCATGCTCTTTCCTCCGTACGAGTATTATCACATACTCGCCTCATTCTGAGACATGCATGTATTACATCATCAGTCCTAATTATCGGTGCCTCCTGAAGTAGTACACAGAATGTCAGGCATTTCTGGTCTTTCTCCTTTCGAACAACAGGCGAAAAGACCCACTCCCTTGTAAGTGATTATATACTCATTTCAACGTCACTCGGCGATGCCAGTTTATGATGATGCATGGCAGGCTGGTTTTGTGAAATTTTTGTGTATGAGACTCACTCATATTAGAGTTTATGTAGTGAAATAAACCTAGATCATAAATCTCATAAAGAGCCAACCAATCCAGAGTGCACATGACATCCAATATATGGACGAGAAAAGGCTGAGCAAAACAATATGAGGCGAGAGAAGTGCTCAGCTCCCAGGCCAGTGCCCTCCGTGCTCATAATCCGGCAGCTGTAACCAAATTCAAAACTCCTCCCATAGTGCCCGCCGCTGAAGTTTTGTTGCTGAAGGGCTTCGATAGGTCCCTTATGTCGTATATCAAGGCCGCCGGAATGGCCGATGCAGAGTGTGTTGCCGCTTGTTATAGTTTGTCAGCGAGGTGTCGCCGACAGATGCTCGAGTCCCCGCCGCTGTACCGTTCTCATCTGAGCAATCCGTGGTTGCTTCGGTCGAAATACAAAATGCCCAACTCCTCTGGCCTGAGCCACTGGGGGGTTGTGCGGACTTGAGAGTACAGGATAATAAGGGGGCTGGACAATATTAAACAGAAAACAAAAACATCCAAGAAGTCTAAACAGGAACAAGAGCGCAAGAAAGACAGTTCATAACATGTAAAGCTATATAGTAAACATCAAGGCCAAATGACCGTGATTTATAACGTTGATCGTGGTTGGGCATAAAAGTCGGGTTGAAACGTAACTCGGTGGCAAAGTGAGCGCACAGGGTACGGCACTCGCCGAGAGTGTATGATGGGGTCGCGGAGGGCAATGATAACACAAAAGAAAACACAAACCAAAACGAAAAGAAAGACAGAGAATGAGCAAAATAACATTAAAACTTGATAGAAAAATAACGCAAAAATGGTTGAACGCGTGGACAGAAAGCGCAATGCTGGGGTCGGGCATTAGTCGTCGTAAAGGCCGTAAATGGTCGTAAATGGTCGTAAAGTCGTCAACGTCATTAGTTGTGGTTGACAGTTTTGTTCTGGGGTATTGGGGAGGCTTTGTGCCAAAGTCCGCGCTGCTGTAAAAAGATGAGACTGATATCTGTTTCTTGTTTGCTATAAACTTCTGTGGTCTCACCTGTGGCTGAGCTCTTAAACTCATATCGAGTCAACACCTGACCACGGACGTGGGGACGGGGACTGCGACAAGGTCATATTAATTACACGTTGGAGAGGAGGACTGTTAGCAAGTAACCAAGAGTTGAAGGTGAAACGTCTGGTCCTGTCAATGTCAGTACAGTTCTATGTAGAAAGCCAAGGTTTGCAAAGTGTACAGTCTACATATATGTAGGTCTACGTGAAGTGCCTCCTAGATACCGACGGCGACCTCTTGCTCGCTTGCTGCTGGACGACGCGGAATCGCCCGTGGCGGATGAGGCGAGAGGCCGTTTGTGATTTTCCACGCTGGGGAAGTGGTACGCTGGCAGCCTCGGGTTCCTGATCGGAGTTGTGTTAGGGCCTGTAGCCGGGGATGCCGCCGTGTCCCGGCGTGAAAGTGCTGGACGCGTTGCGGCAGGGGTCGTCTGCCAGCGGCTGCTGCTGTATGCCGCCGTATCGATGGATTCAAAGGTCCCCAGCTGGATGTCCTCCGAGACATATCGCGCTCTCGGGGCTCTGACGGTCCGGTGCGCTTGATCGCTGCTCTTGCTGGCTTTCGTCAGAGTCTCCCGCACCTTGGCACAAAAATTGCCGGGCCAGTTAGCCGCACTGTAGCTGCTCCCCTCTTTGAACAGGCTTTGCAGATAGGGCTGGTCGGGCAGCCGCCATGACGGGTAGATTTTCGAATGAGACTCGGGTGTAGCAATGTTGAGACTGGTGGCGTGCCTAAAGTGGTCGCAGCAGTAGCAGGTCTTTTTGAAAGAGCCAATGTAGATCCGCGGCAGGCCTCTGTACCTTTCCAGGAGCAGAGCGGCGCAAACGACGAGGGAAACCTCGGCGTGGATCTTGGGGACAGGTTTGCCGCCGAGCCCGAGGGCATTGCTGTACACCGCAGCAAAGTCTCTAGCTGCGTCTTTGCCCGCGTCTTTGTCTACGTCTTGCCAGAGCACAGGACGATGTGCGCGCGAATATCCGTACCGGCTTGCCTGGGCTTCTCCCCGGGCACTGGTCACGGCATGCAGGTTTGCAGACGTGCCAAACTGGGCGTGCAAGACTTGTTTGCAGGCGGACTCTTTTGCGGGGAGGAAAGGAGTCGAGGTGGAGGGGGTGGGCGACGGCGGCGGATTGGGGCTCTGCTCTCGGGCACAGCCAGCATCGTCGGCGGCGCAACGCGGCGCGGGTGGTGCAGCTGATCCCTCGGCGATTCTTTTTCGGTGTTTTTTATGTTTTGGATGGGGAGTTCCGTCAAACAGAAATGCTTCTTCGGGAAGCTGAAAGGGGTTGACGGTGACTTTCTGGAACCACGAGCGCGCGCTTCCGCCTGCATTTGCGTGCCTCGGCCCGTCTTGTGCACCCTGGAGATAACAGTCAGATAATCATGCAACTCATCCGTGTCATAGTTACTGTTTCGGTTTCTTGGGAGGGATAGAAGTAGGAACAATACATACAGAGAAGGTGTCTCTGAGAGCGAGGTTGCAGAGAAAGGTGGCGCCGTCGACATACTGGCAAATGTCCCCTAATTTCTGCATCCATTCGTCGACACTGCCGGTGCCGGACATACGTCCGCCACCGCAATCAAGAACGGCCCGAAGATTGCCGCGATGTATTTGGTAAAAGCGGTGCACGGCCAAGAGTGCCTTGCGCTTGCCCTCTCGCGTGACGTCCTCTCCATTGGGATTTGTTCTCCCTGGTCTCCTTTGGCATACATCCGGCTGTGGTGCAGCTGGCGTCCTGAAGATAAGACTGAGCTTGTCGGCCAGATGACGCATGGCACGAGAGAGCTTTTTTTTTATTTCTTCGAAATCATCCTTGTTTTTGTCGTCCTCGCTGCCACCGTCCTTGTTGGTATCCTGTCTGGACTCGATGTTGGTGGCGGTGTCCCGCAGCTTGTCGGGAAAGTAGACCGGGATCTTGATATCCTTTGTGAAATTGGTGCAGGATGCATGGGCTGCCGGGACAGACAGGCCAAACCTACTGCCGATCTTGGGCCAGTTGTCGTGGGCGACATTTTGGAGGATCCGGTCGCGGGTGTAGAGGGCGTCCTGTGGTGTGATGGTGGCCAACAGGCCACAGATGGTCCGCATCCTGCCAGCACAGCGGTCGAGCCCATCTGCGTTCTCGCCAAACTCGGCTTGGTTGGTGCTAATGTAGATGGCAGGGTCTACCCCTTTGTGGGAAATGCAGAAGCAGGCCTTGATGTGACTCGGGTTGAGGCAGGTGAACATGAACAGGCAAAAAACATTGGTCATCTCGCACAGCTCGTCGGGAAGAAAGGGGCTGAGGGCCAGATCGTGCGACCGGCCCTGGACTGCCTGGGGTCTGCTTGCTGCTGAGTGGTGCGTTATCTCGCAAGACAGAGATGGCAGACGGGATCTCTGGACATACGAGTTTGCAATAGCCTCAGCAACAGCGGGTGTAGAATTGGCGCTAAAGGTGCTGTCCATGGTGGGCAGTTTCAAAGTGTAAGGCGAATAGGAATGTTGCCGGTGCGGGATTTTAAAATGATGAAGGGGTAGGGTGGCAGAACCAGCAAAAGCGGCAGAGTGTAGTCTGCGATGTTCAGCCGATCAGCTGCGGTGGGTGTGCAATATGTACAAAGCAAGAGCAAGGCAGTGCAAGCTATATGTGATTTTGTGTTGCAGCAGACACAAATCAAAGGCACAAGGCGAACGGCAAAGGTAGCAGATGGAACTGGAAACGAACTCAGAAGAGGAAGCTGTAAGACTGAAGTTAAAGACCAAGGTCTTGAATATTGTACGGTCTTGATGGACTTGAATATTGCACGGTCTTGGTGGAAACGGATCTATAAGATGTGGAAGCGTAGGATGTAGAAGAGCAGAAGAGGCTTTGGTGTAGATATAGTCATTGAGTTTTGCAGGAAAGCTTCGGCTCTCTATTTTCCTGGGGCCCCGCGGCCACATGCGGACCAGGTTCGCATTCATAAATGGGGGGGTTTTCTCCCTGCCACCTCTTGAGAAATACCCTCAAGTTGGGTGTCAAGCCTGACGTGGCATTCATTAGAGGTTGCAGGCCAATGGCGAAGCTCAACCGGTATGGACAGAGAACGAGGCATATGAGCCCTGCTCGGGCGAGCACCGCCTTTCTGATTCAAACTGTCTACAGTATATCTCTGACGCATCGAGCGTATACCATATACGGTATAGCAGAGCCTGGCTTGAACACTGTCTTTGCAATGAAACTGTGCCTACATCTGCTGTCTTGGTCTGCGGTGGCCATATGAGCTCTTGGGGATAGATAGACTCAAGCATCCGCAAGTTCTCGAGCTCTTTGAGATAAATAGGACGAAGCATACAGGCAAATGCTGGAGTTGCCCGAGTCCCCCGATTATGTATCTCAGCTGGTGTGAGCACATTGTAGGCGGGACACCCCTGAATCTCTTTAACCACGGAGCATTATTTACGTGCATCTTCTCCCTCTCCAGGCCGAGGTTGGCACTGTATTTTCTAGTCAGTCAGCAAGAGAGCCGGCCGCCTTCTTCCTGGATGTGATGAGATTGAACTAATTATCTCATCACACATGGGCTACCAATCACAACCGTTCGGGGCGGAATATGTACGCCTGCAAATAGAGTTCGTCCTGATCTACCCTGTCCTCTAGTCTACTGTCTCGAGTCCTGGGTCAGGCGTTGTTCTCCATGCCAATAGCTTGCCATTGACGTTCTCCTTCCAGAACAGTATATTTCTTTCCAAGACAGCATGTTTTGTAAGCTACCCCGACGTTCGCATCAGTTTGCACCACCGCATATTCTTCATCCACCGCTTCTCTGACAGTCCAGAGGTGAAAAGGCAGCCCCTTTGGCGGCTTCCGTACTATTCAAATAAAGGCGTCGGCCTAAATGAAAAAAATATGCCAGGCAAATAGCCTGCAGGGTAACATCGTGTATGCCCAAGTAGCTGTGAGTGTCGACTGTAAACCCACCAGCTATGAGCAACAGCAAGCATTTATGTTTTTACATATTATAGAACATGTAAGATCCTGCGGGGAAAGCATAGAATATGCTATAATGTCTCTGTCGTGGATAGAGAAAGCTCCCCGTTGTGCGTTTTTCTCCGGTTGACAACGACATTCGTGCTGATCTGCCTGCCAACAGGAGCACGTAGCAAGGGGCCGAACTACGTCAACACAGACGCCAATCTTATGCAGTATGGCTAGCCCGGGTTCTAGAAGATAAGCAACAGATGTGTGGCACCGCTCTACCACTCTACCGCTCGATGAACAACGACAATGTCATGTCTTGGCAACAGTAAAAATGCCGTCTCCGATTTCCATCAAAGTGCAGAGCACACATTTGACTTTTGATAGGCTTCACTTCTCTCCACATTTTAAGATAATGCACAGGTTGGCTATGACTATTCTATAGTTTTTGATTGCTGACTATCTGCCAGCCCGCTTCTTCTCTTCAAGCTGATACAGCCAGTCGTCCAGCCGTATAGCCATGAACGTATACAAATCCCAACGCACTGCGGAAAGCCTTGCACTGTCTCCATCCCACAGCTGCATGTCGGCATCCACGACCATGTCTTTGCCGTCAACCTGGCGGATTGTTGCGTCGTATGGGCAGCCTACCAGGCTGCTGAGCGGCGGCTGTCCGTGTTCATGCTCCACCAGATACGCGTCAACCCTCACCAGCTCGTATGTCTCGGTTCCGGTATCTTCAAACATGCGCCGCTGCTCGGCGGTCTGCGGCTAGAAGGCGTATCCATCCACAACGGCGACGCCATCTGCGCCTCTCTCGCTTTCAGAAAACGTATAGTCGGGGTTGCCGTCCCGGACGGTCGCAGGGTAGTCGCAGTTGCGTACACTCAGGCGCTTGTAGCCAAAGACTCGGGCGGGAGCCACAAACGCAGCGGCTTCGGCCGTCTTGTTGGGATCGCCAGTGATTAGCAATGCAAGAAGCGGCGGTGCGCACAGTGTGCCGTATACAAAACACGGGCGCGGTGCTCTGGCTTGCTGGTCGGCCGGCTTGTCTGCCGGCTGCTCACGCGCCGGCTTCCGTCTTGATGGCCGCCTTCTCGACGGTGGCATGATGAGATACAATAGACTGTATAAGATGGAGTAGGTGTCCGAATAAGAAATGAAAATATAATAACCGCCTCAGACTGAACAGTGGCTACTTAGTGCTGTTTGGAATAAATAAGCTGGGCGCCCTCGCGAGTATGCTTGCGTATTTGTTTTGTTTTCTTTGTCTTTGCATCGCCCGGAGGAAGGAGGCACATCTCCGCGATCAAGTCGAGCTGTTGACGGGCCAGGTGCTCCTGCTCTCTTTGTTCAGTACTTGCTTCGTTGCGGACAAGACGCCCATACTACGGCCTGACTGTATCAGTCCGAGGCGCCATTGACGCGCTGCGAATCGATCAGTCTACCCTTTTCGGCCTTGATCGACGGGTTTCTGCCTAAGAACGCATCCAGCCAGTTCTTGCCGATGGCTCCTTCGTCGGGCGATGCACCGATCAGAGTCGCGGCAACGGCCTTGACTTGGGCAGGTGTAGGAGGACGTCCGAGAGTGCCCTGGACAATAATCCAGCTGGCCAGACGGGTCTCTTGTACTTCTGAAAGCTTTTGCAGTGACTGAAACGCCACAGAACGCGGTTTTGTTCCATTGACGCGTCTGACAATTGTAGAGGTAGGAATCCCGTACCGCTTCGACGCCTTCCGGTACGAGGTGTTGTTTCTGACCGCTTCTACAGCGGCCAGGAGATCATCTTCGGTATACTCGCGCATTACTAGTTAAAAAATGTTCGGCAACTTTAACATGTTTGTTGAATTACTTACGTATTTTTCCGTCGACGTACACAGGTGAAAGTGGTGATGCGATGTAAGAGGGAAGGAGACTCCGTGCACCATGTGGGGCGTGCGCTATCTAGTGGTCACAAGAGGAACCGGCGTAGTGTCGATAGATGCGTTTTGCTCAGACAAGGCTGCCACTTGACAACAGGCAGCATCTTTTGGCCATGCGTTGCGTTGGTTTTCAAAATAAACTATATAGATACCTAAAGCCAAAACAGATATATAAATACAGAGTGTAGTTCTCTGATCCTAATCATTTTGAAGCTCTGAGCTGTTTCGTTGGTGACGGTGCAGATAGCGGGGTGTCTCTTTGCACATCTCGTCTTTGCGCTTCCACCACTTGCCATCTATCTGCACTACTATACTGTCTCACACACCCACCACCACCTCTCCGCCCGTCGAGTAGCCTCACAGGCATAATCATTGGCATTCTCACAGCATTCTTATTCTCATCGCCATTTTTCGCTCGCTGTTCACGCCGAGCTCATCATCGGCTTAGCCGTGTCCAGCATCCACCTCCTCGTCTCTCCCCTTGACATCCCACATCGTCTCCTTGGCCCTGCTTCCTGCGCATCTCGTTCCTACTCGGCCCATGCTTAGATCTACAACGCCTGCATCCAGCTTCAGATACACGTGCTGTCAACTGCACTCGTTACCATCGCCTGCACCAGCCCAAGCCTGAACACACCACACCTCCTCGTCCCGTCTTCTGACAGGCCATCACACCACCTCATAGCTTCAAGTGTCCGCACAGTATTTTTCGGTATTTATTTTTCGGTATTTATATCAGGGGTATGCAGCAGTTTATTGTCTAAATGTCTAGCATCATAAATCACAACGATCAACACCACCTCTCACATCTGCACCTATGACTGACTCGATAGCCTTCCCCTTTGCTTTTGCCGGCCGAGAACCAATCATGGACGCAAAAGAACGCTTCTACCACAAGTTCCAGTCGGACGTGGCCGAGATCGAGGACCGCATCGGCCGGCTTGTCTCCCTCAGTGTTGTGGGCGGCGAGCGCAAAGATGCCTCAGACAGTATCCTTGCTAGCCTCTCGCGGCTGTCCCTCGAAGTCGCCGATGCCGCCGAGTTCATTCCCGCCTATGACCAGCGGACGTACTCCAACGTGGGTTTAATATCGCAAATTTTGATGTGGTAGTATATCGTCTAACTTTTAATGGCAGACGGTCAAATCATTGACAGACAAGCTCAATGAAGAGCTGGCCCGGCTGGCTCCGACCAAGCCTCGGTTCCAGTTTAAGAAGTCGGCCAAGACCGCAGCGGCGGCCGCCGCGTCGGCTCCCAAAGCAGACCACCGTCTTCTGCGCGGCGTCCCTGATGCCACGGTTGCAGTAGCGGCACCGGCTGTCGTGGTCGACGCCGGAAAAGACTACAATGCAGAGATTGCCGCATCGTCCGAGCCGGTACGAAGACCGAGCTTCTCGGCCGCCAAAGAGGTCAACATTGCCGGCCACACGGGCGTGTCCATTGTCCTGCCGCTGTCGGCGTCGCAGGCCACGGCGTCCGGCTCCCTGACCGACTTGGCCGAGTGTGTTGTCGACATGTCCGCCGCGACGGCCCACGCACCGTTCAAGAGTCTGATGCTGCGCAGAATCCAGCGCAGTCTGCTCGTCGTCGGCCGCGTCAGTGGACCCGTGCACATCACGGGCCTCACCAAGTGCATACTCGTCGTGTCGTCGCGCCAGGTGCGGATCCACGAGTGTGTCGATGTCGACGTTTACCTCGATGTGCGCAGCCGGCCCATCATCGAAGACTGCAAGAACATGCGGTTTGCTCCGCTGGACGTAAAAGGGGCAAAGGACACGGCTGCAAACCTGTGGGACCAGGTGGACGATTTCAAGTGGCTGCGGGCGGAACCGTCGCCCAACTGGTCGGTCCTGCCGGAAGGCGAGCGGCTGGCCGAGAGCCAATGGACCGGAGCGACTCTTGCATCCTTGCATCTGTAGTTTTTTTTCCCCCTAGTTTCTAGTTGGTTATTCAAGGAAAATAAAAACTAGAGTTGCAAGCCCTTGCTGGTAAACTGTGCACCCTGGTCGCGCAGCTTGGCGAGCATCTCCTTCTGCGCTTGGATGCGCGCCTCGAGCTGCCGCATCTCCGTCTCCTGGGCGGCGACGGTGCGGCCGACGTCGGGCAGGGTCTTGATCTGCGCGCGTGCGTGCTTGAGTTTGTGCTTGATGCTGTCGGTGGCCGTAGGCAGGTCGCGCAGCGTGATAGGCGTGCCGGCCATGGGTCCGCCGAGGGTGGCTGCCGCGGTCTCTGCGTCGGCGGGCTGCTCGTCGCCCGCGGCCGAGGCAGATTGCGGCGGCTGCAGACGCGCGACAATCGAAGCCAGTTCGGCCGTCGTATCGAGCGCGTCGGGCGAAAAGGTCTTTGGCAGGGCGAGCGGGTGGGACATTGTCGTTTACTGTATTGAGGTGATGAGATAAAGTGAGGTGAGGTGATCTTCAATGTAAAGTCACGCGGTCGCGTTGATGCGGTAATACTATCTAGGATGCAGGTGTGGAGCGCCGTCAAGCTATGATTACATAATCTACCAAAACGTCGTTCAAGCTGCCGGGGCACGAGAGGCTGCTGCACGTTTCGGCGGACTCGGCGGCACTGTATTTGGTAGTGTGTTTATACAGTGCTATCTATTATGTAGACTGTGGCGATACAGCTACCCCGCCATAGTAGCACAAGAAATCACAGAAAAAAGAAAGGGAAAAAGGTAAACTAATAGCAGAGCAGGAATTAGAAACGAGGGGCCTTCGCGCTGTATTACTCCGTTGTCCGTACGTTTCGTTAGTGAAAGTTTGAGAGATAATTACAGCGAGGGGTGATGTAATTATCTCTATCTGGTTTTGGCGATAAAATATGCCGACAATAAAAATGCGTAAATACTAGAAATAAACTGGTTTATTGCCTCAACAGAACGAGCAGCTGCAACGTCCCACTAAAAATCACGCAGCTATCGGTCCTGTTTATCACCCGATGTTGACTTGACTTTGACTTGACTTGGGACCCAACTTGCCATCTCTTCTTTACATTCTTTCCCTCAACAACAATCGAAACCAAAAACCGCAAACATGGCCAAAGTCGAACACAATGCCTGCCTCAGTATGTGACAAGCCCGATTTGTTTAAACCCCTACCGGTGGTGGGAGAAGAGCGGGAGGGGGTGACACCCAGAGAGAGGGATGGGGAGAGAGAGGAAGAGGAAGATGACACGGAAGAGAGAGAGCGCGCGGAGGGAGCAGAGGGAGCGCAAGGAGAGGAGAGAGAGGCAGATGAGGACCCGCGGAGAGAGAGAGACGAAGCCACACTCCAGCCCACCCCCAGAGAGAGAGCCCCCCCTGCTCGACGACCACCACCCTCGCCCTGGCTTACTGCGGCCTACATCCTCGTCTACCTAGAGATCGCCTGGCTAATCATTATGCTCGTGCGCGCGTCGGCCGGCTCCTTGCCGTCCTTTGCGCTCTTATCGCTTCTTTTCCCTCCTCCTTAGTCGTCATTGATGGATGGGGTATTGCTTCCAAGTCGTCGCCCAAGAACGGCGACGCTATTGCCGCGGCCGATACGCCGGTGATGGACGCCCTCTCCAAGAGCGCCACGGGCTTCACCGAGCTCGAGGCCTCGTCGCTGGCCGTCGGCCTGCCCGAGGGCCTGATGGGCAACTCCGAGGTCGGCCATCTCAACATTGGCGCCGGCCGTGTTGTGTGGCAGGATGTTGTGCGCATCGACCAGACCGTCAAGAAGAACGAGTTTGCCTCCAACGAGGTTATCAGCAAGACCCTGCAGGATGCCAAGAACGGCACCGGCCGTCTGCACCTGTGCGGTCTCGTCTCCCACGGTGGTGTCGTATGTCCTCCCTCTTTGAAATTTTCTTAAAACAAATTGAAGTCACTTTGGATCAATTTGAATTACAGTACAGTCTACTAACAACGACAGCACGCCAAGCAGGAGCACCTGTACGCGATCCTGCGCGCTGCCAAGGCCGCTGGTGTGCCCGAGGTGTTCATCCACTTCTTTGGCGACGGCCGTGACACCGACCCCAAGTCGGGCGCGGGCTACCTCAAGGAGCTGCTGGAGACGATCCAGGAAATTGGCATTGGCGAGATTGCCACGATTGTGGGCCGCTACTACGCCATGGACCGCGACAAGCGGTGGGAGCGCAACGAGCTCGCGCTCAAGGGCATGATCCTGGGCGAGGGCGAGGCCAGCACGGACCCGCTCAAGACGATTGAGGAGCGGTACGCCGTGGGCGAGAACGACGAGTTCCTCAAGCCGATCATTGTCGGCGGCCAGGAGCGCCGCATCAAGGACAAGGATGTTGTCTTTTTCTTCAACTACCGGTCGGACCGCGTGCGCCAGATCACGCAGCTGCTCGGCGGCGTGGACCGGTCGCCGCTGCCCGACTTCCCCTTCCCCAAGGACATTACGCTGGTGACGATGACGCAGTACAAGGCGGACTACCCCTTTGCGATTGCGTTCAAGCCGCAGCACATGGGCAATGTGCTGGCGGAGTGGCTGGGCAAGGAGGGCGTCAAGCAGGTGCACATTGCCGAGACGGAAAAGTACGCGCACGTCACGTTCTTCTTCAACGGCGGTGTTGAGAAGGTGTTCCCGCTGGAGACGCGCGACGAGACGCAGGACCTGGTGCCGTCCAACAAGTCGGTGGCCACCTACGACAAGGCGCCCGAGATGTCGGCGGCGGGCGTGGCCAAGCAGGTGTCGAAGCGCCTGGGCGACCACGAGTTCCCCTTTGTCATGACCAACTTTGCGCCGCCCGACATGGTGGGCCACACGGGCGTGTACGAGGCGGCGATTGTGGGCTGCGCGGCGACGGACAAGGGCATCGGCGAGATCTACGAGGCGTGCAAGCGGGAGAACTACATCCTGTTCATCACTGCGGACCACGGCAACGCCGAGGAGATGAAGTTTGCCGACGGCAAGCCCAAGACGTCGCACACGACCAACAAGGTGCCGTTCATCATGGCCAACGCGCCGGCGGGCTGGGGCCTGAAGCAGAGCGACGAGGGTGTGCTGGGCGATGTGGCCCCCACCATTCTCGCTGCCATGGGCCTGCCGCAGCCCGAGGAGATGACGGGCAAGAGCCTCCTCGTCAAGCAGTAGAGCAGCAGCTAAGCTTCAATAGAATAGCTAGCTTCTTTGCTATATCTCTGGATTTTGTCTCTACTATGTACTCTTATCTATGCACATCTCTACCTCTCTGAGCTTGTTGCTGTCGCACTGCAGTGCTGATGGTGTGCTGATCCCAGGGGAAACCAAGGGACAAGGCGACAGAAGAGACGACAGATACAGAGCCGAAACACAAGGGTCCTGCTGGTACTGCACAGTGACGTATTTGTTGATGTTTTAATGCTTGGCGGGAGGAGTCTAGAGTAGGCGTATGGGAGTCTAGAGTGGGCGTCTTGGGAGAGAGGCGGGGGACCCGGTTGATCGTGTGATTTTCCTGCATGTAGTAGATGCAATACTCCATAGACCGAAAACATAATTGAAAATGAAAATACAAGTATAATGGCTATAGGGACATCGAAACGGGGACTGCGTGATTTACGGCGGTCCACAGTGGCGGCAGAGACAGACAAGAGGCAGAGTGGCTCGAGTGGGTAGTGTGTATGCACAGAGGTTAATTAAAATCAGGGTCCGGCTGCGATGCTTCCTGTCCTTCCTGTTGGAGTGTGGCGCCATCACGGCAGCCAACGGCCAGCCAGCGGCCAGCCAACGTCGCATCGGCCTGCCGTTTGACACAACACATTGGCATTGGCATCGGTGAGTTTTGCTGGTTTTTGTATTTTTGAAGCATTTTAGCATCGTGTGTAATTCACATGTTACTTTTAATTTCGTGTATTCGCAGATTCTGCTATCTTCCACCGACTTTTTCTATTTCTATTTAATTCCATTTTTGCTTCCGCATTTGCTTTCCATCGTCTTCTATCATTGCGGTGTGCATGCAAGCCGACGCTAACAGGCCGAAGACGCAAACATGCAAATACGCAAACACGCCTGCTTGCAATTGCAATTCGCACAAGTGTCTGCTACTATGTAATATATACTGTATTGCCAGAGACACGTCGCACCCGCTGGCTCCGCACCGCCCCGAGGCCGTACTCCGTAACGCTGTAACCCGTGCTGCACCCTCGCCATGCTGCAGCATGACGTCACTGATCAACAAGTAGAAAAAGGCAGGAGCGACCTGTCGTACGAGTACATACTCCATACATAGTGGTAGAACACACGACTCCGAGTTCATCCTCGACTACTGGCTACATAGCAATGGGAATCGACAACGATGGGAAGGGGACGAGAAGAGATAAGGCTCGTCCGCTGCAAATTTCGAGACTGTCGAGATGGTTTCCATCCTGGAATGGCCTCGGTATGACTAAGAACTGCTGCTGAGCAAGCCGAGAAGCAAAGAGGAGCAGAGGATGGCGATGCCAAACGGTAGTATGGTTGTTTGATTGTTGATTGTTTAATTGTTTAATTGTTGGTTGCTTAATTGTTCGATACTTCAATTACCAACCAGAGGGAGATTGAGATAGGGTCTTCCGGCGGGCGAGACGTGAGACATTTGCGTCAACGTCGGTCGGCGGCTCAACATCAACACCAATGATTCACACAAACGATGCAAATTGTCGATCTGACCTATTCATGACAACAGAAGTACTCAATACAGCGTATGTAGTAGCGATGATATCACTGCCGCCGGAAGCCGTGCCGTCGATGCTGATTCGCCGCTGTTGTGGTGTGCATGTGGAGTGTGTGATGTGTCGTCTGGTGTTATGGCTGTTGACTCAAGCTCTGAAGCAATTTCGGGGTTGGCTGTCTCCCGGCTACAAGGCAGCTACGGGGGTTAGATACTGTGGTAACGGCTCTTCTCCCTGCATACAGGCAGCACGGAACAAAGGTGTCGTTGCTGGACAGCCCCTGTAAATCAAGATCGGCGCTGCAGAAAAATGTGGAAAATTGCAACTCAGTAATAGTAGTCAGTAATAGTATGTACATCGCTGGGGAGGTGGACAGATGTCCGTTGTGATGTCATTGTTATCAAGGGGTCTTGTCTGGGTTGCACTTCTGTACAAAGTACAAAGTACTATGCAAGTTCTTGGTCGTCAATGGACAGCAAAGATCCGATATCAGATATCTTGGCTGCTTACTCATCGTCTTTTTATAGAGAGTTCTGTTGGCACAGACGAGCCGGTCGACAAAGCAGTCAAAGAGCCAACCAAGACGGCCAACCAAAACAGCAAAACAGGAACAAGGCCAACAAAATCAACCTAAAAAGAAAAAGAACACACACCTTACCCGTGACTAGTCGCGAAGCCCAACAATCGCCCGTCGAGCTAGTACTTACTTACTTTTTTGCATTCACCGCATGCGTCAGTCGAGCAAAAGGTTGTGTCACATGATACTGCTTAATTGCATAGTAGTGGTGTGTGGCTATGAATTTTGTTCACTCGCGATAGTATCAATTAAATAAATATGCAAAACAGAAAAGGTCTACTGTCGTAGGATTATTCAGTATTATTTTGATCGGATAATGCACGTTTGATCGCTATAATCATATTAAACAATGGGACACTGTATCTATCCTCCCTGATATAATATCGCGTCACGATTGAACAAAGAATAGATCTAGATGCCAATTCACCATCACGGCGGTCAGCATTCATGCGTCTGGATGCTGGGATGCCTCTGTTCTTTGCATTCAATATATGGCGGTGGCTCCGTAGTCCATACTCACTACTCTGCACATCGTAGGTGTGCCGATGCACTAGTACTCTACAGTGAAAAGCCCATTATTTTAGCTCTCGCAGCCAATCAAACCATCCCGATTCTCCTCTGACAGCCACAGACCCCACTGTTTAGTACCCCCCCTCGATCTACGAGGAAAACACTAGATTGTGACATCGGGATTCTGGTGCGATTTTGATGCGCCTGATGAGAGTTGTAGATGTCTGATGTATGTGGTCTGTTGTTTTTATATATATTGGTTTTTTGCCCCGTAGTATTTACAGTGTTTGGGGGGTTGTGTGGGCGTGATGGCCTGTAGGATTTCGGTCGTTTTCTACACTTTCTTTTCCAATCGTTCTAGATGCCAGGTGATTCCTTCCTTCGTTTGGCATCGCCAACTAAGCGTGATTACATAAACATCGATATCCAATACTCCCACGCGGCAGTATCGCAGCATCTGCGAATATCAACAACCGACCGCAAGTGACAGCATTTACATAGCATCTCAATCGGCATCGCGCGTTGTCTCTGTCACGCCGGCCGTCGCACTGTAACTCGATTCCCTGATCAGAGGGAACACCACGCCGTGTCTCATTTTCCTTCTGTATTTCGTGGGCATGTGTGTTTCTGTGTTTCTGAACATTCGACTTTCTGTATTTCTGTATTTCTGTATGTCTGTGTGTCTGTATTTCTGTCTTGTCTTGCATGCGAGCTCCTTGCGAGTCACCATCCCTGATACGACGTCGTCCTCTCTCTCCATACTAAGTGGTGTTCTTCCTTCTCTTTCTTTGGCATTGTTTGTTTTGTCTCGTTTGGCTGGCCGAACAAAGCCTGGCCGATTAGCCAATCACAGAAGGGTTTACTTATATGGACCCACTCAGCACGAGTAGCAGCTCTCTCTGTCTCTCTCTACTACATAGTATGTAAATAAGGGTCACTGCTAGACACACACCGGTGCTTAGCTAGCGTACCTATTTCGGCTAGACCCGTTTCTTCTGCCTTGTATCGTCGATTCTCTTACAAACCTACGATCCCAAGGCCGCGCTCCGTGCAATTAAATTAAATAGCAACTTTAACTACAAACCCAAACTGTCTCCTCTGCCTCTTCTGCCTCGATATATTCTGCCTCTTTTTCTGCTCTGCTCTGCCCTTTCTCTCTTGCTGTTAGGATGAAGCCGTTGGATGTTAAAGCAATTGCACAAGTCAAGACGGAGGTATCGACGTCAAAGAGAGAGATATCGCATTGGCAGTGAAATGCTAACGATACTGTTGTCATCCCGTCTCCGTCCTCTGTCTTTCTTTTCGTCCTTTTCTTCCTTCCTCTCTCCCTCCCTCCCTTCCCGTTATTTTCTTTTTATTCTTGCAGCATACTCGTGTGCGCAGCTGCATGGGAGATGGACGGCTGCAGTAATTGCAAACCAGTACTTTAGCATATATCAGCAAGTTTTCATCTCACAAGACTCACAGAAAGACAGAAAGACAGAACAAAACAGAACAAAACAGACAAAGTAAGACGGACACCACTCTCGATGGCTGCCCTCGATGCAGGGTCAAATACACGATGAGGATGATTCTGGCCGACGGGCTACGGAGCGAATAATTTTAAGAGGATACCAAGAGAGCGGATATGCCAGCAGCCGACAGTTGGAAACAGCAACACTCGCCTCTATCATTCTCTCCTCTTTTGTTTAAAAACTACAGAGACAGTATTCAGCAGATGCTCTGGGGAACTGCAATTGCTCTTCCAGGTGCCACACGCATTGCCACACGCATTGCCACACGGATCGCATGCGTAGAACCCGATCTGGTGGTTGCACTCTCGTTTTACGAGTGATCTCGATGAGCGCCCCTTTGGGTACAGTTTGCGTTTCTACGAGTAGCCTGTTTCTGCTTTCTACTTCTACTTTCCCTTTCTACTTTATACTTTTGCTTTCTACCAAATAGTTGCTCAGCGTGGGTTGCTTTCTCTGCCTCCCTGGTCCTTGCGGCCTGCCTTGCCCGCTCCCCGAGGACCCTGATTTTGGTCATTTACAGCGCAGTCTACCCAAGCACTTTACATTGCACATCGTGCAGCCCATCGCCGCAGTATCATTACTCGTGTCTTCCCTGCTCCTGACCCTGTGTACCGTCAGCAGCATATTACGTCTTCGTATGATATCACCCCTGATTCTTCGATTCACGATTCATTTGCGATTCGGATACCAGCCGTCTAGTCTTACTGAATACTAGACTTGTACTACATAGTACCTGCCCTGGCTGCTCTCGCTCTCGCAACTGGCAAGTATTCTGTAGGCTGCCGCTGTCCAACGTCTGCATAGATCCTCACCTTGGCGTCACCGCCTCCGATTTGGCTGTTTTTACTCGGTGATACGTACTTTGTATGAATAAACATGACAAAGGAAGGAGCCTGTGTCTCTTGTAGCATCAGCAAAGCTGTGCAACGCGTGTCGCGCCTTCCGTCTTTATTTCATTCATTTCCAACCGGTCTTTTTTTCCAACAGCCAAACAGCCAAACAGCCAAACAGCCAAACAGCTGCCGTCTCCCCGTCTCCCCGTCTTCAGTCTTCCTTCCTGTTTTGTGCGAGTCTCATGTAAATATGTATCTTCCAGTGTGTACAGAGTATGTTCTCACGAGTCGCTCCTTCTCCTCCACCGTCTGCTCGGTGATTCTACTTTCATCTCCAGCTCTCTCCAGGCCGCTCATCTCCATAGCTCCTGCCTTCCACGCCGTTCTGGGCCTTCCAATCCCAGCACGCACAACGTGCATATTGTGCACAGCGCAGAATCCTCGTCTCCAAAATAGTCCAGAACTGTCCAGAAGAGTAACCCTACTACTATGTACATAGTATGTAGAGGTATTTGACTACTCGACTATACATAGTAGTACTCACGTCACGTTCCACAATTGATAGATGCACACCCTGTCCCTCTTGCCGTCCACCAATGGCGCTTGCCTGTCTCCATGTCTCCAAGTCGCATGTCTCCATCAGCCCACTGCCACCCAAATTGTAAGTCTTTTTTTTATTCATTTAAATGATAATAATATTAATTATTTTTACTCTTATTCAGAATGCACCACAGCGGCGGATCTCACCCACTCACTGCCTGAGCCCTCTTCGCACTTCCCTCCCTCACGTCCAGTCTGCGAAAACCAGTCACCTTTTGAGATTTTGTCGACACTTTTGCTTCTCTATTATCTCAATCCTATCAAACAATATCCTCGATATTTTCGATATTTTCAATCTCTCAATATACGACGATCCTACATCTGCATTGCATCCTGCATAACGGGATTCTTCAACTAAACTGACTGCCGCCTTACTCATCTCCTCTCCTCTCACACCCCTCCTCATCACACACGCCATGCCAGCTTGACACGATTCATACAGCCATAGTGTACTATCCTGTTTGCTGCTCGGCCTGCCTGACCATCTCGTCTGTCTCCCCAGTACATCGCCATCCGACCGACGCCGCGGCACGACATCACCGCCTTACGCCGCATCACAAAGACCCGCGCACCATCTAGACGTCAGCATCCCGGATATCTAGACACCGACGGCGACGACATATCTACGACGACTACCAGCCACCACCGGGCACCGGCTGCCCTCCTTGAACGACACGCCGTCGTCTCGGGCGCTACCTCATCGTCCTCCAGCCGGGTCCCCAGAGGACCGCAGTCGAAGACCTTGTGGCAGATGCCTTGCTTTTTTTAGTTTGCGCCCTCTCGAGCGGCAAGACGTCTCGACGTAAACCACGCTCTCTCATATTTTATTTTATTTTAGAAGACAACCATCCCTACCGCCGAAATGCCCCCTCGAAGAACACAGAGCCCGGCGGAACCCTCCACTCCTCACCCTCTCCGACAGGCCACCATCTCCCAGCCTGCATCCGATGATGTTGATATCCCTCTCCCCGACGCCCCCAACGCCGCCGATGTCACTGACGGCCCCGACGTGAGCGAAGACAGCGACGGCAACCTTAAGACCAACACCGGATCTGGTAGCGGCGGATCTCTCATACACGACGCAAAAACATGGTTCGACAACGCCAACAACAACCGCAACACCACCTACGACACACACAACGACGACGGCTCGCCCTACTTCCAGAAACGCGACTCGTCTGGCGACGAGGCCAACCTCGATGTCGCCCTCATGTCCCCCCAGCACCCGCCGCCCTTTGTCCCGCCCGGCGCTTCTTTTATGCCGTCCAGCCTCGGCCCCCATACCCGTGCTACGCCGCACAGCAGCAGTGCCGACGACTACCGCAGCGTCATCGACGACCTGACCATTGAAAACAAGCGCCTCAAAGAAGAGCTCAAGCGCTACCGGCAGAGCATCAACCGCGACGTGCTCGAAAAGGAAAAGCTCTTCGAGATCAAGGTCCACGGCCTGCCGCGCCGCAAAAAGCAGGAGCTCGAAGCAACACTGCGTGACTTTGCCGCCAGCCTGGGCGACTCGCCGTCCAGCGAAGGCACGTCTCAGCGGAAGCGCGAAAAGTCGTCGGCCTCGTCCAAAGAGCGCTCCTCCAACCACCACAACCACCACCACCATGCCCACAGCCACAACCACAGCCACAGCCACAGCCACGACCCGGCGCAATACTCGTCGGGCGGATCGCGCTCAAAACACGCCTCCAACTCGTCGTCGCGGTCACGGCCTGTCGACTCGGCCTACGCGTCAATGTCCACCGGTGCACAGTCCAGCGGGCCCTCTCTTGCACGGCAGCCGTTTGGCGGATCAAAGGCGCGCGCATCCTCGGAGCTAAAGGTCGAGCGCTACCTGGAAGACATCCCGCAGGGTCTGCACCCCAACTACGGCCTGCGCACCCTCGGCGACAAGGACAAGAAGAAGCTGATTGTGCGCCGGCTGGAACAGCTCTTTACCGGCAAGATTGGCGGCCGGTTTGCGCGCCAAGGCCACTCGCTAATTGCTGGCGAAGCCGGCCAGGCCATTCAGGCCAGTCAGGTCATTCAAGCCAACCAAGCCAGCCTCGGCCGTATCAGCGACGTCACCACCACCCTCAGCAAATTCCGACCTGGCCCAGCTGCCGTCGCATCATCGGCGCCCCAAGCCGGCAAGAGGGGCAGCGGCGGCAGCAAAGGAAGCGGCGACGGCGACGGCGGTAGTGGAAGCGGCCCTGCCGGACACGCCAGTGCACCGGCTGCATTGACAAAACTGCCCAAGGTTCTGGTAGGCCAATCACAGGCAGCAGTACCACCAGCACCAGCACCGACACCAATACAACCCACAGCACCGACAGCCCAAGCGACACAAACTACACAAACCACACAAACTAACGGAGAGCCTTTGCGCGAGGCACGGATCCGGTCACGAAACGGCGGACACAAGAATCCGAGATCACAGGATAATGTCTCGACCTCCAACTCGAATTCCAACGGCGAAGATACGGCCAACGGTAGCGGAAACGGAAACGGTGCTGGTGGCAACGGCGGCAACGGAGCCGGCACGGGCAACACGAGCGGCAACGGCCATACAGCTGCCAACAGCGGCAGCAACACGGGCAACACGGCGTCCGGCAACGGCAATGGCAATGGCAATGGCAATGGCAACGGCACGGGCAAGTCACCGCCTGGCTTAAATATGCCCGAACAGCGGCCAACACGCCCGCTTGATCTCGATCCCGACCGCGTACAAGTGCCTTCGGAGAATATGGAGTACATTCGTCATCTGGGTCTTGTGCCGCCCGAGATTGGGCCCAAGAGCATTGCCACGACAATTGATGTGTCACCAGACGCCAACGGATGGGTGTACCTCAACCTCTTGTCCAACCTGGCGCAGTTGCACATTTTCAACGTGGCACCAGACTTTATCCGCCAGGCTGTAGTGGAGAAGAGCACCAAGTTCCAGCTGTCGCCCGACGGACAAAAGATCCGCTGGCGCGGCGGCACGGACGGCACCAAGTTTAGCAGTGACGGCAGTGCGGGTGACCAGTCGCAGAAGAGCACATCGACCGACGGCGGCGACGGCTCGGACGAGGTGGGCCACCGCAAGCGGACCAAGACGTCGGGCCAGGGGTCGACGTCGGGCATGTCGAGCGGCAAGAAGCGGTCCAAGTACGGCAACGGCATGCAGAACTCGGGCGCGTCGTCCAGCTTCCAGTACAAGCCGCTCTTTGTGCGCCAGACATCGTCGCCTATGCGGACGGCCGAAGACGTGTCCACGCAGGACTCGGACATGCCCGACGTCAGCACGGCCGGCGAGAAGAGCAAGGGCAACCCGGGCAAGAGCAAGACCAAAGGCTCGATCAACGTCACTATGAACAAGGCCAACCATCACCACAGCATGAGCATGACCAATAGTAATAGCAACATTGACATTTCGCGCTACGGCTACGGCCACGGCCACGGCCACGGTCACGGTCACGGCTACGAGATGAGCCGGTCGGGGTCGTCCAACAACCGCAAGCGCCGCAAGTCGGACGGTGTGGTGGTCTACTACAACGGCATGCCGTTCTGTACCGACCTGGCGGGCGACAGCGGCGGCGAGACAAGCCCGACAACGTACATGACGTCGACAAACCAGACGCAGGACTCGGTCGACGAGGTGCTGCAGGGCCGGCCGACGATCCACCGGTCGTCGTCGGGCTCGCTGATTCCCTTCCGGCCTCTGACCGACTACCTCAGCCTGTCGCGCGAGGAGTGGGCGGGCCTTGGCCTGCTGGGGATCGGCACGGTCGGCCGCGGCAACGGCACGGGCGCCCTTGGCGGCGGCGTGGCCAAGGCTGCCCGCAGCTGCGACAACATGAGCAGCTCGGCCAGCTACAGCACGGCCAGCAACAACGGGGACGCGCCGGATAATGAGATTCTGTTTTTGGAGCAGTTGCCGGCTGGCTATCTCAGGGGCCTGCATCCGTGCGACGGCAGCAGCAGCCCCGTGAGCAGCTCGTGCTTGGGCGGTGTCGGCCGCGTCGGCAGCGGCGGCAGCAGGACGGACATTACGACCATTGAGAGCCGCGAGCCCCTTCTGGAGGCGTCGGGCCTCAGCGGTGTCATGCCCGACGACCACTTTAGCGTGCGCGTGACGACGCAGCGGCCGTTCGGGGCAGCCGATGCGATTGAGTACGACGGCGACGATGTCGATACGGATGCCGAGGGCGACATGAGCGGCACGGCGTTGCACGGCCAGTTCAATAGCAACAGCAATGGCAATACGGGCGTCTTCTCGATGTCGTCGCTGGCGCGCCGCGTGGCCGCTCTAAAGAAGCAGACGGCGCCCATCTCGGCGGCAGTAGCGACGCTCCAGCCGCAGGGCGGCACGCACCGGCCGACGCCGCCGGTTGTGGTGCAGTACCTGTCGGTGGTGTACGGGCAGCGCGAGCCGGTGGCGCTGCCGCAGCCGGCCATGTTCTACCCGCCGTTCAGCCAGTCGTCGGAGTCGGAAGAGAGCTCGGACATGCTGGACGACGAGGCCAACATGGACGACGAGGACTCGAGCATGTTTGCGTCGTCGTCGGTGATTTCGCGGCGCGCAAACCCGCACCACTCTGTGAACCACTCTGTGAACCAGAGCGTGAACCCGAGCGTGATGCATGCGTCGGAGATGATGTCGTCTGGGGAGGACGGCGATGTCGAGGCGGGCGAGTCTGGGGAGATGGAGGACAGCATGTAGTGGGCGCGCCGAGGAGCGCGGTGCAGACTATTAAGTCGTTGTAACATTTAAAAGACATGATGATATGAGCAGCGGTTTCTTTTTTATTTTGTGTTATTTCTTTTTCTTTTTATATTTGTTGAGTTTTTTATTTCTATTTTTTCTTCTTCTTTTCTTCACTTACCCGTTCATATTTTATTTCTTTATATTGCCACATTATTATGTACTCTAGGCGCGACGCATCCAGACGATGCCACCTATTCCAAATTCCACGTTTTGGCTACAATTTGATGCTCTTCCGATGATGTTGCCCATATTTTAAAGAGTGTCTATCACATAACGTGAGTCGGCTACCAGGCCATCAAATACCCATTTATTTGATAGGTCTGGCGTCAACTAGCCAATCAAAGATCACCTGCGAAGGGACTGTTAGTCGCCATACGACACCATATCTTCTTCATCGAAACTCACCTCAACAAACAACATCTGACAATGGCCCCATCACAGAACCCGCGGCCCAGCGATGCTGCACCGCCGCGGCCGTGCGGCCCGCCGCCGCCCTGCTACAGCTACGACACCAGCGAAGCGGCCGCCCATGCGGCGCAGATGCACGCGTTTGACAACGGCTACTCGCTCGTCTACCACCGCCGCAACCCCCCCGGCGACGCGGAGAGCGCGCGCCAGTTCACGTACCGCTGCGCCAAGGCCTACATCCGCAAGTCGCAGGCCACGGCGCGCACGACCAAGCGCCGCAACACAACTACGCAGATGACCAACTGCCCCTTTACGACGCGCATCAAGCTGCAGCTGCAGCCCGGGCCCGTCATCGGCACCGTGCTGCGGCACTGGGTCATCCAGGCGGCCACGCGCGAGCACAACCACCCCTACACGCCGCCGACCGAGTTCCCCATCTACCGGCGCAAGAAGGTGCACCCCATCACCGAGAAGCAGATCATCGACCTGCACCGGCAGGGCGTGCGCATGGCGGACATTATGGCGCAGATCGACAGCACGTATGTGACGCGGCACGACGCGTACAACCTGATAAACCGGCACCGGCGGAAGGAGCAGCAGGAAGCCGAGGCGGCAGCGGCGGCAGCAATGGCGGCAGCAATGGCAGCAGCAGGAGGAGTGGCAGAAGGGGTGGCAGAAGAAGTAGCAGAAGGAGTGGCAGAAGGAGGAGGAGCGGCAGGGAACGACGAGGCCGAGAGTGCCGAGACTGGAGAGGCGGTCGGTGATGCAGAGGCAGAGGATGCAGACGCTCAGGATTGAGACGAGCTTGGGCAGTCTGGGTTGAGATGTATGATATACCCCCCTACAACTGATGATAAACACCGGCGGATGGCCATTGGTGACACGAGCAGCATTTATCCCTCGATCCTCCTCATTCCTCATTCCTGCAGCTACGATTTACACGATGCTACATCTGCCAACAACGTTACAGGCGTGGGATGGTCGGTTGTGCATCGGGGCTTCTTTGTGCCATGGAACCCTGTGATCCTACGGTGCTCGAATCCTTCCACGCGCGGATCCTGCGATCGGCAGGGGCATTATGCTTATTTCAGTACGCCCAGACATGGCAGCTGCTAGCCGGCCTTTTTACGAGATTAAAGTCGTGAGCCAGACGTGCTGTTTCTTTTTGTGTTTCGTTTATTGGCGGCGAATGGGTTTTGGGCCGGGCATATTCAAACGGACCTGTCAGATCAGCAGGAGAAAAGGCAAGTTTGTCCTGATGCCACAGTACGCATGCACTCACAGCATACGCAGGCCGTGACATGTAACATCGTGCCTGGCTAGGAATCGATGGTGTCTGCTTGGCGGCGCAACGTCGTCAATGAGAAGATGGCCGGCCATACACAGCGTCGACAACTACGACGAGAGTGTGGCTTGGGATGGTCAGAGATGGCATTGCAACACGACCACGCGGAAGAAGAGACAGCAGATATATAACCCGCCGCTTCTCTTTGATTGTTTGATTCTTGAGGGGGCCGGCTTCACCACACTCCTTTCATTCATTCACTCATTTCTAGCCACAATGAAGCTCTCCCCTTTGGCAGTGCTTCTGACACTGTCGTCGGCCGCCTCGGCTCGCACGCCGGCCTGGGAGCAGCCCAGCATCGTGCCCGGCAAGTTCATTGTCGAGTTTGAGGACGACCAGCCTAGCGTTTCTGCCGCCCAGAGACACTCCCGGTTCTTTGCCGCCCTCGATGGCAGCGGCATTGCCGCCTCGCCGCGCATGATGTTTGACTCGCCGCTGTTCAGGGGCGCCTCCTTCAACCTGCACAACCTCGACCAGGCCGACGTCGCCCTGAGGCAGATCCAGACACTCGCGACGGTCAAGAAGGTCCACCCCATGCGGTCGTACCCGATACCGAGCACACAGGGTGGCAGCGTCTTCAATGTGTCCACAGCCGGCCATGCCGCCGCCACCAAGCGTGACAGCAATACCAACTCCACCGACACCACCGACACCTTCAGCACCCATGTCATGACGGGCGTCGACAAGCTGCACGCCCAGGGCTACACCGGCAAGGGCCTCAAGATTGCCATTGTCGACACGGGCGCCGACTACAACCACCCGGCCCTCGGCGGCTGCTTTGGCGCCGGATGCAGGGTTGCGTTTGGCGCTGATCTCGTCGGCGACCTCTACACGGGCATCAACGATCCCGTGCCCGATGGTGACCCCATGGACTGCGTCGGCCACGGCACGCACGTCGCCGGCATCATCGGCGCCCGCTCGGCTGTGCCCTACTTTATCGGCGTGGCCCCGGAGGCCACGCTCGGCATCTACCGCGTGTTTGGCTGCACGGGCGAAACGCAAGACGACGTCCTGATCCAGGCGTTTCTGCAGGCCCACGCCGACGGTGCTGATGTCATTACCGCGTCGATTGGTGCGGCGTCGGGCTGGAGCGAGGCGCCGTGGGCCGTGGTCGCGTCGCGCATTGTCGACGCCGGCGTGCCATGCACGATCGCGGCCGGCAATGACGGCACCAGCGGTTTGTTCTTGATGTCGTCGGCAGCGGTCGGCAAGGGCGTGACGGCCGTGGCCTCGGTCAACAACGCCGTCATCCCGGCGCTGTACAAGAAGCTGCAGTGGTCTTCCGGCAACAAGACTTTGTCCACAGCCAACTACGTGCCGCTGAAGCCGACGCGGATCGCCAACGGCACGTACCCCATCGTCGACCTGGCTCAGGGCATGAACGCGAACGACCTGTGCCACGACAACTACACCGTGCCGGCCATCACCAACGGTGCCATCGCCGTCCTTCCCTACGACGCGTACTGCTCGCACGGTGTCATCTTGCCCTGGAAGATTGCCGCGGCCGGCGGCAAGGCGGCGCTGTACTACACGGCGGACCCGTCGGCCATTAACTTTGGCGACGGCACGGTGGGCAAGCTCGACTTTTATGGCGCCATCTCGACGGACATGCGCAACGTGTGGAGCCAGCAGATCGCCGCCGGCAAGGCCGTTTCTGTCACCATGACCGACCCTGACCACGCCGACTATGTGGTCGAGAACCCCATCGATGCGGCGGCGGGCGGCTACATGAGCTTCTACACCAGCTGGGGCCCGTCGTTCGAGGTCGACGTCAAGCCGCAGGTGGCCGCGCCGGGCGGCAACATCCTGTCGACCTATCCGCTGAGCAAGGGTGCCTACATGGTGGAGAGCGGCACGTCCATGGCGACGCCGTTTGTCGCCGGCGCCATTGCTCTCCTCAAGCAGGCGCGTCCCGACAGCAACCTGAGCCCGGCAGCGATAAACAGCCTGCTGGCGGCCAGTGCCAAGCCCGTCCAGTTCAACGACGGCGTCAGCACGTACGGCTATCTCGCGCCCGTGGCACAGCAGGGCGCCGGCCTGATCAATGTGTACGACGCCGCCAACACGCGCGGTCTGCTGAGCGTCTCGAGCCTGTCCTTCAACGACACGGCCCACTTTGTGCGCACGGCGCGTTTCGAGATCACCAACACGGGCACCGACGACATCACCTACCACCTCGGCTATACCACGGCCGGCACGGCCTATACGATGCCCGTCAACGGCACCGTCCCGTCCTCGAACCTCAAGGGCGCGCCCCTGGAGATTGTGTCGTCTTCGCCCCAGCTCGACCTCGGCGTCGAGTCCGTCACCGTCAAGGCCGGCGCGTCCGTAGCGGTCGCCGTCACGGCCACGCTGACCGCCGACTTTGTTGCCAACGTAGACGCAAAGCGCCTCCCCGTCTACGGCGGCTTCATCACGCTCAATAGCACCGCCGAGTCGCTCACGCTGCCGTACCTCGGCGTTGCCGGCTCGCTCGCCGACGCCCGCATCATCAACTTTGCCTACCCCACGCGCCACTTCAACGTCAGCGCCGTCGAGGCTGGCCACGCATATGTGCTGCCGCCGCCCAACAGCAGCGACGCCGTCATCAAACAGTACGACTTTCCCGTGCCGTACTACGGCTTGGCCATGGGCACGCGCGTCTTCAGCATCGATGTTGTCGGCGCCGCCGCCGGCAACGCCTCTGGCCGCGTTTTTGGCAGCTTCGACCCCTACCCGCTGTATGAAAACGGCCGCGCTGCGAGCCATGTCTTTTGGTGGGGGCAGCTGCTGGACGGCAGCTACATTCCGGCCGGCAGCTACAAGTTTGTCTTCCGGGCGCTCAAGATCTTTGGCGACGCGGCGAGCGCGGCCGACTATGAAGTGCGCGAGAGTGTCGCCTTCTCGCTGTCGTATGACAGCGGAAACGCAACGGCGCCGCTGGGCCGGAGAGGCCGCAGCTTTGCCGCGTAGATAAGAGTGCTGACTCGTCTGTATTCATCTGTATATATTTGTAAATCTGTACATTGTCTTCTATCATCTTCTTTTCTTTCTTCTTCTGTCTTTACCTTGTTTTTATTTTATTTTTATTTTCTTGTCTTTTTGTCGTTGTCTCGTTGTTTCTTAGTATCATCTTTTACTTGTCTTTGACTACCAAAGAGACGTTGACTATATAAGTGTTTGTTATCCAACATGAACAAAGCATGTTCAGGTTTGTATAACAGTCGAGTGTTTAGTTTAATCACAATGCTTTGGTAGTGTTGTCTGTCAATGCGACTTATAAGCCTGTATAGTGCATTTAGTAAATCCGGCACACGGTCAGTACTGCCGCCTGTCACCGCCTAAACTCTCTGGTGGGGTGAAGCTCCATGTGCTGAGGCTCTCCTAATGAGCGATGCTCGTGCCTGTGCTCGTGCTCTCGTTTGACTGCAGCACACATCGCAACCATGGCAAGCTCAAGTTCAAAGTAAGTCTCCGCCCTCTTTACCTCTTTTTGCGAAAACTATTGAAAACACCCATCTGACAGAGCAGGGACGTTGCGACCAACCCTCGGGGTATCCCGCAGGCCCCCTTTGTCGACAAGGTCGAAGACTATGTCACCTCGCGCGAAGAGGTCGAGCCCACACTGCGCCGCTTCCAGGAGATGATCTCCAAGTACCAGTTCATGGAGCAGAACCTGCAGCGCCGCGTCGCCGGCCTGGACGAGAAGCTGCCCGATATCCGCAAGACCCTCGAGACTGTCAAGTTTCTGCAGACCCGGAGGCCGGGGGCGAAGAAGGATGCCGACGATGACGACCTCGACAGCGACGACGACGACGACGACGACGGCGACGACAGCGAGCCCATCGAGACCACGTTTGAGCTCAACGACACGCTCTACGCCAAGGCCACCATCCCGCCCACCGACGAGGTCTACCTGTGGCTCGGCGCCAACGTCATGCTGTCGTACCCCATCGACGAGGCCCAGGCCCTGCTGCAGCAGAAGCTCACGGCTGCCCAGACCAGCCGCAGCAACTGCGAGGAAGACCTCGAGTTCCTGCGCGAGCAGATCACCACCATGGAGGTCGCCATTGCGCGCGTCTACAACTGGGACGTCGTGCAGAAGCGCAAGGAGAAGACGGACGCCGAGCTGGCCAGCAAGATAAGTAGCAAAGCCGGCGCCGGCGAGGATGGCTAGGTAGATGTTGTTTAAAATTTAATGGATTTATGGCATGAAATTGAATTGTGTTTTTCTTGAGTTTTGACATTTGGTTTTACTTTTGGTCTGCTTATATAATCAAGCATTACGGGCGTGGTACTCGTCGACATCTGCTGGATATTCGAATAAGCTCGACAAGCCCGACATTCGTCGACTTGTCTTAATCCGCGACTCAGCCTCTTTAATCTCCTAGTCTTTAATTTCTTATCTCTATTCCCGATATTCTAAACTCAAATAGAGCTAAATCTTAATATCTTGATCGAGGACCGAAATTGCGCTGCGTAATGCATCGAGCTCGGAGCAGCTTAGAGCAGCGTGTCGCCTAGCAATTACAGTGTGATATCACTATCGGACGGAGCATCGAGACCCCTTTTGCTTTAAATGCGGGGCTACAATTGCAGAAGCCTGGTGCCTGACCCAATGTTCAAATTGTCTCTTGGATGTTGTATTTCTTTATTATGTAAGCCTTCAGTCATTGGCGGTCATTGGCAGTCAGTCGCCCGCAGTAAACTTCGTCATAGAGGGCCTAATGGATCGCTCTTTCCTTGTTGAGCTGGCATTTCTTTGTTCCCAGTTTCGCATGCTTATGTAAGACAGAGCTCGCTTTCCACCATCACAGCATGTAAACTTGCAGAAGATATCGCATCCTCTACGTAAGCCGTATCATTGTATCAATAGCCTCGATCACCACGTAGCTACCCTCAACACCACAAACCGCAGCTTACCGCCATCTCTGCTCCCACCAATACCACCACCTCCACCGCCCTCGTTCACTCCTCAGAGTCCTGGGGTCCTCTGTACAAGTGGGTCCGGCGACAGAAAAGGGCAAGACGCTGTATCTCTCTTTCCTCTTCTTGCCTTCTCGCCTCCTTGCCTTTTGCACTGCGACGGGTACGTACCACGTACCACTGCCCCCCTAATACCTCTCTCTGTAATCAAGTATCTTAGTACTGCTCTGAACTCGTCAGAAGCCAGTGTCTCCTCCCCCACTGTACATAGTAGACTCTTAGCCCTCCTTTTCTCCCTTCCACCTAATTAGTAGAGCTACTGCCAACGACCGCTACTTCAAAGTTATCACTCCTTCCCTTTTCGCAACTTCTTTCTCTCTTCTTCACCCATCCGCCGATAACACTCTTCCTCCTCCCACCACCACCATCAGCACCTCTTCCTCATCTTCAACCCCATCCTCATCCTCATCTTCATCACCACCACCACCACCCCACCTCTATCACATCCAACACAATGGCGGCAGAGAAGGACAAGAACGGCGGCATGGAGCTCGACCCCAAGTACGACAACTATGACTACCCGATTGTGTCTCCGACGGCCCTCCCCGGCCACCCTGGCCACCTGACCCCCGAGCAGCAGGCCCAGGTTCACCAGTTCCGCCTGATGCTCGAGTCCGAGGGCTTCACCAAGCGTCTCGACACTTTGACTCTGGTAAGCACCGTCCTTTTTTTTTTGATTTAGTATTTGTTTTTCGTAATTGTTATCTAACCGTGCAGCTCCGCTTCCTGCGTGCGCGCAAGTTCGACGTCAACCTGGCCAAGACCATGTTCGTCGAGTGCGAGGAGTGGCGCAAGGAGACCGGCCTCGACGACCTCATTGCTACCTGGGAGTACCCCGAGAAGGAGAAGGTCTCGGCCTTCTACCCCCAGTACTACCACAAGACGGACCGCGACGGCCGTCCCGTCTACATTGAGGCCCTCGGCAACATTGACCTGACCGCCATGTACAAGGTCACCACCGCCGAGCGCATGCTGACCAACCTGGCTGTCGAGTACGAGCGCCTCGCCGACCCCCGCCTGCCCGCCTGCTCGCGCAAGGCCGGCCAGCTGCTCGAGACCTGCTGCACCATCATGGACATGAAGGGCGTCGGCCTGTCCAAGGCGCCCCAGGTCTTCACCTACATCAAGCAGGCCTCGGGCCTGTCACAAAACTACTACCCCGAGCGCCTCGGCCGCTTCTACCTGATCAACGCGCCCTGGGGCTTCTCGACCGTCTGGGGCATCATCAAGGCCTGGCTGGACCCCGTCACCGTGGCCAAGATCCACATTCTGGGCGGCTCGTACCAGAAGGAGCTGTTCCAGCAGGTGGCGCCCGAGAACCTGCCCAAGCAGTTTGGCGGCTCGTGCGAGTGCCCGGGCGGCTGCGTCTTTTCGGATATGGGCCCGTGGCGCGAGCCTGAGTGGTTCAAGCCTGCCTCATGGGAGAAGAAGGAGGGCGAGGCTGCTGCTGCTCCTGCTCCTGCCGCTGCACCAGTGTCGACATCAACAGAGGGCATTGACCTGCAGGCCCCCGTCGAGGAGGCCGGTGCCAAGGCGCCTGCTGCGGCTTAGATAGTCGGGGTGCCTGGTTGATTGATTGATTGATTGATTTCTGGTATCTTTTTTGTTTTCTTTTTGGAGCAGATCAGCAGATCAGCAGGTCTTGAGTCTGTCAGACCAGCAGACTCTGGCTTTGAGCAGCTTCAGGCGGTTACCAAGCATGATGATAGAGGGGGGGGCATTTGGACATCAGAGCCGATTATAAATATATTGCTTTTTTTTTGTGTGGCCTTGCTGTTCTCGTCAGTCGGCGTCATGCTGTCTGCTGTTGCGCCCTTTGCTTCTCCTTGTTCAGCTGTTTCTACTAGTGGCCAATACTATCCATTGATTCCATTTATCGTCTTATTGCCGTCTTGATGCTTGATGTTTGATGTTTTGATAATCTGATGTTTTGTATCAAAAACTGTGGTCACAGCCTCAGCGTCATCTGTGTAATCCTTACTTGATTCCGTGGTATCTACCCTAAACGCCGTACTTTATACAGATCCAATATCCAGTTAAAAAACAAAACAAAAACACGCCCTCAACACCAAGCACAGAGAAGTTCCATTGCCCGGCTACCGCTCCTTCACGGCATAGTCTGCCGCCACGCGTGCCCGCTCCATACGCGCCACCGTGGCCGGCATCGCCTGCTTGAGCCGGCCCAGGCCCGCAACCGCCGCCGAGAACGTCGCCGCCTCTTCCGTCGTCTCGTGTTCGCTGTCGGCAAAATCGGCCTCAACGTCGGCCTCGCCCAGCGCCGCCATCGTCGCCGCATCCGCCGCCAGCGCGCTCGCCAGCGCCTGCTCGCGCGCGCGCACCGCCGCCGGCGGCACCTTGCGCTTCAGCAGGGCAATGTCGCGCAGCAGGTCCTCTTCGTCGCGCGACAGGTCCTCGACGCGCTGCCGCTTGCGGATGTCAAACGGCTCCACCTGTTCCTCGTCTTCTTTCTTGTCGTTTTTGTCTTTTTTGCCGTTTTCGCCAGTGTTCTCCAGCAGGGAGGGGTCGACATCGCCGCCATTGATGCTGAGGTTCGGGGCGGCGAGGGCAAAGGTGCGGTGGATGTACTCGGTCACGAGGGCCTCGACGCGCGTATGGAGGTCGTCCTCGTCGATCTTTTTGCCTTTCTTGGCCTTGCCGTTCTTGGGCTTCGGCTCGGCCACCTCGACCGGGGGAAAGGCGGCCTGGACGGACTCGGCGGCGGCGCGGCGGACATTGTCGACAAGGTAGGCAAAGTCCTCGGGCGACTGGAGCTCGATTTTCCGGTGATGGGGGTCCATGGTGTGGTGTGTCCCGACGAAGCTGTTTTGACGTTGAAGTTGTTGATATGAGGTTATCAAACTATTGTACATACATACATACATTAAAGAGACGCGCCGCGTTAGTGTCAGTGTTTACAGTGTTGATAGTAGTGTTTACTACAGTGTTTACTCTCTGCGGGGTCGGTCTCAGCACTCGCCTTTATTGCTTAGTACTGTAGTTACAACAAGGCTACGGCTGAACATGTGCGCTAGACTACACTGTTCTCGTTATCTTATCGCACCACCTGCAGCGTAAATCTGCAAATCTACCGCGACAGACACCGCCAAGAATGGCGATACGACACTGGCATCAGCTGAGTACCTGTAATATCTGCTTCAAAAAATCAATAAGAAATCATTGTTGGCTACTACTATATCTAGCAGATACGCAGACCCTATGAGCTTATCTAGTGCGTGTGATCTAATATGTGTTTCATATTGAAGAGCATTCCAGTCCGTCGACAACCCACCCGTGATTAGTGAATAGTGAACAGAAAATAGTTAATAGTTAATAGTAAATAGTAAATAGTGAGTAGTAAACAGCACAGTAAGAATAGCGACCAGCAACAAGAAAGTCAGCAATAACCCAGCAGTAATAGTAGACATAATGACAAACAGCAACAAATACGCTCTATCCTAGAGCTAGCATGCAATAACACAGATTGAGAAGGGGAGGTGGTCGAATGAAACAAGAAATACAGAGCAGAACAGAAAAGAAAACAAGCTGATGCGCCTTTACAACCAAGGCTGATATTCCCAAGAGTGCGCCGTACAGAAAAATCGAGTGGTGAAATGAGACGCGGGTCTGAAGCAAGAAGAAGCAAGTCGAGAGGACGCGGAATGGCCGATGACGTATTTGCCGGTGTGTTGGACAGCCGGGTTGACAGATCTGCCGTTCGTGTCGTCCATTATGGTATCATGGCGTGAACAAGGTGAATAGTGTAAGTAGAGTAATATGGTAAAAGAGAAGAATGAGAAGAAAGAGAAAAGTAGTCGTTTGTAACTGGTGAGTTGAAGTGAAAATTGTCGTGTTGTCTCATGGACAGCCCGGGGCTGTCTTTAGTCCGCGTGATGATGATATAGTGTGGGCCAGTTTCGTGATAGCACGATCCAAAGCACAATCAAAAGACCGATCGGTTGCATGACATGCCATCGTTATCGGCATCTACTGCGGGTAGATCTTCTGAATATCCTCGTCGCTGAGGAAGATCTCGATAATCGGCTCACGGCAGTGCTCGATTGGAGTGTATTCGTAGTCGACGTACGACGGCACAAAGATCTCGGGGTTCCAGATGAAGCCCTGGCTGGAGGAGAGGTAGGAGATGAGTCGGGGGGCACCGTCGGGGTCGCCAATGTTGATGACGTTTGCTTCTTGGTGGAGGATGGCAGGGCCTGTTTGTTAGATGAGTTCAATAGTGAGCAACATATCCAAGGACCAATAAGAAACCTACTCAAAAGACTTGGCCGGCGGCGGTGCATCTGCTGCTCCTTTCGCGTCGGCGTGGCCACGGGCACAGACTGTGACAGCTGCGAGAGCGGTGTGATGGGCTCCTTGCCCTTGGCAGAGCGGCTGGGTGGTGTGCCGGCCGAGTAGAGTGACGATGGCGAGGCGGTCGACGAAGACGACGACGACGCAGAAATGGAAGGGCTCATTTCAGACGATGTCGCCGGCGAGCCCATGGTCATGGAGGCGTCCATAGAGCGGAGATTGTGGTGATGGCGGGGCTTGCGGTCGTGGAGGCTGCCCGAGGCCTGGGGCGGGATGGGGATCGAGGAGGACATGGTCGTTGAAGCTGAGATGGATAAAAGAAAACAAAAGGAGACGATGAAATATGCGAAGAAAGGAAAACTGGAAATGAGAGAGAAGATAAGAGAATATAAGAGAGGAAAGAGATAAAAGCAGGTCGTGTGCGGTGATCTGATGAGTCGACACTAAACACTAATCGGGTCTGCTCGGGACAAGCGTGTGACGTGGGTGGGATACACGGGCGATAAGGCGAGGACGAGGGTTGATGTAGTCTGTAGTTTTGGGACTGGGGCTCTGCTAGGGCAGTCTTGTTGAAACTCGTTGTCTTGTCTTTATCTTTGTTTCGTTTTGTCTTTGGTCGTTGGCTTGACTGAGGCTAGAGGCTAGAGGCTAGAGGCTAGAGAGGTAGAGGAGGCGGTGGCAAAAGGAGGGGGCTGTCGTATGGTGTCGGATTGAACGTCGATGTGAGATGAGCGGCGTTGACAAAGAGTAAGTGAAGCAGAGATGCGAGTGGTATCGATAGGCAAGAAGAAAGAAGAGAGAAGAGAAGAGACGAGGAGAGGCGACAGCAGCTGAGGTTGATGAGGCTAGATGGGATGGCAGACGGTGAGTTGGGAGAAGAAGGAAGAAAAGAGTAATAATGAGGAAAGAGGAAAGAGAAAAGAGCGAGACGGAAAGAAGAAAGGAGGAGAAATACAAAAAGGAAGGAAGGACCGTTGGGCGAAACGAAACAAGAAGGTTCGTGGGACAAGGCGGCAAGGGCAGGAGGCAGGAGGCAGGCAGGCAGGCGGAGAGGGGGCGGTATGGTTAATGTACTTGTACGGAGTAACATGTATGGACTATGGATGATGGGCCTATTATGGCAGGCAGGAGCCCCGACTGGCTGCGTATCTGCTAATACGGAGGGATGCACGGTCGGCAGACAGGTACTCCGTAGGCAAGAGGTAAGAGGCAGGAGGCAGGAACCTGGCCAGGCCTGTCGCAGGGGTGTCGGAGACTGTATGTATAGATGTATGTATGTATATATGTATGTACTCGATGATTGCTTTAACTGGAAAGAGCGATGCACTGTGCTTCTTGTGCTCTTTCTTGCGGTGCATGACCTCGTCTGATGTTCCATCGCGCTTTCCTCTTACATCTGGGCTCTTGCACATAGGCACCTACTCGCTCTTTCTTAATCTACTTCCTTACAGTCGGCCTTTATTGTCAGTGAATCCAGAGTCCTCTACTGCGTAGTTGTGAGTCTCAAGATACATACAGTAATACCTGCAGAGTACGCCCGGCAGTCCTGGGGGACCCGTCTCCACTTTCCCACGTCTGGCCCTTCTCCATCTCCCATAATCATGGAGTGATGGGCCACAGGCCATTTACACCGTACATGTAAAAGTGGAGATATCTACAAACGGGCACAGTCGCACAACCAGCGAGCCAGCGAGACCAGTGCACACCTGCAGACAAAAGCAAGAGACTGCAGACAGCAAGTGGCAAACGGCAAACGGCAAACGTCAAACGGCAAATCGAATGCACGGTGACCTGTTCGTTCATGATAGGCAGTCGAGCGTATGTCCAGCGTTCTTGCAACAACGGCCATGAAGTGAAGAGGAGAGACAGAGACAATCTCCACATTAGGGTGCTCCACTTGTCCTCACTCTTTCCCTCTTTATCAATGCTTGCCGAAGACGGGGACGAGAATGCCCTCTCTGTACAAAGTATGTACTCTGTACAAAATATACAGAATAGAACAGACACTGTGCTACCGGTTTAACGGCCAGCGACACGCTGCCGTCTTGTACTACTCGGCACGAATCTATTCCCGCGAGTAACGGTGCACAGCTCTCTATCAGAAAGAACACTTAAGAGACGAGGAAACTAACTACTGCACGGCTGCGCTGGTGCTTGCTGATAGGCCGGTGGTTGGGCACGGGCGGCGTGTCTCATGCAAGCTTTACAGAGCAACAGTCGGGTTATCCCTGGTGCTTGACGACAATCAGGTACTGTATAGCAGGCCGGCTGCGGAGCAACTAATCACTTAAAACCACGTTCCAAAACCATTCAAGAAGCAATTACCATAACCCGTTAATTCCTCATACTTTGTTGAAAGTACGGGCTTCAACTTTCTTGTTGAAAGCTGGCGTGATACTATGACATGAAAAGATATAATCTTTTATACTTTGTGTAATCCAATCCAAATAAATCAATAAATGCAAAACAAAATGCTTATCCTCCCTTTTCCGTGGTTTTTATTTCCTTGGTCCCATAATATGTTGAAGTTCGTGCGCTCACGAATAAAAATGTCTCGCCAAAATGTTGAAACTGGTATCTCCTCTCTCACTAGCCCATGACTAGGCCAACCCGATATCTGCCCAAGGCTTAAATACCGGCATCGATGCGCCAGCCCTCAACGGGGAGGGGGAAGCTGCTGCACCACGCAGCAATCTCGGCGCGCAGGCTGTTGATGGCCTCGACCTCACCACCGGCAACCTTGGCCTTGAAGTCCTTGAGCTTGTTGGCCTCCTTGGGCAGAGCGCCCTGGACATCCTTGCAGATCTTGATAGCGGCGTCAATGTACTTGGCGACGCGCTCAAAGTCGGCAGTGCCGAAACCACGCGAGGTCATGGCGGGGGTGCCGATGCGGATACCGCAGGGGGTCAGGGCAGACTTGTCGCCGGGGATGGAGTTCTTGTTGCAGGCAATGTTGATCTGCTCAAGGACAGCCTCGACACGGGCACCGTCCAGGGAGAACGCACGCAGGTCCAGCAGGACCATGTGCGAATCGGTGCCGTCAGACACCAGCTTGTAGCCCAGGGACTTAAAGGTGTTCTCCAGAGCCTTGGCGTTGTCGACAACCTGCTGCTGGTACTGCTTGAACTCGGGCGAAGCAGCCTGCTTCAGGGCAACGGTCAGGGCAGTGATGGTGTGGTTGTGGGGACCGCCCTGGTGGCCGGGGAAGACGGAGAAGTTGATGGGGTTCTCCAGGTCGTACAGGGTCTGCTTGCCAGTCTTGGCATCAGTCGACCGGACGCCCTTGCGGAAGAAGATCATGGCACCGCGGGGGCCACGCAGAGACTTGTGGGTGGTGGTGGTGACAATGTCGGCGTGCTCGAAAGGCGAGGGGATGACGCCGGCAGCGATCAGACCCGAAATGTGGGCCATGTCGACAACCAGGTAGGCACCGACGGAGTCGGCAATCTTGCGCATGCGGGCGTAGTCGATCAGGCGGCAGTAGGCAGAGGTACCGGCAACCAGAACCTTGGGGCGGAACAGAATGGCGTTCTTCTCCAGGGTGTCGTAGTCAATGATGCCAGTCTCCAGGTCGACGCGGTAGGGCATGGTCTCAAAGTAGGTAGAGACGGCCGAGATCTTCTTCTGGGGGGTCTGGTAGCCGTGCGACAGGTGACCGCCGTGGGGCAGGTCCAGGCCCATCAGGCGGCCGTGGACGGGCATGATGGACTGGTACACCTGCAGGTTGGCAGGGCTGCCCGACAGGCACTGGACGTTGACGCCCCAGCGCTCAGAGTCGAGGTTGAAAGCCTGCAGAGCACGCTTCTGGCACAGCAGCTCGACCTCGTCAATGTGCTGGTTGCCGCCGTAGTAGCGGGCACCGGGGTAGCCCTCGGAGTACTTGTTGGACATGGGCGAGCCAAGAGCATCGAAGACGGCGCGCGAAGTGACGTTCTCCGAGGCAATCAGGATGATGGACTCGCGCTGGCGCTGGATCTCGCGCTTCTAGAGGGGTGTTAATGGTTGTCGAGCGAGGGCGTAGAGACTATAATGACTCATGATCTGGGGTGGTAAAGGTGACGTACCATGATCTCGGCGACCTCGGGGTCGGTCTCAACGAGAGACTTCTCGAGCATCTGGAGTTATTAGTTGTTTGGTCGTGGCAGAGCTGCAGAGCTGCAGGGTTGGAGAGCTGAAGCTGGAGAGCCCGTCGGCGCGTCCTCAAGACGCGAGGCTGCAAGACGTTCTCGAGCTCTCGAGCACTCTATTCTGCCAATTGACGAGGGGTACTGACCTCCTTGTGAGACTGGGGCAGAGCGTAGGAAGACATGGCTGCGGTTGTTGTGGAGGGGTATCTTGGGAAAGATGGTGTGTAGAAGCGAGGCAGATGAGGAAACAGACTGGGATATCTGGAGAAGAGAGTAATCTGGAGAAGGAGGAGAGGGAAGAGGGAGGGAGGGGAAAGGAAGACGGGAAATAAGAGGAATATAAAGAGAAAATTAAAGAGCAATCAAGACGGAAGGAGCAGGGGAGGGAGACGAGAGAATTGAGAAAGAAAGAGAAATTTCTTTTAATTTTATACAAAATAAAATCACAAAATGCAAATCTTTATTCATTAATAGCTACCCGGATGAGCAGAGAGAGAAATTTTGCGTTGGACTAACAACGAATAGCCTCGAGGAGTCACATACGAGTCACCCTACATTCTTCTTCTTTACCCAAAATATAGTGTAAGAGAATTGTTTAATGGGATTTATTTTCAGAATAAAGTAATAAACTTTCATATTAATAAAACTAACAAAAACGAAGAGGAAAACACTTAAGACGAGGATCCTGGTGGGGTCGATTGGCTGCGAGGTCGGAGGCCAACCAATCATGTCAGTTTCCCAGCGATCCACTATGACGGTTCCAGATGGTCGGTCCTTCGAAGAGAAGTGCGCTATCCCGCTTTCGGAGCATTCTGTTTGCTCTCACACGTGATGTGTCACACTATATCTGTCACGTGGACCACACCCCTGCTTTATGCCCGCAAGGCAGGCTGACAACCTGCCGCGTCAAAGCTGCTGTTTGCTTGGTGTTTGGGTGGGACTTCCACCAGCTTCTCTTGCTGTGGTGCTGCTTTGGCCTCTCCCCGTCACGACGACATCACGACCATCAAGACAGCGAAGACGATCAACGACGACCTTGGCGACGGAGATTCTCTCAAACTCTTTTGTTTATAAATTTGCTTATAGGCCACGACTTCGGAATTCCTACGACCTACGACCTGTCTCCGACTCGACGCCTCCCTTTGCTTTCGTGTCCTCCCGAGGCAGCAAGCTCCCTCCGACTACACCTACACCCACCTCTCCATATAACCACCCACCATGGCTGACGCTCTGGTCGAGACGCCGCTGGGCGTTCACTCCTCTCCGCACAAGAAGCCTGTCCAGTCATCAATACCGAGCCTGGGCAACTTTGAGGGTGCGGCAACCGAGAGCGGCGACGAGTACGGCTCGCTGAAGAAGCTGCAGGGCCAGCTCGAGTACATTCAGCTGCAGGAGGAGTACATCAAGGATGAGCAAAGGTGTGTTCGTACAAAGAACCTATCAGATGTTATTGCAATGCTGACAGAATAGATCTCTAAAGCGCGAGCTGGTGCGTGCGCAGGAGGAAATCAAGCGCATCCAGAGTGTGCCACTGGTCATTGGCCAGTTCATGGAGGCCATTGACCAGAACACGGGCATTGTGCAGTCGTCAACCGGCTCCAACTACGTCGTTCGCATCTTGTCCACGCTCGACCGGGAGCTGCTCAAGCCGTCGTCCTCGGTGGCACTGCACCGGCACTCCAACGCTCTCGTCGACATCCTGCCCCCAGAGGCCGACTCGTCCATTGCCATGCTCGGGTCCGACGAGAAGCCCGACGTGACCTATGCCGACGTCGGTGGCCTGGACATGCAGAAGCAGGAGATCCGCGAAGCCGTCGAGCTGCCCCTCACCCACTTTGACCTCTACAAGCAGATCGGTATCGACCCGCCGCGCGGTGTGCTGCTGTACGGCCCGCCCGGCACCGGCAAGACCATGCTGGTCAAGGCCGTGGCCAACTCGACGACAGCCAACTTTATCCGTGTCGTCGGTTCCGAGTTTGTGCAAAAGTACCTCGGTGAAGGTCCCCGCATGGTGCGCGACGTCTTCCGCATGGCGCGCGAGAACGCTCCCGCGATTATCTTCATCGACGAAATCGACGCCATTGCGACCAAGCGCTTCGACGCCCAGACGGGTGCCGATCGTGAGGTGCAGCGCATCCTGCTGGAGCTGCTGAACCAGATGGACGGCTTCGACCAGACGGCCAACGTCAAGGTCATTATGGCGACGAACCGCGCGGACACGCTGGACCCTGCGCTGCTGCGTCCCGGCCGTCTGGACCGCAAGATCGAGTTCCCGTCGCTGCGCGACCGCCGCGAGCGCCGCCTGATCTTCTCGACGATTGCGAGCAAGATGAGCCTGGCGCCCGAGGTGGACCTGGACAGTCTGATTGTGCGCAACGACCCGCTGTCGGGCGCAGTGATTGCGGCGATTATGCAGGAGGCAGGCCTGCGGGCGGTGCGCAAGAACCGATACAACATTATCCAGGTGGACCTGGAGGATGCGTACTCGAGCCAGGTCAAGACGACGAGCGACGAGAACAAATTTGATTTCTACAAGTAGAGGTTTGGCTGTGTCTGTCTCGTTGTTCAGTCGGTTCGTTGTTTCGTCGTTTTCGTATCCTGTTTTGTTCCGTGGGGACCATGTTTGTTATGGAAGGGAGTTTACTTGCTAGGCATTCGTCATAATCATATCAAATCAAGCAACAGTCTGGCATGCGTGACTTTAACTCGCAGTGTACATGGACCTTTTTGGCTCTTTGAGTGTCATATCGTTTGAATACTTTTTGCATAACTACAAAAAATAAATAATTCCGATGTAAATTACAACTAACAATAATATAAAACATAAAAAACAGAGATAAAAATATAAAGGGTTTCCAGTACGAGAATATTCTATATATAAACAGCCAAATAAGAAGGCAGCAAAAAACATATAAAAAATATTACCTCAACCAGAGCTTCAACTACACGAGCAACGAGAGATACTTATATCGCGGAGAATAAGGCTGAGCTAATGATAGCTGCGAGAGCCGAGCACGTGAATTATGGAGCACTGGTGGTACAGTAAGAGACAAGTGCGGACACTACCACAGAGCTTGCTCTCGGGTGAATAGAGCTGAGCTAAAGTACAGTGAGGTACCCCGCCGAATCAGATTGAAGCTATTGCCACTGCTTTTTTTCCAGTATCAATTCGGACAATTCGATAGCTCAGTCTTTCTGTCGGTCTTGGTCCTTCTTAGTAGTCTCGTCTGGCGATATCAAAGAGGTGTCTTACTGCGTACTTTTGGAGTGTCTCCTCCTGAGAATGCGATAGGAGATGAGGAATGCTTGATCTGTTTTTTATTCACAAGTTGTAACTAGGATCAGCCGACATCAATTTCGCATTTCGCTTTTCACATTTCGCATTTCACACTTCACACTTCACACTTCACGTGAAGCTCTACAAGTCCAAAAGCCCACGCCTACAAGCTTCACTCCGAGCTACACAGCCATCTACACCACAGGCAGGATGACAGCACTACGCAAGGCCGGCCTCGCTACGGCGGCTACGGCAGCCTCGGCTCTCAAGCCAAAACCGTCTTCTCTGGCCCAGTCCCAGCAGGTCCGCTGGTTCGGCGTTGACAAGCATGAGATGAGAACAGGACGGCGTCGCGGCGGCGGCGGCCGGCGCAGACGCGGCGGGATAGCCACGACATTTGGCGCCTTTGTCATCACGGGCGCGGGCATCTACGCCTACAACACCTATCTTGCCGAGGACCAGTCCGCCGCCACTCCAAAGCAAAAGCCCAAGAAAAACAAGGACGGCCTTGAAGATGGCCAGTACAGCCTCGTGATCCCCAAGGCCGAGATCCACTTCGAGCCCACCGTGGCATCCCTGCCGCAAGGCCAAGGCCAGCAGGGCGATATCCGCGACGCCATGAGCCCGCAGCACCGGCAGATCAAGCACAGCGTCGAGCACCCGGGCGTGTATGCCTGGGGCTTGAATTCCGGCCGTGTTGTGGCGCCCGACTCGGCCGAGGCCAACATCCGCGAGCCGCGCCGCATCAAGTTCTTTGACGGCCAGGTGCTGCGCGACCTGAAGCTGGACCAGGACATTGGCGTGGCCGTGACGGAGCAGGGCGACGTGGTGCAATGGGGCATTGGCTTCTGGGGCCAGGACGCGGTGCCGTCGGCGCCCATCTGGGCCAAGCTGGCCAAGGACTCCAAGGCGGCCAAGGCAGCCGCTCCCACTATCTCGCTGGAGCCGGCCGTGACGCTCAAGGGCAAAAACATTGTCAAGGTGGCGCTGTCCAACGACCGTGTGATCGCTCTCGGCTCCAACGGAACTGTCTACTCTATTCCCCATTCCCTAAAGGACCTAAAAATGGAGCCCACGCCGCTCGAGTCTGCATCCTCTTCTCAACCGTCCAAGTCGTCCTCGTGGTTCTGGAGCTCTGCACCGGCGACGGATCTGGCCGCGTCGGGCATCCGCACAGTCATGACCCCGACCGGCCTCGGCTGGGGCGAGCGTGTCGTCGATATCCGCAGCGGCCAGGAGCACTGCCTCATGATGACTAGCAAGGGCCGCGTATTCTCGGCCGTGTCCAGCTTCTCGTCGTTCCCGGCACGCGGCCAGCTCGGCGTGCCCGGCCTAACGTGGAAGACACGCAGCACGGACAAGCCGCTGGATGCGGCATATGAAGTGCCCGGCCTCAAGGGCGTCACGGCCGCTCAGATCGCCACGGGCGACTACCACTCGCTGGTGCTCGCGCGGCACCACAGCAGTTCTGGTGGCCACCAAAACAGCGGCGGCGCCGACAGCACGGGCCTCTACAGCTTTGGCGATAACTCGACGGGCCAGCTGTGCGTGCCGGCGTCGCCGAGTGCCCAGTTCTCGGCCAACCCGATTGAGGTGCCCGTACACAAGCTGTACGAGCCCATCAGCGACGGCACACCGCTCGGCAACAACAACGTGGTGCTGCAGCGGCAGGACCGGCCGACGACAGTTGTGACGTCGATTGCGGCCGGCGGCGCCACGTCCTTTTTCACGGTTGACGTGATCCCGCGGGGCCTGGCGCAGTCGTCCAAGACGACGGCCGACACGTGGTCGTGCGGCTCGGGCATCTACGGCACGCTGGGCACGGGCAAGTGGGTGCACATCTCCACGGCTGGCCCCAGCAAGATCCGCGCGCTGTCGGGCCTGGCCGAGTACAACGAGACACTCAAGGCCATGGTGCCCATCCGCCTCGCGCACATGGAGGTCGGCGCCACGCACGCCATGGCCGTGCTGCAGAACGCGACGTACATGGCCGCCCAGAGGGGTTTCAGCCTGACGCAAAAGCCGAGGAGCGACGACACCAACTGGGGCTCGGACACGCTGTGGTGGGGCGGCAACGAGTACTACCAGCTGGGCACGGGCAAGCGCAGCAACCAGAGCGAGCCCGTGCACATTGCGCCGCTGGACGCGGTGACGGTGACGGGCCCTGCGGCCAAGACCCCGCTGGCGCTCGAGCCGCTGGCACCCAAGGCGCCGACGGGTGTGCAGATGGCGGCGACGACGAACCTGGACCTGACGCGCGAGCGGATGTCGCTGACACCCAAGACGACGGTGCGGCTACCGGACGGGCACAAGGTGAGCATGGAGCAGCGGGCGACGTGCGGACGGTACGTGTCGGGAGTGTACTCGGGGGTGTAGGTCTGGTCGTGTCTGAAACGATTCGGTGTGGCCTAGATGGACTGGATGTGATGAGAGATTAGATGTGGTCTGGCAATGTCGAGACGGACTGGGATGGCGCATGGGAACCTCACTACTGGCCTGTATTTTCTGTATCTGTATTGTATTATATTTAAATTTAATTATTTACTGTTGGGTTTATACATGATATCCCATTCATGCCATAACAGCTGCATGTTAGTGCCGTCTCGGGAGCTTATGCACGATTATCTGCAGGATGAGCTTAAAAAAAAGCTTGCTTGGAGACACTGGGTCTATGTTAGAAAGGCAGCGAGCACGTGAGATCGTGCCGGCTGATGTCTTCGTCGAGTTAATGTCGAGCACCTGCCCACCCTCATCTGACTTGCATCGCGCCTTCTCCAATAGGAAATGAGAACAGTGCCCATGCCCCTCGCCTGTCGTTCCTGTTTTGCCCTTGCATGCTTGCATATTTGCATGTACGAGGATTATTGTGGAATTCAAGGGAATTCTCCCACTCGCTCCTTCCTTTTCACGTTTGCATCCTGCTTACATATACATTGCCGATTACCCCTTTTGGCTGCATCGACATCCAACGACATCTCCAAACGGCATCTACACTGCATCGTCGATTACTACAGCCTGGCGATCTGTACTGCATTCGACTCGGAGTACAACGGCAACTCCACGTGGTGCCGAGCATCTACTCTGCAACTTGGTAACTCCGGTACAGGACACAGAGACCAGGGCAGCAGCAGGCAAGGCAGATCAGTACATCAATCCTTTGTACGAGCGGCAAAAGGCAACGAGGAAGACTTGGCTGCGCACAGTCATTCAGGAGTCGAGCCAGGGTCCTAGTAGTACAGAGTAGTCTCCCGAGACCAGCCGCGTTTCATCGCTGCAACTGCCCGCCTCTGCCCTACCTCTTTCTCTCCTTTGGCCTGATCCTTTGACTCCGACACTCCGGTAATGACTCGGACTTCTAGAAGCCGTTTTTCTTCTTGATCTGTTCTTTTGCCTGTTCGCTTCTGCCACCTCTGCAACCGTACTATTTCCACATTCGCCTCTCTACCAGCAACTGCAACTCTGCAACGCTCAACCGACCCGATCCTACGCTGACTCCCTTTTCTCTGTTGAAGACATACTTCCACCGACGGCGGCTAGCTGTATCTCGTTACCCCTTCTCCGTTGTGCGCCGTGCTTATATTACTGCTCCAGTGCAGCTCCAGAGCTCCAGGCGCTCCCGACTGCTAATTTGTCCAAATCCTTGGGCCTTACCTTGTCCGGCACTTTGTCTACTTTGCTCTTTCTTCAGTCTTTCTATTACCCTCTCGTCTCCTCAGCTCCAACCTTCTAGCCGGCCCTCATCAGCTAGTCCTCGACGTCTACTGCCCCACCGCATTACCTGTATTCTGTATTACGGAGCAGGCTTGTTACAAGCGGCATTGAACCCCACAAAAGAACAAGAGAAAGTCATCTGCCTTTTGCCTTTTGTCATTTGTCTCTAGTCTTGTCTCTGCAGCTGGGCCCATGCCTACAGAGTAGTCAGAGTAAGGACCTCGACTGCTCGACTCTGCGGAGTCTCATTGTTCGGCTTGTCTCACTTGTCGTGTTGGCCATTTGGTTGCTGTCGCCGTCACCGTCACCTGCTCCTTTATTCTGTATTGCCATCACTTCACCTTTTGTCTACCAGCCTTTGTCCGTCGGCAGTCGCCTTGCTGTCGCTAGTCAGCCTGATTGCCGATCATCTGGTCTCACATCTTCTCTCGTCTATTCAGTAACATCCCGTCTCGGCACACGACCAGAATCGACTCTTCCTACCTCTGCTTCTACCTCACCTCCTGCAACGATACTGCCCCTTCGGCGCCAAGACGTTCCTCTCCATTGACATCCATCCGCCGCAATGGAGCGCTTCTCTCGGTTCCGGCGATACAGGAAGGCAACGGCAGCTGCTGCAGGCGGCGCACCGTTAGCGACGACGGACTTGGCAGAGACAGCAGAGACAACAGTAACGAAAATACCATCAGGCATCATCTCCAGCGCGGGCACGCCTATACCACCCCAAGAAACACCATTTTCGGCGCCGACACCACCGCCACGGCCGGCGACCTCTGCAGGCACAATCACCACTGCAGCACCCGCTTCTACTGCTTCTTCCATCTCCGCCTCTACCTCCATACCACCATCCAGAATACCACAGGTGCCAAAGGTACCAAAGGTGCCGTCTATACAGTCTATACGCGCCGGCAACGACATCACACGGCCGACTATCAGCTCGTCGCATGCGCCATCGACATCCTCGTACACGAGCACGGCCAGTGCTCCTCCACTGCCGACAGCGGCAACGAGCTCTACTTCCACGTCTACATCTACATCTGCATCTACATCTGCATCTCCATCTGCGCCTCCATCTGCCCTGCCGACGGCGACACAGCAGAAGATGCGTGGCGCAACGCGCACGTCGCGGTCTCCCTTCCGTAATCTCCTCCGATCTTCTACAAAACGGTCGCGCGGGTCGCCACCGTCCACGCCACCGACGGGCACCGCCACAACAGCAGTGGCAATGACAAGCACGGTGGCCATGCCAGCGTCACCGACGGCTGGACTGAATGTGCAGTTGCAGAATATATCGTTCCCCGCCAACGGCACATCGCCGAGCCCGCCCAAGCGCACAGGCGGAGCAAGCATAAGCACCATTGGCACCATTGGCAGTGCACAGCCAGAAGAGCGACGGTCTATGCAGTCGGTAGCGAGCTCACAGCGGCCAACAATGCCCTCCTTTCTCAACACTACACCACGAGGTAGGTGTTTCCTTTCTAATGTGCCCCATTCATTCTACAACACAATCGTGCTAACCTACAGAAATGGAGCACAAGTTCCATGAGCTGCTGTGGCTGGAGCGGTCGCGGATCAGCAACTCGATGACACAGCCGACTGGGCGGTGGGCGCGGGTGCACAGCGCGCATGCGCGGTCGCTGGACCGGTACATGAACATCCAGCCGTGGGAGCGAAACCGCATCAAGCTGCAAGTGCCGGTGGGCCACATGCAGTACATCAACGCCTCGCCGATTACTCTGACGACGACGGCCAATGACAAGGGCAAAGAAAGAGAGCGGCCACCGGACCGGTTTATTGCCATGCAGGGCCCGAAGCAGAACTCGGTAGACCACGTGTGGCGCATGGTGTACGAGCAGCTGCGGTCGCCGGCGGTGATTGTGATGCTGACGGAGACGCACGAGGGCATGCAGGAAAAGTGCTACCCGTACTTCCCGCGGCACCCCGACGACGCGGCGATGCAGATCAACGAGCACGACGAGTTTGGTGACGGGTTCCGGGCGACTGTGCGGTGCGAGGCGATCGAAGAGACGGCGTATGGCGACGCGATCGAGCTGCGGCGGATCGTAATGCGCGTGCACCGCCGGGCGTCTACAGTAGCAAACAAGGCGAGCGCCGACGGCGGCGGCGGCGTGTCACCAAATGCGCGGCGCAGCGAGGATGTCGATACCGAGATGGGCGGCGCTCCGCTGCGGCCGGCATCATCGTCGACGGGCGCATCGGGCGCGTCGGGCGGTGCAAAGATTGACGACGAGGACGCCAGCAAAGACGCCAACGGCACGCAGGAAGGATCGCCACTCCCCACCGGCGCCGAGAGTGCAGACATTGACATGACGGACTACGAAGACGAGCGGGTTGTGTACCACTTTCTGTACAAGCGGTGGCCGGACTTTGGCGTGCCGGTGCTGGAGGACGTGGACAGTTTCCTGGGCCTGATGCGGCTGTCGGCGGAGAAGAATGCAGACCACGACAACGCGCGGATTGTGCACTGCAGCGCAGGCGTGGGGCGGTCGGGGACGTTTATCGCGCTGGAGCACCTGCAGCGGGAGTTGGAGGCGGGAGTTTTTGAGGCAGACCCGCCTGTGTCTGCATCAGCAGCAGCAGCAGCGGCGGCAGAAGACGACTCTGACACTATCTTCTCGACAGTAAATCAGCTACGCGAGCAGAGGCGGATGATGGTGCAAGCCGAAAGCCAGTACATGTTCATCTACCGGGTGCTGCGGAAGCTGTGGGAGGAAAAGTACGGCGTGGCGGGCGGTGGCGGCGGTGGTGGCATGACGGACGGGTCCGACAGCACGTCGGAGACGTCGTACATGTCCGAGCCGGCGGCGAAGCGACTGGAGGTCGACCCGCACCCGGAGCGCAAGTACTAGAGCATACAGAGCAGTATAGCATAGCATTGGTGCGGAGAGAGACCATATATAATATATTAATATCAATCCTAACTGTAATCGAGGACGGCATGTGATGGCACATCTCGATGTCCATCCTGCGTCATCTGAATCTACAATGTACACGGGAAGCGATGGTAAGAAGTTGATAGTCTAAAGCGGGTGCAAAGAAGAAGGCGGTAACCTGTATCAGATGTCAGAAAGTTGAAGACAGTTGTCCCTGCTCGGTCTCGGCACCTTTGAATGGCTTCCTATTCAGATTGTCTCTTTTGCCTTTTACGTTTTACATATGCATAGACATGTGAAATAGAAAATCAACACAAAACAAATGCATGCCTGTGCTGCCTGATCGACCTCTGAAACCCTCTCAGTCTGCAGTCATTGCTTTGGGTCGTCTGCTAGTACGATGTACATAGTATACAGTACTACATGTGTACATGCATTATTCTACTTTTTCCTTCTAGAAGTTGAGAGGTGTTCTCTGGAAAGGAGGGTTACGCTGCTTGCTCTCTGGTCTACCGTGTCTCCTTGACCGATGTGGAGCCACACTCTCGTAGTGCATTTAGTCTTGGTGCATCCAGTCCGCACCCTTGCAGAACGTGCATAGTATCCGTATAGAGCACTCTCACCGGACTAGCAATCACCGTTGCATTCTCGGACGTACTATGTAGAGTCGTCGGAGAGTGAATCCCGATTTTGTAAAGAGTAAATCTAGCCATCCTTCTGATTCAATGCTCAACTCTCTACTCACGGCCGCTCTACAGAGTACAGCTATTAGTGTAAACGCGCTACATACACTATGCATTGCGTTGCCTGTGCCGCTGTCTCCAGAACTCTGTATAATTTACATATGAAAATCCAAAATAAAGCAAAATTGTCCGTAATTATTACATTATAATACTGTACCCTCGGTGAAGACCGCCGACCGGGGTCTCTGGCCTTCGGGCCCTCTTAGGCCCTTTTGCGTTTCGTCGTCCTCCGTGGCCAACCTGCACTCTGTAAATGCTGCAACCTGCTGCCATGTGCTTCTATTCATTATTTTCTATTTCTCTACTATGTATTTTGTATTTTGTATTCACTATTCTATTATCTGTCCATCTCTTCACCTTCTACCGCTTCTGCTCACCGCATCTTCTATTCATGATACTATAACACCCGGCATATTCCCCGGTCTAATCTGCAGTGCGAGTAGAACAAGTAGCAGAGAATATCTACTACATAGTATGTATCTGTGCAGACTCGGAGAAATGAGAGTAGAGCTTTACGAACAGAGAACGAAAACGACGACTTCTAGAACATCCGTCGATTATGCATCGCACAGTGTTGCATGCCGCTGTGAAAGCAGAATGGATTCTCGTATGTAATAGCTTGTGCTAGCACAAAGTTACTTGGCGTTTTACGTATTCAACGTCTGGTGCTAGTGGCGGATGATTGTGTAGAGAAATAATTTAAAAATACTCTGTAGAGAGAGAAGGGAAAAGGGAAAAGGGAAAAGGGAAAAGGGAAAAGGGAAAAAAGAAAAACATTAACAGATGAAAATAACAAAGCAAGCAAATAAATGGCAACGCAAGAGAGACGACCCGAAAGCAAAAGACCAATTACGAAAGACGTAAACAAAAAAAAAAGGCCGAGAAAAAGAAAGCAGACCGTGATCACAAAAGAAACGAAAGGTACAGAAAAAAAAGATGAAAAGATGAAAAGAAAGCAAAGATGAAAAGATGAAAAGAAAGCAAAGAAAGAAAGAAAGAAAGAAAGAAAGAAAGAAAGAAAGAAAGAAAGAAAGAAAGAAAGAAAAAAAGAAAAAGGAAATGAAAAAAAGAAAAGAAAACAAAAACATGAATCTCGGATCGCAGCCGGGCAGTCTTTATTCATACTATTTGTTTTATTTGATTTGCTGTTTGATATTGAGTATTCTCCCTGTGCAATGCCAGCTCTACCTTTTCTTTTTTTCTTTCTTTTTTCTTTTTTCTTTTTCTTCCTTTCTTCTTCTTTCTTCCTTTCTTCTTCTTTCTGCCCCTGCTATACCGCCTCTACGGCACAGGCTGCCCCTTCCTTCCTGATTGGGGTCGTTGGGGTCGCTCGCTTCCCAGGCTCCTACTATCTCCACTTCCCAAGGCCGTCCCTCATTCCGGCTATTACTGTGTCCGTCGTTTTTCTGTCTGCGTATTTTTGTAGCTGCAATCTACTCGTGCGTATTTTCTATTCCGGCAAGCTTCCATCTGCTGGTATGTCTGATCTACCGGTATGTCTGTCAGGTCTGTCTTGCCTGTCTCTCATTCTTTATCTTTATTCTTTCTCCTCGGTACGTTCATCTCCCTTTTGTCTTTGTGTGTGCCAGACAATCTATTAGACGGCTCTCACTTCTGAGCAGAGTAGTTACGTATGTATTTGCCCAATCCGTAGCTCGTCGACATATTCTACATCAGTTGGTTTTGTTCTATCAATTACGTTTAATAATTTATCGATGGCTTTTCTTCCCCGGGATCGCTCGCTGTTTTGTTTTATTTTATTTTATTTACTTATTAAAAAATATCTCGTAGTAAGCAAAAACGTCCTTCCAATTCGTCCTCGCGATACGTCGCTCTTTCCTTATTCATACTTTTTACTTTTTTTCTCTACCTCCTGCTTGCTTGCTGTTTGCTTGCTGCTTCCTTTTGTGCTTGGTCGCTCCTTCCTTGCCAAAATTCCAATTCGCGTGTCTCTATTCGTTCCTTCCTCGTTTACTTCCCTGCCTCCTTCCTCACCTTCCTTCTCGAATCCCTTCACCTTTCGCTCGATTCCCAAAGCTACATCTTCTTTCTCCCTCTTCTCTCCTTCCTCTTCTCTCTTCTCCCCTTCGCCTTCTCTCCTCCTCTCCTCTCCTCTCCCTACCTCACCTCTACACCCCCTCCACGTCGTATTATGCGCTCGTCTCCAACCCCCGCCTCCACCTGTTCGGCTCTTTCTTCTCGACCCTGTCGACTCTCTACTATTTGATTCCTCTCGTAATCCGAGCTCTCTCCACGGTACTCCGGCGGTTCCTTCTCGACCTCTTCTTTCTCGCGCCTCCTTTGCTCCTTCGCTCCTCCTCTCGCTCCTCTTCCCGCTTCTCGGCTAGACTCTCTTCCTTCTCGCGGCGACCCCCGCTCATCCGGCTCGACAGCTCCTTCTCCTTCTGCTTCGTCTTTTGTCTCGTCCTCCGCCTCTCCGAGTATCCGACCGACTGACCGCCTCGCCTCCTGCCTCGCCTCTCGAATCGAACCTCGACCCTCTTGTGCCGTGTCTGTCCTCGGCTTCCTCCTTTTGGTTGCTTATTTCGCCTTACGGTTCCGTCTGTCAAGTCGCCCGCTTTCCGCTTTCCGCTTTCTGCTTTCTCTCCTCTTCCCCAATTAGCATCACTGCCGATTGCGGAGTCATTGGTGCATTCGACTTACTCGGCTTTACTGCCCACACTGCGACTTGAAATTGCGACTTACTGCGACCTACTGCGACTCTACTTGTCTACCTCGAGACGGCGATTTCATCTCAGAATACAACCAGAATACAACCAGACTACAACCGCAATACACACGAAAGCTGCAGGAGCCGCTGCTAGCAACATGACGTCGATTGTAAGTTGACAACTGCAGCTCTGCTCTGCAGCCTGCAAGCTCCTGACCTCGCCTCGCAGCCTCCTCTGCGTATGTACCTATAGCTATGTACAGCTGCACGCCTTCTACCTGCATCTGCATGAGCATCCACACCAGCTGTCAGTGCCGTTTGTGTTGGCTATTTTCCTTGCCTCTCCTTTTTGCTGTCTGTTGTCTATTTGCTTGTTTGCTTTTTCTTTTCTTTCTTCCTTACCTTGTTACCGTTTTGCCGTCTCCTTTCAACGTTCAATCCCTTCAAGTCATCCCATCTTCTCGTACATACCCCTCGTTGCTTCAGCCGCATGCGACCTGTCACTTTACGGTTGCCTCTGTTTGCTGGTAGTCAACACTGGCAATAACACTGGGCTGGACACAGTGGACTGCCACCTGCGGCCGTCTATCTGCCATCCATCTTTCTTGATCTTCTTGATCTTCTGGATCTTCTTGATCGTCCTTGGATCTTCCTATTTTCCTATTGTCTTCCATGACAGGTGACAGAAGTCTGTCCAACAAGTCTGTCCAACCTGATGAGTCGTCTTTCTGTCATGTTGTCTGTTGTGTTGTCTTGCGTCTGTTGGTCGCACGCATTTACGTTTATTGCCGTTGCACTCTATCTGCGACGTTGTTTATTTTCGTCTTTCGTCTTTTGTCTTTGGCCTTTGTCTTTTGTGTACTTTCTGTCCATTTCTCTACATCGGCACGCCATGCCTCTCTTGATCAGGTGCATCTCTGCCGACACCCAGCACGCCACCCAACGGTACAGAGTACTTATCGCTACCTACTACATCGCCTCGACTGCTGTATCTACTATCGCACCCCTGCCATGCACGTCGCCAACGCCAACCGCCTCACCGCCTCGTCGTGCAACGGTCCAACAGCATAGAACACGAGGAGAAGAGAAGGCCAAGAACAGCAGAAGAACACTCCAAAGCCAAACGGCTCAGCCATCCTGCCTGATCGTCGTATGCCCGGCTTATCATACTCGCCGCCCACCGTATCACATGTACAACACGCTCAGACTCTGACTCTTCTGGCGCCGACTCCTTTCGACTGTCGACCTTCGATTTGCGACTCCTATTACATCATAGGTTTATCCTACTCCTTTGGTGTACTCTGTCTCAACAGTCGACTCAGCGTGCAACTCTACACCTCGACAAACACACCCCCACCCTTGATCGCAATCCCTACTGTCGGCGGCGACTGCTTTGATCCTTTTATAACTGATATCTGTTATTCGGTGTCTGTTATTTCGACGCTCGACACTCGATTGTATCTTCACCTCGCCTTCCACTCCCGATACTGTCAAAGCGCCCCCCCCCACAGCCTTTTATTTTCCTTTTTCGTAAAACACTTCTTCTCAGCGTCTTCTCTTCTCCGGCATCTCCTATTTCTACACCTTTGTGTCATGAGGCTGGCTGCCCAACGTACCATGTATTGGCTGCAATGAAACAAGGACAGCCCTGTTTGCATATCAACTCATGGCCTCTCTTTCTCCCTTCTCCTGCCTCCTAACCTCCCGCCGACCCGTTACACCGATATTACTCACTTGCACGCACCCTTCAGTGCACTCTATCTGTTTCATCTTCCCGTCTATCCATGCCCCATGCTTTTCCTACTCCCTGCTCACTCCTCACTCCTCACTCCATGCCATCCTTTCTACTCTGTATGCAAGCGCATTTGTTTTTGATTGCTTGGCCTGGCAGGAAAGGAGCTAGTCATCCCTCTGCTCCTGTTCCTTCATCTGCCGCTTTTATCTCTTTTATCGATATCCCTACTTTCTGCTTTGATCCTATTGTTATCCGTTTGCTACACTTTCTTCCCGTCTCCTCCTCCTTTTCCGTTTGCCTTTTTATTCTGCTTCTATCCGTCTGTTTGCATTCTCTTTTTTTGTTTTCTACTATTTCCCTCTCTTCCTCTCTTCCTCTTATTCTCTTTCTTTCCCTTATATCCTTTCTTCTCTTCTCACCATGAATCTCCTTTCACAACGACATCCGCATCCACCACAACATGTTACTAATACCTAATTTCCAGCTGTGCCTTGCGCACTTTTGCGAAGTCCACGGCCCGACGCCGCTCATGGTCACCGAAGGCCTGCCCGTCAAATGCAACTCGTGCGACTGCGACGACAATGAGAGCGACGTGCCCGACCTTATGATGGCCGTTGCGTCTGCCGTCAACTCGGCCGTCGACACTGTCGGGGGCAAAGCTTCCTCCTCCTCCTCATCTCCATCAACGCCCCACGCCGCTGCGACCGCTGCGACACATGCTGTTGCCGACGCCTTGAGGAAAATGAACCTAAACAACCTGCAGAAGAGCCCCACATCCGCCTCGCCTGCGCGCTCCATCACGCCTCGCTCACATCCCGACGCCACTGCCGCAGCAGCCGCAGCAGTCAACTCTGCCAGTTCTGCCAATTCTGCCAGCACATCAAACGTATCGAGCAACTTTCGCAAGACATACGATGACTCAGTGACAAAACGCGCCGTGCCCTGCGACAACTGCGCCATGACTCTGCCGCGGCGTAAGCAGGACAGTAGTAGCACTGCCAGCGCGTCAAGTAGCAGCAGTACCAATAGTTCTGGTGGAGGTGCTACAGACACGCGCAACCCTACTCTGCGCACCCGCGTACCATGTGCCCGCGTGTACGACAGTGTGCCGAGCGACGCTTCGTCTTCGCCCTATCTGCATCCCTCGTCATCGTCAGCGTCCTCCTCGACATCGTCTGACGACGACCACCATCCCCAAAGCCACAACGCCCATACCCGGCACGCCGCCCACCACCGCCGTACCGGCACAATGACGTCGGTCGCGACCTCGCGCTCCAGCACGTCGTCGTCGGCGTCGCGCCTCGCCGCCTCCAGCCACACCCACTACCTCGACTACACGTCCACGCACGAGCCCGTGTCGACCAACGCCTTTGGCATCATCCGCCAGTCGTGTCTGCGCACGCTCACCCTCGAGACGCTGCCACGCAGCCCCGCGTCGTCGACCGCGTCGGCCTCTTCCGCAGCAGCATCGCAGTCGCAGTCGCAGTTGCAGTCGCATTCGTCGCATTCGCAGCCCCAGACACCCCTGCAAATGTCCCCTGCCTCCTCTTACTTTTCGCCCGCTGCCGGCTCTCCGTCGCCCACCGGCGCGACTGCCACTTCTGCAGCCGCAAACGGCGGCCCTCTCTTCTTTGGCGACCCGGCTGGCGGGTACACCACCGCCCACGTCTTCCGCGTCGCCGACATGCACGCGCGCGGCCACAAGCGCGTCTATGCCCTGATCGCGCTTAATACCCACCGCGAGCGCATGGCCATGAAGGCCTTTGGCTTTGTGTCGGCGGCGTTCAACGATCTGGCCACGTGGATCCAGCAGCTGGCCGATGCCGAGGCCGAGCGCGTTGCTCTTGCCCAGCAGCAGCAGTCGTCGTCGTCGTCGTCGTCGCCGTCGCCGTCGTCACAGGACGAGGGCAATCCTGCCGTGATTGCCGCTGCCGCTGCTGCTGCCGCCGCGTCGGCATTGTCGGACAGATCCCCCGCGCCGACCCAGCCGTCGTCCCTCTCCACGACCGGTGGCAGCAGTTTCCTCGTGGCGGCCGGCAACGGGCTGTCGCGGCGCATGGGGCCCGGCTACGCCGGCTTTGGCGGCTTTGGCGGGCTGGGCAGCAGCTCGGCGGCGGTGGCGTCGCTGCGGGCGCGGGGTCTGCCGGAGATTCTGGGCATGCCCGATTTCTTTATCGAGCTGCACACGCGGTTTGTGCGGCTGCTCCTGGAGCTGGGCGTTGCGCTCAACTAGGCACGACTTGTCTTTGTGCAGAGACGTCGTCGATGCCTACACTTACCTAATAACCGATGAGCTGGCTGATCGGCTGTACTATATCTGTTTACTTTTCTGTTTTTTTTCTTTCTGTTTTTTATCTTTCAATGTTTTACTTACTTTTCCTTGTGTTTTTGTTCATTTGAATAATACGGGCATTAGACAGGGCGAGACTAGAGTCTCGATGGGTGCATCTGATGTTATATTGGGTTTGTTTTATTGTGTTTCGTTTTCATTGTTTGGATCTATTACTACTACCACCAGACGAAGGCCAAGGACAGGACGTTACGATACTACAGGGGAGCTTGCCTCTGAGGGCAGCTGGGAAGGAAGGATAAGGCGGAACGGGACAGAGACCGCGAGGGATGCCATGATGATAAGATACGTAGGCTGGCGGCGCCAAAGACCAGAGACCAGACAAAAGGAAGAGATGGATATACCCACTGGAGTTACGGTCTACTTAGAATATACTATTTTGCATTTGATGAGTTTGATACTGGTATTGCTATTGCTATTGATGCCGTGCTTTCCTGGTTGGAATTGACAACCGCGAGGGAACTGTTGGCTGGCCATGATGAGCACGTATTGATGGAGCAACCCTGACTGTATAGGAAAGAGGTATTGTGTTGTTTACTTTTGACGTCGTGATGTTCGTTACGATGCTCATCTGTTCTCTTATCTCTTCCTCTTCCTCTCTTCCTCTTCCTCTCTTCTTTTTTCTCTCTTCTCCTTTCTTTTTCTCTCTCTCTTCTTCATCTTTAACCTACCAACCTATACCTACTTATACCATCCTCTTCTGTTGTCTCCTAATACCGTCTACCTTACAGCTCTGTCAACCTCATCCTCATCCGCATCATCCTCCTATCTACCAAAATTCGCCAACATGTTCTCCCAGATGTACCACAATTTGCGCCTCCGTATGCGCGCGCCCCGCATGCGCTTCTCATACGCCCTGTGCCTCAAGCTCGTCTACGTCGCCACCCTCCTCGCCCTCGCGGTCTTTCTCCTCTATGCCAGCTACTTATGGGCTCGCCCCGAGCAGCACCCAGTGACGCAGCACCTTCCAGGCATCACCATTCGCCCACACCCCCGGCCGCCCTTCCGTCCGGCTTTGCCGCACCATTTCGTGACCGGTAACGGCTTCAATGCGCTGATTGTCCGGACCATTGCCATGTATTCCACATGCGTGGCCCGTGTGGCAAGTGTTATCAATAAGGTGCCGACGTTTACGACGTCCACTGCAACGGCTGCCGCAACGGCCACTGCTACAGCGGGCACTGCAACGGTATGAGACTCGACTGTATAGACTCAAGGCTTGGGAAGTAGCTAGCGACTGGCGGCATGGTCAGAGCTGGATGATGTTGTGAGTTGGCAAGCTGTCTTTTTGCATATTTTTTCTCTTTTTTTCTTCTTTCTACTTCTTGTACCTTTTCTTTTGCATCTTTCACAGTCGTTCACGACTAGCGACTCACACACAGCGAACAACAGCGTCTAATAGATTAGCGATTCATCGTCTTTTCTTACATATCTCGTTTTACAAGTGCATAACGATGTAGTGGTGTAGAGCGGCCCCACTTTGGACACTTGGCGTCTGCTATTAAGCTGCGAAGGTGCATACGTAGTGTCAACCAGTTTGGGCAGGCTGTGCTGGTGTGCTTGCTGGCTGTCAATTGAAAGATACCGATTGAACTGCCACACGACGTCGGGCATCATCCAACAGCGATTAATACATGCAGCAATCCCCTGCGACATCCATACCGACGGCCTCTCAATTGATGGAATAATACAGTGTCCAGCAGCGACGCCGACAGCGATGTACGAGGACGCGTGGTACAGCTTTGTGCCGGAGCCGCAGCGCAGCGGGCGCAGCTCCCAGGGGCCGGGACACCGCCGGCGCGAGTCTCTGCTGCAGCAGCCGAATGTGTGTATCTGGAGAGGGGCGGAAAGACGAAAAGACAATCACGACTAACAGGGTAGGGCCCACAAGCACCAGAGACGCTGGACGCGCTGCTCGAGGAAGACGACGACACCAACGAGGACGAGGACATGCTCGAGGCGCGCGAAGACGGGCTGCGACAGCTGCGGCGCACACGCTCGTTTCCCAGCGTAGCCGAGCCGACAGCAACACGGCCAAAGTTTGCCGGCCATGCAAAAGCGACATCACCACCACAAAAGACAGCCGCGACGACGGCCAAGAAGCGCGGGCGAAAGAGGAAGAAGGAGGTGACACTGGACGCGCTGTCCATTTCCGACGCCAAGGCTGGCAACAGTCTCGAGTGGCAGAAGCTGCTGGAAGTGCCGGTGCTGCTGGACAGCTTCGACGACGACCTGCTGCAGGCCAGCCAGCAGGACTTTCTGACCTACCGCGACCAGCTCGAGATGACAGAGCGCCACCTCGGCAGCCTCGTCCACGACACAAACGGCGCCCTGCGTCTGCTGTCGTCGCTCGCCGACTCGTTCCGCACCGTCGAGGAGCAGACCACGTCCTTCCAGTCCCAGTGCGACGACCTCGTCTCCGAACAGCGCCGCCTCCAGGTGCTCGCTGACGAGGTCGGCACCGACCTGCACTACTACGGCTACCTCGACACCGCAACGCGCCGCCTCAACGGCCCCGGCGCCAGCCGCCTCGCCGACGCCGAAGAGCTCGCCGACATCCTCAAGAACCTCGACGCCTGCATCCACTTCATGGCCACCCACGAGCACTTCCGCGACGCCGACCAGTACCTCGCCCGCTACCAGGCCCTGCTCACAAAGGCCCTGCACCTGCTCGAGGTCGGCTTCACCGCCCGCCTTGAAAAGGTCGCCACCGAGCTCACCAGGCAGATCACCGCCACCAAGTCCGACGCCGCTCAGCACGCCCTTGCCTACGGCCGTTTCGAGGAGCTGCTCGTGGAGAAGTCGTACGCCCTCGTGCCCAACGTGCAGCAGGTCGTGGCCAGCGCCTACCACCCGCAGACCGGCGCGGCGCGCACCGAGGTCGACCAAGACGTCAGCATCGAGCAGAAACACAGCTACGCCATCTACGCCAACACGGCCAACAACATCTTCCAGACGTATCTGCAGTGGCGCGACCAGTGCCTGCGGCCCGTCATGCAGAAAGAGCTCGACACGTTCCATGCCGACGTCAAGGCCGGCGGCGCTACAGAATCGGCAGAGCACAAGGCTGCCGTCGAGACGGCGTCGCGCAGCCACATCAAGCAGAGCTTTGAGCGCTCCTACCACGAGGTGCTGCTGTTTGCCAAGGTGTTTGCCGTCGACCCGCAGTACAGCGCCGACGCCGCACACTCCGTCTTTGGCAACCTGCGCTCGTACCGCAGCGATCTGACCAATGCCGTCAATGTCGCACCGCTGGCCGCGCTGCTGCAGACGACGCTGGCCGGCGTCAACGACTTGGCCGTCGTGTGCAATGTGCTGGGCTGGATCACGAACGAGTACCTGCTGCTGGAGCACGACTACGACGACGACGACGACAACGACGACAACTACGGCGACGACAGCAGCAGCTACAATGGAAGCAATGGCGGGCAGGCACACCGGCTTGGCGACCGAAGCGGCCAGCGAAACGGCAGCGGCACCAACAACGACAGCTACATGACGGCACACAGCCGGCAGCTAGCGGCCCGCCTGCTGGCCGAGCACCTGTGGGTGTTTGCCGATGCGCTGTTCGAAGCCGAGGTGGCCAAGACCATCAGCAAGGTGGCCGTTGCTGCAGACGCCTTGAAGATTGAGCCTGCCGCACCTACACCTGCACCTGCACATCCTGCTTCTGCAAACGCAAACCCGCAAATGCAAATGTCGGCCATGGCGTCGGCAGCCTCGCACACCGCCGCCACGGCCTACCCGCCCGTGCGCCGCGCCATTGAGCTGCTCCTCATGTTCGACCAGGCCATGCCCAAAGAGCGCTTCCAGCGCAGCTCGCCCGTCGTTTTCAAGATTGTCAAGGAGACGATTCTGGCCCTGCAGCGCGCCGAGGCCCGCATCAAGACGGGCCGCCTCGCGACCGACGCTGACCTCTTCATGATCAAGAACCTGCTCATCCTTAAGAACGAGCTGCTGTCGCTCGACATTGGCGACATCCGCGACGGCGGTGCCAGCAATGCCAACAGGAACGGCGCCGCGCAGTTTGGCCAGATCTGGGAGGCCCTCAGCATGGCGCAGCACCTCGTCGGCTATATTTCTTCTTTTTCGTCATACATCCCCGGCTCGCAGGCCACCGGCACGCCCTCTATTACTACTACAGCTGCACCGGCCGCGCCACCCACACCGGCGGCGTCGCAGTCTCTGTGGTCGCGCGCGGCGTCGGTGGCCGGCGGGTACACGCGTGCCGCCTCGGTTGTCGGCAGCATGACGGGCAGTCTCATGCCGTCGGCGTCCAACGCCAACCTAGCTGCCACCACAAAAGCCCAATCAACCCCCGACATCAGCGAGCAGCTCGACGATGCGCTGCGGCGGTCCATCACGGCCTTTACGACGCGCTGGGGCAAGACGCTGCACGAGGGCACGTCGCGCAAGCTGGGCGGCCGGAACGTGGCCAAGATGGAGCGCGAGCTGGACGAGCTGCTGCAGACGGCCTTTGGCGGCCAGCCGGACGTGGTGGCCAAGCTCAAGGAGGCGATCGAGAACCAAGTGCGCGCGGCCGAGCAGCAAGAGAAGAGAGTCGGCAGATAGTTTTTGTGTAGCGATTATGTCAGCAACATAAATGAATACACGGCAGCACGCCATATGACGAGAGAGAAAGGCGGGGCCGACAGACGGCGACCCGTGCCTGAAGCGGCGATTAGATAAGAAATTAGCACTTTATCTGTTTTATTTTACTAATTTAATAATATATTTATTAATTAAATTAATTACTCCACGACCGGAGCCCGCTTTGCGTTCATCGCCGACGTTATCTGTGGTCGTTTTGCTTGATTGGCGGCTGATTGGCATTTGATGTGTGTCTGACAGCTATTTCGTATTTGATTGGTATCTTGTTGTTCACAGCGCAAACGCTTTGGTGGTCTGCTTCCTGTCGCCGCCTCAACATCACGACATTGCATCGACCTCGACTTCAACCACATCTACCACCATAGCCACAATGTCGGAAGAGGGCAGCGCGTCGCAGACGGCCAAGGACCTCTTCGCCGGCGCCGCCGGTGGTGTCGCCCAGGTCCTCCTGGGCCAGCCCTTTGACATTGTCAAGGTCCGCCTCCAGACGTCCACCGCCTACCCCAACGCCCTCAGCGCCGCCTCCGCCATCTGGCGCTCCGAGGGGCCGCTCGCCTTCTACAAGGGCACCCTCACACCCCTCATCGGCATTGGCGCCTGCGTGTCCGTCCAGTTTGGCGCCTTCCACCAGGCCCGCCGCTGGTTCGAGGCCAGAAACATCGCCGCCAAGAAGCCGTCGGGCGACCTGTCCTACACCCAGTACTACGCCTCCGGCGCCTTTGCCGGCCTCTCCAACTCGGTCCTGTCGGGCCCCATCGAGCACGTCCGCATCCGCCTCCAGACCCAGCCCCACAGCGTCGCCGACCGCCTCTACAACGGGCCCATCGACTGCGTCCGCAAGCTCGTCAGCGAGGGCGGCGGTGTCGCGCGCGGCCTCTTCCGCGGCCAGGCCGTCACCCTGTGGCGCGAGGCCCAGGCCTACGGCGTGTGGTTCACGACCTTTGAGTGGCTCATGAACGCCGACGCGCTGCGCAACAAGATCGACCGCAAGGAGGTGCCCGCGTACAAGGTCGCCTTCTACGGCGGCCTGGCCGGCGAGGCGCTGTGGCTGGCGTCGTACCCGTTTGACGTCATCAAGAGCAAGATGCAGACCGACGCGCTGCGCCCGGCCGACCAGCAGTACAAGACGATGCGCGACTGCTTTGCGCAGACGTACCGCCACGAGGGCTTCCGGGGCTTCTGGCGCGGCCTGGCACCGACGCTGCTGCGCGCGATGCCCGTCAGCGCCGGCACCTTTGCCGTTGTCGAGTTTACCATGCGGGCGATCAACTCGTAGCATTGGAGGGTGTATAATGGGGGCAAACGAAGAAATAAACTATAAAAGCGATAGGCGGTATCTCGATTTCTGATTTAGCCGTCTTCTCATAGAATGATCATCAAATGATCAAATGTGTATTGAATCAACATTTTTCAAACTGTCATAAATGGTATAGATAGAGGTATCGAAACTAGTAATCAACATAAATAAAACACATCAAAAACATCTACTGCAGCTCGACTCGCCGCCGCACAATCTTGTGCGCGTGCGCTTCGTCCACGCCCGTCAGGCCCAGCTGCAGAAGCACCCCGCGCGCGCCCTCGTTGGTCTCGCCGTGGCCGTCGCTCGCATTGCTCAGCCGCGCCCCCTGGAACATGATCTCGTCCGCCTCTTGCAGCGTCAGCGTCAGCGTGTGTGCCTCGGCCGAGCCCGTCTGCCGCGCCGGCAGCGTCAGCAGCACCGTGCCCTGCTGCAGCCACTCAAACGCCGCACGCAGCGACGGCACCTCGCGCTCGACCACCAGCTTGAGCGCCGCCACGTCGCGCGCAAACTGCGCCGCGCCTGGCCCCGTGAACCTGCTCTTCAGCAGCAGGTCGTTGAACAGCTGCTGCTCGAGCGACGCCATGGCCTTGCGCACAATGCGCCGCAGGGGCACGCTGCCGAGCGCATTCGCTAGAAACGCCAGGTTGCGCTGGATCACGCGCAGCGGCTCGTCCAGCTCCGGCGAGACTGTCGTGTCTCGCTCTCTGGACTCTCTTGGGCTCTCTGATGCACTGGCCTTTGCGTCCCTAGCCCCGTCCTCCGTCTCGTCGTCGGTGGTCTGCGTCGTCCAGTGCGTCCGCAGGATGTACGGCCGCAGCGCGTTGGCGTGCGACTGGATCAGCGACGAGACGAGCAGCGACTCGGCGGCCGCGCGGTGCGACTCGTACGCCTGGATGTTGCCGCTAAACAGGCCGTCGTCTTCGGACTGGCTTGTTTGTGTTTTTGCGTTTGTACTTGCACTTGCCGGCATCTCTCCTCCTCCGGCCGCCTCGGCACGCGCATTGAGCTCGTCCGACAGCGACAAGAAGAACGACTCGTCGCTCCATCCCCTCAGGGTATCAATCACCAGATCCGCACTGCCATAGACGCGGCACAGCACCTCCAGCGACCCGGTGCCCTCGAGCTGCGCCAGCTGTTCCTTGCTGAAACTGAAGCCGTGCAGCGTGCGGCCCAGCGTCGACGTCATCGCCGAGTATGCTTCCAGCGTGCCGCGCAGCCGGTCGTGGTACTGGTCGAGCAGCGTGACCTGGATGTCGATGAGGAAGCGCCGCCGGTGGCTAAACTTGCGCACCAGGCGGTACTGTGCAGTGACGGCGCGCAAGAGGTCGACGACATGCTCTGCGGCCAGCGTGGGCTTGGTGTAGCCGCGCGGGGCATAGTCGTAGTCGATGGTGGCGCGGGCCTCAAGCGCGACCTTGCTGTCGCCGTCCACAATCTCGCGGTACCGCGACACGGCGTACTCCTTTTCGGCGCGCAGCCACAGCTCAAAATGGTCGTCCAGCACCTCGCCCGCGAGGCCGGGCCATGCATGCGTGGACGATGCATATGATGTTGTAGGCAAAGAAGTCTCGGTGCTGAGATTGAGGGGGACACCGCCGTCGTATCCGCGCTGCCGCAGCTCCTCGTCAAACTCGAGCAGCTGCCCGATCAAGACGCCCAAAAATGTCGGCGCATTTAAAAGCATCTCGTCGCCTTCTGCTGCTTCTTCCTGCTGTGCCTGCTGGGCTTGCTGTGCGTGTTGTGTGTTTTGCCCGGGTTGCGGCTGAGAGGTGTTGGGGTGCTGCTGGTGCTCTCGGAGGTGCTTCCGCTGCTCACTCAGCAGACCGACGGCAAACTCTGTCGTGTGCCGCACCTTTTGCCGCAGCACCGGAAGCATCGCCGCCATCAGCGCGCACGCCGGGTCCCGGTACGCCGTCGACTGCCATGCTGCCGTGTCCTTGAACTGCTGCTTGAGCACCAGTGAAAAACTGCGCCGCATAAACTCGGTCCACCGGTCGGCGCGCTGCAGGAACCACGGGAAGCACAGCTGGCCGGTCCGCTGCGGCTCGCTCGTCTGCCGGCCGTCGCCCATGGACAAAAAGTGGTACCGGAACTCAAGAATGAAAAAGTCGGCCATGACGGCCATGGGCAGTAGTATTTGGGGGTCGGCCGTTTTTATTTTTGTTTTCGTGTTTGTGTTTGTCTCTGGGAAAGACGTGGCGGCCAGAGCAGCCTCGGCAGCCGCTACAACCTCGTCTCTCTGCAGGGCCAGCAGCTTGGCAAACCCGTCGCGCCACGTCTCGTCGGCCGCCACTTCGGGGTCGACGCGCCCGACCGTCCACTGCCGCGCCTCCAGCAGCTCCGAGAACGACGCGCGCATCGTCGCATTCATGCCCTGCCACAGCTTGTCGGCCACATCAGCGACGTGCGCCACCAGGTGCGGCGCCGACACATCGTCGGTCTGCAGCTCCGCGATTCTCGTGGCCAGCCGCCGGATCTTGCTGTACGGCACCAAGGCGTCCTGCGGCCGGCCCGGCAGCGCGGCCTTGGCCTCTTCAGCCCATGCCGCCACGTCCTGCAGCAGCACGAGGTAGTCATGCGCTAGCGTCACGCGGTGCAGCTGGTCCATGGGGGCCGCGAGCTGCTCGAGCACGGCCTCGGGCGCTGCGTTTTCGGCATTGACAATCTCGAGGCGCTCCTCGATGCTCTTTTCCAGCAGGTCAAACTGGTCGATGGCGGCCTGGAGCGAGTCGTTTTGGGCAGCCTGGGTCAGGCGGGCATTGTCGAGGTCGTGCGCGGCGGCGTCGAGCTGGTCCTGGAGCTGGCCATGCTGGACCTGGACGCGCGCAAGGAGGGCCTCGATGGTGTCGAGGTCGGCGGTGGACTGGAGCTTGTCGTCGAGAAAGTCTTCGAGGCGGGCGTCCGGCTCGCCGCACGGGAAGACAACGAGTGGTGGTGTCGATGTTGATGTCATTTTGTCGGGCTGTGTAGTTGCATGGCGGAGTAGAGTCGACGAGCGACGTTGAGCTGGAGCTCCAGCTTAGGTGGTCAAAAGAGTGGAGATCGCTGTATCGGGGGTATCTTATCGCTTTACCCGATACTACGTCATGGGGCTTCGACCCCTTCCAGACCTTCTTGATAACTGTTTGATATCAGTTAGATTTGGCAAGTATTCTCACAAGAAATCACATATCAATGGCAAAAATAAGATTCAGAGGCTTACACTCTCCATTGGGCCCTATCTCGTTACAGCAATGTAGCGCCGCAAACATCGGACGAGTCTTTCGGGCTTCTGTATTTTCTGTCTCAATTGCACACGCTGGGGGACGTTTTATGATTGTCGCAAGCATCTTGTGGCATGAGGCATAAGCTCCTACGCTGCCAACATCAAACAGAGAATTCCTGGGCTGTTTTGCTCGTTTCAAACACACCAACAACAGCATTTCCCTCTTAGTACGAGAGTGCTGCCATCCCTGCCCTGTTATTGTGGTCTCTAGAGATGCTCACTGAGATGCACGATGTGGTTCGTCAACGCGAATTATTTGTGCGGAATTATCTGACAAAAGTTCAATACCTTTTCTATTACGATATAATTTCAGCCGCTTTATGAAAATACCGAAAATAATATGAACTGCACTGGAAAGATGCATGTTTATTGGCTTGTGGATAACGAAGACACTGGCGCCAACAGTCGGCGTCTAATCTGCACCAAGGCGTGGGATGGAGCTTGATATGCCCGTGAGAGATGTCAACGACTGTACTTTCTACATCTCTTCCGACTCAAGTTGAAACAGCCACACGCCCAGCAATAGCAGCAACGGCAATGTCTACGGTCACAACACTCCCCTGCGAGATCATCAACGCCATACTGCATCGTCCTGGCAACTTTCAAGACCTGTCGTCGGCGTTGTGCACTTGTCGACATGTCTATGCCAGCTTTCAGGAAAACCCACATGCCGCAGTTGGTCTTTTACAGAGGCAGATCGGGCTGGAGCTGCTTCCCTGGGCCCATGCTGTGGCAGAGGCATCGCATCTTGGTCTGCGAGAGACAACCCAAGACGAGAGTGCTTCAAAAGTACAGGCTGTGCTCAGCAAGCTCAACAGCAGCCTACACTTGCCAGCACGGACGCTCGGTAAACAGTTGGCAACAGTGCCATTTCCAACGCTGTCACAGCTAAGCCGCACGCACAGCATTGTCCATAGCTTTGTGATGGCATACTCGACCAGTGCTTGGGCACGCCTGCCATCTGGCGGTGCGGGCGCGCGTCTGTCACCAAAGGAGTACACCCGCTTCTGCCGGGCATTTTACCGGACTGAGTTGTATTTTCGCCTCTTCCCTGTACACGACACTGGCCCGGCTGGTGAAGGCGACGGGCCCGGTGCCGCATATTTGCGCACGTTTCCGGCCTGGGAGATTGAGCAGATTGGATGCGTGCAAGACTTTCTCGAGCTCCAACTATCTAGAGGTATATTGCTTGCTTCCCCTTTGCTACTTTATTATCATTGCGAATGTCACTTAGAATATAACAATGGACAATGCCACTCACACTCTGAACAGCCACTTGGGACGCCGTTGCACATGACGTCCTGTTCGGAGAACTGGGTATAGATTATCTCACCCCAGGTCCCATGAACGGCATGCGACAGGCTTGGGTAAGCAACATAAAAGCAAACCTTTTGGATGTGTGTACTGACGTGAAAACCTGCAGCTTAGCCGGGGCATCTTCTTTGACTATCAGCTGATGACGGCGGCGTCTTATGACGTCAAGCACAACCTCTTGACGTCGTCACTGTCGTCTGGTCAAGCCGGCTTGCACCAGGCAATGCTCGACCCATACGCAGAAGACGAGCATACCCACGGCGACAGCACTTTACTCGAAGATTATTCCGAACAAGAGCGAGAAGCTCTGTTTGAGTCTCGAACCGACGAAACATCAGATCTCGATAGGGGCCCCTTCGAGGCATGGTATGCAGCCAACCAGGAGCAGCCTCTCGACGATTCGCTCATGGGGCATGAAAATGCTGGTTTTCGCGATCCTGCATATGTGTTCTGGGACAGCGACCGCCTGGAACAGCACAATCTACTGGATTTCTTTGCTGGAGATGCGCCCAAGTCGGAGCTCGACCTGGAAGACACAGAAGAAGGGCAAGACGCCATGCAAGAGTCGTTTGACGCCAGATCCGAGATCTACCACAAGGGCGGTCGGGGCTACTGGAGCAGCAATGATGATGAATGCCGGGTAGTATGGCCAGAGAAGTCCAGCGGGCAGTGAGCATAAGATAGCCTAGCAATGTCTGTCGAAGTAGGATCCAGCTGAAGATGGCGCGATTAATGAAATCCAAACCCTAAAGCAAAAAGAAAAGAAAAGAAATCCAAACTCGCAAGGCACCACTTTACTTGAATGTCAAACATAGCCAAGGGGTTTTGGGCTGCCAGATCTGGGCTGTCAGCCCGTTAGTCTGTTTCGGGTTGGCCCGAGGTGAGGGCGGCGTGAGGCTCTGCAGCAATTGAGGGACGAGCAAAAATGCACCGGAATTACGTCCACCTGGGCAAAAGGCTCAAAAAAAGCCCAAAAGATCAAAAAGAAATCGCATCTCACGATGCTCTCATGCGTCGGCCGGGAATCGAACCCGGGGCCTGTCGATGGCAACGACAGATTTTACCACTAAACCACCGACGCTTGTTGATGTTTGTTCCACTCGCAAGAGGGTTCATGTAGAGGAAGTGAGGATGGAGGCAGACGGCAAGGCGAGCGGAGACCCTGGGAAGCGACGAGGCAAAGGCCGCCAGAGTTTCGATGTAAGCGTAGAGAAGTACGGGCTGCTAAGAGGAGCCGGCGTTTAAGAATATCGAAAGAATACGAAGAGAAGAAGAGAAGAACCCGATGGGAATAAAGAAAACGACAACACGAGGAGAGATTCTTCCGTAGAAACGAGCCAAGTGATGCGACGTGGATCTACCTCCGACCCCATCCTCGCTGAGCCCCCTCGCGCATCGTGAAACGGCCAACATGAGACGACACAAAAGGTAAAAAGGAGTCACTTTGCAGTGGAAATGGAGAAGACCATAGGCCAAAATAAGGTCAAGGAGTCTATGGGGTCTGATGAGACTTTGAGACAATGACACAAACGGAAGCGAATGCAACCCTGTCACCACGATGATGCGAGAGAGGTACCCGATTTTGACTTTTTATAAGTAGATGATCGTCTCTCTGCGTTTCTTCTTTTTTCTTCTCTCTCTTCCTTCTATCAGCACCACTCGTTTCTTCAACTTCCTCACTTCTCTCTTCACCACACTCTTTAACTTCCCCCGGCGGGTTCCATTCTTTATCGTTGACCGATTGTCTTTTATTATATTTTAAATATTTCTCATCTACCTTTTTCAAACCCCCTTCCCACCACTTCCTCTACCGCCATCATGCGTTTCTCTGTTGCCATTGCCTGTGCCGCTGCCGGCCTCGCCTCTGCCGCCCCCCTGTCCCAGACCGACGCCCAGAAGCGCGCCTCGGACCTCTGCTTCGTCGTCGGCAGCACCACCCTGCCCGCCGAGACCCTCGCTGCCGCCGAGGCCCTGGCCAGCACCATTACCTGCTCGTCCACCACCACCACCATTGCCAACATCCCCGACGTCACGGCCGGCGACGTCTCCTTCTCGGACATCAACTTTGCCGACAGCGACGAGTCCACCCTCGCGTTTGCCCTCAGCGAGTTTGCCACGACGAGCCCGCTCGCCGACAACGACCTGGCCGACTTCCAGAACAAGCTCAACGTCTACGTTGCCACCGAGGCCGGCCTCCGCTCGGTCTCCGGCTCGCTCGCCATCAAGGTGCCCAAGTTCTTCCTGTCCTTCCAGGTCTCGCGCATCCAGACCGCCCAGGGCAACCCCCCCGCTGCGGCCGGCTTGACCGTCGAGCACCTGCTCGGCAAGGTCCTGAACAACGCCGCCGGCCAGTCGCAGACCCTGCTCGACCAGGTCACTGCCCTGAGCAAGATCACTGCTTAAGCGCTTGGTCGCAGCGACCAGCACTTGCATGTCTATAGTCCAACCAAAAAATAATAAAAAACACGAGTGCTGAACATTTCTTTTTCTTTTCATTTCTTTCTTGTGTCTATGTGCGTGAATGCAAATATGCTTTATGCTTCTATGTTGTATTGTAATGATATCTAGTAGCCCTCGCGCTGGCCGGGCTTGGCGGCGCCGGTGGCGGCACTCAGCTGCTGCGTCATGACCTCGCCCAGTGCACCGACATCGGTAATCACAGACACCATGTCGAATCCCTGTGCTGCGCGCTCAGCCGCCTGCTCGCCGTTGACACAGAAGATAGCCGCCTTCTTGCCGTGCTTCTTGCACGCCGCCAGCGTGCTCTGGATGGCGGCCTCGTGCTCGGTACCGCCGCGCTCGACACCCATCTGCAGAGCAAGGTCAAAGGGGCCAATCAGCAGCACGTCCAGGCCGGGCACGGCCGCAATCGCGTCGACGTTGGCGACGCCCTGCTTCGACTCGATCTGCACGGCCACCACCAGGTTGCTGTCGGCACTGTCGTCGTAGTCGGCACCGGCGGCGACACCCGGGAATGCGTGGATGGCGTACATGGGGCCGTAGCCGCGCGAGCCGCCAGCGCCGCCGGTCTTGGACGGGTACTTGCTGAACTTGACAATCTTGGCGGCATCTTCGGCCGTGTGGCACATGGGGGTGAGAACGCCGTGGGCGCCCGAGTCCAGAGCGCGCTTGATCATCCACTCCTCGGCCCAGGGGATGCGGATAATGGGGCTGGCGCCCTCAGACGCAATGGCGGATGCCAGTTCGTAGTAGTCCTTGTCGGAGATGAGGCCGTGCTCGGCATCAATCAGCACCCACGAGAACTTGCCGGCGGCCGAAGTGGCGGCGGACCGGAGGATGGTCCGGGCAACAGCGGAGCTTGGGAAGCTGTGCACAGTTAGTATTTCAACAGATTAAGAATTGATGGTGAGAAAAAAAGACATTTAAAAGAACTGACGTCAGCCAGAAGCCATAGGCAGTTTTTGAGCCCTCCTGGGCGGCTGTGAGAGGAAGCTGGACAGGCATTTTGGCAATGGTATTCGATGGAAATCAACGCGCTTGGGTTTGCAAGAGGAAAACTCAAAAGCCAAAAAGAAGGACCGGTCGGTAGCAAGTACTTGTATTTATTTGCTTCCGATACTCTCTACCCGCTGGTACATAGTGCCTTGTAGTGGCAGAGAACACCCCGCCTTGCACCATCGTTGCGACCGGTTACCTGCCACCCTGCCAGACCAGAATGAGGGGGGAGGGAAGAGTGGAAACGACGCGGACAAAGCGATTTCGGGATCTCGTAGCATTGCCAGCCGAGGAGTGCCTGACAGTAGAGAATGCGGAGAATGTGCGGAGCGCGGAGTACAAGTGACGATATAGTCATGCAATAGGCTAATGGCCCCTAACAGCGACTATTACAGCCCGGAGGTTCGAGTCTACATTCTAGAGTGTTAGCCGACGGTTGACCGATGGGGAAGGAGCAGTGGTTGTAAACCACACCTGTAAACCACAGTTGAGAACGAGTTGACAACTAAACTAGGTTCACAACTCTCTCTTAACAACTCAACAGCCCCACTAAGCTATTGACTTAGTCGGATGCTTTAATACCCCAGAGTCACCTGCGTAAAGATGAACCGAAGGCGCCACGGAACCGACAGAGATAGCGACTGCAACTACAACAGCAAATACCCGAGCCGACGGGTGGGTCCAAGCTTTCAAGATGGGGTTTACTTTACGCCGTGTAAGTGATCTCTGGTCTGAGAAGGTGTATGTACATTGTTGATTGTTGCATATTACACCTTTGATCACACCTGATAACCCATCAGACGGCAGTCTTCCGACGGTGACCGCAGAACTTAAAAAAAAAAAGCAATGAGCTTTCAGCATAGAGAAGACGCGACAGCTAGTCAAAGCAAAAGATGCAGCCTCTTCCTTACCGCGATTTCTATTTATTCGACATCGCAATGGCCGAACTGACTCTCGTCGAATTTTGGCGACTGTTCCTTTCTTCTTTTCACACACACAACATCTAGGCCCCTAAACCCTTCTGGTCTTCGACTTATCGATATTGCTATTTGTGCTAGCCAGACCAGCCGATGGAGCTGACAGCCGATGTCTTTCTTGGACGGGCTACAGGGCCGGCACACTGCTGTTTCCGGGAGACCGGCTCTTTGACGCGGCCGATTTCCAGGACATATTTGCCGAGTATGCCGGAGTCGATGATTTCTGGTCGCTTGACTTCTTGTCCTCTGTGACAATCCAACTCCTACAATGTCGGCCCTTACGCAAAGGCCCCAGAAATTCTCATTTCCGGTGCGTTTATAAACTCTCTCCTTCTACCATCATCCCCTATACTTTTCGGGAAAGCAAATTAACAGAACTGCAGTTGGGACGACTCCGTATGTGTCCAAGTACACCAACAAGACGGAACAGCTGTCAGCTGCGCTGGGCATTGTCGACTACAAGGGAAGCGACGTCGTGCTGGCAGATCTAGCTGCAGCGCTCGGATATGCTGGGGACATGGCTAAAAATACTCGGGGACAATAGATACAGAACTCAAACTACCAGCACAGCTTACTCTGTAGGCTTTATAAGATCTACTGGTGTCGGGAAAGGGTGGAAACGGAAGCAGCAGTGTATTGATAAGTCCACGGTGTCAATGTTACTTTACCTTGGTGAACAGGACGCCAGTAAGCATCCATGCAGTATACAGTACTCTTGGTAGAAGACAGCTTGTCATGGCCAAGGTAAGCGCGGGGACTGAGCATAGGTGGTGTATTGATTGGTTAGTTGGGTAGATTGTAGGGCAGTGTGCATCCTTCCTCGATACAAATATACTGTAGATGTTTGGGGGTTTCATGAATCTTTAGAGGTAGTGTTATTATCAGAAATAACAGTTTTAAAAAAAAATTATATAAATAAATAAATGTTTTTTTTTAGAAAAAATAAGCAAAAAGAAGTGCGGATCAAACAAAATATAGGATTCATATTATCAGGTTGTTGACGCGAGCTATTACGATCACTTTAACGGTTGATCGCGAGCAAGGCGTCGTTCATTGTTGCTGTGCAAAAGTCTGACGACATATAGACATCCTGCTGACCTTGACAAAAACCAGATATTCCATACTAATTCAAAGTCATTCCTAAGAAACCATTACGAACAAAAATGCCATATAATCTAGCAACTACTACAAGTAAGCGGGAGCTTGCAAAGGGAGTGAATATTAAGTCTTAGTAGAGCGTTCGCGATAGTGGGCCACAGTGTGGAGACACCGTACACACAATAGAACACATCCCATACTGTGTACAAGATACATGTCAGCCTTATCGATAAAGAAAGTTTAAACGGCAGAAAAAAAAGTTGGCGATCGCTGAAAAAAGCTTCAAGCAGGAACCAGGCGCTGCATAGTACCCGTCGACAGCCACCACGAACCCGGCCACGACACTCACGACGGATCTCAACAACCCAACCCCTCTCCTTCCATACATGAACTGATCCCATAATTCAATTCACTCAACAGGCCATCATGCCGCACTCCGACAATGGTGCGCCGCTGGTCAAGCGCCAGAAGCTGGCCACCGTCGGCACCGCTGCCGCACCGCCACAGGCCTCTGCCATGGCTACCGGCTCCAACATCTTTGCTCCTTTCAGAGTGAGTTTACTGGATCAACTGTTTGTTCTGCCTTGATACATCGCAATACTGACAGACAGACCGTCGGCCTCGTGTCCCCCACCGGCGTCCCCTTCACATCCGTCCCCCTCGGCAAGACCTCGTTCCAGATCACCACATCCGTTGGCCGCTGCCTGCAGACCTACGACCTGAAGCGCGGTCTGCACCTCGTCTTCGTCACGCGCCCCCAGACCCCGCGCGACATCACCGCCACCTACGCATGGAAGCAGAAGGTGTTTGCCGCCTGGGGCGGTGGTGAACCTGTGAATGACGACACCATTGAGGAGGAGAACGAAGAGACTGACGAGACCGACGACTCCGACGCGTCTGCGCCCCCGCCCAACCGCACCCAGGGCGTCTGGGTCTACAAGAGAGGCCGCAAGGTCGGCGAGCTGCCCATCCCGCGCGACCTGCGCGAGCCCATCCGCCAGATCCTCGTCTTTGGCGCCTGGGTCATCGGCCTCGCAACCACCCGCATCGAGGTCTGGAAGCAGGCCACCTCTGAGCACTACACCACTCTCCAGCCCACCGTGTCTTCCACTCCCGGCGGCCACCACCTGACCGGCGGCATGTGCACAATGCCCACATTCCTCAACAAGCTGTTTGTCGGCCGCGCCGATGGCTGGGTCGAGATCTGGAACGTGTCATCAGGCAAGCTCGTGTACACCATTGTGCCTCCCAAGACCGAGCAGAGCCCCGGCGGTGTCACCTGCCTCGAGCCCACACCCGCCATGGGTCTGTTGGCTATTGCCTACACGGCCGGCCCCCTCGTGATCCACGACGTCATCCGCGACCAGCCTCTTATCTACGTCGAGGCGGGTACTCCTGGTGTCGGTTTCGGCGACGACAACGAGCAGGGCGACTGCGTCGCACCCGTCACAAGCATCTCGTTCCGCACAGACGGCCGCGGAGCTGGCCAGGACGGCCGTGCCGAGGGTGTCATGGCCACGGCCACCACCGCCAGCGGCGACGTCACCTTTTGGGACCTCAACAAGGGCGGCCGCATCATGGGCGTCCTGCGCAGCGCGCACAACCCCCCCTTCAAGCCCGTCGCCGCCAACGACATGGCATCCAGCTCGGCCCTCACATCCAAGGTCAGCAAGGCCGTCGAGCAGTCGTCGGCGCAGCGCGGCCGCAACAACATTCGCGGCGAGGTCTGCGGCGGTATCAGCCGCATCCAGTTCCTGCCCGGCCAGCCCGTAATCATGACTAGCGGCCTCGACAACTCGCTGCGCTCGTGGATCTTTGACGAGACTCCCTTCTCGCCCGTGCCGCGCATCCTACACACGCGCAGCGGCCACGCCGCGCCCGTCAACTGCCTCGAGTTCCTGCCGTCCGACTTTGACGGCGCCGACAGCGGCAACAAGTGGCTACTGTCCGGCGGCCTCGACCGCAGTCTGTGGGGCTGGTCTCTGCGCCGTGATGGCCAGAGCGCCGAGCTGTCGCAGGGCAACGTGCGCAAGCGGGCCAAGCAGATGGGCATCCTGTCGTCGACGGCCCTGCGCAACGGCAGCGCCACTCTGCTCGAGGACCTCAAGGCCCCCCCAATCACATGCATTGCCTCGTCGCTCAACCGCGATGGTGGCATGGGTGCTCTGCCCGGCAAGCCGCCGCAGTGGCTGCGCATGGGCCCCCACGGCACGACCGACACCAAGCACAAGACGCGCACTGGCGACAACCCGCGCCCTCAGGACACCGAGTCGTCGGGCATGACGGGCTGGGAGAGCGTTGTGACTGCGCACTACGGTGACGCTTTTGCCCGCACATGGTTCTGGGGCCGCAAGCGTGCTGGCCGCTGGGCGTTCTCGACTGGCGACAACGAGCTGGTGTCGACCGTGGCCATGAGCCCTTGCGGCAGCTTTGCCCTCGTTGGTTCGGCTGGCGGTGCCGTTGACATGTACAACCTGCAGTCGGGCATCCACCGTCTGCGCTTCCCCTCCAAGCTGACTCCCGCCCAGGCGCGCCAGCTCAAGGTCCAGCAGCAGCTGCGCCAGGCCGACGCGGTCACCCAGCTGCAGTCTACCGCCACCATGGGTGCCAACGCGACAACAGCGGGCGGCAAGTTTACCGGCTTCATGAGCCCTGGTGCCGGCAAGCACACTGCCGCCGTGACGGGCATTATCGTCGACAACCTCAACAGCGTCGTCGTGACGTGCTCACTCGACGGCACCATCAAGTTCTGGGATTTCCTGACGGGCCACCTGGTGAGCCAGATTGGCGGCGGTGAGGACAAGGCCTGGGGCGGTGTGCCGATCACGTCGTGCAAATACCACTCTGCCAACGACCTGCTGGCCTTTGCCTGCGCCGACAACACCATTCGCGTCGTGGATATGATCACCAAGAAGGTTATCCGTATCTTCCGCGCCGGCTCCGAGTCTGCTGCCGCAACCGCCGTCGCATCCATCAACGACCTCTGCTTCTCGAACGACGGCCGCTGGATCGTGGCCGTGACACAGTATGATGCGCGCATGCGCGTCTGGGACCTGCCGACAAGCCACCTGATTGACTCGGTCAAGCTCGACCGCCCTGGCCGCGCTGTTGCCTTTTCCGGCAGCGGCGAGTATCTGGCCGTGGCGCCCGATGGTGCGCTCGGTGTGCACCTGTGGACCAACAAGACGCTGTTCAAGCACGTGCCCACGCGTCCTGTTGTCGAGTCGGACGAGCCTGCTACTGCATCTTCCACCTCTACCAAGACCAAGAAGGCTATCGCACCCACAGTGTCTGGCGAGGGCGGCACCAACCTGCTGGAGGCTGCATTCGAGGACGACAAGAGCGACGACGGCGAGGGTGAGGACATTGCCCCCGCTGCCCAGATGGACCAGTTGAGCTCCGACATGACGACTCTGTCGCTCGTGCCCAAGGCCCGCTGGCAGACGCTCCTGCACCTGGACCTGATCAAGCAGCGTAACCGCCCCAAGGAGGCACCCAAGGCACCCGAGAAGGCGCCCTTCTTCCTCGGCACCATTGCCTCGGGCGACGCCGAGGAGGCCGCTCTGGTCAAGGCCAACCAGGACAAGGCTCTGGCCAAGGCTGACCTCGCCTCGTCTTCTGCCGCAAACTCGGCCTCCAGCTCTGGCCCCGACGGCCGCTCGCGCATGCTGGCCCTCGACCTCACGCGCGCCCAGCAGGCCCTCACCCAGAAGCTCCACCGCGGCCCCAACGACAACTACGCGTCCTTTGTCGACCACCTCAAGAAGTTGCCGGCCGCCCAGGCCGACATGGAGCTGCGCTCGCTGGCGCCCGAGGACGGCGAGCTGGCCCTGTTTGTGCGTGCCATGACGAGCCGTCTGCGTGCGCGCCGCGACTACGAGCTGGTGCAGGCCTGGATGACCGTGTTCCTCAAGATTCACGGCAGCGTTGCCGCCGCATCGAGCGAGGACGAGTCTCCGGACACTCTGGACGAGTTTGCCGCGGCTCTGGCCGAGTGGCGGCAGGTGCAGGACCAGGAGCGCAGCCGTCTGGACGCGCTTGTTGGCTACTGTGGCGGTGTTGTCGGTTTCTTGCGGAACCCGAGAACATAGAAAAGTGTTTACCGTCTGTCTCTCTTTTTTCTGTCTACATTATGGCATTTCTGTATAGTTCTTTTCTCTCTTGATTGTTTTGATACTGCATTTGTAGATACTGGCGCACTGGCATTTCATTTTGCAAATATATATATTTGATTTCTTTCCATCATCACTCTTCACGTCTTACTGGATTACTTTCTTGGTACTTGTCTCGTCTGGCGATTTTCGGCGCGTGCTCCTGTGTTGGTCACTTGCTGGTGTGTAGAGACACGATACACGTATCCGGACTGCCGCAGCAGGTCTCGACACCAGCGGCTCCGATGCATAGTGGCAAGCTCATACGAGACAGTGTGATACGACTGGGCCTGGACGCCACATCCGCATTGGCCTCTTAATCCATCGTATCAGAAAGATCAGCTTCATCAAGTGATATCAAGTGATATCGAATAATATGAAATAATATAAAGATGCCAAACGATAGTGCTATATCAGCAGTCTTATGGGCGTCCATCTTGTTGCCAGTGGCGAGTCGGTCCGAGGAGATCGTCTGATAGCAGAAGAAGCGTCAACAAGACCTGATTCGACTTGGCTCGGATGTTTGATAATTATTTTGATAGCATTTTTGCCTCGCGGGTAAATACTCTGGTCAAGGCAGAAAGTCTGAAGGCAAAGATTGAAACTGATGTTGTCTCGATGGATATAAGCCGGATTGCTTTGTTTCGATAAAGTGCATGGCAAAGTCGAAGCAGCGCAGATGCAGTGGCCAAGAACTTGAACAAAGGTTGACGAGACCTGACCGCAGCTCCTGGCGGTCGATGCGTCATGGCATCTCATGTCAGAAAGTGACTCTGGTGTGACGAAAGATCTTGATCTGCTAGGGCGATAGGGGTGGTGAGGCTTGTGCACAGAATGGGTGTTCCAAGCGAGGTCATGCTGTGTTGGTTTGCCGTTGACATGTCCTTCCGAGAATGTGCGTGCTGTATCTTGTGGTCTACCACGGCCTCGTATAGCTCCATATTGGCTGCTGGTGTTTTCAAGCATCGTATGGATTCAGAAAAGCTTGATGACGGACGTTCTCACTCTTATATCTACAGTCTACAGAGGACGGTTCATCGTATGCTTGCCTTCTCTGTGCCTTTTCCTGTCGATTTTGCCATTTTTGCTATTCGATGAATATCCGCCCGTAGAGTTAAGGCAGAAGAGATGCAGAGACAAGGCAAATATGCATGGCAGAGATGGAGCAAGACAGAGTGAGACAAAAAGAGCCGGCTGAGATCGAGGCAAATGTAATTAGCAGCCATATCGCCCTCAGGGCCGTCCTCAGGGCCGTCCTCAGGGCGTGTGTTCTGGCCATTGCTATCACAGGATCCTGCCATCTACACTCTACACAAAACATAACACCCAACACACAACACAAGTCAACGACGGCAAGATGGCGGAAACGGCTGCTATTCAGTCTGATACGTATAAGAAGCAACACTAAGAATAGCTGGCATAATCAAAATGTATGATCATGCGGGAACAGACAGCGGAGGACGATGGCATATACTTTGTTGTAGTTTAGCCAATGCCGTCTTGGTTATATCACATGAACTACTACGAATGCCAACTGTCTAGGCTTGGATTCATGATGCCGTCTGCATAGGACATGGCCATGCATCCGATATCCGTTTTATTGATGTCCTCCTTGCTTCCAAAACCTTCTTCAACATGGCTGTTCCATGGTTGATTTGAGGTGATACTACTTCTAGAACGTTTAGGAAGGAAAAAGCACAGGGACACACCATGAGAACAAACTGATGCATCTAGAAACCATGGCCCCCTGACCATGTCAAAATCATGCAGGTCATGCAAGGTCTCGGGGTATTGCTGCCCACAGACTTCTGAGACTTCCCATGCAGCATAGCGAGAGAGGACAACATAACGACGCAACGACGATCTGAACAGGCCCAGGATCGGAGGAGAGAAGGCAGAAGACAGACAGACACATCCAGACATAGGATGACCGCGGGATGACTTAGACGGTCAGTGTCAGTCACCGTGTTAACAAAAGGCTTCAAACACACGGACAGTCCGTACGGTCTCAAACGAGCAAACTATAAAGCAGCTGTTAAAGCTGGCTCGTCTGAATGCAACGAGACGATTACAGGACCGCAGACTTGTGAACACTGAATCGAGAAAAGAATGGCAGACACGACACGGGCCGGTTCGAATAGAACACTGCAACCAGTGGGCAGATCGAACGGATGTGCAATGCTTCTTCTTCCATTCTTGCTTCTGTTGATCTCCTCTCGTCTTGATGCTGCAGAGTATCCCACGGTTTGTCTGTGCGAGGACCTCGTCGGATGTGTTACATTTGATAGAGCCATGCACGAGGATCCGGAGGGGCGATGAGGGTTGAGATGTGAGAATGACATGTAGAGACAAAATGGAGGGTGTGAGAATGGCACCTGGACAAGCACGAGCACGTCCGGGCATACGGCAGCTGCAGTCTGCATCTTTCAGAGACAGGCCATCCTTGTGCAGTCTCGTGCAGATACAAGAGATTATATAAGCAACGACTGCACTAGATAGACAACGAGTCTCCAATCGTCAACGTGACGGAATCAACCCTCTTGTCTCGGAGTATGGTTCGGCAGTCACTCAAACATATATCTGGGGGTGTCGTTATCGCCCCAAAGGTGGTTCGGTTGTCAACCTTAATCGCTAGTATTATCAGCCGCCCATGTCAAACCCCCTGGGGATGCGCAAAACGGACGACCACACAGACAGATGCAGATGTATCGACGGAGACAGACGCATAGTTGATAAAGAAGAGATAGCTTTGGCAGCAGACGAGACGACAGTTTTTCGACTTTCGTAGAATATTGACTCTGAAGACGGGGTTCCCCAGGTGCACAACTCCGGCGTCTTAGGTAGTATTCTGACTGCCGTGCGTGGCCAGGCCACGTGTGGCTAGGCCTGAGCGAATACTACGGAAAGGCCTGCTCCGGGGTATAGCAGCTATCATGCAGCTTTCGCGGCTTTGATTAACGTTGTAAAGCTGCAGCTCATGTGTTCTTGCTCTTCAAGGGGCCTTTACACTGTTGACAATTACTGTTATGCAAATGCAAGACAAGCAAGAGCTACTTCCCCAGATTCCCGACCTTGAGCTGAAATATAGAAAAAGCAAGGGTCCAGTACCCATAGAAGTCTGCTGGGACCACAGGTTTGCACAAATCTGACTGTGCAAGTGCCGTCCGGGGTCGCGTCGATCAGTTTAGTGGTCTCGATCTCAACAGCAAGATGATGGGAAAATGAGATTGGAGTGCACAACTAAAGCATGAATAGTATAAAAGCATAAAATCATAAAAGCCATCAAATAACACAAAACCATTCTTACTTATGGTTGTATACTCTACAGGTTGTGTAATTGGAGACATAGCGTAGTCGAATAGAAAAGTATTAAAGCTTCGACATCTCGAGATACAATATTCAAGTCTTGGCGTCACGCAACGGGTTTGATCATCACGCCCACCACGAAAGGCGATATATACGACATTGAACGGTTTAGGCACTGGTATAAACCCCTGATCTATTGGTATGCTTAGTCTTTTATAAGCCTTTCCTATTCTTTGTCGGGAGCTACACAAGGACCTGGATCGACCTTGTAGAGTCTGGGGTAACGGCACTTGCCCTTGAAAAGCATCATGGCGGCAGGCATAGCCGATAAGCATGGCAAGGAGAGACATTCCCAAAACGTAGATCACGTTAGAACCAAGGGGTGGATGCGATACCAGACTGAAGATTGCGTGAGAGGTACTCTGCAATGGGAGTCTAGGGCAGCCAGGCGACTAATGTTTTCGTCTTGATGAATTACTCCGAGAGAACACGGCCCCTGAGCTGTTTATTGTCCTTGCAGAAAGACAAGACATATTAATTTTTAAAGACAGCGACTACTAAGTATTAAATACTGTACGCTGGATACAATACGACACGGGAGCAACATCCCCGAGGCACAGCTTTCTGGGCCTTGCCTGTCTCGCACGATTCAAGCAATCGATAGTACAACGCAGTGAATGAGAATGAAGGGAATCAAGGAGACGGGGGAAGGGAATAAGAGTACATTGAAAGGCAATATGGAAGCGATGCTGAATTAGCAGTGGGTCCCCCTGAGCTTACAACAGCTATCATGTTTTCATTTGATATGAAATGCAATACGGACGCATCATATACATGTGCTGAAATATGTTGCTTCTGCATGTTTATGTGCTTAATTTGTGTAGGCCATGCAGGTCATGCTTGGCTTATGAGCTGCCCACCACTCATACCACGTTTGTACCACGTCTCTTATAGGTGTTCTCGGGCCACGGCAGTGACGAAATATGAAAAGTGAAATAAAATGGAAGAATGCAAGCGACAGGCGTATGCAGACACAGAGACACGGCGTGCCCCCAGACAGATCGACCAAGGCGTGTGCATATGGCAGGGCATCGAGTGGACGCCCACAAACTGCGCAAAAAAACATGCAGCAGGTGGGAGGCTTGGAGGTCTGGCGGCCTATAGAGTTAATATGTGAAGCTTATTTGCTCTATTATTGATGCAGTCTGCAGTCTCTAGAGTCTCGAGTCTGCAGCCATGTGTCGGCTCGGCACCGAGTGTGCTAGGTTAGAGTAGATTGCAGCACTGCGTGAAAGCTTACGGCAGGGTAGAGGCTGCTGCCATCCACTTCGGGACCGTATACTAGACTATTACGGCATTGACTTAGATCTCAAGAATAAGATTGCTGCCTGTAAGATTCGACGTGGTCGCTCCCAGCTTGTGCCAGGTTGGTTGTTCTAGAACAACTCTGGCTACTATGAACGACAGAGTGGCATTTGATATCTACAGCAATATCTGAAGCCAGGCGGAAAGCTTAGCGCCGCCCTTATACTCAAAGGCGATGTATAAGTCGCTACGATAAATCTTACATATCCGTGCTGACCGAGTCGGCCCTTTTCTCCAGAATATCACAGTGATGACAGCTGCTGTCTCGGCCATCTCGCATACCCGAAGAGTCGGGCGCATAAATACATGAATGGCAGAGCTTTGATAGCAGCTCTGGAGGTTTGACTGCGGTATTCGTTTTCAAGGCTGTTTAAAACGGAGGCCTGAGACCGGGTTTGGCGCTTTGGCCAACAGGCACATATTGCATATCAAAACTAGCACAGCACAGAAAGCACAAAAAATCACAGAAAAGCACGCAGAAAATCCACACGGCCCTGCCGTTATTCCCGCTGCTGGGCCTGGCCATCCTTCTCGAGCCACTCCCGTATGCCGAGCTAATGTAAGCATACTGTCAAGCTACGGGCAGAGATCTACACCCTACATTCTACATCTGCATGCTGCTGCAGACGTGGTTTGTTTTCGGCGTTAAGTAAGTAGTCTTGAATACATTATTTTATAAGTGCTTTTATGTATTTAATATTCTTATAAGCCCCAAGACAGACCTTTAATACGTCTGCGTGTAGACTCGATGTCACACGCGGGCAAGGGTCCGTGTTGCTCAAGCCCGATGCACCTCTTTTCTTTTTCGTTGTCTCATCTCTACGAAACTACAATGTGACTGCGTTCTGTTATTATTACTGCTCACCTGTACGTGACATAATGCATAGTCAGCCAGCAACAATGAATATCTTGATTACTCCTTATATCACACTGTAAGTATATCACATCTCATTGTTCGTGCCCCCCTGGAAAGACGGCCCAGATCCCGTCGTGTGGCTCCCGTGCCTCTCTGGTGCATCTACCACGTTGTAATGTATTATTACGCTCCTTTTGAGTGGCAGCAGTACTTTCTAAGATACAGTTCCAGTGCTTTCTGAAATACAGCGCGGAATTTCCTCCTCCTCGAGATGCTGGTGCTCTTTGATATCAAGCCAGGCTGTCCATCTCCATATTCTCTTCGTCCGCGTCAACTCTTAATTTCTCAATATCTAGCTGCAAGTCTACAGTAGCAGGAAATTGAAATGCCTGTCTGCATGCTGGGGCCTCTGTATCAGCGAGATTAGATATACTTTCCCTCTCAACTATACGCAAAAAACATGCGTGTTTCTACGCGTTGTTGATAATAGGCAGAATGCATGTAGTGCAATTGGCCGAATCATGTTAGTCATTCAGCCACCAGCATGGCTTGAGAGGTGCCACAGACCCACTTGCCACGTGGAGATAGTATAGTGCAAATAGACTACTTATGCCCAAAGAATGCTATACGGACGGTACCGCAGCATTGACGTGCCGCCGCAAAGCCGCCGAGCAGATATTCCTCCAATGAAGTGTTTTAATGTCCTTCTTTGTGATTGCAAATTGGTTCTGTTTTCAAATATTTCTAATACAGTTGACTAAAATACTGGCCTCGCCGTCGAGTTGTATAACTGTCGTAAAGTTGTCTTGTCTGTCGTCTGTCGCCTGTCGTCTGAATAGAGAGTTTTTCCTACTCTGTTCTCTTCAACCTTTTGGGACTCTTGCTCTCGAGTCTTCTCCATCTCGACTGTTATTAACCGGACGCTAGGCCAACCCCGGACAAGTCTCTAAAAAATGGCGCTTTACCCTGCCACCGGCTAAATACGCATTGTTGTTAGTCCCAAGCGCCTCGGCTTTGCACGGTCAAAGTCGGTGAGCCCCTGCAACTAAGCACGACATTTGAGCTTCCTTGTTAGGGAATACCTTGTAAATTGAAAGCTAAATTTGTATATAGTCGCAGTCGCTTGCCTGGTTTATTCCGCTTCAAGTTTTGCATTTCTGCGTTCTGATGGCGAAAGAGCGTCAGCTGACACGTTCATGTGATGTGTGATGGCCGGTCGTGCCTTCCTTGTTTGCTGCTGGTCTGCTGTTTCTGCTCTCGGCCTCGGTTGCAATTACTCCGTCGCACCTCCCGCTGCTAGTACTGGTACTTTCCATCTTTGGCTACAAAGCATGTATATCCTCGCGTGGCGTATACTTCCCAAATCGGCAGTGTTTTCAGTGAGACAAAACTCTGCAGCCAACCTCTGAGCGAAATACATAAAACGTCGTGTGTGTGCTTAAACCTCGCTGTGCTCTACAGGGTATTACTCCCAGCAACAGTACCATAGTACGTACTCTGGGGAGTGTCGGTCCGACGCCCGTTGGGGCATGGTCGGCTTTTGTTTGTGGGCTAGGGTTCTCCAATTTGGGGTGACCCCGTGAGGGGAAAAGATGGAGTACTCCATATCGTTGGGCTGGCGAGCCCGAATCCTCGAGTCCTGCTGGCGTCCTTGGTAGTGGTCTTGTGCTGGAGTGGATGCGGCAGTGAGCTTGCGCACTGTGTGTAAATTGATTAAGAGACCCGGATTCCGTCGGCATGTGTCAGTCTATGGAGTGGCAGGTGAACACGATTCATGTTAGCATCGGGGGTAATGGAGTCGGATTCAGAGAGTATCCAAAACAAAAGCCCAAAGAATACGAGCCAATGTGTATTTATATGGAAATAGAACAGGACCTGATAATGTACATACATAGTAGTAGAGTCAGTAGAGTCAAAAACGGAAAAGAAGGCTTGGTGTTGAGATCGATGCTCCCAATTCGGTATGGATGGCATCGTTTCCGAGCCGTCCCAACAGCGTCGCATCTCTAGAGAATGAAGAACCAGAACAATCAAGTAAGAATGAAGAACTAAAACATGCATAGTATAGTCGGGCATCCGGGGTATCGAGCGGCCAAAAGGATCCAGAGAGTGCTGGCAAAGCCGAACGGGTCGAGAACAGAGAAGGCGTAAAGCGAAAGGGTCGAGAACAAAACAGGATCAAGCATGTGTTTCCCCAGATTAGCACGCGTGAACCGACTGTGACAGCAATGTACAGTAGCAATGTACCAGACTGTCAGACTGCCAGACTATGTGCTGTATTACTAGTATGACCGCCGCTTTGTCGCACTTATTACCGCGGTCTAGGAGTAGGATAAGGGTTGATCTCTCCGAAACCCACTGCTGTAGTTCAGAGAAACTTCACCCGCACAACGAAGAAGAGTCTCCCCGAAAGCACCACGCTCGATATGAAGCACGCTGGTTGCTTGCCCGTCTTCTTGTTCTTGTTTGCGTCGCTGCCTGCTGATTCGCTTCTCTGCATTGGCCACCCTCCTGTTTCGTTTCACTATATTCAGTCGTCTCTCGTTCTTTCATTAAAATCATATACGACAACACACACCTATGCATAGTACTCGCCTGTATCTCGGCCGTTAATGCAGTCACTATTACACACCTGGCACTCTAACCATCTCTCGCTGGTATCGGCGATTGGCTGTACGCTGCCCATCAGCACCGTCTGTGTGCTCCGTACTATTACTCGTACTCTTCATCTCGTCACCCCCCTGCCAGTCGCTAGCCACTAATTACATAGTACTTTACCGTCTCTTGTACATCGTATAATTAAAGTAGCTGCAACAACAATGCCGGCAAGCAAGAGAATGAGGAGAATCCGGGGGAGCTCTGCTCTGTCGTTTGCTCTCGTCCCCTTTCGTCTCCTCTCGTCTCCTCTTGTCCCCTCTCGTCTCCTTTCGTCTCCTATCATATGTCTCCTGTCATATGTCTTTTTAGGACGGCTGGCTGTCTGCATTTCTCCTTTCATCTATTGCTCCTCTCATTTCTCCTTAACCTTATTCTTAATATACTTGCTTTTATTCTCCGTAGTAGCTTTCCTGCAATGGGCAGGTCGTTAAGCAAGTTCCGTTGGTCCATGGTTCGCCCCCGTCAAGAGCGAGACCTGTTTCATTAAACAGTTGACATACATAGTACATAGTAATTTGTTATCACAGCACAAAGAACCTCGGCGGCCAAGACATGGAAGATGCCGTCGTCGTGTGATGCCTGCTGGAGATGTCTGTCCAGCCTTATTGGTGTGCATAGTAGACGTGAACCTTGTCCAGTATGCAATCCTATCCTCGCTCTACGGAGTACTCTTGTCCGATCTCATGTCCGGTACTCTTCCACCAACGTGGTATTACGGCCTGTCACCACCCCAGTCTGGCAGTTTGTCCAGCCCAGTCTTTGAGCCTGTCTACCCACACAGTGCAGGATCTTAGTAAAATAAAGAAACCAACTAGCACAGCTAATACTCACTAACACGCCCCTATCTACCTCGCTTGCTGGTCTTTCACGCTCAACTATTTGGTGCTAGACATGCGTCGACTCAAAGAGTAGTTGTATCCACTCGCATTGGCAAGTCGAAAAACAGCAGCCTGCTCGTCAGGAATGCCCGATGAATGGCAATGTTGCCCCGGAGGAAAGATGAGCAGCCAGTTCGAGAACAGAAGCTGGAAAGACGGAGCAGCTCTTTTAGAAAGATGGAGAGAGGAAGATGGAGACGACGGATCACCCAACCCCGCCATAACTTGTCAATATGAGAACTCAATGTGCGAGAAAGAAAAAAAAAAAGAGTACGCTCGGGAATCAAATCGCTTGGGAATAAGCTCCACGGATACTAGATAATATTAATAAATATGAAAGCAAGACGCGCCGGTCTCGTCATTATGGAACGATCACGGGCCAGACGTAATAAATCATGACTTCTACGAGATAAAATAGAAACAATGAATAGTCATGCCAAGACAACATATCTCGTGGTCTGCACCGGGGAGAAGACGGGGACAGGGAATGGAGTCAGTCGTGGGCGTGTCAAGAGTTAAAATTCTTTGCCTTCTGTCACTGTATTTTTCGTTTTCGCTATTCTCGCTATTCTCTCTATTCCCTATGTTTCCTACCTCTACCACACATGCCCATCTTTCCGCACACTTTATTCTAGATTGCCATCTTTCCCCTCTGCTGTACTATCGTCTTCATATCGTGCCGTCTGGTCCACAGCTCAACTCGGTGATCTTCTCTTTCATCTCGTTTTTTGTCTCTACACTCTACCCCTACCTCTTTCATACCCATACCCATACCCATACCATACTCACACTTCACACCCGTATTGTCTACCCTGACACGCCATCGCGTCCTCTTCTCCTGTCTTCCAGCGCCATGCCTTGCACTTGACTTTGAGGTGTCTCGCCACTTTCTTTCTTAACTCTCACCTCTTCCATCTACCCTTCATCCTCTCCTCGCATATCCTCCCTTTCTATATGTGCCTGTTATATGCATCTCCTTGCCGTCGCCGCTGCTAGACTGCTTGAAGACAACCAGTAGCCATTCCAGAAAGTCAACCTTCTTCTCCCAACAAACACGACACTCTTACAACAAAAAAGAAACAGCTTCAGCCCAACCCATACACGACCACAAGTAAGACCCCTTCACGTCTGGTCAAGTCTTCGGGATCAAGAAGGGGGAGGCACCGCAGAGAATAGAACGCCACTTCCTCGACCACCACCACCACCACCACCACCACCGCGACACTCGAAACAACAACGCTCATCCCAATATACTCCGGGGGTATGCAACTCCATAGATGAAGCTCGATATTGTCCCGCCTTCTTGAGTACATACACAGACTCCCAGTCTCAGTCTCATCCATCACTTCAGTCTTGTTCGCTCCAGCTTTGATCGCCCTCGCCCCATCTCGACCACTCTAAACTCGACCACTCTACAGGACTATATCAGCCCGTCTATTGCTCTGCTCCTTTGCTCCTCTGTCCCAGTCTTGTGGCTTTTTGGTTCATCTAATACCTTGCTCACCTTAGTCGAGCTCGGTCTTGATTCTAAATTTCAATCCGTCAACTTGCCTGTTTTGCTTCTTCGCCGACTCACCAAATCTATATTTACCACTACGACCCCAGTTCTCGTCTCCATCTCGCCTCATCTCGACAGCAGCTTCTTCTTTCTCATCCACTTCTTCTACCTCGTCTCCATCTTCACTCACACTCGTTAGTACACTCGTTTGAACTTTTGGCTTCAACCTCAGTTGCCTTGTTTCTTATCCCCCATACCATTACTCACCACCAACCACCACCAGGCCTGCACAATGTTGTCAAATCCTCTCCACCGCTTCTCGCCCTACCACAACATTCCCACCACCCCTCTGCTCTCCAACACTCACGTTCCGACCTCCCACATGCACAACGCCGGTATGGACGCTTTAACACAGAGCTCGCACTATGCCCTCCAGCAGCTGCAGCAGCACGTCGGTGTGCACGGCCAACATGGCAACCCCCATCTCGCGCGCCCCGGGCAGCACCACATGCAACATCCCCATCAACACATGCAGCACAACCAGGCCAAGCACCGCCAAGGACCATACGGCGCGCGCAGCAGCAGTGCAGCAGGCCCCATACGGCGGCGAATCAGCCGCGCCTGCGATCAGTGCAACCAGCTGCGCACAAAGTGTGACGGCCAGCACCCTTGCGCTCACTGCATCGGTAAGTAGGCAATCTGGCAACTAACTTTATCTATACGGACATATACTGACTACTGTCAGAGTTTGGTCTCGGATGCGAGTACATTCGGGAACGCAAGAAGCGCGGCAAGGCGTCACGCAAAGACTTGGCACAGCAGGCGGCAGCCCAAGCGGCGGCCGCTCAGGGCGGCTCCAGCCACAGTGGTGACGGCGGCGACGACGACCAGAATGATAGCAAATCAAGCATACTAGTGGGCAGCAACGGCGGCAGAAGCAGCACAGCCGACGGCAGCCAGAATGGCGGCAATGTCAGCGACAACGAAAAGATGATGAATGAGCTTGTTGAAGACGCCATGCAGCGCAGCCAGCGCACAGGCAGCATGGACAGTCTTGGTGACATGACTGGCGACATGACCAGCGTGCATCAGCATCAGCAGCACCAGCAGCACCAGCAACAGCAACAACAACAGCAACAGCAACAGCACCAGCAGTTCTTGGATCATCATCTCGACGCATCAGCCGGCATCGACCTCAATGGCTATGCCGCAGCAGCAGCCGTCATGCACAACCCGTACGAGCGCCAGCCCTCGCACCAGATGATGGACGGCGCTCCTCACACGCCCTACGGCCAGTCCAGCTACCCGGATCTGCCCTACGGCTCTCTTCAGGCACACAGCCCGACCGGCTATTCGAGCAACGGCGGCGGTTTCCGCCTGGCCGCCAGCCCAATGACTGCCTACCATACAATCACAGGCGCAGGCGAGCCTGCATCCCCACCCTGGATGTCCTCGCCGCCGCCACAGCAGCAGCAGCAGCAGCTCCCTGCTCCACAGCTCCAGCAAGAGCAAGCTCAGCGCACGCAGTACCACAACCCCCAAAACATGAGCGCTGCTGCGGCGGCGGCCGCGGCGGCCGCACACATGAATAGCTTCAACGGCATGGCCATGCACAACCTGCACCCCTCCATGCACCCGGCTCTTACCGCAGTCGGTGCCAGCAGCCTTTCGCCCACAACCGCTGCTGCGCCCTCTTCGACTGCCAGCACCGCGATGCCCAGCAGCTATAACCCAGCACAGCTGCGGTACCCCGTCCTGGAACCCATCATCCCACACCTCGCCACCATTATTCCTCTTTCGCTTGCGTGCGACCTCATCGACCTCTACTTTAGCAGCTCTTCGTCCGCGCAGATGCACCCCATGTCGCCCTATGTGCTGGGCTTTGTCTTCCGCAAGCGCTCGTTCTTGCATCCCACCAAGCCGCGCACCTGCCAACCGGCCCTGCTGGCTAGCATGCTCTGGGTCGCCGCCCAGACGAGCGATGCACCCTTTATCGCCAGTGTACCGGCCGCGCGCGGCAAGATCTGCCAGAAGCTGCTGGAGCTGACTGTCAGCCTGCTAAAGCCGCTGATCCATACTCTGCCAGCACCCTCGTCGCCTCCTCAGAATGCCGGCGAAGATCAGCAGCCAGAGCAGCAGCATCCACAGAGCCCTGTCTTTGATGGCGTGACCGGCCTCGGCGGACTGGGTATGATGTCTGATTCTATCAGCATGGAGGCCGCCCTCGCCCAGGCGGCCGCAGCAGCTGCTGTCGAGGACGCGAACATTTCGTCAGCTCCATCAGGCGACGGCGTCAACCCCGGCGGCATCAACCCGATGGGCGGCAGCAGTGCCGGCAGCAACAGGGGCGCATTTGGTGCGGCCGGCACCGTCGACGACGTCGTAACTTATATGCACCTTGCGACGGTAGTGTCTGCGAGCGAATACAAGGGCGCCAGTCTGCGCTGGTGGAACGCGGCATGGTGTCTGGCTCGCGAGCTGAAGCTGGGCCGCGAAGTCCATGCCCATGGCTCTGGCATCCGTCAATCTCAAGAGCTTGTCGAGGGCGACGGTCTGGTTGATGGTCTTGACCTTGATTCCGATAAGGGCGTGCAAATGTCCGAAGAGGAGCGCGAAGAGAGGCGCCGCATTTGGTGGCTTGTGTACATGGTCGATCGCCACCTAGCCCTGTGCTACAACCGCCCTCTCTTTCTGCTGGATCTCGAGTGCGACGACCTCATGCGGCCGATGGATGACACGGCCTGGCAGAATGGCGATTTTATCGACGGCAACGCTGAAGCCGAGCAGTCCGACACTGTGATCGGTGATGAGAACGGCAATGTCAATCTCGATACAGCGGCCAATGTAACGGCTGCGTTTGACTCGATTCTGCGCAGCGGCCCCTCGTACGAGTGCAGCGGCCACAACATCTTTGGCTACTTCCTGCCGCTTATGACTATTCTCGGCGAGATTGTCGACCTGCACCATGCGCGCAACCACCCGCGCTTCGGACTCGGCTGTGGCTTCCGGTCGTCTCAAGAATGGGACGCTCAGATCTCTGAGATTACGCACCACCTTGCCATCTACGAGCAGAGCCTCAAGGCGTTTGAGCAGCGTACACTAAGCCCTGCAGCACTGATCGCGTCAAATGAAGTGTCAGCTGCCGCGGCCGCAGCAGCGGCTGCTGCCACTACAGATGCCAGCAACCATGTCGCGATGGGAGCCGACGGCCACAGCCAAAACCAAAGCCAAAGCCAGAGTCAAAACCAGAGCAGAGCTGCCTCGGCTCCACACGATGTCGGAACACCGTCGCACTCGGTGCACTCGGTGCATTCTGTGCATTCCATGCCGGCCATGCCAATGCCTACCATGTCGGCAATGCCTACCATGCCTGCTCTACCAACTATGCCCACTATGCCCACCATGCCCGCCATGCCCGCACGCATGACGGAGCTCGACATACAGACCCGCATCGTCACAGCCTACGGTACCCACGTCATGCATGTCCTGCACATCCTTCTGGCCGGAAAATGGGACCCCGTCAACCTGCTCGACGATAATGACCTATGGATCAGCTCGCAAGGGTTTATCACGGCTACGGGCCACGCCGTATCGGCCGCCGAGGCCATCTCGGAGATCCTCGACTACGACCCGGGCCTGGAGTTTATGCCCTTCTTCTTTGGCATCTACCTTTTGCAGGGCTCCTTTTTGCTGTTGTTGATTGCCGACAAGCTGCAGCTCGAGGCCAGTAACAGCGTTGTGCGCGCATGCGAGACGATTATCCGCGCGCACGAGGCGTGCGTGGTGACGCTCAACACGGAGTACCAGCGCAACTTTTCGCGCGTCATGCGGTCGGCCCTGGCGCAGGCGCGCGGCCGCGTCCCGGAAGATCTAGGCGAGCAGCACATGCGGCGGCGCGAGCTTCTGTCCCTGTATCGCTGGACCGGCGACGGTACTGGCCTAGCTTTATAATTTTTTTTTTCTTCTCTTTTCCATTCTGCTGTCAATTTTTAACCCCCCACTTACACAGTACCTCACGCACTCACGCTTTCTTATGTCTTATGTATAGATGTTCTGGACCACGGAAAAAACAATGTCTCACGCGGCGCTTTGCGTTTACTATGCATTTTTGGCTGTCTCTTTTTTATTGTTGGGAGTTTTGTCAGTTTCTTTCAGGGTTCTTTGGATGAAGTCGGAGTTGATTGTTTGTTGTCTACTATCTACCCGCAGTGCAGTCAAGTGGTATTTGGACTACTTGTTCGATCATTAGATGATCTCAAATAAATACTCAATATCAAAACATAAAACATTAAATTCGTCGTGTTTGTAAAGTGTCTGAAACGCCCTATATCTGGCAGTCTTCTTTCCATTAAGATCTTACGTGCTTTACACCGTACACCATTTACCGTACCGTGTTGACGCTAAACATCACATGACACCATTGACGGGATCCGGGAAACATCCCGAGAGCCAGTTTCGGTAAATCAACACACTCGGCTATTTATTTTGATACAATGCCAGTCTACAATCTACCAACCCGGGTCGCGGACCGTGCTCGGTTACGAAATGATGGCGAAAGGTTACGCTGCTTCTCGTCACCCGGGCATGTGCATGGAACAGTGGCAGCAGCTGTAATAGTAAAGGCAAGCGTAGTGGTGACCGCTACGTCAATTTCCAGTGTCTCGGCTCGTGTTCCCAAGAATCAAATGTCGCCTAGGTGCTGCTCGGATGGGGCTCCGAGGCAGGCAATCTGCAGCTCGCCGTTGCAAATGCAGAGGTAGACGACGGTGTGGGCAAATGGCAGAAGCGATAAATGATTCTGTAACACAGACACAGCTGCCACCACAGCCGGCAACGAATAGCACAAGTGCGAGGGCATAGAATACAGAGCACAAAGGCACCAATCCACCCGTCTTTCCACGAAGTTGGGATGAAATGGGTCACGGCCACAAGAGCCCCAGTATCATGACCACAGATGGTGTACTGTCTGTATCATGTCACGTCACGACCGCCAGGAAGTGATGGTTTTGGGGCTCGGAGAAATTTTGTTGGGTAAAGGTCTGTATTGAGATACGGGGAATAAAAATAAAAAATAAAAAATAAACAAACAACCGCCCAATACCAGATAATATGAATTCAGGTGAAACAAAACAGAAGCCATGCCCTTACGAACGATCCAGCCTATCTATCCAAGCCTGTCCCGGCTGCCAGCGGCCAAGCTGCCCAGTCTATCGCCAATCTGCCACTGCCGTCATCTATAACAAAATCACTGGTAGATATAAACCGTCTCCCACTGGATTTCGCCATTCATGTACTGGTTGTAGCACTCCGTGCAGAGGTTGAGCCAGCAGAGTTGGCACTGCCACATTGGGTTTTCCTCTGTCAAGTCGAGCTTGCATGCCCACCGCACGCTGCCATTGGGGTCCTGGATGAGCTTGAGCTCGTGTCGACAGGCCCGGTACTTTTTGGTCTGTGAGTTCTCCTTGTAGGCCATTTCTGGGGTGGAGATTCCGAGGTAAACTGATCAGTTGTGGTTGTAGTTGAAGATGTAGTGTAGTTGCAAAGTAGTAAAGACGTGAGGAAGCAGGGTGTCAGGGTGAGGTCACGAAATAAGTATCAGGATATGATGTGTGCTTGTGTTTGCAGGTGAGTGCTCTCGTCGGTGTAAGATCAAACGAGGTCGGCAGTTGTTTGTTCACGGATGTAAAAGTGCGGTGTACTGGGTGAAGCAGCTGTCTTTGTTAGTCGATGCATGCATGAGAGCGAGTGGTTGACTCACGTTGAAAATGTTTTTGTGTTGTGTTTACGTCTTTGATTTCAGAGTTTGGTATGTCGACGGATAGACAGCTTATTTATATCTGGCTATTCTATCTTTTCTATAAAGTATCAGTGATGGGTTGGCGATATAAAGATGATATAAACAATGACAAAAATACGTGCGTAGATGGAACAGCCCTTCGCAACAACAGGAAACCCAAAGACATCGACAAAATACCAACGACTAAACTTTCATGCTACTCACATTACTCAAGACGACGTTGAAGTTGCACTTGGGTTGATGGTGATGTATGTTTTTCTGTCACTATCAGTTATAGTAGCAGTGTAACCGTACGGTAGCCGGAGAGTGTGGGAGGGTTGAGGTATGCGAGATGTGGTCGCACGGCGGATTCAGTGTCCAGGAGAGTCGTTCTTGGTAGCAGGGTGATATCGTGATGGGTCTATTGTATTGAGGGGACTTGAGAATCCTTGGTGTGGAGGAAAATACCGACTTTATACTTTTATTGTATATGCTACCTTTTATTCTTCTGAGAAGTACTATGGGAGACGTAGAAAGGTCGGGGCGGGAAAGGGGTAGACTGGGATGGGTACGAGAATAGAGGAAGATGACTTGGAAGAAAAAGGCAAAGAAGAAATCATCAAAAGGAAGGAAAACAAAGGAAAGCTGAGGATTCCAAGCCGACTTACATCATGCCTCCGAATAAGAGGGGGGGGGGCTTCACCGAAAAGACAGCTGCTGTCATTTGTTGTTCCTTGTAGTGCCAGATCGAAAGGGCCAAACGAGTAAACAGCATGAGATCTAATGTTTCAAGGTTTGTAAACGAATAGCCGGATAGCTTCTACTCTGGGTAGTTGTCTCTTCTTTCCTTTTCAGTCTCCATGTACCATTTTGTGGTACTTCTTTACATGGTACAAGCCTGTCGAAGGAAATATCTGCGGATTGGGGTTCGAGGCGATAGTCAATACATAGTTTCGCAGATAAAGTAGGAGATATGCGAAGGAGTAAAGAGAACAGGGGAAAAAATTGACACAAAGAAAATTGAAGTCAGTAGTTATTTTCTTTTTGTATTAGAGAAGTTTTAAGTGGGAAATAATAAATACAAAAGAAATCCGCAGTGAAAAAGGATCAAAGAGATAAAATAAAATATGACAAAAATAATCTGACCAGTGAGACAGAGGCTTCTACATAACGGCAGATGATATAGGAGCTTGGTTAAAGAAAAGATCCAAGTCAAACAGACCCAGCCAACCCTTGCTAGAGTGTGGTCCACGGCTCGTTATCCGTTCACCTTTGCTACACACCGAGAACTAAGCCTAGGAAAAACGACGGGATGGAACGAGTGCGGTTACTAAATCTACGGCATAAGTTGTTTTATCATGCGTTGATTTGAGAGGAGAATCTGATAACAACGCCGTGAGGATCTATATCAAAGAAGAACATGGTGGTCGGGAACACATGCGGCGGAGGAAGGCAAACCAGTCGCTCCTGCCCTTTTCTCCTTCAATAATCTTGCGCCCCGGACTTGAAAGCCACGCGGCGAGCCTTCTACGTGTTTACTGATCCTTTTTGGGGGAGTATTTACATCGGCAAGTACGATTTCACTTGTCCGTCGGGACCGTGCCGGTCGCCCCTTCCTTATTTTGCAAATTGCACCAACATCACCAAGTATCATGATAATGTGTTGGTCAAAACCCCCCAATACCACAAGACGACACCCTTTTTGGTTCGGGAGTTAAATTAGCCCCGAGATAATACAGGCCTGGCCAGAACTGTAATCCATGGTGTGCCATGTGCCTGGTTACTGGACCCATGGCCAAGGGGCAGCTACAAGGGAGATGCCCAAAGGCAGGGTTACCATGTCCATCGTTGGTGGCATTAGCAATATGAAAGTGTCAAGCTCATCTGGTCCGTAGAGGTAATGAGAACGTACTACTATGTACAGCAGGCTTCGGAAGCACATATCTTTTTTTCTACTCTGCAGCTAGCTTTGAGCAATACTACATTTCCACATTCGCCCATGTGACATCAAAACCGAATCACAGAGAGCCGTTCCCAAGCAGGGATGTACTCTGAAAAGACTTGAAGAAACAGATGAAGCAGAATAACAGCCTACCGTACGCTTGCTGTACAAGGTCTGTAGAGTAGATATTCCATTTTCAGCAAGGGTCTGAATGGCCCATTCATTATTTCTTTTGCGGGCCTATGGTCGTATCCTACAACGGTTTGTAACATCGGGTTGTATCGTGGCATATTGATAGCAGACCAGCAGACTATCAGACTGATAGCAGGCAAAGCAGTAGCTAGCAAAACGACACATCTTTTGTGAACATCTGATTTACGACGACTATCCCGTGTTTTCCTTGTGCTGTGTTTTGCGCTTTACTGTTTCTGCCTCATCTGTGAGCTGCCCCCATGTCATCTCACATTAGAAATGTACTAGACTGCCTAGTAAAAACCCGGTGACAGGGATCTGTAACGGTCGAATCCTTTGCAGAGAGATGATTATTTAGTCGGGCATCTAATAGTACGATGTAATACGATGTACGTAGTTGGGCTGGGTGTTTGACAGTATCCAAACTGGCATTGATTTACTTGTCCTGATCGACGAGAAGTAGAGTGTGATGTCAATCATCTCGGCTATGACGACTCCAGAAAATGTGCTCGTTCTACTACTGGCGCACGAGGAGAACGAAGTATGTAATTACATAGTACTATGCAAAAAAACCAACACCTACTCACCCGCCCTGTCCCAAGTAGTATACAAGTTCCGCGTAGAACCTGTTTTATTTATATTTATTTTTACAGAGCTTGCAATGTTACATCTGCCCCGAGAGGTCGCTGTACAAGGTTCAGGGGGACACGACTACACGACTCTGTGTTGTCTCTGCGTGAGGTCCGTAGAAAAATAGCCAAGAGAACAAAAAAGCAGTACGAGAGACCATACGGAAGAGCGGCTGCTGTGGAGGTGAGAGCCGAATACACCGTGAGCACGGTCCAGGTCAAAAGTGAGGAGCACAGACCGGTAGCAAGCCTGAGCCAGTCATTGTTATTCCCACCCACTGAGTTCCCGTCCTCAATCTGTGACACCGTGGAGCCTTGCTCATATTGCGGCTTATCCTGATCTCCAGTGATCCAAGGCGAGTCTCATATTTTCCTGTACATATATATTAATCCAGGGTATTAATACCCTTTTCTGCCGTGCATGAGCCGTGCGATGACTACAGTGTACGTGTATGGGGGAATTTACATCCATAACCCAACCATCAACTGACATGATGTTAGGGGATGGCCCGCGTTGCTAATTGTGTGAACATGCATATATTGCTTCCATCTCAAAATTTTAAAATGTCTGATTTGTCTTGTTTCCGGAGATAGAAACAATATCGAACCCGGACGGGGTCTAGTGAGCGCGACGGCAAGTTGTCCCAATCTAAAAGAAGAGGAAGAAATTAAAAAGCCTGGAAGGGACGCAAAAAAGTCGGACGATGTTTTCCTACACCGGTGGCCAAAACCTCGATTGATCTAGTTTCAGACGCGCTATGATGTAAGCTTGCCACAGAACCACATACTTGTGAGCCGTGAAAAGCCAACACGGGCCATTTACTGTGCGCTTTGGCGTCTCAGCGTGTTTTCTTTTTCTTTTGAAAGGAGATACAAGGAAAGATAAGCCGTAATGTACTTATGACGTGAGTGTTGACATTATAGTACAGTGTAGTTAGGAACTACGTGGAGAAAATTGGCGATGTGCTCTAATTGCACTGCAGATATGGATTTGAGTTAACTGAAAATCATCCGGCCGCCATTGCTACCCAAGTCTTTATCTAATTTATTCAACATTTGCTACATCAACGTGTGACCTCTTGATGTTTCCCATCATCACGTAGCCTCTCTGAAATAATGTTTTTCATTCAATGTTCGCTTTTACTCGGGTTCTCGGCGTTCTCTCATTACTCCGTATAGAAAAAGGTCTGCTGCCGCCATTCGATCTTGGGCTGCCTACAAATCTAATATACATCACAGGATTGTTGAGACCGAAAACAATGGCCAGCTGAAAATCAAAACAAAAAATACACAATGTGACCCCGTCCAACTGCGTCATCACAAGCATGGATGCATGCATAAGATGCAAGGGCATTGCAGGCATCACAGGCAAGGGAGGAGGGCAGCCTTTGTTTTACATAGTACGAGTTGGTTTTGCAGAGGAGTGTAAAAGCAGCAGCGTCGAGTCACGGGCCGACTTGATATACACCGAAGAGGGATTGCACACACAGCCGCCGAGAACAGAGCACTTATTCCACACCGAAGGCACACCGAAGTCCGAAGGATTACGATGTGGCATACCGGATTTGAGCACAAGTATCATCAACAGCCTGTTATATGTACTGCATCGGACTCCTTGAGTGCATGCATGTCCAAACCGACGGGTCCCGGCATCTGATCTGAGGCTGGAACCAGCGGCTTAAACATACCGCACACTATGCCGGGCGCGAACTTGTTGCTCTTACTTTCTTTTTTGTTGCTTATGTGCTGCCTTAGCGAGCTGACTGCATGGTTCATAATGGATATCGTCGTCATGATTCGACAGCTTCCGACAGTTTGTGACAATGCAAATGCGAAGCGGCCTCCATAATGGTTCAGCTGGTCAGACCATTCTGCATGTGATCCGGCGTGCAGTTGGCGTGCACTCAAACCGCTAGACAACTAGACTGCAAAGCCACTAGACTAGACTAGGCTGAATCACAAGAATCACAGTAGAGGATCTAGATCCGAGCATCTTGCTGCTCTCCGTAGGCGTGCACAGCTACTCTGTCAAGACAAGCCATAATGCTTTCTTTTTCTACACCGGTCACATCTCACATCCAACACATTGTCACATCAGCTGGATTTGTGTTTCGTGTAGATTTAAATTCATAAGCTAACTACTACTGAAGTCTTCGAAACATTAATGATGAACATGTATTGGGCCGTCTCAGGCACCTCCTTGCAGAACTAGCGATGATCCGATGCTCTGCAATCTCATTGTTCCCACGATCGAAGTTGGGGTGATAGACGGTTGCAAATAATAACAAAGAACAAAAGAAAAGAGTGATGAAAGCAAAAAACGAATAGACAACAACAGACAAAAGAAGAAGAAGCAATCAGGAGGGGCATCCTAGTAACCCACTACACTACTTCTTGTCGACATGACGCATCTCTAAACCATCTTTGCCATCTTGTCCATCCGTATCACCTGCTTGCTTTTCCTGGAACGTGAACGCGTCAGACAGGTTGACAGCCAAGAACGACTTGGGCAGCTTGACCTCGTGGAACCGGCCCCGCAGCGTCTCAATCACCGTCTTCCAATCGTTGTGTGCAGTCAGGCTGCGACGTGGTGCACAGCTAATACAGTGCCGGCTGTCTAGCTGCACGTCTAGGGGATCGTAGACATGGCATCCAGGGCTGATTGTGATGCGAATGCTGTACTGGTATGTCGACGTCTCAATCGCGCTGTCGCTGTCGTGGCCGTCGTGGCCACCGTGATTGTCTGTCGACGGCGAACCTGTCTTGGTCTCGGACTCGTACAGCTCGAAGCAGATTTGCGAGAGGTAGTCGAGCTCGGGAATCGTCGCCCGTGTGATCTTGGTGTCAATGCCGCCTTCGAGGATACAGTTGAGCAGCGTGTAGATGTGCGACTCCTTGGTAAAGTAGAAGAATGACTTGACCTCGTCCGACGCTTGCATCTCCTCCAGATCCTGCACAATCTCCTTGAGGAGAGGCAGCGACGTCAAAAGTCCAATCTCCAGCTTCTCGCTGTCAGAAATACCGTACTCCTGTGGGCAGATAAAATCAAAAAGGACCTTGGCCAGCTGGTACAGCTCGCGCAGAGGCTCGAAGCGGGCGTCTGTCTTGGCCTTAGTCGGGCTGTTGGTGCCCTTGTAAAGGTGGAAGTACGACTCCGCTAGAGGAGGTTCGATGTTGTGGCGTAGGCCGGCCATCCATGAGCGCCGACGGAAGATGCGCTTGACTGCAGTCTTTCCGTGGCTGGCTGCATTGCCGGCACTGCTCGTACCGCTGTTTCCATTGCCGCTGGCACACGACGCATCCGCCTTGCATTCCTTGTCGGCGAGCGTCGACGGCCGCGTTTCATCGTGCGACTTGCGCTCCTCCGCGGGCGACGATGTCTTTTGACTGCCATTCGCACTGCCTGCCGTACTACCAGTGCCAAGCCAATCTTCCTCTTCGAGCATGTGCTTGGGAGGGGTAAACACCCACTCGAGGAACGCGCGATTGTGCAGCGCATCGAATTTCATCGTATCGTAAAGCTCAGAGATCTTGCTGGGATCGACCTTTTCAAGATCGCAGAACTCAGCAAACAGCTTGTCCCACCGCTCGCGGAACAACTCGGCATCCTCGCCACAGCACCAGCGCGGCTGAATACCATTAACGGCGTTGGCCTGGGCAAGCGAGCTTGTCATCGAGAAGGTGCTGGCCTTGCTGTTGCTATTGTCAGACGTGCCGCTCGCAACTGCTGCAGCAGCGGCCACACCGGCAGCACCAGTCGACGTAGTACCGGAACTAGAACCGACACTTGCGTTTACGGTTGTTGTGCTCGATGCGGCAGTGCCAGAGTTAGATCCGTACGGCCCCGGCTGTCCAGACTTGTCAAAGCTGGCAGATCTAGCAAGGTTGGCAATGTTGGCGGAGCTGGGACCGCTGCTGCTCAGCCGACCGGAACTACCTCCAGATCCGTCAACTGGGCCACCCTTGAGCTTTCCATAGTTGTAGTTCATTACACGCCGGTGGAAGTTCATCAGCTGTACCACACGAGTCTGCACCTCCGAGGGCTCGGGCATGTTGTCCGGCCATGCAAACTGTGGCGGCCGCTCGTTGTCCTTGCGCAGTAAACCCTTGAGCTTCTTCTTGACCTTGTCCATCTCATCCTTGGCGGCGTTCGAGTCGTCCAAAAGATCTTTGCGAATTGTAATAAAGTCCTCAGGAAGGTTCTTCTCGCCCAAGAATGCAGACGCCCAAATCTGTGCACTCGTAACAACACGGCGTTCGGAGCTGCTGAAAACGTGGATCTCCTCGAGAATGTCCCGATTCAGTAGCTGGAAATCATTGCGCATGTTCTCTCCAAGTTCCTGGGCCTGGTAACGCGCGGAATGCGTCGGCTCACCACCCCACTTGACAATCAACTGCAGCTTGTCCAGAACAAAGTTGTTCTCGGCTGCAGTAAATTTGGACATGGTCACACCAGATAGCGAATCGTGACGACGGGGCGGCAGACGCGTTGGGATCTCGTCATCTCCGATCGGCAAGCCTTGCTCTCCGGAACTATCGCCAAACGGACCAGTAGCCAGCCAAGTGGTGCCAGGCACACCAGACACGTCATTGGAGGCTGATTGCTCCTCGACAGGCGGACAGGCCATCTCCTCAGGCGGCGTCTTCTTCTTGCGGAACATGGGCTTGATCTGCACCTTGGTGCCAGGCCATGATCCCTTCTTCACAAGCACGTTGCGAAGCGCCAGTAGTTTGCCGCGGTCCTCGATACCTGCACGGATGGCCACGTCTACGGCGTTGGCAACACTAGCAAGAGCAGCCTCGCCAATAAGCAGGACTTCTTCTTGATGGCCTTTAAGAAGCTCGATAAAAGGTTCCGTGTGGAACGTGAACTTGTACTTTTGCTTCGGTGTGCGGTCAGCGTGGCGAATAACCGAAACGACACCCTTGAGCTTCCAAGAGTGAGCAGGAGGTGGTGGAGGTGGCTTCTCGGCCTCGTCTTCTTCCATAGCATGGGGGTTCTCGCCGTAGCTGGGTGACTGCGGCAGCGTCGACGCTGTCTCAGATGTGGGCACGTTGGCTCCCGAGAGGCCCAGACCGACCTCGGCACTGGCTGCCGAGGGTGCACTTGTACCAGCTGTAGCCAAGGCAGACCCAGCACTAACGCCGATAGTCGGCGAAGACGTTGACATAGGGTCGATGCTGCGTGGCGATGTCATGGTATCCGCACCTGCACCAGCACCAACGCTTGTGGGTGGCTGTGAAGTGACCGAACCAGGTCCGTTGGAGCTGTCAATAGAGTGTCTCGCCTCCTGGCGCTCAGTCGATAGGTAGTTAGATACGAGGCTACCGTTACTAGCCGAGCGCTTTGATTGTGAGGCTTCCTTGTCCTTGTGGAGGTTTTGCTGCAGAGATATCTGTGCTGCAGTGCGTGCATCGCTGCTTTCGCTGAACTGGACACCGCCGATTGGGGGTGTCGATGTACCACCGGTGGCACTTCCGGGCGCCGAGGTATTTGCTGCAGCGGCTCTGGCAGAAGCGGCAGCGGCGGCAGCTGTCGCAGCCGCAGCAGCCTGTGCCATTAAATCTCTACGATTCTTTTCGGTAATGAACATTTCGCGCATGATTCTGGCGCACTGGTCGTAGTAATCGTCATTGTCCTTGACGAAGCTCCATCCGTTGACATCGATGACGTAGCTCTTATCGCGAGCACGCAGAAGGTCAAAGCCACACACGCACTGGCCAAAAGCGGTGGCGATCTTGCTTGCCATTTCCCGTTCATCCTTATTGAGGGCAGTCACATAGCGGACCTCTTTTCCGTGCGTGTTGCGACGAACGACGCCGTCAACAACGGGAGACTTGCGTGTTTCCGCATGGCAGTAGTTAGGGCCAACGGTGTATGCTTTGACATCTTCGGCATTCTCAACGGGCATGAACTGCTCGTAGATGTAGCTCTCGGTTGTGTTGGTAAGAGCACGCGGCGTGTTGAGATTTTCAAAGTACTCGGAGCTCTTGTTGCCGACCTTGCGGAACAGCTTGCGGGCACCGCCGCCGGCCGAGCGTGGGTAGTAAATGATGATGTTGTGGTCCTCGCCACTAGTGGGCTTCTCGACAAACGGCTTGCTGATTTTCTTCCCGTCGACGCAAAGAACGTCGCCGCCTTCAAGCTGTTCCACCTTGGGCAGTCCATGTGGCTTGAGCGGGTCTGTTGGCTCAAGGCTCACGCCACCGACCTCGCGAATTTGGCGAACAATGTCGGGCGTAAAGATGCTCGGACCGCCATCACGAGTCACTTCGACGCGGTGAGGTGTAGGGACGCCGATCTTGTCGAGCAGGTGGAGGCAAGCACGGCGGTCCCAGAGGACCTTCTGTAAAGGCACGTCGTTGACACAGTACGGCTTGCGTGCCTTTACGTATGCAATCGCCTTTTCCAGAGGGAAGCCGTCAGAGTAGAAGGAGATAAGGTAGTCGCAGAGAGGCCAGTTCTCAACCTCCTCGTCAATGATGACCTTGTCGCCAAATACAACGACATCAAACTCCTTATTAGCAATGAGGCGGTTGAGAATGTTGCGGCTGGGCTTGCTGCGGGCCTTTGCGTCAAGGGCACACACGCCAATGATGCCCAGGGGGGCCCTGCGTGCCTCTTCCTTCTCCTTGTTACGGTGTGGGTGGTTGCGTTCGCTGCTGGGGCTCTGACTGCTGGGAGCTGTGCTGCCACTAGGCCGGCGCTTGACTCGACTGCGCGAGCGGGTGGGAACAGCTGAGCGGGGGCCGCTGTTAGTAGCACTCGAACCACCGGTCTGCGTGACGAGAGGCGACACGACACGGCGCGAGCTTCGAGCTATGCTGTTGTCAGAAGCCGAGGTCGGAATCGAGGTGGGGGCTGGAGTCGGAACAGGCGTGGCAGCAGTCGACGAAGCGGGGACGGGGCCTGTCGGGGGAAGGACAGATGACAGAGCGACTGGTGCCGTGACTGTTGGTGCTGTTGTTGTCGTAGGAGCAGGCAGGGAAGACGGCTCGCCTGAGGCCGAGGGACTGATGGTGCCCGAAACATTGACATTGGCCAATGCTGGTTCCGAGGGTAGAGAAGCTGGGGTTGGGACCGACGAAGCTGCAGAGTCAACAACAGGAACACTGTTGGCCGCACTGATGTCGATAGCGCCGGGGTGGTTGTCAGACTTGACATCGTCGGCGTGATCAGTAGGGGACGACATGGTGCCGGGGGGACGGTGGTGTTGATCGAGGTCAAACGTGGGATTGAACTCTATTGGGCGGTTCGCATCCAGGGTCGATATTGATGGCGGGGTGTGACGTCGGTCCAAGTTTTCAAATTTCCAATCGGCAAGTTGTGGGGTGTAGGATGAAGAGTTGGGTAGAGTCGAAATGAGCAAAGACTACGGCTAGATGAGCAGCGAGAGTCTGGAATCACAGGACGCCGTGTCGATGAATGTAAACAGAAGATAAGAGGGGTAAAAAATGAAAGACGGGAAAGAGCGGTCGAGAATTTCGATCGTTCTTTCCTTGATTGTGTGATGGCGGCTTTCCTAATTGAGAAGTGGCGATGCGCACGGTGAGGAAGCCGGTGAAGAGGCGACAAGTCTCAAAATGGAATCGAAAGGGTTGTTCCTTCCTAATCAATTCCGTGAAGCCTCGTGGTATCCGTAGGCGAACAAGGCTGGAAAAGAGTTATCAAAAAGGGAGAGAACGAAAGACAACGTCGATGACGAGACAAAAGCTCTCCGCCGCAAAAGGTGAGAACAAAGAGAATGCAATAGCGTGGCGACTAGAGTTGAACGAGGGACAAGCCAGTGAAGCTAAGAATGTATCGGGCGAAAAAAATAAAACTAGAAATTTAAAATTAAATAAAATAAAATAAATTTAATGGAGCCTTAGTTTGGGGAAGGGGAATGGGCTAGACGTCCCTAGAGCTGAGTCTCGATGCCAAGTTTATATAGCTCTTCAAAACAACGTGCATGTCAATGGAAGATGGCCGATGTTCATGGATGCTTTGTGGGAGTACGGAGTACGAGAATGAACGGGCATCACAGCGCCCGTCAGGCACCACAACCTGGGACGGCCTGATAGACATTGACGTGGGCTTGGGCAGATGCACATGCGAGCTCGACTGCAAGAAGATAAAGGAATCACAAGTCAAAGATAGGGAAGAGCGAAGAGGTGCATGAGTGACGAGAGCAAAAGGTAATGCCGTCATTGGTTGATTGGAGAGGCGGTGTCGTGTGAGTCTGGCCTGCAGGTAGGGCTGCAGACGTGATGGGTCTGATGAGTTGGATGTAGATGATTGCAGATTACAGTCGATGTGCATAGATAAAGAGACGAGAGATGGCCTGGCTTTAGTATATCTCTAAGTATAGACATTAGAATATGCTGCATGACGTTGTCGTGATATCGCCGTCTCGGTGCAGCTAATGGAGTGGACGACGAGGAGGGGCAGCGCTAAGCGATAGCTGCATCTAGAACGTGGGAATGCGTAGGTTGCTGGAGCTGCGAAAGGGTGGGATGTATAATTAACTCAAGCGTAGATACGGTGCCGGCCTAGCATTGCCCGGCGACGAATGAAAAGTGCAGCCTCAAGGCACGGGGGCCATAACGGCAAACAGTAATAGCAGTCGGAGCCGAATTAAAAGGCCGTATTGATGAATGTTGCACATGGCCTGGCCCTGACAACCGAATTTCGAACTAAAGAATAAAACTAGAGAGACTAAAGTCGCTGAACACCAAAGTATGATACTGGCATGCAGGCGGTATCAGAAAAGAGGCTTAGATATTTGGATGACTCAGCAAAATCGATGCATCACAATGGCAATTGCATAGCCCTATGACGCGCATAACATCGAGACCGTGCTCAAAAGTATCTATGTCTACACCACCGTCAAGACAGAAATGTGCGCTCAATAAGATTCGTGGTGGTCGATCAGATCGGTCTTGACTGCTTCTGTCACCGACAACGATGACCAGCGTACAGACCATGCACTACCCGACTGCCTATTTGTCTGGGCTATGCCGCGTGGGATGCGCTGCAGCAGACGTGCATAATATGAGAGAGAAGTTGCACGCCCTCCTGGATACAGTAAACGCACACGTGCTCACTTTCCGGGATGGGTTGTGTGCGTGTTGCGGGCGATTTATAGCGCATATAGTGTACCAGTATTAATTAGTTGCGTAATATGATAAACGTACTATAGATAAAAACACACAGAATCAAATGCTAATTAGCTGCCTCTTACCCATTTTAACCGCAGTAGAATTACATAAATAGGAATAGACAATACAAAGAAATGGTAGCAATCCGCCTAGTGGCCATTAGCTACTTGGCCGCCAAGTGCCATGAGCTCTTCCCGATTCGAACGGTACAGGTCCTGCGCCTCGCGCTCGCGCCGGCTGATGAAGCTGACCTCATCCCGCAGACTGCCCAGCCGCCGCCGCAGAGCCTCCTGCTCTGACTTGGCCAGCGTCTCAAAGCCGTGCAGGGCTGCACGCGCCTTGCCCATTGCAGTATGTGCCTCGCCCATCTTCTTGCGCAGCACCTCAGACCGGTGCTTGTAGCCGCCGAGGTGAACAGTCAGCTTCTTCTCCAGCTTGGCTCCCTTTTCGGCCGAGGCCAATGTAGCATCGCGCGTCTCCAGTAGGGCGCCTTCCAGTGCAGAGATCTCGTTGTCGTCGTCATCGTAGCAACCGAGGCCGAGCAGCAAAGACGTGCTTGGGGAAGCGTCGTCGCCGACGAGTGTGGTCCACGTAGCATTGACGACAGCTGGCGCCGGTGTCTTTTTAGCTTCCAGCAACACCTGCAGGCGTGCCTCGGCCAGCGCGTTATCGCTGATGAGGTCGAGGTCGACTTCTGTTGGGGCGTTTTTACGCGTCTTGGCCAGGGGGAACTTGGTGGCATCATTGGCAACGAGCAGTGCCGCTTCCTTGGCCACAAGCGATTCCAGCGGATCGTCCAAGCTCGCCGCCGTAGCCAGTAGTGCCGCCAGATCCACAGCAGTCGGCCGTGGCAGGTTGCGCTGCATAACTTGTGTGCGCCGCTTGCGCTCAAGCACGGCCAGTGCCTCCTGCCTCTCCCGCTCGCGGCGGTCGCGGTCGGCAGCATCCTCGGCGAGCTCTGCCTCCGTCTTTGTGTTTTCGGCGCCATCGTCAACTTCGTCAGGCAGCTCCATCTCCCAGCTCACGTCCTTGGGCTTCGGCAGCGACGCAAGGCCACGCTGCAGCTGGTGTTGCAGGGCACCTTGGCGCTGCGCCGGTGTCTCGCCACCGCTGTAGACGCTGCTGCCATCATTCAATGCAAAGCCGTCGCGCGGTGTGCGCTGTGGTGTCTGGCCGGGCCGTAATGGCGTTGCCAGCACACCTCCTGCACCACCCTCGCCGCCAGCGCCGTTCCGGAATGGTGTCGCCATCGGGTTTGGTGTCGCGTTTACCTGTTTCGAGGGTGCTGCAGATGCAAAGCCCGTCGATCCTGATCCTTCGCGTAGTGGTGTGTTTTCGCCGCCGAGAAGCGACGACTGTGTCTGTGTGAGAGCACGAATGTTACGGATCTCATTGGCCACGCGGTCCTCTTCGGGCGCTGCCCTTGGTGTGCGGATGGGCTGGCCCGTACCCTGCAGAGCCGAGTAGTCTTGTAGCAGGCCGCGTGTTGTCGCATTGTCGCTCGCCTGGGCTAGTGACGTCGCACGCTCGCCGGCCGAGCCCATCTTGATGATCTCCTCGAGCTCGCCCTCGCTGACCTGGGGCGACGGCAGTAGAAGTGCGCGCCGCTTGCTGCTCTGCTCGGCCTCGCGCAAGCGCTGCTGCTGGCCAGCCTTGACAGCGGCGGCCGACAGGGATTCCTTGTCATTGGGGTCGTTCTTGCGCTTCTTGCGCCCGTTGCCGTCGTCGTCTTTGTTGTCGCCGCCGCCCTTGCGCTTGTTTGTTGCGTGCTGCAGTTTCGGGTCGATGGCTGCGCGCTGCCGCTCGTTGCGCACAATCTCTTCGCTGGTGTCGTAGAATCCCATAGCCGGCTTTTTTTCGAAAGGAATGTCGGCATTGTAGTCCATCTCGCCCTGCCGGCGCCTCACCACCTTGACGTTGATACCGGCCGTCTTCAGCTCGCGTCTCTTTTGCAGGTTGGCCAGCCGCCGCGACTCTTCCTGTTCGCGCTCACGCGCCTTGCGCTTGGCCTTCTTGCCCTGTGTGTTGGCCAGACGCGCACGCGCCTCACTCAGCATCTCCTTTTCGTCCTCGTCCAAGTCGATTGTGTCGGGCCGCGCCGGCTTGCTTTCCGGGTCAGGGTCAACCTCACCTGGCCGCAATTTGCGCACATGGTCTGCGGAAGGTGCTGCGGACGCATCGTCGCCAACACCCGTGAGGCTCAGTTCGCTGGCTTCGCGCTGCTCGGCCTCGTCAAGCAGTCTCTGGTAGCGCTCGAGACACTGGTTGGCCGTGCGGCCGACAATAGGGGCAATGGTGCGCCACTGTGTCGGCATCAGCTTGGCGAGGTGCAGCAGCTTCTCGTCCTCCTCTTTGCTCCATTCGATCTTGCGGATGCTTGGGTCGAGGTACTCGTTCCACCGCGCCTTGCACTGCTTGGGCGTCTTGCGCGCCAGCAGCGACGACACACGCGCCCACTGGTTCAGGCCATATTTCGAGATGGCGGCCTTGAGAACCTCATCCTCGATATTCGTCCACACGCCTCCCTTAACGGTCACCATCTTGGCGAGTCGAGGTGTCAGGAGTCAATGCCAATAGTCAGGTGTTGTGGGTTTGCTCGAGGAAATTGATGGAAATATCGATTGATTGGGGGTCGCGGATGAAGTGAGAAGTGAGGGCGACGGTCGTGATGGATAATAATCCCCGTTGGCAGGCCGGTGTCTGGTCGATGCAATTTGTTGACCTCGAAAGCGCGACGAAAAAGTGAAGCTCGCGACTTTCCTGCTTTGCTAACGATTAGCGCTGGATCATGCAGGAAGCCCACCGTAAGCCGCTGTAAGGCAACCTTTTCTGGCCTGTAAATTAGCTGAAAGAAAATTCGCAAGACAGGGCGCGAGGCTGAAGTGTGGCTTACGTGAGGGCCAATGCAGGCACTCGATTGGTCACTTTGAGCTAGCGCCACACCTCCTTGTCCCGGCGCAAACATCAGCCAAATTATCCGCGCCAAATAGGAAGGAGCCACAGAGACGCACTCGCGCCTTCCTCCTGAACTATGCGCCGTAGCTGGAGCTCCATTCTTGAATCGTCCCAGATATTATCTCGCCTACCACCACCACCCACCGCATAGCACCATTCACTCTACAGTAGCTCTCAACCCTATATTACAGTAATAGTCCAGAGACTATAAATACCTGCCCCCAATGGCACCTCCAGACGCGACTCCGCCAGCTGGCGTCAAAGTCACACCTATCCCGCCGCCCACGATTCCATACTCGTTCCCCTCGGCATCCCCGACAGCGATTCCTGCACAGCTGGCAGTCCCATCAACCACAGCATCTCCTCCCCTAATAGCCTCTTCTCCCGCTCCGACGCCTGCCGTTCCTTCTACTATGCCTTCTGCTCCACCCAACCCGCCGTCGACAATCCCGCAGAAACGGTCTCTAATCGAGGAAGACCACGCCCCTGCCGTGCGGTCACCTCTGAACCCCGCTGCGGCCGACGACATTCCAAATGTAGCTGTGCGGGAGAAGCGCGCTAAGAAGGACTCGCTGAAGAAACGCGAGTCCAAGGCGGCAGCCGCTGCAGAGTATGGACGAGCAACGCCCGAAGCACGACGCAGAGACGGCAAAGACCACAAAGACAAGGAGGGCACGCCGGCCGGCGCCACAGAATCAGGATCCCTGGCAGGAAGTGTCAATGAAGGTCCGGCGACTACAGGTGTGGATGAAGGCCTGCCTGTGCGCGTGCGGCTGGCTGGGCCGCTGCGGCCGACCGACTTTGATGCTCCCGCAAGTCCCGTCTTCCGGAGCCGGCACAATGTCGAGATCGCCGGCGAAGACAAGGAGTTCTTTGAGCTTCTGCCCGAGAACCCGATCAATCGGCGCGGATATGTCTACGAGAGCGGTATTGCCGATCCAATGTTCCCGTCACTGCATTACTTCCGGCAGACGGAGCCGAAGCCGCACTATGCACACTTTAGCTTTGAGGATGCGCCACCCAATGTCTACTTTGACCAGTCAGGCCTGAACATTAACGGCGAGGCAGGATTCAGAACAGCACGTGCAAATGTTGCAGCACGGCAAGGGCGGTGGTACTGGGAGTGCAAGGTGACGCGCGGTATTCTGCAAGACCACAAGCAAAAGGGAGCAGAAGTGGCCAACGGCGAGAAGAACAAGGGCGAGCCGCCAGCACACGGACACGTGCGCATAGGCTGGGCACGGCGCGAGGCGTCACGCGATGCACCTGTGGGGTATGATGCTTACGGATATGGTATCCGGGACCGCAAAGGTCAAAAGGTGCACATGTCTCGGCCAAAAGAGTTCTTTGGTGTCGCTGCTGCTGTTGGTAGTGGAGATGCTGGTGCTGGTGCTGGTTCTGGTGCTGACGGTGACGCGCTGGTATCGATTGACGAAGACATTTGCGAGGGCGACGTGATTGGACTCGAGATTCAGCTGCCGAGCGAGGCACTGCACCGCAAGGTTGTGCACGGCACATACAACCCGGCCGTCGACCGCGACTACGACAACGGCGGCATGCCACACCATAACGACGACACACCGAATATAGTGCGCGACCGCATCCCGTTCCGATTCCAGACGAGCAAGCCCGTATTCGAAAAGTTTGACTACGTGCCGACACGCGAGCTGGAAGACCTAGCCAATCCAGCACCGACATTGACGAGCCAGGGCGCAGCAGCAAGCTCAGGTACAGGCAGTGGTGGCGACAGAAACAAGCGCGATGGGCCCATCGTTGGCCCGTCGGGCGGCGAGCCACCAAACCCGCACCACCCGGCACCATGCCTACGGACACTGCCTGGCTCGCATATCCGCGTCTACAAGAACGGCAAGTTCATGGGTGAGGCATGGCGAGACTTGATGGCGTTTTTGCCGCCAGCATCAACGACAAACAGCAAGATTCAAGAGGGAGCACGCGAGCGGCTAGACGACGGCACGCTGGGATACTACCCGGCTGTGAGCGTGTTCCGGGGCGGCGCAGTGGAGGTCAACTTTGGGCCGGACTTTTGGTTTCCTATTGAGGGAATTCAAGTGCAGGCGCCGGCGAATGGGTCGAATAGGTCAAATGGAACGAATGGAAGAAATAGCATCAATGGCAACGGCACGAGCGGCCACAACAAGGGTCCCGAGGCACCGCTGACAACACTGCGGCCCATTTCAGACCGGTACGCTGAGCAGATTGCCGAGGACATTGTGTACGACATTGTCGATGAGACATATTTCTGGATGCTTGATGGCGGCGCCGGAGGCGTGGCAGCGCCTGGAGCGAACAACGGCACCAGGACAGCCAGAGCAGCAGCTGAGGATGGCAAGGACAGTGTCATGGATGACTAGTCGATTCCCATCAAAGTATACAAAAGATATTGCCATTAAAAAGATACATTGAATCGTGACTATCTATAGAACAAGTAAATCAAGCACGACTAAATTAAAATGAAATAAAAGCATAAACAAGAGCAAAATCATCGCCAGGTATCATCATTTCGGGGCATCAGGGCCAATCGGCGGCCGCGGCAGCGTTAGCGGCTCGGGGTCAGACACGACAATAGACGGCTCACCCTCGACTGCCGGCCCTGCTGCAGAGCCCTCTGCCGCGTCGCTGGCCTCCTTTTCGAGACGCACTTCGCGGCCGCGCTTGTGGCAGTACCACAGCACAAACATGAGCAGAAACAGAGCCACGCTCCAGATGGCACTGGTTCCGATGAACGCGGGCCAGCGCAGCTTGAGCGCATTCATGATCGCCTTGAGCATCTTAACAATAGATGTGGGCTTGGTGACGAGCGGCAGGAACATGGCCTTGGCGGCCGATTTGGCGTCGACGCCCCCCTCTTCCTTGACGGCGAGCTTGACGCCCTGCGACTCGGCGGCGACGGCGAGCAGCTCGGGCGCGAGCGTCGACGTCAGCTTGCTGGGCATCTGGGCGACGAGCTTGCGCATGCTGGAGGGCATTTTCTCAAAGCCGCGCTGGAGAGTGCCGTCGCGGTCGTCGAGCAGGTGCTTGAGGTCGTCGGCGGCGGTGGGCACGCCATTGACGAGGTCCTTGAGGACGAGCACAAACTTGCGCACAAGCTCGGTGGACTCGGCCGACAGCGTCATGGCAAACTTTTTGCTCTTGCTGTCTTTGCCGTCGTTGGAGTCTGTGGCCGCCGGCCCAGCCCCCAGATCCAGGTTCTCGAGGACGCGCGCAATGTCGGCGCGCTCACGGTCCTCCTCGGCGGCAGAGACGACAAGCTGGGTCTCGGATGCTCTGAGGGAGGCATCGACGTCGACGGTGCCGGGCACGGCGAGGTGGCCCGGTGTTTTGCTAGCTGCTGCCTTGTCCTTTTTCTTGAAGAGGGTTGACAGTCTGCGGCCGAGACCGTTGGCACTGCTGTCTGACGGCTTGTCCTTGCTGTCCTTGCCGGCCTTTTGGCCGAGGACATCTTCATCCCCAGCGGCAAGCCGCTCTTCGCGCACGAATGACTCGCTGTCGCTGTCCCATGTGAGGTCGGGCGTCTTCATGCGCGGCGGCAGAGGGGGCTTCTCGCCCTTGTCGTCGAGGTCGTCGGCGCCGTAGAGGTCGTCGTCTTCGTCTTCATGGCCCCAGTGCTTTGTGAGGTTCTCGAGGAAGGACTGCTCGTCGCGATCGAGGATAGGCACGTCTCCTTTTGTGTTTGTGTCTTTCGTGTCTTTTGCGTCGGTTGCATCGGCGCTCTCTACCTTGTCCACCTCAACTGCCTTGCCCTTGGCCTTGCTCTTGGCTTCGGCCTCCTCCCTGTCCTTCTCCTCCTTGTGCTTGCGGTACTTTTTGTATGACAGATATTCGAGCATCGTGGTGGTTGTGTGTAGATGTGAAATCAAAGGAAACGATAAACTCCAAGCAAGACTATATCAACAGATCAACAGAACAATAGACAGTACAACCCAGGAGAGGACAAGCGTCGTCATGGGAGGCCGCTTTCAGCTCGCCCCGCGATCAGCCGCTTTGCATACTATAGTAAGATTGCATCTCTACTGGCTGGCAGCGAAAGATGGCTGGTCGCAGGTGCCGCCGCCGCTAGTTTCAAGCATAAACCTGAAACAGTCCACTGGCAGAGCGGCAGTACAGCGCTAGCAGAGAGCTTCTTCGAGACTAAGAAGGGAAAGACGCGCCTGTATTCCACAGCAGTCACTTGTAACACTGCAGCAGTTGCGGTGATGTCATCAGGCACCATAATTACAGACTACTGTACTAAATCCAGGTCAGCTCTCTCATAGGCCTGGACAACGGGTCCAAGACATACACGATTTGCAGCACAACGCACTAGTCCCTGCATCAGTATCACAGCGGACATAGATGACTTCCTCGACAGCTTATATGATCAGATAACCCGTTTTAATTTAAATCAATCATGTTGTACTTGATATCCCCCAAAAACGCCAAGCTGTGAAACGGCCATGCATCGGCCATAAATCAAAAATATATCAAAGGAAGACGAATAGACAAGGCGGTCAATGGTAGACGTCGCCCTGCTACTCTTCCTCCTCCTCGTTATTGTTTTGCGTATGTCTGGCGCCGGAAGCCGAGAAAGGCCCAGCGGACGACCCCTCGCCGCCGCGCCGAGACCCCGTCGCCGGCCGTGGCAGCAGCAGCCGCATGACGTCGTCGACACCCTCGCTCGCCCGTCCCTGCCGGAACTTAAGCCGGTACTCATCCATAATCGTAATGGAGCGCTGTCCAATAAAGTACACCTTGCCCACGGTGCGCCCGTCCTCGGTCTCTTCTTTGCCCCAAAACGCATTGCATTTGGGGCACTTTGGCCGGCGCTGGCCCATGGGCGCGGCAGCAACAGCAGCCGCGTTGGCGCGCGCCTGGGTGCGCCAAAATGCGGTCTGGCAGTAGTCGTGCAGGCGCAGCATGCAAGTGGGCGTGCCACAGCGCAGGCCCGTGGTGATGAGATCGCGGCAGGCGGTACAGCGCTTGATCTTTTGCCAGGCGTCGGGGGCGAGGCTGGGGTCGTTGAACATCTCGACGAGATAGGACTCGAGCTCGATGAGAGCGCGCGTCGACAGAGAGTAGAAGCCCTGTACACTCTTGTGCAGCCAGCCCTGGCGCACGAGCGAGTGCAGCAAGGAGATGACCACAGAGTGCTTGAGGCCGCGGTCGCGGTTGGCGTCGACGGCTGCCGTGCCGTCGCCGCCCTCGTTGCCCATTGCAGGCATGCTGGGCCGCGCGCTGCGTGGCGGCCGCGACAGCTTGACGGCCTGCTGCTCGGTGATGCACAAGGCCTCGATGCGCGGTGTGTTGTAAGTGTCGAACAAGGCGGCCAACAACCGATGCACAAACGCGAGCTTGCGCGGCGGGAACATGACGGCCAGGTGTGCTTTGGGGTCGTGGTCTATGCTCACCAGCACCCAGATGCGCGCCGAGATCTTGGCCTGCGCGCTGTCGAGGTCGGTGGCATAAGTCTGCTCGTTGGTTGCCGAGCGGATATCAAAGTCGAGCGGCATTAACGCCTTTTGCGCCATGCCGACAAACTCGCGCATGTCATCAAGGGTGATGTCGTCGGGTAAAAGCTGTACCGCGTCGTGTTCATCTTGTGTCTGCTGTGTCTGTTCTTCGTTGAGCTCCTTGCCGACATTCAAGATGCCCGCCAGCAGGAACTGGGCCTGCCGGAATGTGAGGGCACCATGAGCCATGAACGCCTGCAGAAACGCCCGATTGCTGTCGTTGTATCCAGGTGGCAGCTTCCATATGCCAGTGTTTTCGCCGTCAGCCTGTTCGTCCCCGTCGCCCTCACCGCCGTCCATGGCGCTGTCGTCGGCAACGTCCGTCTCGACGAGGCCGCCCTCGTCATCGTGTCGCCGACGCCGTGATACGCTGCCGGCATTTCCGACTGCATCAGAACGAGCTCTTTTCCGACTTGAAGCGGGCATTCTGAAAATATCTGATAATGCCGTCAAGTCTTCTTGGTAATCACCCGTGATAGTCACAACTCATCTGAGTAGTCTGTCAGAGGGGCACGCGTCGAGACGCGTTATCGATACGACCCACTTTAAATCACTCAACCATGGCCGGCGGCACTTAAAGTCCAAGCACTCAGTCTCTTAGGAGGATAATAAAGGTGGGTCATTCGACTTACATCGACGACATCTCGATAAATCGTGTGTTTGTTGACGACAACCACCGTAGAACCGCCACGATTTCTCACATATCGACAAGACTATAAGATAAATACGATTTTATATTATGATAAATATAATTCGGTTTGTTTGTGTACTCAGATTGGTATTTCCAATAATTTGTGGCCTAGAATCATCATTATTATGACGTCGCCCTCGAAATAGCCTTGTTCAGTCAGACATCGAGTCGAGTCCTATTCGGTCAGTCATCGAATCAGACCTTCTCAGTCGGCCATTAAACTAAATGATCTTTGTTCAGTCATCGAACTGATTTTTTTTTAGTCAGCCATCGAGCTGGACTGTATTTTAGCTTCTGAAGCTCTGTGTAGTAGACTCTGTGTAGTAGACTCTTGCCACCCACCCACATGAATATCGAGCTCCCCTCCTCCATTATCTTCTTTCAGGTCATCTCTTTCCTTCCTCATACTTTTTGTTAATTCACTCCCCCCACCAGAATAGCATCACCATAGTAGGTTTTCCCTCACCTTTGCAATGCAGAGCTCTTCCCAAGAGCGTACAGATGAGTTCCCCTCCAGCTTCATTTTAAATTTACTTTCTGATGAGTATGAGATATGTTTGCATTAATCGTCTAGGTCTGTACTTATCATAAATAAAACTTCTTACAGAGCATAGCAGATAAGTTGAATTACAGCACTATTTGGTTTGAACTCGATCCTCTCTTGAACAAACACAGTATTTGACTTGGTCTTCTAGGACTCATCCTCGATATCGATACAAATAGCTCTTTGGAAGAGCATCACAGATAAGCGCTCTTGACTGTTTGATATGTAGTTTGTCTTCTTTTAGATGAAAATGTTATTTGATCTAATGTTCTAGGTTCCATCGCCAACATTGTTCGATGCAAGCTCCCAGGCCTTTACAGTAAGTCACCCTCTTCCCTTTCTACTCATACAATGTTTCAGTGAAGATGTTTCCTTGGGATTTACTTTCCTAGATTCCATCGCCAACATCTATAAGAGAGTTTCTCACGGAGAGCTCTACACACAGGTTCTTCATTCCTCATCTCGTGAGTATCTATTATTCTTAGCATCTGTGTCTCGTTTACATTTCTTAGTCCCGTCGCCCACTCCTTACGATCTCGGAATGTATTCCCCGATACCTAGATACCTTGACAGACAAGTCTCTCTTCCCACTCGCGATGTTTCTGATCTTCTTTCTAGGTTCCTTCGTCGTCCACTTTGACTTCCATGGCTACTCCTCCAGGCACGTATTGTTCAGATAAGTATAAAATGTGAAACATGAACTAACTGGTGGTGGACTGCGATGCCACTGACTTGCGACCGATGCCTGCTAATCACAGCGAGAGATGACATGTTCTCTTCTTTGTTTTGATACTCACTGGCAGACTTTTTCAAGTATTGGTCTCCAGGTCTCTCCCATCTTATTTCGCCGCCCACCTTCTGACACTTGACTTTCCCTACTGCCCGGCCTTTCGCAGAAATACCTTTTTTTCTTGGAGATCACGAGAACACAATGGTACTTGTACTTTGTTTCTTCTAACCCTAGGGCTCTCTCGTCTTCTTTTGCCGCCGTCTTACCACCTTGCCCTACCACTTAGCCAGATAAGTACAAACACCTGACTGTATGTGCTAGCTCTTCACTTGCTACATAGCTACAGTGTACCTCGCCCAGAAACCAGAGGTCTCTTGGCCACGCCCTTCTTTCACCTCCTTCGCTCGGTACGTACTGATTACAAGCCTTTCACCTATATCAATTTTTTCTCTATGTATCGTACTATTTCTTCTAACACACACCAGGGCCACCGCACTTTTACTGTCTACTGTCGTTTTCTACAGATTTCTTCAGGCCTTTTCTATCCTTGCTTTATCACATTGTCCACACAGTCGCACGGCTTTGCCACGGCAGCTGCTTTGGTAAGATAAAACCCGACGGTGTCTGCTATCTTTACATACCGCAGTTATCTACTAATCTCTCGGTGGAGCTTTTCCTCCTCGGAAAGACACCTCACAGACTTATCTGCTAACATTTACATCAAAGAGTCAAGCTAATCACAGGCGAGCCAGTTTCTAAGACACAAAATGGCATCACTTGATATTACTGACTATCCAGTCTCATCTACAAGGTCGAGGTCTTGGTTTCCACATCTCAGAGAGCTGTGTACTGACACCTGTCGCCACGTGAAGGCGCCTCAACATCGACAGGCTTCCTCCTCTTGCCGGGCCTTTCACCCGCATTTCCGCTGGCAGCCAAAGCTCCAACCTAACAGTATTGATGAGTCTCAGTCCGTCGGTACTGCAGTCGATGAGTCAATACTGCTGCCGGCGATCCCCCTGGCCGGCGTGTGGCTCCCTCAGTCCCAGTCCCCCCAGTCCCGGCATGTGCGGCTCCCCCGGTTCCCTGCAAGACCCATACTGAAATGGATCTAGAATTGCACATTTTTGTATCGACAGTGGCTCGAACAGGAATGCAATGGAAAGTGCAAGTCTGTTAAAAAAAAAGGCCCCTGATGACAAACACCTGCTGGGTTCCCTGTGTTATTGATCTTGGACGTCGTTGAGTGGTAGAGTGGCACCATTGAAGGGTGCTCTCTTAGACCGTGTCCTGGTAAGTTTGATAGAAAGAAGAAGAAGAGTAGCGAGACACATCGGGGGCTGTGGAAAAGACGAGTATTTATACTCGTCGTCAGAGCATCTGGGGTTCTGGATAAGAGGGCAATAGTTGGGACGCAACTGGTCGTGGCTTCCTGAAAAGAATGTGCCTGCATCGCTGCTTCCTCAAAAGATACACCCGCCGGTCGTGGTTTTCTAAAAGAGCGGATTACTGCCTCGCGACTGCTAGGTCGGGATACTTGTCCTTCGGGCTGTGCTGGCTCGCGCAGCTCTTGGAGAAAATCGTGGGCTTACAGAATTGGTAGAAGACACTATTGAATAGTGTTGTCTATGACCTTTCTTGATGGTGAAGTTGGAACCAAAGAAAAACGACAACCAGATACGTCAGGTGCAAAATGGATTCCGAGCTGCTGTACTCGCGTGTCCGTAGCACGCTGGATCTTGAGCAAAATTCTTTGTTGGGAAATCACTCGATTGTAGCTTCCTAAATGCTTCTGTCGCAACTTCCCTAACAAGACATTTCATCCATCGTGGTTTCCTTGAGAAGCACTAGTCTCATCGCGGCTTCCAAATATGAGGGTCTAACTTGTGTCGGCTACGTCTCCAGGGGAGATCAGCACATCTCTCTTTTATGTTGGCCGTCCAATGGCTTGGACAATATTAGGACCAAGGCAGTCTATTTTGAACTTGACAGATGGTCATGACATGGCTGGGACACGCTCAATCATGGTTTCTGGAAACGGTTTATACAAACAAAATACAGGCAAAAAGATAGTCACCAGAGATAACACCAGGGCGTAATCTGGTGGCTCAAAACAGCGAGTAATTACGCGTTATGCTCAAGTCGGGAGGGTGGGTTGGCAAGAACGATGGTTCCGTGTGCATCGTGGCTTCCGATGGACGATGTTATGCACATAATACGAGCTGGGCCTTGAGTGAAAATCAGCAAAATCTTGAGCAGATCACGCCATCTCTGAGCAGTCGCGGCTTCCTTGTTCAGGGGCTCTTTCCATAAGGATGTTGTTGATGCCTCGTTCGAGACTTGAGAGCAAGCGCACTTTCCATTACCGGCTTTCCATTACCGGCAGCTGCACGCTTCTGATATGTCCCTTCCTGTATTGGCACATTGCTACATTTATGCCTTCATTCACCCGCTCATTTTCAACCAAAATACAAAAATAAACACACATCTTATTGTAGCGCTACCACCTATTGCTAATCTTGTGGTCTTTTTGACGCGTCTGGCTCAGGGGAAAAGAAGGTGGTTACTGAAACCATATCAGGTATTGATCTTTTCTAGCATTCACAAGAAAGGCCAGCATATGAAGGCACCTACAAGACAGATGAGATACCAAAACCAGGCAAAATAACTATTGAGAAGATGAATCCGCACGAGGTCTTTAAACTCTACTTTGTTGTTCCCTATACGGGACCTAACTTTTAATATACCATTGCGCCTTTCGCTTTGAGGTGTCAGCTCGTGGCGGCGGCTCTTTCCCTCAAAAAAACATGATTCGACCGGGAAAAAAGCAACAAAAAAGATCAAGGCCAATCATCGCCGTACCAAAAAATATACACCACTTAGTGGCGGTCCTTCCTCTCTGGACTGACTTTTTTTTGTTCCTTCCTGTCTGTTCTCTTTATGCCTGCCCCATCGCTCTTTTCACCGATATTCAGTTATCTCGGAACCTACATAGAACAGGAAACCAGACCAGCATTGGAACCACAATGGGGGGGGTTGGAAATGACTGTTGAGTATGTTTACATACTTTCAGACATCGCCTTTCTACAGAAAACAAAACCAATAATAACGGGCTCAAATATATTCTGGTGAGAGAATTAAAGCAAAAATAATAATGATGAAGACAATTGTTTTCCTTTTATTTTGTTTTATTTTTTTGCGGTTGGTTAATTTTCAAATAATGTTTAATCTCACCACAGTTTTTTCTTTTGGATCCCCCCCCCCCAAAGATTTTAAAAAAAATCTGGAAATCCAGAAATATCAAAAGATTAGAGAGAAAAACGAGGCAAGGAAGAAAAAACAAACATCTTCGAAATTTACGAGATATAAAATTCAATGGCGGTTGACAACGAGATTGATGTCGTTAAGAGTGGAGCACAGGCTATTAGTGCTTAGCTCAGCCTGAAGCTCAATAGAAAAGTGGGCCAATTTGTTGGAGGGGTGTTGCCTTGCTGCTTGCTTGCTTGCTGATTGCTTCCCCAGGCGACAATCAGCACCAACGTCAACATCGACTTCAACGTCAACCCTACCTCTCATCGCCTTGTCACACTCGGTTTTGATACCGCAATACTTTGAAAAGGCGGCTTCTGCCATTTGTTGTACTTACCCAGTGCAAATAGAGCATCGTCAAGCTAGCTTTACCTCTGGTCGACCCCTCCTCTCTCAGCCTCGATCTCCTCGACCTCCCGCCCTCCTCCTTCAGCTCTAAACAATACGAAATGGCTCCCAACCCATATATAACATCCACAAAGGCAGCAGACGCCGTGCCTGCTGTCCTCCACCCTCTCGTCCTCCTCTCCATCTCCGATCACGTCACTCGCCACAGCCTTCGCAAGATCAAGGGACCCGTCGTTGGTGCCATCCTCGGTCAGCACAATGGCCGCCAGATCACCCTCGAGCACTCCTTTGACTTTGCCGTCGAAAAGTCGCCAGAGGACGGAGCTGTGCGTCTCGATGCGGCCTGGTTCAATGACCGGCTAGAGCAGATGCGCGCCGTGCACAAGGACCGCAACCTCGACCTTGTCGGATGGTACACCATGTTCAGCCGCGCCGGCCCCACCGCGTCCATTATGCAGGTGCATGACCAGATTCTCAAGATTGGCAGCACTGACGCATCTACCACATCTGAAAGTGCGATTCTGCTCGCCTTCCACTCAGACGACTTACTGCAGCAGTCGATCGGCGGCAAGCTGCCGATTACGCTGTACGAGACAAGTGTCAAGCCAGAAGGAGAGGCCACCTCTGCTGCAGATGTGTCCCAAGATCAAGTTATGGAAGATGTGTCAGAGGTCAAATGTCCTTTTAAGCTGAGCGAGGTTTCGTACACGGTGGACTCGGGCGAGGCTGAAATGATTAGCGTTGATTTCGTTGCACGCGGAGCAGCCAACGCGTCGACAAAGACGGGAGCATCAGGTGCAATATCCACAGCCACAGCCACGACCACTTCGACAACCAAATCCACACCAGCTGCAGTGACAACCGACACAGTGGGCAGTGTAAGCCCGTCCAACAACCGTGATCGTGCCGTCGCTATCGAGTCCGCTAACCCCAGTAAGAAGCGCCTTGTGTCGGCCGGACCCGATGACAGCACACTGGCAGATGAAGAGTTTGACGCGGCGGTGCCCAAACCCGCAGCTACTTCTACACCTTCAAAGAGCGGCACACTATCTGCTGCCGAGGAAGAACTGATTGCCACATTGACGACCCGGGCCAACGCCATTCGCATGCTGCACGCGCGTCTGCAGCTGCTTACAAAGTATGTCGAGAGTCTTCCGGCAGACGCTTTGTCTGAAGATGCAGAGACACCAGCAGAACCTGCAGAGGCTACCACACCATCTGAGACGGCCGTATCACTGCCCATCCTGCGCTCGATACAGGCTCTGGTGCAGCGTCTGCCTCTAGTGGTGCCACCCACCCCCGAGGGCAAGTTTGAAGAAGAGCGGCAGCGCGAGACCAACGACGTCGAAATTTTGTCACTGCTGCTGGATGATATGATTGGCGGCATATCGTCAATCCAGAATCTGCACAAGAAGTTCAATGTGATGGAGACGTACCGGTGGCACGAGGCTCGGCAGCTGCAGCACGGGCTCAACCAGCAGGCCGCCATGGACCGCGAGGGGGGCGATGCACGGGCAAGAAAGGCGGCAGGATATTCGAGCCAGGGTCTCATCTAGGCGGCCAGCTGGTAGGGTGCACAGGCGATTATGCAAATAGATAAGATGAACGGGCTATTCTAGGCCGATTCGTGACGAGATCAGGGGGCGAGCGTGCTTTCTTCGATATATGACCTACAATGAGAAACGAGTACATTACATCCAACTACAACACTGCGAGACTCCTGTAGATAGGCTACGGTTCTTTTTTAAAAGAAAAAGAATAATACATTAATGTTACAGTGGTATCTCATGTCTATCGTCTAACATAATAGAAACCGCGCCTTCTTGCCTTTCTTTATATACATGGACAAAGGAAATCATTTTTCATTTTTCACTTTTCACTTTTCACTTTAGCAGCTGACCGACATCGCGCAACCGAATGTCGTCCGGATTGCTCGTGCCGACGACATGCTCACGGTCGATCCGGCCCCAGCCCGCCCCCCAGCCCGGGAACATGCCAGCACCCAGACCTGCGGCAGCCGTGCTCAGGATCTCGTCGTCGTCCATGCGGCCTGTGCCACCCGCGCTCATGCCGCTCATGGCCGTTGCTGTGCGGGGCGGGTGGCGCAATCCGCCACCGCCAAAGCTGGCATATGGATCGGCCTCATGGGCCTCGTCGAGGTCGCGGCTCTGTGACCGGGATGCCGGGTGCAGCGGGTGAATGTTGGAAGCCCAATTTTGCCGGCGACTGTCGGTGTTGTTGTTAATGCCAGTGACAGTGGCAGTTGTTGTAGTGGCTGTGGATGCAGCCGAGTCGCGGTTGCGCGATGATGCCGCGACCGAGTTGGCTGCGGATGCCAGCGTATCTGCGGCATTTGAGTGTGTGCCGTTTCGGCTTAGTAGGGGGCGGTTGCTTGAGGTCCGGCCCGAGTTGTTGTTGTTATTGTTTCTCCGGCCGCTGCGGAGGCTGCCGGCCACATTAGCAGCAAGTCCGCCGCGTGTGTTTTGATTGTTGCTGTTGTTGTTGGCGTCTCTCAGAGCGGCCAGCTCGGGACTTGCCATGATGCCAATCTGTGTCGCATCATCGTCGTCGCCTCTGCGGTCCCTGGGGTCTCTAGGATCCCCAAGTTCTCTTCCCTCTCGAGTGCCATTGCTGCGGTTGGTCTGGAGAGCACGTCCAAAGATCTTTCTCCTCCGTTGCCGACGACCGCTGTTGCCACCCATGCGCGGGTAGACAAAGCCGGCCGGCTGTCCGCCTGCAAATGGATTCCACGTGAGAGTATCCTTGAGAGCCGAGCTGGTACCCGACCCTGACCCAGATCCCGATCCCGATCCCGAGGGGGAGTGATCGTTGCCAGGTTTTCCGGGCATTCTGCGACTGCGGCCACCGCCAATGCTGCCGTTGCGGCCGGCATTGTATGACGTCGCTGCCTCGCCAGCCAACTCTTCGAGCGTGATTCCCTTGGTCTCAGGAATGCAAAAGATGGACACGATCGTGCCACAAAGCATAAAGAGGGCAAATATTTGCATGAGGCGGTTGAGCCAGGGCGAGCAAGCTTTGGAGGAAGTGGTGCAGTTGGCCGGTGCGTCTCTGCTTAGAATGGGGATGCTAATAACCTGAGCGAGCACGGCGCCAAGCTTGCCCATGGCGGCGGACATGCCGTGGGCAGTGGAGCGGTAGCGTGTCGGGAAGCACTCGGCAGGTATAATGAATGTGGTGGTGTTTGGACCCCAGTTGAAGAAGAACTGGGCGACAACATAGAGTGCCAGCATGGCTGCTTCCGATAGCATATGGAAGGCGAATCCCAGGATGCAGAATAAGATTGTGAGAATCAGAAAGCCAAAGACTTGCAGCGGCTTACGGCCGAATGTGTCAATGGTCAAGACGGCTGTCCAGTAGCCGGGCAGACTGCCTGCGCAAGCCAAGATGATTGTTCCGACAGCGTTACTATCAAGATATTAGTATTCTCTAAATGATTTAAGCGAGAGAGTGAGCAAGACTTACTTGTAAAGGACGGTGTAGAGGTTAGCACCCTTGGCATAGCCGATAGCCTCGAGGACGACAGAGTTATTGAGGGCAAGCCCATAATAGGCCAGATCCAAGAAAAACCACGAGAACATGGTGCCAAAGAGAATCCGAATGTTGCGTGCATTGCCACGCCCCCAAAAGTACCTCTTCATGTCGCTCCACGATGCCGGTGGCACCGAAGCTGACGGGCCGGACGCCAAGACCGGACTGGCCACCTTTTTCAGGCGCGCCTGCACGACAGGGTCGACCTCGCCGTGAGGTTGGCAGGCCATATACGCACGGATATCAGCATCGGCCTTTTCGACATCGTGTGCGACATCAAAAGTATACCGCGGTGTTTCGGGAATGGTGACGCGGTAGTAGAGCGCAAAGCATGCCGGCAGCGCACCGAATCCGATAATGATACGCCAGCACCGGTCTGCCGCTGTACGACAAGCGGCACCGCACTCGCTCGCATTCGAAATACCGATAAATTCGGAACGGAACGCAGCCGTCGCGCACAAGGCGACAATTGCGCTCACAAGCTGGCCCATGCCTTGCATGGAGAACACCGAGGCCATCATGGCACCGCGCCAGCGCGTCGGGGCAAACTCGGACGTAATCACGGAAGACAGCGGGTAGTCGCCGCCAATACCGATGCCCATGACCACCCGCCAGAACACGAGGATGCCCGTCGAGCTAATGGCCGGACTGGGACTGGCGAGGGCGCAGCTGAGGGTCGACATAATGATGATGACGAGCTCGACGCCGTACATGCGGCGCCGGCCGATATTGTCGGCAAGCCAGCCAAACATTAGCTGGCCGATAATGATGCCGGCACTGGTGGACGCCTTCAAGGCCTGGTTGACGGGGTCGGGGAGGCTGCCAGCGTTGTTGCCATAGCCATAAGTGGCAGCGATGGCGGCGGCCGTAGCTGAAGTGGCGCTGGACGATTCAGCGCCGTCTCCGCCGCCCCAGAAGACAAGACCCCAAAAGTTGGTGACCATGCTTATGGCAAAAATGTCGTAGGAGTCGAGGAAGAAGCCGACACCGGCGACGGCGACGGCGCGGACATGGTAGAGGCCGAAGGGGACCTTGTCGATCTCGGAAAGAGCGAGTCGGCGGCGAAGGTTGGGATCAGAGATGTGAGAGTAGTCGTTTGCTGAATGGTAAGCTTAACTGTCCCCCCAAAAAGCAACAAGGTCTTAGCGAGCTGATGTAGGGTACTTACCAAAGTTGTGAAAGGCCCGGTTGCCACCGTAGGTCCGGCCGGCATGAGCCGGAATGGCGGGCTCGGGGAGCATCTCCATGGCGATGGCTACTTGCGATGTGCGTTTGGTTACTTGTGTCTATGCTGTAGAAGGAGACTATGAGAGTGAGGGGAAGTGTCCCCGAAGACCGATGGTTGTACCCCAGGTGATATGCCCTTTGGTGTAGATGTCAACGTGTGTTGAGGTCAGGTTATGTCGCTGGCCAAAGTTATGTTGTTGAATAAAGATGTGTTGGTATTGTTGTTATGATATCAGATAGAAACCTCGAGTCCAAAAGTAGGGTCCTGGGAACCTGGCTACTATAAACTATATTATTCAATGATCCAGGAACGCGGAGGTCACGTACAAGTAGGATATGTACTACTGAGTACGTTGAACGTTAAGAGTTGGCCCGGCTGGCCTGGAACGTGGCTGACAAGCATTCACAAGACTTGCCAAAGGCGGCAAGAATATCAAGAATCAGCTAGCAACGATCAAGAAGTGCTAAGAAATAAAATAAGAACTGACAATTATGCTAGAAATAAAAAGAAGGCTAGCAAGGGGTGTGTGTGTGGGGGGGGAGTGGAAGGAGTGGGCAGACGCGGTGGGTAGAGGATTCGAGGGAGAAAGGGCGCACGTACTGTACTGAGTGATCAGGATGAAGACATTTACATAGTACATATTGCTGTACTTTAGTTACATAGAACATACCTGATACAACGGCTGCGATCGACACGGCGGTTGACAATAGCGAGGTACGGTAAAGATATTGAAGAAACATAAAATCTACTTAATCAAAGCATATTATCGAATTAGAAAAGGGTGAAGACAAGATAACAAGAATACAATCCAAACAGATGCCACCAGAGAATGATTAAAGAGAAGGAGGTGAAAGGGTGATGACATGGTAAAGACAGAGGAGACGACTGATAACGAATGCGAGGGGCGTGGACAGGCCCGACTGAAGGGATTGGCTGACCTGGCTGGAGCGAACTGATGAACGCAGGAGTAGAGGAGCGCGAGGAGCGAGGCTAAGGCCTTGAGAGCCGAGAGCCCAGACGCTGCCCAGGTGCCCAGGCGGAGGTACATACTCTGTACTCTGTAATGACGAAGAATCGGAACTGGTCAGGTATTGCTTATGATTACAAGAGTTTCTGCGGCTATTTTAGCAGAGAGACGGAAACCTCAAGGGGTCCGCTAAGGCATTCATTGAGGCAAAGCCCGAGCATGGCCGTGTCTTCAATACGTAATGGAAAAGGACGTCAGAACACCCTAATAACTCCAGTGCAGCAATACGTAAGAGAGCAAAAGTTTGAAGAAACGAGAGTAGAATAAGTACTGTATGGCACACTGCTTTGTTGCTGCTGATCAGAGATACAACGCCATCCGAATGCGGAAGCATGAATTGCGGCTTGACTGTGGCCAGTGATGTATACGAGTCGATGGGGGCATATTTACACATGATCATTCAGGTACATCTTACTCTGTACATTTAGGAAGCGAGACGGAGAACAACCTTACTGAGCTAGGATGAATACTGTTAGGATCAGGACGGAGGATGAGCGGGAGTAAGCTATGTAGGAACGTGCTGCAGGGACCATAGTTGCGGCGCAGGCAGTGCCGTCATGCGTCCGGGCAAGTTGACGACAGCGCACCAAGGCTGACATGGCTGTAATGTTCAAAAATACATAATAAGTACAAATAGCCCAACATCGACGACGGAGTAAACCCCGGTGGCGAGGTCCAGCATTAACCGCTATGTGTTAGTGCTGGTCCTACTCGGCCACCAGCAAATCCACTCACCGAGAGAAGATCGATGATGATCAGGCTGATCTAGAAGGAAGAAAGGAAGGAAGTAGACGTGGTTACAACGATCAGCATGCTTATGCTCTTCCAGGTGACTAGCTGCTGGCGCCCAAGACCTAAGCAACAAGACCCTCAAGGAAGATGCGGCACAGAAGTGATCTTATGTTGCCCACAACCGGAGTATCAAGTGTCCCAAATCAATGCAATACTCCGCGAATGTCTGTGTGTCGCACTCGGGGCTTATTTCAATATTTACGATGTCTCGTAAGACAATACATCTTGCTGTGTCGTCGCTCTCGCAACGTAGTCCACGTGGAGGAAGAGAAGGGAAGACGAGCACTGTAGAGCACTATTCGGGGTACATTTTGCACAGGTTGGTTCAGCAGTGTGGCCGCCTGTATATCCGTGAAATAGTTAGAATATCGAGTGCGAAAATCTTCAAAGGAGCGCATGAGGAAGAGCAAAGAGATAAAAGAAAAGTGTCAGGGGAGTTGACAACACACGCAAAGTAGCAAGGGACGTTGAGTCTACTAAAATTAGGCCAATCAGATTGCTTGATTCAAGCACATGGCACTATTCTGGTATTGCCGGAACGGGAGCGGAGCCTTGTAAAGTGGAGCAATTATATAATAGAATAGGATCTGGTGCATCACACCTCCAGGCCCATCACAGTATGCTGATGATGTATGAGCTTACAATTTCAGCAAATATCCCGTCAGATTGTGATGCAATAAAGTGATACAGTTTATTGCAGAATAACGGTTTCAGGGTCAAGGCCTAAGCATTATTGGTAGGAATTGTAACCCAAGAGTCAATAAAAGCAGTAGAAAGAGAGAAGATTTAAAAGAAAAAAAGAAAGATGGAGAAGGAAGAGCATGGAGGGAAATAGGCAATAACTGAAGCAGTGAAAGCTACTATCAAACCAATAACCAAAAAAATAAGGAGATGCAACATCAGTTACAGAGAATATAACGAATATCCCAAATAAATCACACCGTAGCAGAACGGCAAAGGTGGTACGCTCGAGAACTGACCACCTGGTCGTGGATGATCATCGCGGGACTCTTTGCCGATCGTTTTGGCCTTTGTCGTTGGTATTCATAGAGGTGCATTATGTTTCGCTTTATATATCTAGTATACACAGACACATTTGGACATCCAGAGCCTACAGTTCCTTCTCGCGTGGCCCGACGACGCGGTCGAAACTAGACAGCTCCATGGTAAACGAGTGTCGTCCACCCGTCATGCCGCGCAGTCGCATATCGTACGAAAGCATCTCCTTGAGCGGCACCTTGGCCACAATCTCCAGAAGCCTGGTCATTCCGCGCTTGGTCTCGCGCAGGCTCTGGATCGACGTGTACGGGTCGGGCGGTGCGTAGACATCACTCAGGTCGATTGTTGTCTCGGACGACGAGTCTGATCCCGATTCTGTTGTCGAGGCCACAGATGCTGCTCCCGTAGAGTCTCGAATCTCCAGGACAAAGCCGCCGCGCGCACCGGTGATATCGCGCTGGATGGCGCCTGCACTATCGTCGGGACACGCAATGTGCACCATCATGACCGGCTCCAGCACGGCCACCTGGTTGCGCGCATGCGCGTCGCGCAGGGCCGACCGGACACCCTGCAGCGCGGCGTGCACAATGTGCCCGTCAGTGGTGCTTCCTGCGCCGGCATAATCGGTCGTTGCGTCAAAGGTGATGTTAATGCGTAGGCCCTGCAGGGGCGACCCGCGACGAGGACCGCGGGCAAGAGCACCGATGGCTCCGTTAAACAGCTGCCGGCTGACCATGTCGGTGTCAAACGGCAGTTCTTTGGTAGATGCAGGCTCGTTGCCGTCAGACGACTCACCTTCAGAGGTGCCGCCAGTAAATCTGACAACAATGACATTGCCGTCGCGCTCAAACGTGTAGACATGAGGATCAGACGAGTCGATACTCTTCTGTGCATCTGCATCAGCACCGGGTTCAAGTCTCTCCAAGCCGACGGTGCATGCCGCCATGCCCGCCTTGTTGGCAACAACACGATCATAAACGTAACGCTGCGGCGTGCCTACCACGTCCACGGTCAGGCACTCCTTGTAGTCCACCTGCACACTACTGAAATTGGCGCTCGCAAGCTGGTATGTCGTGCGTAGCCGGTCCATGGCCACATCCAGATGCAGCTGGCCCAGGCCCGACAGCACAAACGTGTCTTCAATGCCCGGCTCATCGCCGCGGTTCACCCGTAAGCTCGGATCTTCGCGTGTCAGTTTGTCCAGCGCGTCGGCCAGCTTCTTCGTCTCCGTCGGGCCACCAAACGCCTCGACGTTGACAAACGCAACGGCCGGGCCAACCTCGGGCGGCCGGATCGTCATTGTCTTGAGCGTGGCCAGCGGAGTGCCGGCCGGTGCCGGGTTGGGTAGGATGTGCAGTGTATCGCCTGTCCGCGCCGCTTTCAGACCCGTAATGGCACCAATCTGGCCGGGGGCAAGGTACGGGATCTCGCCAATCTTGGCCGCTGACACCTGCGAGATCTGGAACGGCTTCTCGAACCGCGCGAGATTGGCGTTCCACACTTGCGCATTCTTGTGCAGCGAGCCTTCGTAGACGCGCACAAATGTGAGCATGCCCTGCGTGCCAGGGAACAGGTTGGGGTCGTTGACGACCTTGAACACCGAAGCCAGCGCGCCAGGCGACTTTGCTTTTTTGCCACTGTAGACCTGCTTGAGGAGTTTTGTCTCTTTGCCGACGCGCACCTCCACATCGGGGGACTCTTGCGGGCTTGGCAGGTAGTCCACGATAGCATCCAGCAGCGGCTCGACGCCAATGTTGCGCAGACTGCTCCCGGCAAACACGGGCACGACGCGGCCCTTGCGGCCAACCTCAGAGTCTAGCACAACACGCCGGATGGCCGCCTTGATCTGAGCGGCCGGCAAGTCCGTCGTGCCCTGCTCGCAAAACGCCTCAACAAGCTCGTCGTCGTACTCACACAGCTTCTCGACGAGCTTGGTGCGCGCCGTCTCCATCTCGGCCCATAGTGTTGGGTATATTTTTTGGAGGGTCTCTGCCGTTACGAGTGAGCCGCCGCCGCTGCCAGATGCAGGCCACTTGATACCGCGGCGCGAGATAACATCAGCAATGCCCAGAAATACCTCGCCGCCCTTGTCCTTGTCCCACAGCGGGATCTGGCACACAAGGGGCCACGCATTGAGGCGCGACGCGATATCGGTGACGGAGCGGTGGAAAGAGGCGCCATCACGGTCAAGTTTGTTGACATAAGCGATGCGCGGGATATTGTGCTGCTGGGCCGACGCCCAGACACGCTCGGTGTGAGCTTCGACGCCCTTGACAGAGTCAATGATACATACGGCGCCATCAAGCACGGGCAGGCAGCGGTCGACCTCGAAGCGGAAGTCTTGGTGACCGGGCGTATCAATGAGATTGATAGTCTTTGGTGGATTTGAGGTCTGCTTCGTATCTTTGTTAGCAGCCTGAGGCGGCCAGTTGAAGCTGATGGCGGCCGACTGGATGGTGATGCCGCGAGCCCGCTCCATCGGCAGAAAGTCTGTGATTGTATCGCCATGATCGACGTCTGTCTGTCAGCGTGCATTTTTGTACATTATGCAGCCAGATTTCCACGTACTTCCTAGGTGCCTGGATACACCGCTGTAGTAGAGCATGCGCTCAGTTGTTGTCGTCTTGCCGGCGTCGACGTGAGCGATGATGCCGACGTTGCGCACGTTTTTGATATCTGCGTCATAGTATGACGGGCCCGCAGCTGCAGCATAGCCTCTTAGAGTTATATGAGACTGCAATAAAGTCTTAGGCGCCCTTGTCTGCCCTGTTATTAACCTCGTCGTGTGCATCGCCAACCTCGCCGTCGACCTCGATGCGCCGGTCGTCCGTCTTAACGTCACCGCCGCCATAGCGCCGATATGACCATGATATAGCCGTAATGACATGCTATATCTGAAATAAAACATACACCGGCTCACATAGCCACGCATATAATTTTATTTTATTTCAGACAGGAATCGCTGTCCTCGCCTGATTACCCTCTGAAGCTTTCATGAAGCTCTCTCACCAGAACACGTGATCACCAACTCTTCAACAACGCTAATCCACTTTCGACCAGCTCTTCGTCAGTTATGTAATGCGCCCCACTATAGGCCCACCACCCACCTCCTCTCTGGCTTCTGCCTCTCTCTAGGCTCGCAGGCTGTCACCAGGCCGCTGTCTCCGAGGTGCGCATTCGCTCCTTCCTTTCCCGCACACTACAGCCGTGCAGTTCCTTGATCTATCCTGCCAATCCGAGAAGCACAGAAAATACAGCAGCCTAGAGAGGGTCGCATGCGTGATTACATACACATTTCTGTACCTTGGCTGCTTCTCCGACGTCAGTGTCACCAGATTGTTTGCTCAACGACCAGCCACCTGTGGATTACCGAGTAGCTGCACTTGACTGTAATTGAACACACCCGACGACAACTCCGACAGCACCCCGACGCCCTATCACTCTTTTGCTCGCTCGTCGTCGTCGTCTAGCTAGCTCGACAGCTCTCCTGCAGCCTCCCCAGCCACTGCTTCCCCCCTCGATCTCGGCGCATCCAACGTCAACCACAGCAACGACCAATTGACAGCCCAATTGATCTGTTTGGTCTAATTGCCTCGCAATGGACTACAGCTCCCACGAAAACGACCACTCCGGTGGCTCACCTTGGGGCTCTCCCCAGAACTCGCCGCAGCCAAACCGCACAGTCTTTGGTGGCAGCTCGTCTTCCAACAACACCGCCGGCGAGGACTACCAGCGCCCCTTTACTGCATCGAGCAGTGGCGGCCTAAGCGACGGCGGTGACAGCGGCGGATTCGGTGCGGGTGCAGGCGATGCCACCGACTACCAACGGCCGGGCACGTCCCACAGCATACAATCGGCCTCGGAGACGGCTGTTGCAGACGAGGACTACGCAGACCAGTACCAGCCGCAACAGCAGCAGCCGCAACAGCAGCAGAACCAAGAAGCGCCTCTGCCACCAAAACCCAGCGACTCGCACGGCGGCCCATCTGCGTCTGCGGGCGAGTCTTCCCAGCAGTCGCCCCAGCAGCAGCAACCCCCTCAGCAGCAACGTCCTCCGCAGCCACAGTACCGCCTGCAAGTCAAGATCACCGCGCTCGAGCGCAGTGCAAAGAAGGATCCGATCTTCCGCTTTGATGTTCACGTACGTTCAACAAGTCATTCCCTCCCCCACTCTATCTCTTCCTACTAACACCTGCAGACCAACCTCCCTCGCTTCAGAACGACGCAGTACCGCGATGTGCGCCGCCTGCACTCCGAGTTCGACAAGCTTGCCCAGCATCTTATCTCGGCCAACCCCGAGGCTCTTGTGCCCGCCGTCCCCGGCCCCGTGACGTCGGCCGGTGCTGGCACCGACGAAGACGAGGCCCGTGTCAAGGCGCAGATGCAGCGCTGGTTCAACTACGTGTGCAGCAACGATGTGCTCATGCGCGACGACGAGATGATCCTGTTTGTCGAGAGTGATTTTGGCTACAGCCCTATGGTGAAAAAGAAGCAGCCCGCCACCGGTGTGCGTCGCAAGATACTCAAACAGTTCTCGCCTCCCGCCGACGATACCCCCGAGCTGGCCGAGGCCCGTCCCACCGTGAAGCTGTTCTATCTCGGCACCATGGATGCCTGCCACAAGGTGGACCGTCTTGTCAAGGCCCGTCGCGGCCTGGGCCTGGCTGAGTCTGATTTCGGTGTCAAGCTGGGCGCCATGAACGTGCAGGAGCCGCACCAGGGCCTGTCCAATGCCTACCGCAAGCTCGGCAAAGTCATCCAGACGGCAGGCGACTACCAGGCCGCACAGGCAACGGCCGAGGCCACGACGGTCGGCGATCCGTTCGAGTACCACTCCTCTGACGCGCTCATCTTCAAGGAGACGCTGACCAACCGGCAGCTGCTGATCCGCGAGCTGCTGCAGGCACAGGAGACGACGCGCGGCCGGCTCAACTCGGCAGACCGGCTCAAGGGTAGCTCCAATGTGCGCCGCGAAAAGGTCGACGAGGCCATCACGGCGCTGGCCGAGGCGCGCCACAACGAGTCGGAGCTGATCCAGAAGACGACGCGTGTCACGGCCAACCTCGTGCAAGAACGCCGGCGGTGGTTTACGCGCACGGCAGCCGATCTTCGCCTGAGCATCCGCGAGCTTGTGATCCGCGAGATTGAGGCGGAGCGGCGCACGCTATCCCTGCTCGAGAGCGTGCGCATGGACATTCGCGGCATTGACGGCTCGGGTGGCCTGAGCCGGCTGGGCCGCGAAGCACACCCGCCGCAGAGCATGCGGCGCACGAGCGCGGCCGCCAGCCAGGGACCCAAGGGCGACTCCTGGAGCGGCGTGCCGCGGCGGTCTGAAGCAGTGCTGAGTCGTGCGCCCACCGGTGCTGCTGGAACTGCAACCGCTTCGTCGACTACCGACGACAATGCAGACGGCCTGGCCAGCCCGTCGGAAGAGTACGACCCGAACTCTGGCATGCTGCGGCCGGCAAGCATACCAGGTGTGATTAGCGAAGAGGAGGATGACGACCGGGTGGATGCACGCAATGCAGCAAGCCGGCTGGCGTCGAGCACTTTCTAATCGGGTGGTCTAATGTAGTCAGGGTGCCAAAGTGTCGGGTGTTGAGATGTCTATGAGGAGTTGATGTTGTCCATGTTATGTATTCACCGTTTACGATGATGTTTTGTTTGTAGTTGCTTTTCTTTTGCGCCGTTGCGTTGATGCACTCCCATTCATGTATGTTTTTTTGCTTGCCCTATGATTTTATTGCCATATCTTTTACTTTTGCATCTCATCAAGCTCAATATATACTCGTTAAGCCGCAATCTGAATACTGACATCACGCTGTCTATTCTGTTTATATTCAGAGAATTAATGCATGAATCTCGTTCCAAAAAACCGCCAGTAAAACAATTTCATGGCCAATAATTAGCCTGTATTGACCAGAACTCTTGTTCCCCCGCCACACCGCAAGACGGTCCATAATCGCTGAAGACTTCCGGTATCTCGACCTGAAAACAAACACTCACTTCCCCCATCCCTATCGGCTCTTACTGCTCGTCAAACAACGCAAACGGCAGCTGCAACAGCCCCTGGTCGTATGTCCATGCCTCAAACAGGTCGCCCATCGTGTCCCCCGCGTAGGCCCACCCTGCTTGGCTGTCGTCGACTGCGCTGCCTAGGCTATCCACTTGGGCATTGGCCGTGGCATTACCGCTCCCATTCACGTCGGCAATCCCGGCGTACGGATTCGGTGCCACTTGTGTAGCGGCCGTCGTCTGCCACTGTGTCATTGACAGGCAGCCCCGGTCGTACCGCTCAAACTGCCGCCAGTTCTCGTCGGCGATCTCGTCGCGCAGTCCGGAGCCCCATATGTCGATGCCCCACTGCGCCGCGAGGGTCCGGACGGCGCGGATAGACCGGTTGGCCCACTCCCAGTTTGTGTTCATCTCGTAGAGGGAGCGGATGCAGATAGTAAGTCCGCGCACGGCTTCACTGCAACGGCGAGCGCCACTGGCACTGCCTGCCTCGTTTTCCGACTTGATGTGGAGCAGGTGCATGATAGAGGCTGTGAAGACGGGATGAACGGCAGAGATTGGGATATACCGCTAGAAATGAGGGTCAACAAAGGAGTAAAAGGTATTGGGTAGAACCATAGGAAAGCCACAAAGAGACATACATGTGTGTAATTGTTCTTGTAAATCTGGAGAATGCGACTAATCTTGAGGGCCGAGTCGCGGACGGAGCGCGAGTGCACGTCTCCGCCCATGGGGTCGTACGCGATGGAGTGCTTGCCGGCATAGAGCAGCCGGAAGAAAGGACGGTGTAAAAGGAGAATCGACTGGTGATATTGGAGGCTGAAAGGACGCTTATTAGTAACAAAACAGATTGTCGCGTGCATTAAATAAACCAAGGGGCATTTTGAAAGACTGACTGCAGCTGGTATACGTAAGGAGGAGTCAGCTGGAGGTTGGAATTGGACATCTTGAGGTCTTTGGGCAGCCGATTGAAGAGCTTGGTCGCATTCAGATGGGCCTTCATGACGCGGTCCTCCCGCTCGTTCTCATTCCAGGCGAAGCGCTGCGCGTAGCTATGCTTGTGAGTACAATTACTAATTATCATTGAAAGGCTTTGGTATAGGACGTACAGCTGATCAATGACTTCAGAGGTGACAAGCATAAGCTCGCAGGCGTAGCCGACATTGCTGGTGATGTGTGCCGTTGGATAGGGGCTGGACATTGCAGCCAGATGCTCGGGGAGTTGGGCGCCAGGCCAAGGCTTGACTTTAGGTCGCGTGGTTGTGATATTGTACTCGTTGATGCTGGCCGGTCGTCCCATTCCAAGACAGTAGAGCCTGGGATGTCAGTACTGCGTCGTTAGGGAGAAAGTTGGCAGAAACAAATAGAGACATACTTATCCAGCACGTAGATTCCCCAAAACGTAATGTTGCGGACCTCCACGTCCTCCTCCGACACCAGCTCCTTGGCTGCGTATGCCGAACAATCCGAGTGAAGTCCCAGATTCATAGCCATGCGTGATGCCATTCCAATGTACATGAAGCCGAGCCCTTCGTTGTCGACAGCCGCCCAAAAGAGCCCCAGTAGTGCCGTCGCCTGCGCCGTCGACGTTGTAGGCGCCTCGTACTCGTAGTGCAGCATCGTCTGGGCCTGGTGCGCCAGCGCCTCGCCGGCCGTGTTGGCGTCGTCTGGATCCGTGCGCAGTTCCGGCCGCGACGAGTAGCGCGAGGCTAGTGCCAGCATGGCCGTTAGCAGCAGCGGCGTGCAGTACCGGCCGGTGTGCTCGATGCATAGGTCGCGCACAAAAGGCTCGCGTGGCACCAGGTACTGCCACGCGTTTTGATAAGTCCAAAACAGGCCCAACAAGTGGTCACGCAGCTCGTCTGACGGCTCCGAGAAGCCCGCCGCCGCCGCCGCCGCCCGTGCTGCCGCGATGCCGCGTGCCTTGGCCTCAACAGAGGACGGGACTTTTAGCGAGTAGTCCTGCACCACGGTGAAGTTGCTGGCGGCACCAAAAAAACGCAGCTCGCCCGTGTCACCCAGTGTGAAGCAGCCGAGCGCGTCCGCGAGCTCGTCGACGTCGCTGTGGACAGCATTTTCGTCGGCATTTTCGTCGGCGTTTTCGCTTCTGTGTTCGTTGACCGCCGAGTCCTTTCGCGTCTCACCACTCGAGCGAGATCGCGGCGACGCCGCTTCGTTGCTGGCATCATCACAATCCTGACCACCAGTGCTGACCATAGGAAATGATGCTACATCACCCACTTGATGATGCGCATCGCAATCAACAAGCCCATCTGAGGGTTCATGGGCCAGGTCTATTGCCGCTTTCGGCTGCTGCTTGTCCAGCATCTTCTCCAGCGTCGCGACGCGAGCCTCCAAAGCCGCTATGTATGCATTGCTCGGCCGTCTATTAGTATGTCAGATGGTGAATCAAGAAGAACAGACAGGGGTAAATCGCAATTGCCGTAGACTGGCCCATCTCCGGGGGATACGCACTTTCTGTTGCTCTCTTCCTGTGTGTATTCGCAGCCCTGCTGTCGGTACTGGCATGCGCTGCACTGCGGCTTGCGGCCGTCGCACTGACCACGTTAATAATCAGCTTAATTACATGCATCTCAGCTAGCAGAGAGGGCGGCGCCGTGCTATAGTAATGTACCTTTGTTCTCTTGGCCCGACAGCCATTGCAGGCAAGCAATATGCGCTTCCGGGGGTTCGCCTGTGCGGGCTTCTTCTGTGTATTAATCATCTCGCTTCCGGATCGCAAGATCGCAGGATCGTAGGATGTATCTGTGATGCTGTCGTTGTTTTCGGTGGACGAAGAAGGGCATATAGGAGCCAAACTGCACGCTCAAACGAGACTAACTAAAGTGTGGGGAAGCTGGGGAAGGTGTACTTTGTCATGAGCCAGATTGATAAGAATAACGTCCACACGCGCAAAGCCAACGCATTGCAAAGGTATAAGTGCCCTCCCTTCGATCAGCGAGAACAAGGAAAGTATTTAACCAAAGACGCTCTCCCATCAAAGACACATGAACTCGTTAAATAGGCCGAGGGGTCGCGGTCGAGGTCAGCCGATCTATCTTTGAAAGCGCTGATATGGGCTACGAAAGTAGAAAAAGGGTATGAACTAGTAAATAATAGAGCGTGGTTGTGCAAGTCCTATCTTCGCGATGAATAAGTATTCAATGTTAGATTTCGTCTATGTAAGTGGGTGATATGACTGTACATTATGTGTTGTATGAATAAGTATATAGTGCAGGATGAAACTCTCCGCACCAATGATCTAGCTCGTAGGCCGTCATCACGTCCCCTCGCAACTTGGCCTGCATCTTGTCCCAATGGCTAATGCATCTAGGACTAACCCCTTGCTATGTGTATTCGTTGAAGTGATCGTCCCAGTAGCCCGGCTCCGTCTCGCCCAGCACCAGGTAGTCTTGTCCCTCGACCACGACAAATGGTTGTGCGAAATTTTGTGATCATTGTCCGGGCCCGGCAGATCTAGTCATTTGCCGGCCGCAGGGTAGGTGGTAGGCGAGAAGCCGAGTTTGTCGTCGGGGTTATGCACGAACGGTAGGTCTTTTTGAAGCACACGGACGGCCGCGGCGCAAGGTCGCCGCACCAGCCAAATTCCTCGGTGTGTTCAGCTATCGCCTCGTACATGGCCCGGGTGGCTGGCAAGCTAATGGCCTCGCGCAAAAAGACGTCTGTATCGGAGTCTAGGCCTTCTAAGAAACACGGTGGCGCTCTCCTGCCAGGCTTTGGAAGTCCACGGTGATGCCCAGTAGGTGATCCATACCTTATACAGTGGAGTATCGCAAGGTCGTCCATGGCCAGGCCAGGCGGCGGTCGTGACCAGGCTATCAAAGTGGACGATGAAGTCGGTCTCATAGGGGTCGTCCGGCGTAATGTTACTAGCACAAAATGAAAAGTAACTGAGAGGTGATTTTCCAAGGGAAACTAGAACCAAGCATGGCGACAGTGTCTGTTATTCATAGACGAGGGGGGATCAGCACGTCCTCCTTGCTAGTAAATAGAGACCTATTTCGGAAGTGCAATACCACGACATCCTACCAGTCACTGACATCACCTTAATTTATGATAATTAATTTGCAATACATAACTGCGACACCTATCAAGTGATACTCTCTTTACGATAACGTTCGATATGGATAAAGTATCTCAATTGCCAGAGAAGGGGCAAAGTCGATCATAGAAGATACTATGGCGGGTGGCACGGGTATCAAGTATCCGGATAGTATGTACATAGGTTTTAGTCTGATAGCATGAGCAATCAACTCTCTAGTCTGGACTAAAATGCTGTCGCAAAGTGGGAAAAGGTTTCTTTGAGTCTCGACATAATTAAAAATTAGCGGCAATTCTTCCGTTGACTAGATGCCGAAGGACTGGCACATTTTACGCCCTTATCGTCTCCTCATCAACTGGAACATGACTTTGGATATCACCATGTAAATGGCACGAGGACCCTAAAGTTATGTAGTAAGATATGGCAATAAGAATTTGCGAATAAAACGTGTCTCAAAATGCTTCATTTTATTCTAAATTTTTCGATATGAAAATAAATGTAAACGACATTTATGAATAACAACTCTTATTATCAAACGATGGCATAAATACCAAAATATTAGCCATGCCATCGAAAATAATAAAACCAACCCTGACCAAACAACAACGCAGTCGGTCATCATTCACCGGGCCGTCTACCCGGCCAAACTCTCCCCCGTAGTCTGTTTGTTGCCACCCCGCTTAACTCCAGATTCCGCTTCTACTTTTCTGGATCATCAACCCAAAGCTCCCTTCCTTTTCACCGAATCACCACTTCAGTGTCACGCTTCTCCGTGTCTGGTTGTTGACGAGACCCTTGCTCTCACACGAGAGTTTCCTTGTCTGTGGCCAAGGCCGGGGTCTTATCGACGCTGGACGGCGCCTTGAGGCCCTCGATAATGGTGGACTCTTGCATGATGCGCAGGTCTAGTTCCCGTCGCTGCTCGTCGGTGAGATGCGTCAGTTGCACAGCGACTGTGTCGTTGAAGAGGCCGTTGATCTCCTCGAGGGATAGACCGCTAGTCTGTAAATCATGTTAGCATAGAGCCGACCTATGACGGAGACAGTCGCGCTTTTTAATTACCTCGGGGCAGAAGAGCAGCAGGAGCACGACGTTGATAGACGGCAGAATGATGAATAGCAGGTAGTACTTCCAGCCGATAACGGCAAAGCCGGTCGCGGACGATTCGAGAAACGGAAGCGTCGACAAGAAGAAGATGGCCAGACTCCAGCCCATACCCTTGGAGCGAATGTGCGTTGGGAAGATCTCGGCGCAGTAGACGTAGACGGTTGTATCGACAAAGATACCATAACTGTGAACTGTTAGGAAGGTCTCGTCATTATAACGGGGGAGAAAATGCACTGCACAACATACAAGGTAATGAAGCCAAAGAGCATGGCCACGCCGGCAGCTAGTGCCGCGGAGTTGTCTGACGAGCCATAGTTCTTGACAATCGCTGCTTCGATAATGGTAAACATGACACAGCCACTGATGCCGATGGCTATAGCGTTGTTAGCACAATGTTCGGGAGATTCTGCGACAGAATTGTATTCCATCAGCAAATACGTACCCAGACTCCGGATGCGGCCGAGGCGGTCGAGCATTGCGGCATTGATAAAGTTGCCGACGCAGGCCCAGGTGATCCAGCCGGCCGACAACAGCAGCGAGTCGCTGGAGCTGAAGCCGAGGCCGCCGACGAGGCCGACAATGTTGCTGTAGATGACAATAGCCCCGTTGGCCTGCGACGCCCACATTATAAGTGTGCCAATAAGCATCCGCTTGCGGAAGTGCGGTTTCGTGAAGAGGTGCCGGAAGCCAACCTCGCCGTATGCCGCATGATCGGCACTGATCTGCGTCGTGATCTGGTAGAACTCCTCGCGGGCAAAACGCTGCTCTGGGTCCTTGGGGTCGTAGTGTAGCATCGACAGCACGGCCCATGCCTCATCCTTGCGGCCTTTACTGATGACTGGCTGTGTCAGTGTGTTTTCCATGACTTTGTTTGGGTATAGTACATACGCCAGCGAGGAGACTCTGGGAGCCGGGACACGAAGCACAAAACCAGCAGCGGCCACAGCACCTGGAGAGACAGCGGCAGGCGCCAGTTGAGCTGCTCATTGTCGGAGTAGAAGCAGGCAACGCCCACCCATGCGGCCAAGACGTAGCCCACAAGAAAGAAGGCACCTGAGCTTATGTTAGTTTATTTTGAAAATGAATGCCATGAAGAAAAAGGGACCTCTAAGACGTACCATGCTGACCGACGAGGAATCCACGTGTGGAAGGTGGTGCCACCTCTGAGATATAAATGGGCACCAGCGCGACAAACATGGCTGAGTAGTAGCTGTTTAGTATTGGGCCTGACTTGGTAAAGGCTGTATGGAACAATGCGAATACTTACCAGCAGCGAATCCAGTGACAAAGCGCGCCACGATAAACATGCCAATATGAACCGACCCGGCCTGCAGACCTCCTCCGATGACGTTGATCAAGGCAGCGAGTACCATTGACTTCTGACGTCCATGGGACTCGCAGATGAAGCCCACAAAGAGGGAGCCGAAGATGGCGCCGGCAGAGAAGAGACCAAAGACCGTGCCAATCATCTGATTGCTGTATTTATAGAGATCTGCTTGCGTAGAGTCTGTGGTCAGGCCCATGTAAGCGTACCAGGAGGGCTGACCGACCGTAGTCGATATGATACTAAAGTCATAGCCATAGGACACGCTTCCCAGAACAAGAGAAAAGATAATCTATGCGGGCTGGTGTGAGTATATGCAACTTCTGGGGAGGCTCCATCAAGACTCATCTTACAGAGATATTCGTCCACGAAAGCTTCATGGCCGCCATTGTTGCTAGAGGTTGAGACAGAGAAGGGCGAATTTATGAAGTTGAAAAGGTTGATTTTCCACAGCTAGTATTTTTGTGAAGTCGGCATCTTGGGGGTTCTTATAGACAAGTATTTGACTTCATGTTGCCTTGCAATGTTTTAACTTATATGTACAATCTTTCCTGCGTCTCTTTGCTTCGTCTATCTATGATACGTCTATCTTTGCTCATCTATCTTTGCTCATCTATCTTGTTCATCTATCTTTGCTCATCTATCTTTGTTTTGTCTATCTTGCTTTGTCCATCTTCACATTGTCTATCTTCACTTTGTCTATCACTTTATCACCTTTCCCGTTGCATCACATGGCCGAAGACGCAACATCTGATAGCGCCATCAAAAGAGCTGCTCGCAGACTGTCCGAAGCTAGACAGTAACACTCAGAGCACCATCGTTAGTCGGAACGCGAGCTGCATATCTATTCACTAGGTTTTCTAAAAATCTCCGCCACATACGTAGGTAAAGGGCAACATACAGTTCTCAATATGTTCAGAAGTAGACAGGGCTGTCAAAATCAATACGCCATTGGCTAAGTTAATATGGGTCTTGCTCGCTGAGAACATCTGGTGTAAGTGCCGGGAACCTGATACCCGGATTACGGCAGCTAGCCTGGGATGATCAGCCCGTCCACGATTGGAGTATCAAAACAACCGGCAATGATTATTTATGGTGTCGTCTAGAAATGACATAATCAAGTAATCTGGAAATTTGGCATCCGGATTGCTTCACCATGATCTGTACTTGATCTGCGATCAGGGACCTCATTAAGTCTGCGATCAACGTGTTGGATAAGGCTTAATAACTGCTGGCTAATAAATTTCCGGATAGCAAGTATGAGCACTCTCTATCTTCAGCCGTCAGTCTGAGGCAACCGGATGGTAATATTTTGACTCAGCAATGTGAAGTAGCAATTCAGCGAACGTCGACAGAGTATAAAATATGCAGTCAGGCCGCTTCGTTCAAAGGTATGAGGGACATTGATTTCCACATCAAAACAATTCATTCTATCTGATCAGTTACCATATCTCAGTCATATAACATACATTAAAGGCGCCCAACGTCCAACCAACAACACATTCTCCGATATGTCTACAAGCAAGATTGTCAAGGTGGCCGCCATCCAGGCCGAGCCAGTCTGGAACGATCTCCAGGGCGGTGTGGACAAGGCCGTCGCTCTTATTAAGGAGGCCGCTGGCAACGGTGCCAACGTCATTGGCTTTCCCGAGGTGTTTATTCCCGGGTACCCTTGGTAAGTGTATACCTTTTGCTCTCCTCTTCTCCCTACCTTATAAAAACTAGTCTACTCATACGAAAGCAGGAGCATCTGGGCCAACTCGCCTATTGAGAATGCGTCGTGGATCGACCAGTACTTCCAGAACTCGCTGCAGCGCGAGTCGCCCGAGATGGACCGCATCCGTGATGCAGTGCGCGAGGCCGGCGTATTCATCGTGCTCGGCTATAGCGAGCGTTACCGGGGCACGCTGTACATTGCGCAGTCTTTTATCGATGAGACCGGCACTATTGTGCACCATCGCCGGAAGGTCAAGCCTACCCACGTCGAGCGGGCCATCTACGGCGACGGCCAGGGCGAGTCGCTGAAGTCGGTTGTGCCGTCCATCTTTGGAAACATCGGTGGGCTCAACTGCTGGGAGCACACGCAGACACTTCTGCGCTACTACGAGTACAGCCAGGACCCCGATATCCACGTCTCCAGCTGGCCTCCCGTCTTTCCTAAGCACGTGGCAGCGTGGCCCGGCAACATCACGCCGCGCAACTGCCAGATCTTCTCCCATATGATGTCTATGGAAGGCGCCTGCTTTGTGCTCGTGGCAACACAGATCATGACAGTCGGCAACCATGCCCGGGCCAACGTCGAGGGGTGCGACTATACCGCCAAGTCGGGCGGCGGGTTTAGTATGATCTACTCGCCCTTTGGCGAGGAGCTGGTGGAAGCACTGCCGGCGGATGAGGAGGGTATCTTGTACGCCGTTATCGACCTCGGTGATAAGTACCGGGCGAAGCAGAACCTCGACGTTGTCGGCCATTATTGCCGGCCCGACCAGCTTAGCCTGCGTGTAAACAAAAACGCTGCTACGCCCGTCTTCTTCGCTAACGATCTGTAAAACCTTAAAGATGGCAATATATAGTTTTAGAGATTCGCTATATAGTATACTATATGAGAAATATAACTGAAAAGGTATCCTTTAACCGTTAAAACAACACCTTTTAATCAAGTAAAACTTTGAAGTATATGACTAAATTAATTCATTATAAAAAATATAAAACCATGTAAATATGCAATAAAATAAAAGGCTACAGACCGAGCTGCAGTGGCAATCCATCTGTCGTCCACCTTTAAAAACCAAGTGCCTCATCAAAACGATAACATCTGAGATACTAAAATACTCTATTACAACTGCGGTTGTTAATAAACGTAGACAATAACAGTTTATAAAGTTTGATCAAGTATATGTAAATCATCACCGGCGGAAGGATGGGAAGAAATATGTGTTTTTATTTCCTAGCAGAAATAGGTGTGTTTTTATTTCCTATAAGAAATAGGCGCATTTGTTTACTGGAAGAAATAGGTGTATTTATTCCTAGAATAAATAATACAGGAGCAAGCAATTGAAGACTATCTGAGAAGTTCCCTTTCCTCCCATACTTTATAGGTCGAGCTCAATCATGAAATCCCTAGCACATGGTCGCCACTGGATGTCCGAGCACACCACTTGACCACCAAAGGGACCACATCGCCATTGCAATCAGCAAATTCCCACTCCGTCGCCTCCTCATGAAGGATATCCCCCTCCAACGGCACACACACGTGGGTAATTGTACCATCAGAAGAGTATTCACAGTGCACTATGAGTGTCGCGTGTTCATGGCTCAACCGTGACAGCGCTATTATATCCTGCAGCTCATTCTGGGTCAAGTAGAGTGAAAGTTCCTGCAGAAAACGAAGAGGAATCTCGCTCTGGCAACCTTCTGCATCCTGGAAAGCTTCATCATAGAAAGCCCGGAACTGGCTGTTGGTCAGAAAGAAGCTGGTTGCCGTCACACCATGACTCTGCAGTGCATTGGTTGGTGCAGTCGGCGCGCATCTCATGCCGCGATGGAGTATGATTGAGTCATCGTGGAGAAGAGCATGCCTGTGAAGGAGAGACACGCCGAGCTGGCTTTGAAAATCATATGACAGAAAGACCCGGCCAATCGCTCCGAGATGTTTTCGGTATGGAGGAAGCTGTCTATCGATGGTGGACAGAGTTGCAGAGTTCGTTGGGTATAAAAGCGGAAGATTGCATGTTTTCCCTGCTAAACCACCGACGCCAGTGTTTGTTGTATTTCGATGTAGGTTCCGAGTGGAAACGGCGGATATGTTGACGGAAGCGGTATTGGACTGGCGCATATTGTACAACGAGCAACAGGCATCGTGCTATCGTCTATAGACGGGGGTTGTCAGCATAAAGCAGAGCATGCTTCGGCCGGGATATTATGCCGTCTTGTCATCGACCTTCTTGCTCGCGCCTCTGACGGCACAATGCACCCCCACCGACACGTTCTCACTTTTCTTTTTCACAGTTCCATGTTTTTTTGCCTTTTACTATGACTGTCTATCTATCTAAAACTCTGCATATTTACAGCATCCAAGCACGTGCGTGTGTTCATGCTAAAGCCTTGCCGCTGTGATATCGCGGCACGCGTAGCCTTGGTAGACAGAGTCTGACCGCCTTGTCAAATCCAGTATTGACAGCGGTCCCCTGTCTTGCGTAAAGATATGACTAGAGGCAGAAACGACCTGGCTTTCACTCAGTCCAAGTACCGGTCAATGGCTGCATACTTCTTCCGAGAGAGCTCCCGAGAGTGGCCGAATGTCTAGCCGTTGATATACATCGGCCACTATCTAGACTGTGCTTGTGGATTGGAGAAAGAGCGGTAAGGCGATATCTATCAACGGCAAGCCGTGCAGCAAGCCGTCTTGGGTGCAGAATGTAGTGCAGAATGTAGTGCAGAACGCAGATGATGCAGAAGAACCATTCAATCAGGCCATAGCCCCAGTATCAAATTGCCGTACCTTATCACGACATCTGTCTTTTTGAGTTGTTACTTTTGCAAATCATATTCTGCTGGTTTGCAGCTACCGGAATGCGGTCCCGAACTCAGGGATGCCGTTGCTACCTTTGCTCCCATTGCTTGCCTCGCCAAGACGTGTCATTTTTACCAGCGTTGCATCCGACAGGCTAGACTGATAGACAAGCCAACAAACAAACCGAAAGACTGAGACTGATAGACTGATAGACTGATAGACAGACCAATATCCTTATCAAAGAAGATCAACACCGATTGACTTGATTCTTGTTGACTGAAACGTGCATGCATACTTGCCGCTAGAAAACAGCTGCATACACGATATACACCAGCTCAACAAGGTAGGAGTCCCCTTACCCTGTCAGTAATCCCAAACGGGCATCCTCCGTCGGAACGGATGTGTAGATGCTATTAATCACAGGCAGATCGAATGCCAGTAGATAGGGCATCCAAACATGACTGGCTTGTTTTGGACTCTTCTCTGCTCTGCAGCTCGGACGCAAATGGGAAAGTCGAGATATGTTCCGTCATATACCGTCTAGGCCTGCATTCTCCCCACTTGCATGCGGTCCAAACTATGCCTAAGATGGTTCTTGTTTTGTTGTTGTATCTCTGCTGTGGGCTGTGTTGTCTTTTATGTGCCTATTGTTGTCTCGCTGGGGTCCCATCCTTGTCTAGCATCACAATGTAGCTATCAATATCACGACGGGCCAATCTGTTTTGCGTCTATAGACCCCCCACCAAAGTCGACAAATCTTTGGGCGTAGAGGTAGAGAAGACACGGCAAGAGATATGCCGTGGATCTATAGACACTTTCTAGAGACTAGCAGCATTCACTACCAGTCTTCCTGACAATTCTGGCCTCTACTCAGCCAGTGCCTGCTTCGCTGTGGGAGAGCCTTTGACTGGCTCAACTACATATCTCTGTTCCAGATTGCATACAGCTTTTACATAAATCTCATCTATACTCTATCATTATAAAGAAAGATATATCACATCTATATAGTCCTGTCATAACCTCCCGTCTTTTCACGACTACCCCTTCTACTCATCTACATATTTAAAAAGTCATCTCCCACGCAGATATATTACACATACCTGTCTGCTCGAACTGTCGCATATCGACTATATCATCCCACGCCGCTAGTTTCTTTCGTATTTACAAAAGGAAGAAAACAAAGCAAACAAAAAGGAAACAAAATGGCGCCCTCGGCCTTGGTCCAAGACGCTCCCACGCACCATCCCACGCCCTCCAAGCTGGCAACTGTCAACGCCTCTGTTCTGCATGGCCCCCGCGATTTACGATTGGTAAGTGCTTCGGGATCTGTTTCAAATGTTGTGAAATGGTATTTATACTTGGCTTCCCCGACGTTATTTATCCACGTGGCTCTGTTACACAGATCATGCCACGTGGGATGCGATCTGTATCTGTATCTTTTGAAATATGACAGCTGGATCGTGCCTTCCTATTTTGGCCGCTTTGGCAGTGTTCCTCCGACTGTAATAAATAGCTGCTGACATAACAGGAAATAAGAGACATTAGCGATCCCGGAACGGGCGAGGTTCAGGTCGCCATCAAGGCAACGGGCATTTGCGGCTCCGACGTGTCGTACTACAAAAAGTTTGCCAATGGCGACCTCTGCGCATGCATGCCGCTGTCTCTCGGCCACGAGTCGGCCGGTGTTGTTGTCGCCGTCGGCCTGTCGGTGGGCGGTCTCAAGGTGGGCGACCGTGTTGCCCTTGAAGTCGGCGTGCCCTGCGGCAGCTGTTCTATCTGCAGAAAAGGCCGCTACAACCTGTGCAAGCAGATGCGCTTTCGCAGCAGCGCCAAGAGCGTGCCGCACTACCAGGGCACTCTACAAGAACGCATAAACCACCCGGCCAAATGGTGCCACAAGCTGCCGGACCACGTGTCGTTTCACGCGGCGGCTCTGCTGGAACCGCTATCGGTGGCTCTGCACTCGGTCAACCGCGCGAGTCCGATGCTGCCCGGGTCGACAGCGCTGGTGATTGGTGCCGGCACAGTCGGGCTGCTGACGGCCGCAGTTGCGCGCAGTGCCGGCTGCTCCGATGTGACTATCACCGACGTCGACCCGGGACGGGTCCAGTATGCACTGTCCAAGGGATTTGCAACACACGGCCACGTCACCACAGTAAAGAGCCCAGCGGCAGTACCTGCTACAATCCCGACAGCACTTTTCCCGCTGCCTCTTTCGGCACCATGCACGTCCAGTTCAGGCACGACAACACCGTCAGAGCACAGCTCTGGCACAACTACACCAGCCAGCGTGTTGTCCAGTGTCACTTCTGCTTCTAGCGTCACTGCCGCTTCTCCAAGCTTTGCCGTCCAGCTCGAGTCGGCCAAGAGTCTTGCTCTCGAGCTGCAGACACTCACAGCACCCCTTCCTATGGATAGCGATTTTGAAGACGAGGACGACGACGGCGAGAACGTCGGCTTTGACGTTACTTTTGAGTGCACGGGAAAGGAAACGTGCATGCACACAGGCCTCTATGCAACAAAGCCGGGCGGCAAGCTGATTATGGTCGGCATGGGCACGCCTATCCAGATGCTGCCCATGTCTGTTGCCCATCTGCGCGAGATTGACATCCTCGGCATCTTCCGATATGCCAACACCTATGCGGCCGGTATCCGTCTGCTGAGCTCGGGCAGCGTTCCGAATCTTGACGATATGGTGACACATCGGTACAAGGGACTGGCTGCGGCCAAGGGTGCGTTTGAGCTGGCTGGCCGTACAGCCGATGACGAAGGCAACCTCGTGATCAAGGTTGTCATCGAGGCTGAGTAGTGTAATTTTGGTGTTTTGGTTTGGCTTATTTGGCGACCTGTCTTTTTATCTTTTTTATTATCATTTAAATTAATAGTCGCTTAATACACTTTTGAGAACATACATTGGCAAGAGTAGCAAAGCATATGCAGGGTATTTTTAGTTCCAGTGTAGTGATTATTTGTGAATTGTCCAAGATTCAGTACATAGGTCGCGAGACCAAGCATTACCCTTCTCCTGACGAGGACCATAACCTATGAGCACACAACGCGACACAAGTAAAAATAAACCATATATGCCTACCTGACGCAAGGCATCGAAGATAAAAACAAAAAAGTGCAACAAAATCAACAAAAAAAAAACGTACAGCAGAGGGTATTCGCTGGTCGTCACCGACCCAACTACTAATCCGCCGATTACTGGTTTAACTAGGGGAGAGCGGACGGGATCCCGTGCTTTCCAGTATCTATGGCCGTACGTGAAGGAAGTGGCAGTAAGTAGAGTATATATTGTAGCGGTCTGCTAGACGTCTGGTTGATTTTCTTTTCAAAAGAAAAGAATATATGAACATAAGAATCAAAAATGAAGATGGAGAAAATAGTATGATAAAATATAGATAAATTCTAAAGGCTCGCCATGGGTTATCGTACAATGTAAAGACGGATAGTGCAAGACAACAGAAAAGAAGGAAAGGACAAGACAAGAGATAGCCGATAGTAAGGAACATATGAAATGGTACATGCAATGCTGGTGAGAAAGCAACCAAGGAAACAGGAACAATGACAGAAAGAAGAAAAAGAAAGCTATGCAAATACAAAGGAAATTGTGTCGTTAATGATAGTCTCTGAATATGTTTTACAGCTGCAGCACAGAAAGACGGTGGGCAACGGCTACTCGCGCTTGTCGACAACCTCTTTCAGCGCGCGTAGCTTCTCCTCCGTCACCCGGATCGCCTCGCGGATCTCGCGTTCGTCCATCCGCTCTTCACGCAGCTTTTCCTCCACACTGCGCTCCACGTGCTTGTGCTGCTGGTACTGCTTCTTTGCTGACGAAGATGCCGACGACGACTCGTGATCGTGCTTGCCAAGACGGTCGAGGCCAACACGCTCTTCGAGCCAGTCCCAGAGCTCGCTCTCTTCACGCCGCCACATCTCGTCGTACGCCGCCAACCGGTCGGGGTAGTAGTTGCGGTCCGAAACGAACGGCCGGCGCGGGCCACCCACACCGAGGCCACCATTAGGAGACCCGACACCGTTGCCGGCATTGCCGCCGCGGAAGCCAAACCAGGACGCAACCAGCAGGCCAACCAGCAGGCCGTACATGACGTTGCCCGTCAGCAAAGGCTGGACGATGTCGGCGGCCGAGCCCAGGATGCCGTGCAGCGGCTCAAGCAGGCCCCAGTCCGACTTGGTCGACGATCCCTTGCGAGTAGATCCGGCGATGGCCCTGTCAGAGTCGCTTGCAATGCCACCCGAGGCCTGGGCCGTCTTGCCCTTGCGGCCCTTTTTGCCGTGTGCAGTCTTGCCGCCAGCACCAGCACTGCCCTTGGCAAGGCCGGTGCCGGCACGCGACCGAGACGACAGCGCCTCCTTAAGACCTGCAAAAAGATCTCGGCCGTACTGGGCCTGGCCCTCGTTGGCAGCCTTTTCGATGGGGACTTTAATCCAGCTCTTGCCGGTCCATTCCGTCGTGCAGTTCATCTGCACGCGTGTGCCGTTGCCCTCGCCCCATGACAAGCAGTACTTTGTTTTGACAGTAAATATGTTGCCGTTGGGCACGTCGGGGTTCTGGGTGGAGCACAGAATGTGGATGGCCTTTTCGAAATCGAGCACTTCAATCTGCTCGGTGACGATACACTTAGTCTGCTTGGGGCCGATGCTGGCGTTGAGTGGCTTGATGTATGAGAATGTGCGCGTCTTGTTGTCCGGGCCCAAGCCCTTCTTCTCTCCCATCTGTATATCGAAACACTTCTGGTCATTACTCAACCACTTGGGCATGAAGTTGACAGAAGCGTTGCCAAACATGTAGCTGAACACCTTGCCCAGTGGTGCTGGAATGACCTCGTCCGCCAGGATTTTGTCGTAATGCGAGCCAGAATCGCCGCAGTCGGTCGGTGCGTGTGTGGTAGGGCCGGGGAAATCGACGGCGCCGGCCGCACCGGCAGCTGCTGGTGCATCCTTGGGCTTGTCGGAACCGGCTCCATTGGCACCGCCACTGGCGCCCCCAGCACCTGCACCGCCCGTTGCAGCAGCACCAGACACCTTGCGCGTCACGACCTTTTCGGGCTCCGCATCACCTGCACCGCCACCATGGCCGCCGCTGCCGCCGCTGCCGCCATTGCTGTTCGGCTCAGAGTTTTGTGCTGCGTCGTTGAAGTCGTCTTCGTCGTCGTCTTCGTCATACACATCGTTGGAGTCGTCGTCGCTCTCTTCGTCCGACTCGGATGCGCTGTGACTAGCTCCGGACGCTACCTCGTCATCGGCGTTTTCGATCTTTTCCGTCTTGTCACCGCCTGTCTCGTCAATGTGTACGCCATTAACAGAGCTCTGCAGGCTCGGGTGGCCGAGCTTCCAGATCTTGACAATCAGGTCGTACGTTGAGTCACGGCTAGCAAAACTAGCAAATATATGCTTGGCGTGCAGTGTCGAAATCATAAGACCGTTCTTGAACACAAGTGCGGTGCTGCGCTTCTCGACCGAAACAATCTCGTCAAAGCTCATGACAAGTGTTGTCACCCAGCCCAGGATATTGCTGCTGAAGCACAGGTGGCCTTCTGACACGTAGATGCGGCCGTGCGCCAGAATCTCGCGCTGCAGCGCACAGCTGTAGTCTTCAATGAGATAGTCGTCATCGGGCACGCTCTTGAACAGATTGTGGAAGTCACGGTTCCGCTTCTTACTAGCGACAGCGAAACCAGTCAGTTTAGGCGTGCTGCCGTTGGCAGCAGGGTGTGCGACAGAAGCATTTGCAGCGGCAATGGCGGCCGCAATAGTTCCGCCAGACACTGCTGAGCTTCCACGGGTCCGGTGGTGGCGGCCAATAGCACTTCTAATGCTGCCGGTACGCTGGATCTGGTCGGGCTGCTTGTCGCCATAAAGGCTCGTGTTGGGCGGTGTATCGTGGCCTGCAAAATCAGATACAGAGCCGGGACGGCCGCCTCCTCCTGCAGGAAAACTGCGCTCGCTGCCTTGGTCAAAAGACTCGGGTGCCGCATGGAAGGATGAGCTGTCTGCAGGGGCAGAATCGGACCGGTTTCGTGATTCAGTCGAGACTTCGCCCACTCTCTGTGCGCCCAATACGGGAGATGGTGAACCCATTGTGGCGGTGTTGGAAGATGCAAGGGCGGAAGAAAGCGCGGCTACAGCTGGCGAGCTACTGGGACCGTCAGAGGTGGAAGGCTGGTCGCCAATTCCAAGATGACTCAAACTGAGATCGCCTTGGCCGAGTGTCTTGATTGCCGGTTCTTTAGAGTCGGCGGACTCGGCAGATACAAGAGATGGTTCAAGGCTTGATTCGACCTGAACGGCGTCGTCTTCCTTTTGTGGGTGTGTTTGTGAGTGGTCGTCGTCGGCACCTGTTGTGCTGGAAGCGGACTTGTCGTCTTGGTCTTTGCTCTTTTTGCCGCCAGTGTTGCTCCAAGGCGTTATGGTATTGCTCAAGCTGTTTGTGGCGTTTTGGGCAGCAGAGATGACAGAAGAAAAAAAACCGCTAGCCGAGGGGGTGTTGGAGCCGTTGGGGCCGTTCTCGGGAGTGGGTGTGAGAGGAGCGAGGGTGAAGTTGGAAAGCTTGCTAGGTACAAGGGAAGCAGAACCGGCGCGACTGCGTCGTTGTGCGAGCATGCTACTACTCGGCGAATTGGGTGAAGAGCCTCCTAATTGACTGTGGCTGCCAGGATCACGGGATGAGGCAGCAGCAGTCTGTGGGCGCGTGACGTTAGTCGCGCTGAGGAAGCTCGGTTCAGTCGGTGTCGGAGGCGTGTTGACAATGACAGGCGGAGTGTTTTCGGCTGTAGCGGGCGGGGTCTCGGGACGCACAAGAGTGTCAACCTTTTGACCACGAGAGAGCCGGCGGAAGCGCTCAGTGGGAGCTACTTTGGTCGTGTCAGGCTGGTGGGCGGGGGCATCAGGCACAGCTGCTGTCGTTTGAGCCGATGGGGCTGGAGCCTCGTCAAGAATCGAAGGAAAAGCGGTGTTGGCGTCACCGGAATCGTCGGGACGGGGCCGCTCGGGGCTGTGGCTGTCAACACTGGCAAGACTGGTAGCAGAAGTCTTCTTCTTGAAGACGTTGCGAAAGCGGCCGGCGGGGGAATGGGCGCGGTTGTTTTTGTTTTTGGAGGTAGGCGGCGCGAGGCCCGTCTTGCTGGTAGTCAGAGAAGGGATGGGGGAGTCCAGGTTGGACGAAGACTTTCGCGAGAGGGATTGAGTTGACTGTGTAGAGTTGGAAGACTCGGGGTGGAATGTAGATGCGCGCGAGAGGCGGTCAATGTCGTCGGAAGCAGGAACGGCGGCTGGAGTCCGGATATCCTGGAGATGCTCGGCTTGGACTAGTGGCGATGACGTCGTGAGGTAGCCAATCTGCGAAGGGTGCGTTGAGATGGTTCTGGGGCGTTGCAAGCTGGAACGTTAGAACATTGACAGAGTGATGAGGTGGAAATAGTAACGACAGTAGAGAGTAGAGAGTAGAAAGGCTGTCAGATTTGGATGTGGTGGTTGTGGGAGTGAGACGGAAATGGAGGGGAGATACAAAATGCAAAAAGAAAAAGAAAAAGGATAGTGTAGTACAGTGAGAAAGAGGGAATAGGGAATAGAGAAAACAGGCGTTGACACCGCCGGGGCGCAGTTGGAGCTAGGCAATGCGAGAAGCAGAATGATGCCGAATGGGGGACGGCTAAAGCCAGATGGGAGGAGAGATGACGAGGACTTCGGTGCTGACTAAGCTGCACAGTTGACAAAATACGCCGAGAATCGAAAAACGAAAACTGAGCAACAAAACCAAGTAAATGCAGCAGAAAGACCGCAGTAGTACAAGGCGATCAAGCCAAGAGCTTTACATAGTATGTATGGTATGCAGCAGCACAAAGAAAGCGATCTGATGCCGATGCAGCTGCAGGTGTGTGGAAGTGGGAGTGGGAGAGGTGACGAGGTGAGACAAGGGCATAGGCTAAGCTAGAGGAGCGCTGGATGCAGCAGCAGCCACTGAAGCAGCTGAGGTGGGACAGGAGTGTTTAGAATGTCTGACGGCGAAAGAGAATGTGGCAAAAAGGAGGACAACACTGAGCGTGGGCGACGAGCAAAGGGCACGTACTCGTACGTCGTAATGGAAGAGCTAGAAGCTCCACGGATCCACCGAAACAAAGAGGGAACGGGAAGCGGGAAATGGCCGCAGGACGCAGTTCGGTGTGAAGAGCTGGAAAGGGTCAAGAGCTGAGGGGGACGGCGTACATATTTGTAGCGCAGAGTAGTGGTGTACTTTGCTGCAGAATACGAATATGAATGCGAAAAGTCGCGATGGGCAAGGGCATGAATGCGAGGTGGGATAAGAAATGAAGCGATCGAGGCAGCGAAATAGATGAAACAGAGGGCAAGCGGGCAGAACGGATAAAGAACGGATAATGCTCATAACAAAAGATGGAAGCCTAGACTGCTGCCAGAACTTACAGGTCGTCGTCGGACCGGCCACTGTCGTCCTCCTCGGCGGCAGCGGCGTCGCGTCTGTGGGTGCGGCCCCGGAGCATGTCCTTGAGGCTGTCCTTGTCGGTGGTAGACGAGAGAGAGGACGAGCTCGTGTGGCTCGTTGGGTGTTGTTGTTGATGGGGTAGATGGGATTGATGGGGTTGCTGTTGCTGTTGCTGTCGAGGTTGCTGTTGCGGATGCTTCTCCAGTGCCTGCTGGCTTGACCGTTTCCAGCGCCGCGAGCCAGTGATCGACCTGGGCAGAAGCTTGTCCTGGATCTTATCCTGGAGCTTGACAAGACCGGCCGAAGCCGAAACTGACGTTGGTGACAAGGGCGATGAGTGCAGGTCGTCGGCGAATGATGCCTTTCTGCCGGCAGACGTGATGGTGGTGGTGGTTTTACCGATAACAGGGCCGGAGTCCATGTGGTACAGACGGGAGGGCAGGCGGAGGTGGGTATTTAGAGAAGCACAGGCAAAAGAGTCTACTATGTCGTAGCGTAATGTGTAGAGGCGATCGTCGTGTGCCTCGTGATGCCTTGTTGCCTCTGGGTTGTCAGCAGTGGGGAGTACTTGTGAGCAGACAAAGAACGGCTCCAGGTACAGTACTATTACAGCTCGAAATGTAGATTGGCTATGAGTACAGTGGGTGTGCTCTAGACCAATTGGTAGCCGTACAGGTTGGAGCTTCGTTAGGAGTAATTGTCGCAGATGGAATAAGAAAAAGAAAAGGAAAATAACGGCCGGCGGGACGGCGCAGCAGGGAAACCCGTCTGTCGAGAATAGAAACTGGAGACGCAAGCTGGTCTGGACTTGGAATCCAATGGTACTCGAGCCGTGCAAGTGGATGTCGTCTGCGGCTCTAGTGCTTTGCTTGCTGATGTTAATGTGTTTCTGTCTTGGTTTATCGTCTTCTGTTCTTCTTGTAGTCGTCGCCTATTTTTGGTTCGAGTGATCGCTCTCGGGTTCGGTGCTGGAGATTCAAGTTGACCGTTGCGCTCAGTACATAGTACAGTGTAAGATTCTTGTAGTTAGTAATACACAGCGACTCCGTACGAGCTTCTTCTTTTTCGTATTCTCCGGGGTCTTGGCGGTATGGGTCGGCGTAAATATAGCAGCCACCAGGCAACTAGATAATGCTGGAGAATGTAACCGCGCTGCCTGAACGAGATCGATAATGAGAAGAGTATCAGCACTGCATCAGCAAATGGGCAAGCGCGAAGAAGATGCAACGGAAAGGAGACAGGAGAAGAGAAGACGATCGCGGGGTGAAGCACGAGATGAGGGTGGAGAGTATGAGATGAGGTCAGGAACAGAATAGAAAAAGGGAGGCGGCAGTCGCGCACGAGACGGCAATACACAATACGTGATCGGCAAAGGGCAGTTTGCTTGAGCTTGATTGCTCGTTGTGAGAGGTGTGAAGGATGGCAGGGAGAAGAGAGAATGAAGCAAAAAATGCTGCAGCAAAAGAGGTCAAAACGCGATGGCGATAGTACGTAAGCCAATGTCTGTCTCGAGGAAGGCGCCCCTTTGGTCCTTCCCTTTTGATCGAACATTCTATTAATTTTCCATTTCCATCCACATTATATCTTGTGGTGGTCGCACTTTCCCTTATCACTCCTCAACATTCTACAACAACAATACACCATCTAGCGTATCGCCTCCGAAGCTTGTGCAATAACGTAGACTTTTGCGTCTGCGATATCCCACTTCACAAAGAGCCAGATGTTCAAAATGCAACGAGGCTCGAGAATGAGAAAGAAAAAGGCCAAACAGGGGTCGCCCCAAAGTCAAGTCGAAACAAGCGCCAAGAGCAAGCAGAACCAGAAGGCGCACATCACTATCCAGGGATGGAAGGAGCGTTGAAATCGTTACGGGGAAAGGGCGATGGACAGACAGTGGCCGATACTACAGACTATCTAATGCTATGTACAAAACAAAAGGGCTCTTCTATTGCAAGGCCTGGCCATCAGAACGAAACAAAAGGCACAGCAAGGCACAGTCGGAACAAAAGATGCGACGACAGCGAACTCTCGCAATGTAGAGATGGGATAATACTCCGTAAAATGTCTCCGTAAAACATGCTAGAAGTCAGCTAGAATACAGCTAACTGCAGAGGTGTTCTTAGTAGTGGGGTCAAACATCACGCACTGTGCTTCGCATGGGCAACTGATCATAATGACTGTGTATACACTGTGCTTAGTCACTGTTTCTCTCGCTACTCCACAATTCTGCCCTATGGATGGGGAAGTGCTCAGCTATCAGCTGGTTACCCGCCACCAGCATCCTGACATCGTCATCGCCATCCAGCGATACTCAAGTCGAAATCGAAAGCAAAACAGTAACCGACTTGGCAGCGAGATACAATACCCATACGTCGTACCACTACTTGATGCATCCATCATGGAAGCATCGCCGGTAGTCAAGGTAAGTAAACTAGCAGCCCGTCTCTTTCGCTTTCATTTCGTCACCAGATCCTTCCGACTAACAACTACCCTCCAGGCCCACGACCATGCCCGCGAGGCATCAACTGCAACGCAGGGGTCCGATCTGGCTGCCGCTGTGACCGAGCATGCTCTTGCAGCGGGCGAGTTCGCTACGGCCGCAGGCGATACCGCGAGCGCCGAAGCTCTGCGTACCCTGCGGCTCCTCGAGCACCACCACCAGCGGCTGTCGCACATACTACGAGTGTCCCTCGAGCGCAAGGATGCCGAGGAAGCCAGACTAAAGGAAGCAGAGGAGGCGGAATCGGCTGCGGCTGCACAAACCGAAAAGAACGGACAGAACGGACAGAACGGACAGAACGGACAGAGCGAGAACGAACTGTCGGAAAAGGGCATCGAAAACGACAAGCCTGCACCACTCGGCTCGGCCACGACAACGACATCTTTATCGGGTGTGGTGACACGCGGCGAGTTTGCAGGCGGAAACGACGGCGCCGCAGCTGCAGCGCCAACCGGCGATAGTCCACTGAGCAAACTGCGGAATGCGGCTGCCGCAGCAAAGCAGAAACAGGATGGGCAGGCTGGGCAAACGGCACCGTCTTCTCCGCCATCTCAGCAGCTGCAGCAAGCACAAAAGAATCCAAACCGCCGCTACCCACCTGCGCGCGAGCTGACGTCTTCGATCGCCAACAACCTAGCATCAAAACGCGGCATCCGCGGGAACGGTTCACCCGGCCCCGCAGCCACGGCCAGCACCACAACCACAGCGTCAGCTCGCCAAAGCCAGCGCGGTCAGCCAGCTGCACCAAGTGTATCCAACGACCTGGCTCCCGGAAGCCTTGGCGGGTCGCCCGGTCGGGGCTCGCGCGCGCAGATGCAGAATGTCCTCTCTCAACAACAACAAGCCAAGCCAAGCTGGGTTCCGCCCGCCCTCGCAGCACAGACACCGTCTTCACAACAGCAACAGCCTCACCAAATGTACGTGGGCACCGATGCCGACGATACCGGTCTAGATGGCGTTGGCAGCGACGGCGAGAACAAGGCGGGTGACGATGGATTCTCTCGGTTCTACAACCGCTTCGGAAGTATCATCAACCGCCTGTCGGCGCCTCTTGCCTTTGCCGGTCTGCCCCTTGTAGCAGAAGAGCCGGTCGAGGAGGAGCCGCCCAAACCAGTGACACAAGCCCCCAAGTCACAGCCAAAGGGGAAGGAAAACCAGCGCGCCCCGTCGCGGTCCCATGCCACGTCGCAGCTGTCCAATATTGCCGCGTCGGCGTATAGCTACTACAACAGCTACGGCGGTGCTGGCGGCACGGATCCCGATCTGTCGCAAATCTACTCGCACGCAGCTCTCCGCGCGATCGGCGCAGGTGGCAGCAACCCCAACGACTCGTTTTACGTGGTGCCCAAGACAGGCCATACCGCGTCGTATGCCAACATTCTAAGTTTTGACCAAAAGGAGAAGCGGCGCATGGCGGCGTCGGTGCACGGCGATGACATGTCAGAGGTTGGAGTCTTTGGCAGGAACAGAGGTGCAGCCGCGGCCACCGATGCGGCTATCCCAGAAGAGGCAGAAGAAGAAGAGCACGACGACTTTGTCGATGCCAAAGAGCGGCCGTTGTCTCAGGAACAGCCCCATCTGGGTCAAAAAGGCTCACGCAACCGGATGCACGGCGGCGGCGCCCCTGACCATGTCCTGGAAGAACTCTACACCGAGAACCAAGGCCTCAAAGACATGCTGGATAAGCTGAGCCGACGGCTGCACGCATTCGAGGCAAGCGCGCAGTCGTCGCACATGGCGCTGCAGGAGAGCATGCGGTTCATGCGGCCTGGGTCGCCGAGTAGCGAGAGCAGAGGCAACAATCTGTCTGCATCTGCGTCGTTAATGACCCCGGCAGCGGCGGCGGCGGCGGCGGCGTCAGCATCAGCAGCAGCCTCTCTGACAGCCAACCACGGCGCGGTCAGCCTTAACATCGACGATGGAATGAGCAGCGAGGTGGCCATCTACAAGAACATGGAAGACGAGCTGGCACGCGTCATGGCCAAGCTGGATGTGTCGGAGCGCGAGCGCGCACACCAGGAGAAGACGCTGCAAAAGTACCGGGAGAAATGGGAGAAGCTCAAAGCCGGGGCCAAAGCACGTCGCGAGGCGCAGCCTCAATAGTTGGCACATAGTATTACAATCTAAAGCATGTTTCACTTGGTACATTAATATTTGAAAGACAAAGTAAGGAAAAAAGAAAAGGGATATCATTATCATAATTGTCGCGGCTGTTAGTTAGACCGTGGCCAACCCCAAAGGAGGCAGCTTTGTGCTGGATGCCCATGCAGTGACACTCCGCAGTGCCACGGACAAGAAGCCGAGCGTCTCACGGTCGATATCATACACTTCCCACCACGGCCCAGCCGCTGATGGCAGTCGTGACTGCAGACCCAGATCGCACGCGGCATTGTAGAGCGCGGCGACGGCCAGCTCGTACGGCTGGTGCGTGATGTAGAGCAGCTGCGGTGACAGCAGCGCCGTGTTGAGATAGGCGACCATGCGCGTGGCCATCGGGCTATTGGGCGGCTGGTTGAGGAAGCCGAGAGCCTGCAGGTAGGTGATGGCGAGGGGGTGCGGCAGGGCGACATGCGTGTCAAAGGCGAGGGCTGTGAGCAAGCGGTTTTCGCAGGCCAAGACGTGTGTGTGGAAGTTGCTGTACTCTGTGTCGGTGGATGTTTCTCTTTCTCTTTCCTTGTTGTCCAAATTGGCATCCGCCACCGCCAGGTAGTGGTAGACGTTGGCGACGTCGCGTGCAGACCGGGGCACGGGTCCTGTTTTGGCGACGAGGTAGACGGCCGCGGCCGAGACGTGGCGGTAGCTGGGTCCTGTGGCGCTGCGTCGCATGGAATCAACCTCGAACCCCGGCTCTAGTAGCCAGTATCGTGCGAGCAGGATATTGGCGCGTGCTGTCGTGGACTGCGACAGCTCGAGGAGGAGGCCGGCGGCCTGGGTGAGGCGCTGGACGGCGAAGAAGACGGCGTCGAGGTGGTCGTCTGGTACTGTAGACGCCTCGCCTAGCTGGTCCAGTAGGAGAGAGGACCGTTCCCGGCATCGGCTCAGCTGGGCCACCGTAGCCAGCGGGTTGGTGAGATGGAGATGGGACATGGTGATGTGGTGATGTAAAGTTGTTTATTACCTAAAATTTGCAAGCTGAAAGCTATTCTGTACTACAGGCTGTACTACGCGCTAGAGCAAAGTGCTGTGTAGTGCTAATAGTGGAGACGTGCCAGGCCACCCAGCCACAGCACTGCGGACAAAACGACCCGGTGGGCGTCAGACAGGACATCGTCTCCAAGAGCAGATGACGTCGTCAATCGTAAAACGGAGTATTAGATCTGCTACTCCGCAGTTCTAGATCCCAGGTTCTCCAGTCAACATTGTTCGGACAGGCTGGCAATTGATGCAGTAGAGTTTATCTAGTAGATATCATTACGATTTACACAGTCAATTGAGGTCAATTGAAGCAACTGGGCAGTCGGGCATGCTCCTTCCCAGAAAAGCCCATGCTCGCTCGGCCAACCGTTCCTTCCTCCAGAGCTCAGCTTGGTAGATAAGCTGGATAAGATACAAATGCCTCGACCCAAACCGTAGATGTCTCACCAGAGACGACGGAAGAGGCAACTTCTTGGGCCATTCGTTTTTTTATTTATTTCTTTTACCTAAGAATCTACGAATCTAAGGAAATCTGCACAAAGCTACCAGCCAGTAGCTCTCACTAGCCAGTACTTTGCCGTTCCAAGGTTTCCCTTGTCGGCTGACTATTGGTCATGATCCTCTATTCTGCTGCCTGCCTCGTCATTGTGTAAAGTGCTCCGGTCGTACCTTCCCCGCATCGAGATCGTATAAGTCTCCCTTGTTTGGCATATACTCCCTCTCATCTCATATTCTCTCCCGTCGCTCTTTCCTTTTCTTTCTCACTCTCTACTCTTACTCCTTCCCGTTCATTCACACACTAAAGAAGTAACAACACACCACTCGATTACTAAGATGGCATCGCTGAACCCATTCTCGCGCCGTGAGGAGCGGTCCCGGTCGGAGCTGGCCACGTACCGGGCGCTGTCGCTGGCATCGTATGTCGCCGCCGTCGTCGTGTCCGTCTACTACTCGATCCATGCACCGCACGGCCGCCATGCACACCGCATTGCCAACCAGAACTGGCTGCATCCCACGGCCTTTTCCCTGAACATGCCCATTGTCTACGTCTACTGGTGAGTTTTCTTTTTTTTTTGTTATAAGTATATTGCATAGAGAGTAGTGCTGACAGTCCAGGATCTCCCTGTTTGTCTCGCAGTCGTCGTACCTGGGGAACCTGTTTGCTGCAGCCCACCAGTCCGAGCGTGTGCGCGCCGCCACTGCGGTCGGCTCCCACTTTATCTTAAACAACATCATGCACACCATTTTCGTGCTGTTGTTCACCACGGGCCACTTTTTCTGGGCCGAGGTGGTGCTGGTCATCAACTTTCTCAATCTGTCGTCGCTCTACTTCAGACACCCGCTGGTCTCGCACCCCCGGGCTCTGGTGCACACGCCGGCCGTTGCAGGCCCGCTGGCCTGGACGTTTGTGGCCATCTACTGGAACGGTGCGATCATGGTGCCGCACGCCCACAGCCTGCCGATGCGCGTGCTGGCCAACGTGTTTGTGTGGGCCATTCTGGCATACGGTCTGTTCTTTGTGACCATCTATGCCGACTACAGTATGGGCTTTGCCCTGTCGGTGCTGGCGGCGGCGCTGGGCACTGGCCAGTTCCTGCGGCAGGTGGTTGCGCTGCAGTGGATCTTTGCCTTTGTGGTGATGAGTGTGCTGTTTGTGGCGACGCTGGCGATTGCGCTGCCGTCGTGGGCTGGCCGCGAGCCGCCGACGCTGCTGGCAGTCTCGCGCGACTCTGAGCGGGCTCCCCTGCTGGCTGACTAGGCGACGCTGAATAGTTGGCGCTGACTAGTTGACGCTGACGTAGTCGACGCAGACGTAGTCGAGGGAAATAGACGACATAGTCGTCGTCGAAAGCAAGCTGCGATAAGTAGAACGCCGGCAGCGAGGCAGCCAAGATACTCGATTGAGAGTGGCAAATATGCTCTACAACAAGAAACAGCGGGATTGGATAGCCTACAGAAACATCCTCAAGAATGCAAAGAGGAAGATATACGATAGTTTTTTAATTTGATGAATTTGGATAGATTGAATGAAAGATCAAATATATATGTCGTATAGTGTGGATAGTCAATGCGTTCACACTACATGCGAAAAGCTTTAGTACATCTATAGATAAAGTGAAATTCGTGGAATCCCATCCAGAAATTGGCTTTGATACATTTGTCGAGGCTACTTCACCGCCTAGCCTCGTGGTGTTCAGAAACCTGAGTTCTTAGTGCGGACCTCATTCAACTTGTGTTCTGTCATCTAATTTGTTCATCTTCACAGTCAGCGGCATGTCTTTCAGAGCCCCCCTGGTGCGGGCAACGCGCGCCTACTCTACGTCTACGTCTACGTCTACGTCCGCATCTACAGTCATACCGTTCCCGCTACCATACTATGTGGGCACCGACCTGTGCAGCATCGCGCGCGTCCACGCGCTGCTGCGCAAGAGCCCAGCGCGCTTCATCCGGCGCGTCATGACACCGCGCGAGATTGCCGACCTGCCCTCAGCAGCCACACAGTCGCCAACAGGCGGTTCGTTATCACCACGCGCAATTGTATCACAGCTATCAACTGCAAACGCTCTCCCATCACATCTAGTAGATGGCGCCAGAGAATATAGGATGGATCCAAAAGATGCAAAGGGTTCAAACTATACCAAAGACACGGAAGACACAGAAGGAGGCCCGCTGTGGATGGCCTCGTCATACCTCGCCGGCAGGTTCGCAGCCAAAGAAGCCGCCATCAAGGCGCACCCGCATATCCCGTCACTCACTCTACAGAGTATCCGCATCGCACGCGCACACCTCGAGACAGAGCACCGCAACAACAGCGGGCCGCCTGTTGCATACATCACTCTACCGCCTACAGACGACAGTGCCGAGGGCGGCACGCCAGTCGAGCAAGAGGCTCGTGTTAGCATCAGTCATGACGGACAATATGCAACAGCGGTGTGCGTGGGATTCAAGGCATCATGATACACATAGCATAATCAGAATCATGTTCATGACGAATTTAATAAATGTATAATTATTAGTTTAAGCAATAGCAAGCGAAACGATCTGGATTACCCAGGGATATCTTTTGGCGTTCCAAACGCGTCGAACTCCTCCTCCGAATTGAATACCCATCACCATACGTGTGTGCAAATCATATCCAGCTAATAAGCGAACTGGCAAAACAGCTGGATACGAGAGCAACAGACAATCAAATTAATATTAAGTAAACGTGCTACCGTATGTTGGAGAGCACTTAGTAAATGACCTTCTCGGTCCAGATCGGGGGACGAAGGTTCTCACGATCCCAGGTGATCTTACCCTCCTCAGACAGATCGCTGCCAACGTTGGTCATTTCAATCGTCGTAGTCTGGGCGATTTCCTGAGCCGAAACACCAGCCTGGTCCCGGGGGATCCACAGAAGGGGAGCCTCGGCACCGGCCGAGGGAGGCAGGTATGCCTTGCGCTCAATCTCGGGCGTGTACTGAGCATTGTAGTCAACTTCAGCCGCATCTTGAGGCACAAGCGTGCGCATGTACGAGTAGCTGTCGAACTTCCAGGGCTTGAGGTAACGCTGGAACATGCCTCCAGTCGGCACATCGGCCTCAACAGCGCCAGTGTAACTGCCGTTAGGCTCGACGTGGGCAGCAGGAGCAACAGCCTTCCCGTCGGCACCAATTACCGGGGGGGCGAGGCGGTGAGACTCCTCGGCCAGGAGACTCTGGGGCATGTTGTACAGCATGGGATCCAGGGAGTTCACAACGCTAATGTGGAACAGAATGGTGAAGACAAGGAAGATAATCTGCAGCACCAGCTGGATGACGGCGACAGATGCAGCGTACAGGCCGATCATGCATACCTGCGACAGGTAGACACCAACCATGAGCTGCTTCAGGGCACGGGGGTAAATGAGACCACGAGTGTCGATGTTGGTGTTCGTGACAAACAGAACATTGTAGCGGTAGGCAAAGTAGAAGCAGCACATACCAAGGCAGGCGAAGCCCATCACCAGGGGAGCAATGACCGAGTAGGTAATGGCAATGACTGCAATGTTGGTGTACACGGGAAGAGTGCTGCCCCAGGAGATGGCACTCAGGTTGGACCACTTCTCGTACAGACCACGGGGGGTGCCGGTGATGTACTTGTACATGAGGTGGAAGATGAGGAAACCGACAACCTGCGAGATGACGTTGGCAGCCACCTGCAGACCCTGGACAATGAAGTAAGACATGTAGAAGTTAGAGGCCTTGGGCAGGTTGTTTGCCAGCAGAGTCGTGGCAGAAGACGGCTTATCAACAATCTGCTTGACAACAGCGGTGGCAGCCGACGACAACGTCGTGACCAGGAAGACCTGGATGACCTGGAAGCAGAAGTAGGCGTTCTGGGTGAACAGCTCAACGCGCGAGTTCGAAGGCTCACCAGACAGACGGGCGCAAATTCTCATGATGACGGGAACCAGGGACATCAGAATAGAGAGAGCAACAGAGGGCAGAAGACCAGTGACAAAGCCCATGATGATCTGGGGAATATCCTTGAGCCACGTCAGGAAGGAGATGGACTCGAGGTAGTTGACGTTGCTGATCAGACCGACAACAGCGACGGGGATGGCCCAGAAGATGACAAGAGCGGTGATGAAAGCGAGCACGGCGTAGCGACGCACAACGCGCTGCCACCAGGGAAGGTTGAGAGAGGACCAGACAACGTCAGAGGGGGTGATGCCAATGTAGCGAGCCATCTTCAGGCCTTCATGGTGGGCCAGGGACTGGTAAGCGCTCTCAGCAGCGGCCTGGGTGTTGAATTCGACAAAGACGGAGCCAGTAGTCGTTGCGGCATCGTACTGAGCCTGCTTCTTAGTGATCTCGGGAGACAGACGACCGATCTCGGTACGGCACCAGTCAATAGAGTCGACCTTCTCGCCAATGAGGCCAAGGAAGCCAAGCTTGTGGGTAGGGCGGTCCTTTCTGGGGATGTAACGGGCAGCAACGGAGCCAGAGGCACCAGCCTCAAGAGCGTCGGCGTTCTCCTTAATCTCAGCCTCGCCATTGCCAGCCTTTAGGATCTTGGCGCGTGCCTTGTGGACCTTCTTGATGAGCTTGACCTCGGACTTCTCCAGGCGGAAAGCAGCCTTGTCACGGTTCTCGACGAGCTCATCAAGCTCCTTGGTGTCACGGATAATCCAGACGTTGCGGACGGCCTCGCCAAAGATCTTGCGGATGCAGCGGTCCTCGCGGATGGACTCGGGAACGCTGGTGAACAGAACAGTGCGCGACGACAGGCGCTCGGCGTAGACGGGGCTCAGCAGGAAAGCCTGGCGAAGGTTGATGTAGAAGATCAACTCGCGGAAGATCAGGTACATGACGAAGCCGTAGTAGATCCAAGAGATGAAGAGGTGGGCAAAGTAGCGGTAGCGCTTCTTGAAGGTGGAAGCGTCGACGTTGGCGTAGGACAGAATGTCCAGCTGGGTCTGGCCGCCGCCGCCGGTGGCATTGACGGGGAACAGAACGGGCCAAGTAATGACACAGCCGACGAAAGTGACAATGACGGTCATGCGCAGGAAGCGCAGGAACAGGTAGGCGTCAAGAGACTGGTGCTGCAGGGCGTAGACATCGGGCAGGCTAAAGAATCTTCTATACCAGTTGAACAAGCCCGTGGGAAGCTGCGGGGTGCGCTCGGAGGCCTTCAAGGTGCCCAGGTACGTGCGAGGAGCGTACCAGCGGGGCTGCTTGTGACGCAGGAACAAGAAGATCGAGAAGTAGATGCCAGATGTGATGGCAATCGGTGCCAGGGTCAAGTAGAGACCTGTTTGTTAGCTATGGTGTTGACGACTTGAAGGTCGGCTGAAGTGCATCAGATGTCAACTCACCCTGAAGGGACGACGAAGAGGTGGTCGTGTCGGACATGGCTGCGGTGATCCAGGTGATTGCCCGGCGCAGAAGCTTTCAAAAATTGTCGATTATTGTCGTGATGCGATGTCGAGAGATGACGACTGTCGAGGTTGACTTCGGGATGCCAAGACGGAAACGAATAAGAGAAGAGAAGCCAAAGGAAAAGAAAAACAAAAAGAGAATCGTCCAGGGTTACGGGGTGGAGGTGCGAGGCGGTAGCGATAATAAATACGGAAATGAGGTGGGCTCTAGCTCTCAAGCTACTCGTACTGGAGCAAGTATCAGAGAATTTGTTATGTTTCTCTTTTCTTTGCTTTTTCCCCTTTGGCCTCTTTTTCCTCTTTCTTTCCTGTCGTGTGAGTGGGAATGGAGTGCCGGGATTGTCGTTCAAGAGCAGAGGGGTGTCTCTGTAGTAGACGCAGAGGGCAGAGGGCAAATTGCCAAAATTAAGACACTGGCTCACTGGCACAGGGCCGAAGAAAGAAACTGAATAGTCAAGAAATAACAAGAGAAATAAGGAGACAAAAGGACGGCGAAGTGGGCAGCCGAGCAAAGCAGCAATCCAAGTTGTCGGGCTGCCAACGCAAAACTGCTACTATGTATGTACAGAGTAGATACGTAACTGGGGTGTGAATGGTGGGAATGGAGGGGGGTGCGGTAATGCGAGCTGAATCAAAGTGGCGTAAGTGGTATTGACGTACGGTGTATCGATGGGATGGGGATGGATGGAAAAGTATGGTAACAGTGACGAAGAGAATTCAAGTAAAGCAAAAACAAAGAAAAAAACTCAAGGGGAGAAGAAGACGCAAACAGAGGAGGAAAGGGGATACGAGCCGATGTGGTGACGGAGATATCAAGGGACAACAGCATTGGAAGGCACGCCCTAGATGCGAGTCAACCAGAGGAAGGCGCGATGCAATACAGCATCTACTATGTATTACTGTACGGAGTACATAGTACAGCGTACGTGCAACAGTCGACCGTAGGATGCATGGCAGAGACACGCCGAAATTGAGAGAGTCGCACCTTCCCAGTATCAGTCTCGCAATGGCTCTTGTGACGAGACAACCAGTCACGAAAACACGCCAGCTGCATACTCCGTACTCTGTACTGCTATTCGCGCGCCAGCACGGCAAGCGCGATCGACTGCCAGCTACCCTCTACGGCTACATAGTAGTCCGCTCCTACCGAATTTGTGCAGTTTTTCTATTTTATCTATTTTATCTTTAGTAGTTGTCCTATATATTCTTACAAACATCTTCAGCTGCTGGGGGCCCCCTTGTTGACGCGCTGCGCTACTGTACACTACTCGACGCTACACTCGCGATCGGATTGGAACTGGGTGGAGGGAGAGACCAGTGCTCTCCAAGAGCAAAGGAATCAAAGACCCGAGTTGTGGAGGGTGTGGTGATGTGTAATGCAGCGTATTGGTATCTTGTGTGTTTGTGTGAAGACGAACGACGTGCATAAACAGTTACCCAAAGGGGAAGTGCATTCAAGTCTCGGATTCGAGGCACGGAGAACAAGGCAGGAGCGACGGACAAGCACATGGACTCTGGACTCAACGCTCCTCCTCCCTGTTTACATAGTATATCATCCAAGCAAGGGCTCCTGCCACACGCAAGCATAGACTCCGTAGATGTACAATGGGCTCGTCTCAATCGGGAAACAACATGACAGAGTGACGACAGCAGCAGCAGCACGCCGCAGTAAAACGCAGGGGAAGCACAGAGGGGCACCACAGACACCACACAGCAACGGTGGTAAGACCGTCAGACACGTTCCCCGTAAACATGCACAAAGTGATAGTCGCGTGCGAAGCTCTTTCCGTGGCGAGTGGCATCGATCAAAGCCGAGGTCTAGATGTCAAGAGGGCGATATGTCGAGATCTCATGATGCGTACAGAATACGTCGATGAGCAGTACATGCATGATAGTGAGGATCGGTCACCAATATTGTACTACTTTCGGTATCTACTCCTTTCAAATCAATACTCAAATACATACAAAAGATACCTTCCGGCTGCAAGGAGATACTAGAGTACGTACTCGACCACTGTAAGATGCAGATAGGGTAGCAATATCGGCAGATATAGTGGCAGCTATGACGAAATGGAGGCCGTCGCACCCCTGTCGAGCTGAGACAGCAGAATACTCTGGAGAGGTAGCGGAGGAAATAAACTAAAATAAAAATCAGAAAGCGTGAGCAAGAAAGCGACAGAGGGAGTATGAAGACGAAAAAGGCATGGTTGGCAATCTGTCGGGACAAGTGCGGTGGAGAAAGAGAGAAGAAAGAAGATGGAGATGGTAAGATTAATGAGAGGAGTCTTTAAGAGAAGGGCTGAAATGGATTTATTGCAATTATTGATGCAGCAGTCAGGCCGGCACACTATTTAAGAGTGACTGGTGCAGTATAGATGCAGGAGATGCAGTGGTCAGGCTCTTCGGAGTAAAGAGAGGCAAGCAGAGATGCAAACGGCAATGATGAGATGAAAGACGGTGAGACTAATAGCATCAGTGGCAGCAGCAGATCCAGCAGCAGATCCAACAGAGTAGGAAGACAAGGCCCGATCGTATGTAGACTACATAGTATCACAAGAATGTATAATCGGAGGGAATGCCGTAGGGGAGATAACAGAGTCGAGTATTCACAGAATAATCAAATGATTTCGGACAAAGTGGGCAAATATCATACATAATAGAGATCATTGTCCAGATGGAGCCCTGTGTCTGTGTGTACTCTGTAGATGTGAGCACACTTGACGACATCCACGACTCTTCGAGAAAAAAATCTTTCGAGAATAATCACTCCTACACAGCTGGGTCCAAGGTTGCATTGGTGGCTGGCCGGGCCTGTCTTGGAGCATTTGTTCTGCCTCTTTCAGAAGCATAAGAGCATAGCTAAGAGCCCAGAATGCGACGCGAGTCAGGTTTTTGTGTACCACTGGCAGAGTGCATAACACGAGCTGTATCATATGTGCCGTTCCAGGGACCTAACGTTGCTTTTCAGAATGCGACCGACGTAATAATAGCAGCTGTGATAACATTACGTCAGTGCAGTGAGCGCAGCACATGGGCTTGCGTCGCGGAGGGTTAATGAAGGATTTTCAGCCCCCAAACAAGCTTCATTGACATGTCGGGACGAGGACAAGAAAATAAGGTAGCAGCGAGGAGGATGCATAGCGAAAAGCATATTACAGTACTATGTATGTAATCCGAAAAGTGAAGACAGCAATTGTGTTTGAACTCAATGCAAATTATCCCGACAACCAAACAACAAAATCAAACCTATGTGGAGAGATTACGCGTCGACACCGAGAGCGTACTTTTGCAGCTGCAGCAATCTCTGTCATATTGATTCCGCAGTCTGCAGACGTGAGTGAGACCCAAAGAGCAAAAGACTAAAGAAGAGGAGTGGATGCTTAGAGATTGGATCGACAAGTAGCGCCTAAAATATTTTTATCATTTGGTTTTCGACTTGATTCGGAAATGGACAAAACAAAACATTGGATTATGGTACACACTGCTAGTAGTAAATAGTATTTCTATGTACTATGTAACTCTCTGTTCTGACTTGGACCAGACTGCAGACTGCACACGTCCACAAGGCGAGGCATGATCTACACTGAAATGGTGATGGGCACCAGGGCTGATCAGTGAAAGAGTATTGTTACCATCAGAATACCAACAGAAGACAGAGTACAGAGTAGACAACATATGGATTATGACGAGGCAGGGATGATGGAGTGTACTAACTGTGCTCTGCATGCATTCAATGTGCATTTACACCGTACTATGTACAGAGTATGGGGTTTGATAAGCCCGAGTGAGCAAAGGTCGTTGCGCCCACCTCCGATTTTGAGCCTCACAGGGTTTCAAGTGCCGACCGGGGTGTCTTGATATTCTTCCGACTAATAATGACAATCGGCGCTGATGTGCTGTGATATTGATTTTCAACTTCGCTTCCTTTATTTTTATTTTTATTTTTTTAGCACTAATTCGCTGCTGCATTCAACTTCTGCAATGCGCCAGACCTCATGAGCGGATATCATTGCAGACACGCCTTTGTTGGCTGTGTTGCCCAGCATCTCTTGCTGTTTTCATTCCATCTCGGAGTCAACAATAACAAAAGCATGTGTCGGTACTTTGTTGTGGGCCACATCTCTTTACATTCCGTCTTTAGATATCGCTGGATTTCATTGGGGGCCTTTGGAATATGTTCATTCCTATCCACAAAGGCACCTCTGGAGACTGTAGCGACGTCATCGGTGGCAAGAGGCTGAGAGGCCTCGTACTACGAGGTAGAGAACGGGTTAAACAGCGGATAAGGGGTGCAGTTTCTGCCGGCAGTCGAGGGCTAGCATGTGCTATGGCAGGAAGCCGCTTACTACTCCGTAGACCTAGTCCAGCCGGAGATGCTCATTCATTCTAGTGTAAGCGGAAAACAGAGAGCGCAATGCGTGTCTCGACACGGCAGAGACACGGCAGAGGTGCAGCAAGACCCTGCATAGGATCGTAACAATATCGTTGTGACGTCTAATATAATTGATACGAATCTAATCGATGCCGTGTGCATATCAGCGAGAATACAACCATCCACATTATGGATGGTGTGAGGAAACCGGCCAAGCTGGCCTTGGGGCTGGCAGCAAGCGCGTGCAAAGACCATTGTTTCAAAAAATGAATCGCATCAATCGCATCAATATCATATCATATTAGCATGCTCGTCTTCAGCTTTTGATATCTGTCTATATATATGCTTAGTCATTGGAATAGAGGAAATCGCATCGCGACCCTGTTGCCCTTTGTCACCGCATCGGGTTGTTCTATTGTTGTGTCGAAGGTCAAAGGAACCCCAAAACTACGTCAAAGACGTCAAAATGTTGTTGTGCAGACGTACTGTCAAAGAACTGCTAAAGAAAGGGTCAAGGGTAGGCAAAGTGCTGACAGAGAACAAAGATGACTGGCTGCATTCACTGGCTGTTGGTTGTTGGCGATTTCCTAAAACGGACATATACAACAGCAGCGATGCTCAAAATAGCATCACCGCGTTGATAGATTGTATAGACGGCGCAGTAGAAAGATATAAGAAGTATCGCATTGTTCGCAAGTGATTCTTGTCCAGGATGGAAACAACGTAAACGTTTTGACCTTAGTCGCATCTGCAATATCTCCATCATGACATACGATCCAAACGCTTACCGCGCCGGCTATGTGCCCGCGACCGACTATGCCGTGCCGCACCTGTCGCGCTTCACCATTGCGCACGACGGAGAGTCGCGCATGCTCAAGCACGTCAACTGCGGACTTTTGTCGACACCCGGTGTGCCCCCGACACTGCTTGCCCTCAAACAGCATGCCCAGTCGCTGGCCTACCTGATCGCAATGCTCGAGCCGCACGGGTCTGACGAAGATCCCGTCGAGGTGCTCCTAGGGAGGGTAGACTCGGTCAAGGAGAGAGGCGACGACAAAGAAGCCAAGAGAAAAGTGCAGCTGGCAGTGCTCAAATCTCCCATCATCGACCTCTTTGGCTTCCAAGGACTCGGCTTGAAGCGAAAGAAGAAGGTCGCCTTCGAGGAGCCGGTCAAAGAGATCAAGGACAGCGCGGGATCTCTCCTCCGTCTCATGGCGGACTCGCGTGAGCGCTCCCATGACGGCAGCAAAGTTACGCAGACGCCGTTTGACTGGCTCGACTTTACTCGCCCGTACACCAACGACGACGACCCCGACCACCACCGCCCCCTGCTTGACCTTGTCAACGAAGTGCACACGCACGACGACGTGCGCGGCACAACATACCACTGTCCTCTGGCCACCTTCAAGCCGCGGTCGCCCGAGGTTGGCTACTATAACGATGAGGACGGCGACGGTCCGAGCGACAAGGTGAGGCCCTACGCGTCGCACCACAACCTACTAATGCACGCCAACACATGTCTGGAGCGGCTTGATCATGAGTACGCCACCACAGGCGGCCTGTTATCGCTGCTGCCAACCACCGGGGTAGAGGTCGATGGCGAGGGCGCCGAGTCGCCGCAAATGTCCGCCGCCCGCAATACCCTCGTCGGCCAGTGGCTCGTCTTTACCCAGCAGCTCGTTGGCCGCCTGCACGAGCTCGAGATTAGCTATGCAAACGCCATGAATGCCCTGTCCGGGAAAGTGCCCCTAGTCGGTCGGCCCGGTCGTCCTGCCCAGGTCGAGAGTGCGCCTCAGGGCCGCTGGATCCTGACAAACACAAGCGATAGTGTGTGGTCCTCCATTCATGACAAGCTGGACGAGGCTGCCGGGGCTGCAGCGGACCGGTTCGATGGCCACTTTGCAGAGGGTGTCGTCGGCGAGCGTGTCATTGAGAATGGCATTGACCACTTGGTCCATGTCGACATTGCGACGCGCTTCTACCGGGCCGACACCGACGCCGACGCGGAGGCTCGCGGTCCCATCTATATCTCGCCGGGCACACCCGCGTCTTCTCTGGCCGAGGCCAAGCAAAATACGTCCATCAGCTTCCCTGCCGTGTCGGCCTCGGCCCTCGAGCGGCGTTACGACGCGCAGCTGCGCGAGGCTGCGCGTGTGGCGCGCGAGAATACGCGACTGACGCAGCGCCTGCTGCAGCGCACAAACGTGCTGCTGCTTTTGCGGCGCGAGCACACGCGGCTGCAGCGAGTGAACGAAAAGCTGCAGGAAGCCGTTGACAGGGCGGCATCAGCAGGCAATCCGCGAAAGCGAGCTCGCAGAAAGCATTAAATTCTCAAGACATGGATGACGGGTGCCGGGTGGTGGAGGGTGGATGACATGGCTGTGTAGCAGGATCCAATATCACCAATCCAACGATTGGTCGGCGACATGTCTGCCTGCCATGGGGGGTAGTGCGGGTTCAATAGACAGGGATAAAAGGACCATACATGTGTTGATTGTGTATGCCGTTGTGGTTACTGTTTTCATTTTTGTATCTTCAAGTCTCTGGTTTCCATCTCATTCGCTGTGAATCCCTCCCACCCTTTTTTGCTCTTGTTTCTAGCTCTACATCTGTCTTGTCATGTTTCTTTCCTGTCTTTCCTGCTTATTGTTGATTGTTTTCTCCTATTGTGTCTTTATCCTCCTGTCTTCTGTGTGTCTGTCTGTCTCTCATTGACACTCTTTCCTTTTCGCATTCATAGTCATGGTCAGAATCAAAGTCCGAGACATCGTATCGGGTGCCGGCAAGTCCAGAACATTGGCTATTCTTATTTTCTTTGATTAAATTTGATGAATTAAAATTAAATAATAGTTTCGTCTGTCCACATTCCTGCGCATATTTTATTTCTATTTTGGTAGAGTGGTTATGTGGTTTCTCGGATCAGGTGCCTTATTTTCTTTTCAACACCTTTCATATTTTCATCAAAGGCATCTTCATACTCTTTTATTTTTATTTTTTATGAATCATTATCTTACCCAAAAAATAGCCCCCCCCCCCAGGAAATGCAACATCTCAAAAACTATATATATGAATTATAAAAATGAAGAAAAAAATTAAAACTTGCCTAGATACTGTACCTCGATTTCACTACAAGTCCCAGCTGAATGCAAATAAAGTACAATTCTTAAGACTGTGATACAGAGTGCGTGCAAAGTACAAAGTACAGTCGCACAATCGCCGTGAGCCCACATGCGCGTTAGTTACGTCGTCTTATCGAGTCCGTGCTATCTGATTGGCCAGAGATGACTTCTGCCGGCCAGAGCTCCCTGCACCTTCTCGTTCCTGTAGCAACAACATATCAAAACATATCAAAACAAATACTCCAACATCTCCACCCTTCCCGTTTGTCGTCAGTTCAGAGAGGAAAGTGGGGATAGTAATCTGTGCAGCTATTATTGCTACTTGCGTTCTCGCCTATCGAGAGTGTGTCATTCATGTACCTGGTCGCCATGAGGAAGGCACGACTGTCGCAATCCACAATCCACAGCCGGCCAGGCCTTCCTCTTTTAACTGAAAGTAATACTGCGTAATACGATCTGTGCGCCGTGCTCCTTCCGTTTCCACATCTCCATATTCTCAGGTCGCACCCTTGCATCGCGCCTTCCTGTCTTCAGCAGAGAGACCCTGTCTTGCTACAACGGCAAGCGCACAGTCATCAGCCTGGTCGTTCTTTCTCTTCCTGGCCTCTCTACCCCCGCTATCACCACATCTCGTCACTTCATCTCTCATCCTCAATCCTCAATCTCCCCGTCACATCCCCCCTCTCATCTCTTCCTCCATACCTCGTCTCATCCCGACTTTCTTTTCTCTGGTTTCTAATCTTGTCTCCCCGTCTACCCTCCCGCAAGCTAGCCTTTTCACTTTTCTCGTTCCCCTCTCCTTTCTATTCTCTTTATTGCCCGCCCATACCCAAGACCCGATCTCCTCCTCGCACCACGACGCCCCTCCTCAAAGCCGACCATTGGAGCTACCAGAGAGCCACTTGCAAGCCGATCTTGTTTGTTTTTAGTTATTTTTCATTCTTGCCAAACCTTCTCGGTCGTCTCTTTGTCCGCCGTTGTTTTTTCTTGTGCCTGTCCCTCTATCTGTTCCTCTGTCTACCTCTGTCTACCTCCGTCCATCTTTCTACCTGTCTCTGTCGTTGGATGTCTTGTTCTCTGTGACTTTTCTTTCTCACCACCAAAAGTCGCATTGCTAGACAGCTGCTGCCAGACCACCCATCAACTTCGAGTATCGACAGCCAGCATCAAGACCAAGAGCCAATCGACATGGACCGCCAGTAACTCGAACTGCGGTCCTCCTCCGCACCACGGCACTGCACCTACACACTGCATCGACTAGCCGTCTTGCATGATGTAATTGCCCGCAACAGTGCTCATCCAGTCGACTCTCGCGTTGTGCAACTGTTATATATTGTAATCTCGATTCTCGCATCTCCAACATCTCGTCACGACGACACCCTCCCCCTACAGAAACAACTATGGCATCCGCAGGTGGCCTCCTTTGCGGCCGCCGCATCCTCCAGCCGCAGGCACAAGCAGTCATCCTCGCTGCCATCCTCCAAATGCTGCCACGCGCCGCGGCATCCTCCTCCTCAACTCCCGCCATCTACCCCTACACTCCCACCACCATCCTTGTGCCGTCCTCCAACTCAAGCACCGTCTACATCTTCTCTCCCAACGCAGACGGCCAGGTCGAGTTTCTTGCCGTTGACATCTCCTCAACCATCTCGACGTCATCCACCAGCAACATCACCACCCTCACACAGGGCGTGCCTTTCCTCGCCAATAACGGTCAGGAGAACACAGAGACCACATACACCCCCTCAATACGATCCGATGGTTCCATCTTCGTCTTTGAGGGCTCCTGCTCCTCGAGCGACTCAGCCACGCTCTGGACATACATGCCGTCCAATGACACATCTGCAACAGTGGACTGGATCAGCAACGAGATCTCACTCTCCAGTTCACAAACAGGCCCATGGTTTCTCGGCGCCAGCACGGCCTTCTCAAACCAAATTGCGCCCACCGTATCCAACTCAACATTTTACTTGTACGGCGGCATGTGCCCGACAAACTTAACAGCTACCTCGACATCTACTGCCGCAGCTTCTACGGCGACAGCCATCACAGCCTCCAACTGGCAGAATCTTGCCTCGTACACAAACCAGATGGTGAAGCTGGTTCCGGGAACAGACAAGTATACAGTATCAACCGTGTCTAGCAAAGGGCCCCCCGTCGCCGAGGCCGGTTTCTCTTTCACAACACTCTCCGCTTCAACCGCCAACCGCTCTGGCATTGTCACTCAAGAGGTCACCAGCATTGTTCTCGGCGGCCACACACAAAAAGCCTTTGTCAATATGAGCACAGCTGCCATCTGGAGCCTGCCCGAAGAAGCCTGGTCCTTTGTCACTATTACTAACCCCTCGGCGTCTACTTCATCTGCTGGCACAGAGCTTGCAGTTGTGCGCAAGTCCGACTCGTCAACATCTGCCCCCGACAGCCGATCAGGCCATACGGCCGTGCTGAGCGAAGATGGAAATTCGTTGGTCGTGCTAGGCGGCTGGGTAGGCGATGTCGGCCAGGCTGCCGATCCCCAGATGGCTATTCTCGAAATGGGCCCTGACTACGACCAGTGGCAGTGGGCCATCCCCGACGCACAGCCGTCCGGCTCGGGAATGTACGGCCACGGCGCGGCGCTGCTTCCCGGGAATGTCATGCTCGTCTACGGTGGCTACAATATTTCCTCGTCGACTTCAACCTCGGCCAAGTTGATCAGACGCGACTCTTCGTCTGACAGCGGGCTTATGTTCTTCAACCTCACCAGCCAGGCGTGGCTCGAGGACTACACGAACCCCAACACTGTGGACACGTCAACGGCGACTGCGCCAACGAGCGATTCGGAATATACGTCTTCGTCAAAAATCGGTATCGGTGTCGGCCTTGGACTTGGCATCCCGCTGGCTATTCTAGTTCTTGCACTCATTGTGCGCAGCTGCCGTCGAAACCGTCGCCGTACAAAGCGGCGCAAGGATGCTGTCCAAGCACTCGCACAAGACCACCAGCAGCAACACTTTTTGAGTCACCACGATGAAATGATTGACGCTGGCCACGGCAGTCTACCCTTTGACTGGATTCCACAGCACCCCTCAGGTTTCCACACAGCCGGCCACGATGCATATAACAACATCGGCCGCAAATCGCTTGGATTCGAGTCTCTCCGCGGCACAAAGCATAGCCCGGCGTTCCCCAGCTACGAGTCTCCCAAAATGGGCGTTGAGGACTCGGGAGCGTTTACAACTCTACGGAAACCCTCTCGGAATGTGGCTCGCGGCTTGTACCAGCCTACGACGGTCAACGATTATGATGCCATGATGTCCGGGGGTGCAGGCCCCGGCGGTGCTGCTGCAGGCAACAACACCAAGGGTATCCACCCCATCTATGAGGCTGAAGAGGAGGAGGAAGATGAATTTATAAACGAAAAGAACGAGAAGGGTGTGCAGCGCAGGCCCACGAAAAACGGTGCTGCTGACTCGGCAACTGGCCGCTCCATCAGCCCTGAGACTGCCGAGGAGCTTGTTAATCCGTTTTTGACACCCACCAGCCAGACCATTGCGGCCGGGTCGAGCCCTGTTCGGTCATCTCATGCTGGCGCATTTGGTCCGGCAACTTTCAACTTGAACCCCTTTGTGAGAAACACTCCCAGCCCAGATGCTTCTGGGCCGTCAAGGCCTCCTCCTGTGGCTGGTGGTGCTTCGTCATCTCTGGCAAGTAAGGCTGGCCTGGCGGCAACAGTTGGTCAGGACAGGGATGTGCAAGAATGGGTATCTGGTCTGGAAATCGAAGACCTGCTGTTTTCGCCGCCAGCGCCTGGCGCAGGGGCAGCTATTGCGGCATCCGTTTCGCCTGGCCCGGGACAGACAGGCCCAACAGGTACTCCTCGGGGTCGGATGTCGCCTGCGAATGTGCTGACCAGCAACAGCAACCGACTCAGTTTGCGGTCTAAGCCGAGCAATGCAACGAGCCCTACACGTAACAGCTTTTTTGGTGCAGGCGCAGCAGCAGCAGTTGCGGGTGCCATGGCAGGCGTTGCCGGCTGGGGAGGGAAAGAAGATGATGCGGCGCGTACGGGAAGCAATCTCTCGGACAAGAGCGCACATACATTTGTGTCGCGCACAGGCAGCTCGCAATCCCGGCTGAACACTGGTGTCTCGGCTGGTGACAACAAGGGCTCCAGCAGTGACTCCAGCTCGGCCAGCTTTAACACAGCGCCTTCTGGTTTCCACAGTCTTCGTGCCGAGGGCCCTTCTCTTTTGTTCGGAAATGTTGTGCCTGCTGGTCAAGTTGGCATTGCCGGCACAGCGAGTGCACCAAACAGCATTTCTGGGAGTATTGCCGGCAGTGTGCGCACAAGAACTAGCTCACCCGTGCACTACAACCTGCGCGCACCCCCTGCTTTGCACTCGCAAGGACTGGGCCTGAACGCGTTTGAATATGGTGGAGCTGCAGCTATCTACAATGAGCAGCACCAACACCAGAAGCACCGTCAAGGCCCTATACACGGCCACCAGCGCTCCCATACCCTTGATGAGGGAGATGAAAACACCGCCCTGACAGGTAGCATTCCTGGCAGTCCGAGCAAGTCCAAGCCCCGCCGTACATGGATGGGCAATCTGATGCGAATCTTTAGCTCGAGCTCGCCGTCGCACGGTGGGCACGATGGGGAATCGGGCGACAACGAGGCTTTGGACAGTAGCATGGGAACGGGCGCACAGCAGGGTGGTTCCAACTACCAAAATATGGCCCACGCGACTCTGCTGCGGCGCAAGCAGGGACGGTCTGACTGGGAGGCCGACGAGTGGCGTGAGGAAGAGTCCACAGCCGTCGGTGCTATCCGCAGCGGCGGCCGGACAGCAAGTCTTTCTTCGGTGCACGGCTTCGGCCACGGTCATTCACACCCGCATGCTCTGTCGCACGGTCACAGCCGTAGTCTGAGCCATGGCGCTGCCGGTGCGGCTAGTGTGGGCTTTGGCTCAACGCCAGGCGGCCCATCGACATCGGGCGTGCCTGCCGGTGGCAGTGTGGCAGCCGGACGCCGTGAAGGCAGCGGTAAATCTGACGACTGGGACGTTGAGAAAGCGGTACAGAACCGTGTCGTGCAAGTCATGTTCACGATGCCGCGCGACCAGCTGCGCGTCGTCAATGCTGAGGTTGAGCGTGATGAAGACGAAGCCGATCTTGGGACTCAGATTGCAGCTACCATCCCTGCCGAGGCTGCCAACAACAGCAACAAAACCGACATGGCCAACGTCAACGACACATCAGAGACGTTGTCAATCAAGAAGCGCCGGCGTGCTACCAAAGAGATTGACAGTGGCGACCTGGCTGACTTGAACTTGTCGGGCCCGACACCGCCACCAATCCTCCACAAACCCTACCAGTCATATCGGTCAATGTCGCCCATTCACATCAATGCAGCCGCGCTGGCTCGGGCAGGGATAGATAATGACCAGTACCGGGCAATGCCCCCGCCGCCCGAACTATTGTCGCCTCAGTTAGATTCACCTGGGTCACCTATCTCGCCCGGCTCACCCGGCTCACCGGACCATTTAAACCATATTGTGAAGCGGCAGGACGACCATATGCGCGAGATGCATGAGGCCCTGGCCGAATCGAAGAGACTGCTATCAGGCCAGCACCTGCCTCCCTGGGTCGATGATCCGGACCCGCGCCCGCGCAGCTTTATCTCCAGTGTCGACGACGAGCTCAACTTGCACGACGCCCAATCAACTTCACACAGCAAAGGCAACGTGGTGGGTAGCCGAGATACCAGCTGGATGGACAGTAGCAGCGTGCCGGCACCACTGACGCCCAAGGGTACGCCGCGCAACTCGCGCCAGAACACGCCGACTGGAGTGGAGACAGCCCAGCGGCGGGCGGCAGATGATGAGTACACGCTAGCCACGGCCGCTGCTCTGGCAAGAACGCTGCTGCAAGCACGCCGGCCAGTACCGAGTCCGGGAGCAGGTGCAGGTGCAGGAACATCATCTTCTCTGGGTGCAAGTGCAACACCCCCACGCGCGCCTGCTCCGGTATCACGGCTAGGCTTGGGCCTGAGCGAGTCGGCACTGTCGCCGTCGGCACGGGCTATCCCAACGCGACCCGCATCGCCTGTGAAGACGCCCAGCAAAGCGGCATCGAGCGATGCTCTGGGTGCGTCTGCATCGCGGCGGTCAGCCAAGTCTCTCAAATCGACCAAGTCTATCAAGACGCTCAAGTCTACAAAATCGGTGCAGTCGATGAAGTCGACAACGTCGAGCAAGTCTGGTTTTGTCGCGGACATGATCGACCGGATTGAGACGTCGTCGCCGTCGAAGCTGCAGTAGATATTGATAACGAGGCCAAAGCCGAGTTGTCGTTTACAAAAAGGAAGATGGGGTTGATGAAGCGTAGTGGTTACTGATGTATTACTATTTATTTTGTTCTTGTATTTTGGATTACTCGTTTACGGTGGGGGAAGCTCGGTTCGGTTTGGCTACACTTGGCTTTTTATTTGGCTATCATATTTTGTTTATATTTTGATTATTTCTTTTATTTTATCTTGTATCCTTTTTACTCATTTGCATATAGCTACGATATAATTCACATTTGTTCGCTGCTCAAAATAGAAAGAAGATATTACCATTATATTAAATGTCAACCAGCGACCAGCTGGGACCAAGCAGTGTTGACTTGAAGAGACAGGCCAAAGACAGCCAAATGATAGCCAAACATAAAGACAGAATAGATATAATCAAAGACCTTGGGAGACCTCTACCATAACGCCACGCACCATTTTCTATAGAAGAGAAGACCGAAGAACCATAAGAACGAAAGGCAAAAAAGGAAGGAAACAAAAGACCTCCACCGACATTACACAACATGCTCGTTCCTCTCAATGATAGCACGCATCAGCTCTTTTCCGGGAAAGTCGGCCATGACAATGCCAATGGGCAGCTGCCCGGCCTCGAAAAGCTCCTTGCTGCGCACAAACTCCCCCGTCCGGTCGTTGATACCGACCGTCGACCGGTTCATCGGGCCTGACGCTGCATCAATCGGTGTCACGCCCACGCTCGCCGACAAATGGCTTAGATACAGCCGGTTGGCGTCGCCCTGCTTTGTCGATGCCTCCAGGTTGGCCTTGACGGCAGCCCACTTGCCGTCCAGATCGTCGAGGTTGCGCATCTGCCACTTGTCCTCGACGGCCAGCAGGCCCGACTCCAGGTACCACAGGATGCCGTAGACAGGCACCACGCGCGGCAGAACAGTGTAGGCCAAGTTTTGCGGAAAGTAGGGGAACTCTTGCAGCAGCAGAATCTTGCCGCGGAGGTCGCCCATGGACGGAATTTTTTCAAGGTCAACCGTGCCTGCTTTGGCTTGATCAAAGTCGTACAGGTGCGACTGCAGGCGATTGTCCGTCTCGAGGTAGTGCTGGAACGCATCCAGGAACAGAGAGCCCGACTTGGATGGCGGGGCTGTGCCGTCATAGTCGGGCCCGCGCCCCGGGGGGTCACTGGCCGACCCGCTCATCGGCACGCCTTCCTCCTTGAGGCGCATGATAATTGTTTCCGACGGGTTGGCCGCGAGGAAACCGGACACTGTCTCCAGCACGTCCCCAAAGCTGAAGCCGGTGTAAACGTGGCCGTGGTAGATACCCAGCTGGTAGACATTGCTGGCGAGGGACTCGTCGTTGACCTGCACGCGCGCACGGATGTCCAGGTAGCGCACGCCGCCCATGAGCTGCGTCTCGAGGTTGTTGTTCTGGCAGCGGTAGCCGAGCAGGCTAACATTGTACGTCATGGTGTCGTGGGTGCCTGGGATAGACAGGCGCGCGAGCGATAGGCTGTCGGGGGCCGTGGCCATCCAGTCCTTGAAGACGTCGGTGTCCGGGCTGCCGTTGATGTCAAAGGAGTAGGGAGAGTGGTGCTTGTCGATGGGGCTGGCACTGATGGGCAGCATCCACGGTGGCACCGAAGCCTCAGCAGGGGGTGGTGGTGCCTTTGCGAGGTAGCCGCCCATGTTGAACGGCCGGTAGTTTGGCACGACATCAAGACCGCCCATGTAGGTGAAGCCGACGAAGCCGACGATGACGACGACGGGCACAATTAAAAAATACCGACGAAACGCCCATGGGCTCCTAGTATGGGATGGAGCCAGGTGTGGAAAGAGGACCATTTTGATATAGATATGTAGCTGATGTAAGGTCAGTATGATCTTGTGGAAATAGACGGTGATGATTCTCAAGATGGAGTTGTCATCTCTGTGAGCGGACCAGCCGGATGCACCACAGTCCCGGCAGACTGGTTTTGCGAAGCTTTTGTTGAGCTATGTCCAATTCGTTCGACCGAATCAATGCCTCCAATGAAGTATAGTTGTTAATAGATGGAAGTTCGAGCTGTGGCAGCTTGTAGAGCTTCAAGGAGAGCTTCAGCTTGACGTCGTCGAAACAGGTCACATGATCACTAAGAGGGGGCAAACGTGCCACGGCTCACGATATGATTGGTTAGAGTCTACTTCAGTGGTAGGCGGCGCGTGTAGGATGCACGTGAACTTCACGTGGGGTATCACATGACAGACATTCTGCTTTTTAATCTCTGAGCATTTCCTCCATCAATGACTGCACTATGTACATAGTAAGAAGCAAGCTAAAATCTCACACATACCAGCTCTAGGTTGGCTAGCTGTCGATCCATCCAACCTGTTTTTATTACTCGATTGTACTATGTATGTAGCTGCTTCAATATTTGTCTTGACTTGTTTGTCGGCGGTTGAAAACTGCCGTGTCCTTTTCATGGTTCCTTTTTCTCATTCTTTCACTCTTCCACGCAACCTCATTGTTTTTTTCTTTGTGCAACGCCATGCCAAGCACTGTGCCGTCGAAGGGGGAGTGAAGATGACTGAGATGCAGCGAGCACTCATACGAGTATGCATAGTTTTGCAGAGGCACGGCTCGTCATTGATCGTCGCTGTCTTTAACTCAGCCCGACCCTGTCTTTGCAACCCTAGATACGAGAATAATGTAAATATGACAATACGCAGCAGGCGTGGCAATCGAGCCACGAGCTCAGTCCAACTTATGCAGAGGGATACAAAACCTAAGCGAAGTGAAGGGGCAGCGGCAAAGGGCAGAATGCACAGATCACGTAAATGGAGAATCGGGAATGGAGGCAGCGAGAGGGGAAGAAAAGGACCATGCAAGGGAGCAAGCGAAAGAACACTTTTCATCCGTAATAAGCAAGTATGGCATAATGGTGGCCCCCATCAAAACCACGACGGGGCACTACATGCTGTATGTACATAGGTTTACACCGGCGACAGCTCCAGTAATCAGTCCTTGTAGTCAATAGTGCCGGCTTGTCAAGAACCGACAGCTATATACATCTGGAATAGGTGGTGACAAAAGAGGTTATGGTCCTTGTCCGGCCGTAGATCTTTTGGTCTGTCAAAGCCGTCTGCACCACACTATGCAATAGCCGGAACGGGAACAAAGGCGAATTGTTGATGCTTAATAAAGCAATTGTTCCATGATGATGTGTATTGACGACCGATAAATGACGATTCACTGAGATTCTATCAAGTAATACAAATGATGGCAAGTTCTGCTTCAGCTTGGTCGAGACTGCATGGATAGAATTTGCCCAAAACATCATGTGCTTTTTGGGGTTATTAGGTTTGATTTTTTTAAGCCGTAACTTTATTAGTGAAAATATTCCACGATCTTTGCCACTTTGCCAAACACTGCAAAAGTGCAAATACCAATTCGAGAACAATCTTCACACTGCATCTAAACGAGCTCGTAACTGGGCTGATCTTGTGATGTTGTAATCCGTAAGTGTGATAAACGAGAAGCGAGAGGGTGTAGAGAACTCGTAATGGACGTATGCACAGCGAAAAGATACGGATACAGATGCACTAAAAACGACTACATTAACCGCATGTATCTCGAGTGAGACTGCCGCCACATGGCTAATGGCTCAAGAGCGAATGGCTGATGGCTCAGTTTGAGGGCTTACAGTAAGCGATACGAGGTATTACTGTGCAAATCACCAGTTGCCGAGAGTGCGTTGCAGAGTTGCAGAGGCACAGCCAGACAGAGTGCCGGGTACACACGGACGCAAGATGATACAGAGATACAGCGATACAGCGATACAGCGATACAGATGCTAGATGGTACAAGCACAAGATAGACTCGAGACGCGAGATGGCTATGGACAAAAGATGTCTCGGACAGCCATGCATTCGAGAGATAAAGTAATGAAGGCAGAGCTCAATATTATTAGGAATCGAAAAGATATCAAACTATTCCGACGGCATATCAGTCATCCCAAAGTGATGTTATTACCGGATAATGCCACAATACCACGCTGCCATTGTCATCCCACCATTGCATACTGTGTAGAGACGAGGCAAGGCAAAACCAGAGTATCACATACTATGTACTATGTAGTACAGAGCAAAGAAGCAGACGATAACGTGAGATGTTGATGAAAATGTGACAGTAAACTACTCTTTGTCTACTTCACTCGGACTCTACATACGACCAACTACTGCAGTACCACCAATTCCAAACATTCAAGACAGCTAGCAGCTAGCCTCATGCAAGACATTCGTTTTCCATCGCCTTGATGTAGTGTCAAGGAGTGGCTCCGGAGTCTCTGCGGAGTATTGGATATTCGAGCATTCGTAAAATACATACATAGTACTGTATCGTATCGTAGCGCCGTGGCAGGTAAAAATAGAGAGCCTTGAGACATGATAAGAAACGGTGAGCTCGATAATCATAATGTTAACGGTGCTTGAACGAAAGCGAGTTACAGTATATTTAGAATAGCCTCAACTTGGATTTGATATTTATTCAAATATGATGTTTTTCATAATTGTATTATATATAAAAAAAATTACGGAAGGTTTCTTTAAGAATTAACATAGGATGAAAAGCACAAATTTACAGAACAACAAAATGTACAAGATATAAAAAGATCACGACCAAAAAAATAGACATCTGCAGACTATATTGCAGATATAAAAAAATCTCCAGGGGGCGAATCGAACGCCCGACTCTCGGATATTATTTGAACAATTACAGTCCGATGCCATAAACCAACTAGACCACCCGGAGTGGTGATTTGATGGGGGCAGCTCTAAGAGCTGGGATTTATCAAAGCGAGAGAGATGAGAGAGACGAGACGAGCAAAAGGGAAAGGGGTTTGCATGACGTTCTCTAGCCAACAAATCAAATGGAAAAAATAAATAGACAAGACGGAGCACTTGACATCCGGATTTACAGATTGACGCGCTGCGACTTTACAGCCTGCAGAGGCAGTCCTGTTTCTGGCCCTGATCCACAATCAATGCTCCCACGTCAACGCGGAACGGAGAGATACACAGTACTGAAGAGTGAGGTCGAAGTGGTAGGGAAGTGGAAGAAGTCGTGCAAATCGAAACATGACGACGCAGCGGAGACTGAGAATGTTAAGTCATAGACGCAGCTTATTTTACGGCGACTTCTCACCCACGATGGAGGGGTTAGACACAGAGACATAGGGATAGAGACAGACAGGAGGCAGAGACATCAGACAATAGCCGAGTTTGAGAGCAAGACAATAGGATGACAGCTGTGCGTGTCAGGAGAGAGAGAGAGAGAGAGAGAGAGAGAGAGAGAGAGAGAGAGAGAGAGAGAGAGAAAGTAAAAGGAGGCATCTCGTGGGCTTAATCATCCTATTAGCACAACAAAAAAAGAAAGACCTCCGAAACTTCACGGACTACATAGTACAGACAAACGATGGCCGCGGGCAGATGGGTCGTCCACGCATGGCTCTTACGTGTGCGAGTCTCCGTAGCGAGGAGTAGCGAGTATTCCGATGTAAATAAACACTGGACGTACAGAGTATCACAGCGTACAATGTTCTCCGTACAACGTACAATGTAAGATACTCTAGCAATGCAGCGGGTATTAAACGTGGTACTTTTACCCCGGAATGCCGTCGCGTCAAAGGCAAGACTTGGTCAATTCGTAGGGGGCGATGGCGATGTCGTTTCAATGTCGCCCGAATTTTCAAAATAAACAAAGCAAAATCGGAATGCTTAGACGCAGACGCGCTCTTAGTTTTTTATTTTATTTTATTTTTATTTTTGACTACTTTGATTTGATTTAATTCTCTTACCAACAACCTGTTGTTACTGAGAAAAGTATCTCGACAATTTAGCCATTGCGCTCGGCGTACTTTTGTCGAGAAAATCTCCCTCAGCTCCACCCCGTCCTTGGATCGGTATCCTTGGACAGCTGGTCAGGGAGTGAATCAGTGAATCAGTGAATGTTACATACTGTACATAGTAAGAGAATAGCAGCAGCAGCCAATAGCAGAAATAGTGCATGCAGAATAGTGTTCAGCTTGCGTGCAGCTGCTCAACTCAGCCCGCAGCCCCATGAAATGGATTTACAAATAGTTAACAAAGAAAGAAAAGACTACCAAAAAGACCAAATGGAGCCGAAACACCAACAATTTCGGTGAAGTGCGCAGGAGCAGCTCGACTCGACTTTTCCAGTCTTCTTCATCCTTTTCTTTGCTACGGCTGAAGGAAGCGAAACCCCCTTTCGCCGACTGCTATATACTATCTACTATGTATTACATAGTAATATGTAGCCTGTTCGACACAAGAGGATCCTGTTTCGATCATCAATGATCGCCGCCGACCGCGCTTACCAGTGATTGTGGCTGTCAGGCAGAGCAGCAAGGCCAAGGTGATGCGGGAGAAACCTTGATCTGTGATATAGGTGTGCTCGTGCTATATTATCCCTACTACTATGTGTGTAGAAATAAGTCTGCACGTATACTGTAGTCCACTGGCTGTGCCTCATTGCTGTTCTCTTTCTTCTAGAATCAAGAATCGCGCAGACCGAGCACCGAGCAGGCAAAAAGAAGACAAGAATAGATCTTAACTCGCGTGTTATAGCAGTCGATTCCAAGAAGCCTGCCGCCCTCGTCTCCATATCCGATTCTTCTCTCTTTCAATCTGTGAACCTCGTCGGTATTTGTCCTTTTTTCTTTTTCCTTTTTCCTCTTTGCTCTTTCCCTAGCCACCGTCTGCCATCCACTATCTACTATGTATCTACATCTACCCAGCCCACAGGTGCCACCATAGCCCACGGTCTGTGCCCCCCTTCTTTTAGCGCTGTTTTGTGTTTCGTAGGTCTATCTCTATCGGCTATGATCTGTGCAGAGAACTACTGTATGTAGTCCTGATCAGACGGTGTTGATAGCCGTCGAGCTCGAGTATTCTGGCCGGCCGCCTCAACCCCAAAACAGCTGTATTATTCAAACATCCAAGCAGTTCCTGAAAATCGCAATAATCTAGAAACACCAACACCTCCATAGAAACAAGGAGGCTCCTCTTTCGTTAAGATCATGATGTTGATGGAGACGGATCATGATCACAGCAGTGGAGCGACAGGGGTATAGGTGCGTGTTTGTATGGTAAGCTGGCTGGCTGGCTCCAGGGAAGCTGGACGGTAATCTGGCAATCACATTCACTTTCAGGTACTCAATGCTTGACTGGTGGCTCGTGCACCGCGTACCACGGTGAAAGTATTGCTGCGCAGCACCTTGTCGTCGTCGTCGTCGTGTCGTGTCGTCGTCGTCGTACAGTCGATATAGTCGTAGTTGACACCGTTTGCAGAGAACAGCGTCTTGGCGCCTTGTGCAAAAAAGGTTCGAACCCTTTTGTACTCCGTTTCACCCCGTATTGTACGACACCGTGCCGGCGTCACCATGTACGTGGTTTGTGTATTCGCGTGGTGCATCTACATCGTAATACTATGTACGTGACGGTAGCTTCCAGCGTTTCGGGTAGCTTGACTTGGCTACATAGTACAGTATCAACCAGCTCTTTCCTTTCTTGTCCATCGACCATAGACTGACTGACGGAGTGACGGACTACTTGCACCGCTCTTTCCAATCGAGAGTGCTTGCTTCTTCACATCGTTGCTCTTTCCTTTTTCTTTCCACACCCCTTCCCCTTGTCCCACACACCATCCCACTTTTAATCCATCACTCTTTCCTATCCAGCTTTCCAGCTTTCCAGCTTACTTGTGCCATATCCTCATGTTCACACCACAATAGACTATCCGCACTACATTCTATTTTATCTCTATTTATCGATTGATTCCCACACGCCATCAACACTATTCCAGGATATTTCCATTTCCTAGTCTTTTCGTTCAGTCTCTAGTCTGTCCGTATCTTGCTGCGTTCTTTCACTTTCTTCTTTTCCCTTTTCTTTTTCCTCTTCCATGTCGTCTTTCTCTTCTTGTCTTTGACTGTCTTTCTCTTTTCTCTCTTTCCTCCCACTCGCTCCTTCCCTGCCTTGTCTTGGACTCCTTCCTTGTCTACGGTGTTCCGTAACCACACTCGTTCTTTCTCTTTTCTTTTTCTCCTTCTTCCGTTCTCGCTACATAGTACACCGTAATCCGACTAGCCTCGCTCGCTCTTTCCTCTTTCCACTTATCCTCTCGCCCTCTTGCCTTCTTTCTCTCCGTCTTTTATATACTCGGTGGCATCTGCTTCCTTTCTTCTGATCACCCATCCTTCTTCCTCCTCTCTTTTGCCTCTCTTTTGTGTTTGAAATCTCACGACGGCTTGACTCTCACCACCACCTGTCATCCGCTCCGACTCGACTCCAGTTTCCATACAACCTCCCTAGACCAAGAATCGAGATCACTCGCCTCTTTCTCTATTTATTTATCTGGTCTTGGTTCAGGCAGCCTTCCTATCTCGCTCGTCCTCAAGTCGTCTCTCAATTCATCACTCGACCATTCGACGATACTGCAATACTGCAGCACAGGCACACTACCACTCCGCATTCCCACCTCAGACAAAGCATTCACTTGCATTTGTTTATCGCTGCCCACCGCGGCCTAGCACTTCCATATCCAGCACCCTCTGCCCCGACCTAACATCCAGCATTCCAGCCACCGAACCCGCCATCTTGCTTCCCAGATCTCTCCCGGCAACTCCTCCGTCGAACCTCTCACAAGTTAATCTTGACACCGTCAAATCTGCCAAATCCATCGAAACTATCACCATCCGTCTGAACAGTTCATCACCGCCGATGGCAAGGGACTAATCGCCTCGATTCAGCGTTCTTGTCTTTTGTCACGGTTGACCCCCTCGATACTCCCGGTTCATCTCTTCTTCTCGGTAGCAAAAACGAAAAACATGGCGCTCGCATTCTGCGGCCTGCTGGCCTCATCGGCTCTCTTCGCGTCTGTCCTCGGCACGCCGTCAGTCGACATTGCCTATTGTGCCAGTGCCAACACCGCCTCTGGCTCATCCAGTAAGTCGACCTCCCATCTCTGATATCTGCCGTTCCAGATATGTTGAATTTCGGATCAAAAGAAATATAGCTAACAAACAGACACCTCCATCTACCAGTCCGATGGCTTGTGCTACGACTTTTGCTACGACGACTACGCCTATGCGCTAGTTTCCGGCACCGAGTGCTGGTGCTCCGACTACACTCCTAGCAAGAGCGTCCAGGTCGACACCAGTGAGTGTGACGAGTCGTGCGCCGGCTACCCCTCCGACTGGTGCGGCGGCGACGGCCTCTACGCCTACATGTCCCTCAGCAAGTCGCCCTCTGGCACTGCCGGTGCTTCATCTGCAACAGCCACGTCCACGACGACCTCGTCCTCAAAAACCACTACTTCTTCGGTAAGTCTTCCCTGACGATGATGATGATGCCGTTGCTTCAATATATGTTCAATATCGGGTTGATCGAGAATTCGGCCGAGTGTATACGAGCATCTTAACTGTGGCCGTTGCACTCCGCATTCGGAAATCGATCAAACCAAATGGACGTACTCGTCCATGCTGCCTCACATGTCATGCAATGCTTTGCCCAATACACGAACGCACGAACACCCATACACAAATCCCAACCCTCGTCCCGACACAAGGATCAAGGAAGGATATGAACTGAACAAGTATACCAGACATCAACGCCACCGACAACAACGTCAACAACATCAACAACACCAACATCTTCATCCACCTCTTCAACAGCATCAACATCAATAAGTGTACGACATTCCAGTTTTGATTTATTCTTTTTTTTATTCTCTTTTTTTTCTCTTTTTTTTTCTCTTCACATTTCCTCTTTCTACTTTTCTTTTCATCTCTTTTCTCTCTTCCTTTTGATTTCTCTGGAAATGTTTCTCTTTCTCGACCGTGACGTGATGGCAGCTTGACATTGGACGCGTGACCCTTGCATCAAACTCAGCCCATTAAGACACCCGCTAACTTTAACCTAGAAAACCACTTCGACATCCACGGAGGCTACTGTCCAGACCGTTACCGCAGCTGGCGGTATCGTCCAGACTGTTACTGTGACGCCCTCGTCCAGCACTCCTACTGCCAGCTCATCGAGCTCGTCGCACAAGAGCGTCAGCACCGGTGCTGCCGTCGGCATTGCCATTGGCGTTATTGGTGCCGCCGCGCTTGGAGGTATCGGCGCCTTCATGGTGTGGCGCCGCAAGCGTCGTGAGCGGGAAGCCATCTACGCCGAGCACAACAGCAAGGCCAACTCGCCGCGCGGTACCTCACCTAACACCAGCAGCCCCAAGGTTAGCGAGGTGTCGGCCGGCGGTCCCTTTGCCGACCAGTCGGGCCGCCGCCGCAGTGCGCTGATGCCTATTGACCCGCGTATCGACCCGGCGTTTAGCGGCATCTATGCACGCACTGGCGACAACAAGAGCCGCGACAGTGTCAACTCTCTCCGTGACGACCACGACTACTCGAGACGAGTCCACCACCCGGAACGGGTCCTGCGGGCCACCAACCCGGATCCGGAGAATGAGTAGCTTTCTTAAAGCACACATGATCTTGCTTTGGCTCTCGACATTTCCTCCTTAGACTCACGACGTATACGACACTTCTTTCTCTCATCCTTTCATCTTCTTTTCATTTCCTTCTTGGCTATAATCTTGGACCATCTTATTTTCTTTTTCTCCTTATCTCTTTTATATCTCCCCCCCCCCCCCTCTCTCTCTCTCTCTCTTTTCAACCTCTATACACCTTCCCCCTTGTCTATACACCCAACCCCCCTTTCTTTATATCATTGCATCCAAGATACCAGGAAATCGGCGTTTATTGTTTTATTTCTTCTTCAATTTCAGTTTCCATCTCTTTTTAAAAATCAACAATTTTTCTTAAAGAAAGGATTTCCACCTCCACCACCTTTGAACAAAGGTATCGGCGAGAGTTGCAGCATAATAGAGCCTCAAAAAAGCGATGCATGCTTGAATCTAAATATATTGTTTTTTTAATATTCGTTGTGAATGTGACATGGTGTGTGATGTTGATGGTTGGTAAACGTATATATGAGGGTCAAGATGGGCCGTCCCGTGGATGCAAAGGTAGGAGGCCATTTCATTGTATCGTGCAGCAGCAAGTGCCTGCTCCTGGGCTGGCATCATAGCTTGATATCAACTGATGTTCTATCAAGAACTAAGTGTGCCGTAACAGCTACAGCTACAACTACGAAAAGCTACACAAAGACAAGATTGCCCAACATCTAACCATCCGGCATCCCCATACTCATCGTCGCTGCCCTACCTAGTCTCATCATCATACCATTCGCCATCGTCCCCATTACCATACCATTCGCCATGGCCTCCATCACAGCCATCTTTCTCATCACCATAGCCCCCACGATAGCAATCCTTCTCATCATCATACCCATACATGTCCCTATACTGGCCGCTGGACTGTACTCCATACGGGCGCTCATACGGGCGCCCATACATGTCCCGATACTCGTCCCCCTTGTGGCCGTACCCAGCCGCCTGCTGCTCCAAACGCCACATCTCCTCGGACATGATATACTACAATACATGATCGTCTTTGCGCCGCTCCTGCTCCATGTTCCTCATTGCGCGCGCCTCCTCTGGTCGGCTCGGGCAAGCAGTGCATCGCATAAACGCGTCGGGCATGCTACGGCTCAGCGTTGCGCTTCCCATTAATCAGGCGTGACTTGCAAATAAAATTAGAATTACAAGTAGAATTGGGATCAAGATTCCAGTCACGCGGTCTGTTGTGTATCATTGTCATCACCAGCATACATACAGTTGTAATTCGCCTGCATTGCTACAAAAGTACGTCGCAAGGACGTCGGTTGAAATGTAAGCAAATTTGAGTGAATCAGAAAGGAGGTGAAGTACAGCATCAACAACAACAGACTTCTACTTGGGAATGATTACGTTGCCTGCGGGTCGCCAAGCTGGGCTGCAACGCAACAGCTGTATTTGAAAATTGAAAGAATTGCTTCCAAGCAATTGCATTTTTTTTTTAACTCCCAAGCAGGCCCGTACGCATCACGGCCCTGGTGCTAAACACTCGCTGTACGCTGTACAGAGCATGCTAGCTCTAATTGCGACACATTTCAATGGATATTGCTGATATTATTCGTATCCATCCATAGAGGCGCAGCGACGCGTTGTAGGTAATGGCAATTTACGATTCTGGAGAGTGATTTACTACTATGGCAGGTAGAATTTCAATACCCCATAAGGCTTAGGACTTTGGAGAGGAAAATTAGAATCTTGGTGGAAGACTGGCAGAAACATCCTGGTTATGACGTGTGTCTGAAGATCCAAATTTTAAATGACTAAGCTGTGTGTACTATGTATGCTTTCACGTGCATTCAGTACACGCAAGAAGTCCTCTGTACTCTTTTGACACCCGCACGAAACGCGCATTGCGTCCTTGTTTCCAGGGGTGTGGCTCAGCCTCACGCTAAACAGCCTTGGCGTGACAGATGTAGATGATTTGTAGTTGCAGCGCAGTTGGCCACGTTTGACGGAGTATCTTGAAGAATCGCGACTTGGGGAAAAGACTAAGAAAAGACTGAGAAGAGTCTATGAAGTGTAAATGCTGGAAGCGCAAGAAGGAGAATTGTGCTACGTGCGTTCGGTACTTGATCGGAGTTTATGTATGCATGGAAAGGACGGTGGAACCGAAACTGAAAACTGGAAGCGTATGGTTAGCTCGCATCGCGACATTGCATCGCATCGAGAGGGCGTCGGCGACATTAAAGTGTTTGCATTTTCCTAGACCGTTTTTTATTAAGAGATAGCTGTCAAAATAGACGTTTTGTAGCCCGCACGTTTCCACCACGTTTGTTGGCGACTCGTTGCTTCAATGAGAAAGAGTGACACACTTGTTCCTTCCATATTTACTGAGTACTTGCCTGCTGATGCATCGCTCTTGCCGTTTATGCCGTTTGTGAGAGAATCACGTCGTGCCTTCCTGAATAGTAGCTTTGTTCGGATTGATCATTTACCCCGCCTGTATCCCACACTCTTTTCTCGCCGACGTCAATTCGAGCTTCACTTTTGTGTTGCACACGCATCGGCACCGACTCCGACATGAAAACTGCATCTCTACACCATCTCACTGCAACGCCACACGCGCGCATATTCCCCTCAAGCACCTCGGAAAATATTTTCAATTACTCGCATTTTACTTCTCGATCTGTCTAGTCTTGCGACACTTTGTCCTCATCTCACGACATCTCCGTCTGCCGCTCCTCGTCTCACCGTAAGCTGATGTACCCCAATCCCTAGACGTGTTCGACTATCTGAATAAAGTGCCTTGTCTAACAAATACGCCCAGCATAGGCGCTCACGGCGTTATGCCCTTTTGTCTGCTGGTCACTAGCCGTTAGTTTGACGTCAGCTCAGCTCCGCCCGCCTTGGTTATTCTTAGAACAAGCATCCCCAAGACTTTAGCAATGCTTATGCCCTTTTGCTCCCTCTAGAAGGCATAGGTACATATTCAGGCGTCGAACACACACGTCTGCCCAGCCAGGGTCCTACAGCTATGCGTTAAGCTTTCTTGGCTCGGATTTATGAGAGACAAAGAACGAGGCAAAAAAGCCGACGATAGCAACGACGACGACGAGGTCAACTGGGCAAAACAAAGCAAAGAAGCGCAAAACAAGACGGGAAGAAAGAACACGTTCAACCCGATCTGTGCTATATTGCCCGTGCCTCTCACTTATTCCGCTGCCTGTGCCGCCGGGCGAGACTGGATCCTAATATCTGTGTGGCCCTCTACGAGCCTCTCTATTCTCTGAGGCCTGGCCACTGCGACCCGCGGCCCTGTCAGACAGCAGACCTCCAAGGACCCTCTTCCACACGCCCATTACGTCGTGCTGCAGAGGAGCGACCCAGCTCGTATCCCATCTTATCTTACTTTTCCTGTTTCGTTTTCTGCCCTTTTTCCCTTTTCGTCGCGGTTTCACCTCGACCCTGGCTCACTCCGTCTCCTCTCGTCTCCTACTTTTCCTTCTCCCTCATTATTCTTACTGTTCTCATTCTCATTCTCAATATTCTCAATATCCTCGATACTTTTTCTCTCGATTGTTTGCATATCATATTCTCTGCAGCCCGCCCCCCTTGCTGCATTCCGCTCACGACGCACTCTCGGCCGGTCCTAGATTTGATTTCCCCCGTCTTCATTTTACTCTTTGCCTCCGACTCTGCACCGATTCTACATCCCAACTCTACAGCAACTTGCGACGTGCTTTCTCGACCCTCTTCACACCTTTAAAACCGCACGTTGTTCTCAGTCGTCACTCCCTTTGGTCTTTGGTCTCTGCTTGCTCCCAGCAACTCTCGCTTCACCTGATCACTCACCACTTGATCACCGTGATCACCTCCACCCCAACCACTAAAGACTTCAAGGAGCCACATTCCAGCTCGGTAGCGGCGCCATTACGTATCCCCGACGCACGTTTTCTGCCGCTTCTTCTCTAGCCTGCCGTTGGCTTCTACCGCTTACTGCATACCGACAACCCAAACCAACTCGTCTCGCGAACTGTCCAGGAACATCTACAAAATTATCTTTGTCCTCGAGCTTTCGGTCTTGACTTCAGTCTCAGCCCTCACCTCCTCGTCCTTTCGCGCGAACCTCTACTCTTGAGCACCGATACAACTAGCAGAGCCACATTCAGCGGCCGCCTCGCCTAACGGCGCTTCATCATGAATCTCACCTGCAACTCGACGTTGGAGGATCTCCGAAGTGAGTTTACTCTTACTTCTTCAGGAATCAAATCCTTGACACCCATGGCCTTGCTAATGTACAGTCCTGCCAACGTCTGAAAAGACCATTGCCGGTCCCTTGACCTTCCACGACCTCGCGCTCGTAATCGGCGGCTCCTCCACGATTATCGCCATCATCATGAGCCTGTACCTCATCTTCATGCACGCCATCCACTACACCAAGCCCAACGAGCAGAGACACATCATCCGCATCCTCTTTATGGTCCCCATCTACGCCACCGCCTCGTTCCTGTCTATCAAGTTCTACTGGCACGCCATCTATTTCCAGGTTATCAGCGATTGTTACGAAGCCTTTGCCATTTCTTCCTTCTTTGCTTTGCTGTGCTCGTACATTCGCCCTGAGCTGCACGACCAGAAGAACTACTTCCGTGACCTGCGTGTGATCTTCCCCTGGGTCTGGCCTATCAACTGGTTCAAGAAATGCTGCGGCGGCGACCGCGGCCCATGGCGCACGCCGCTCAGCGGTCTGACCTGGTTCAACATTATCTGGATCGGCATCTACCATTATTGTTTCATCCGCGTTACCATGACCGTCACCGCCGTCGTCACGCAGTACTTTGGCCGCTACTGCGAGAGCTCCAATAGTCCTGTGTTCAGCCACATCTGGATCCTGATCATCGAGTCTGTTGCCGTCACCATTGCCATGTACTGCGTCATTCAGTTCTACGTCCAGCTGCGCAACCCGCTCGCCGAGCACCAGCCCTTCCTCAAGGTGCTGGCCATTAAGCTTGTCATTTTCCTGTCATTTTGGCAGTCGACTGCCATTTCCGTCGGCACCTCGACCCTGCATCTCGTCAGCGCCAACGACGTTATCGCCTACCCGGACATCAAGGTCGGCATCCCGTCCATGTTGCTGTGCTTCGAGATGGCCTGTTTTGCCTTCTTGCATCTCTGGGCCTTCCCCTACCGCCCCTACATGGACAATGCACGCACCACTTTCTACCCAGTGGCCGACCCCGACGGACCCGACAACACGCCCAAGGCCAACGAGCACTTCACCAAGAGCGGCGGCTTCATGGGCTTCGGCGCCATCTGGGACGCCCTCAACATCTGGGACGTCGCCAAGGCCTTTGGGCGCGGTGTGCGCTGGCTGTTTGTCGGTGTGCGCCACCGCCGCGAGGACATCAGCTACCAGGTTCCGCTTAAGAGTGCGGAGATGGATCTTGATGACCTGTCGCCGCAAAAGTTTCGCAAAGATGCTGCCACTACTTCTGCTTCTGCGACCAACAGCAGCAACAACAACAACGGTGGCGCCATGTTTGGCGACGAAGTCGACACGAGCTACCGCTCAAACATGTTGAACAGTCACCTGGCCGGTATGAGGAGCACCACCGACCTTCCGATTGCGAATCAGTTTCGACGCAGCCGTTTCGATACGCTAACAACCAGTGGATCAGGGGATGAAAGTGCCAATGCAAACAATGTGAACGGCTTGAACAATGGGGACATTAGAGTACCCAAGAATGCCAACTTGGGTGGCAACCGTCGCCAGGCTAGCGACGAGGCTGCGGGACTTATCGCGTACGCGCAGCCCATGTCGTCAAGCGCTGGCGGCAGCCGGAGTCAGAGCCAGCAGCGTCAGCAGAGCCAGCAAAGGCAGCAGAGCGTTGGCTCCAGCCCTGAGTGGTATGACCCGCCACGGCCTGCACCCGCTTCCGCATCTGCATCTGCATCGGCGTCGGCGTCAGCGTCAGCATACTATGGAGACGACGACCCGAATGCGTACGGCGGTGGAGGACGGGGCTATGATGGCGGCCATGCGCAGCAGCAGTTCCAGCAGCAGCAGCAGCAGCAGCAGCCCCCCACAAGACCAGCAAGGCAGCCGCAGCCATACCCAGAAGAGTACTCTGAACAGCACTACCCTGAGGCGTACCAGCCGTACCAAGCGCCAGAGACCCAGCAGCCTCAACAGCTGCAGCAGCCATACCAGCGGCAAGAGTACCAGCCTCAACCCCAGAGACCACAACAGTCGCAGCCACGGCAGCAATGGGGGTAATCCCACCCACGCTATGTAGTTCGGCGAGCTGGCTGGGTAGTGCGTGTTAATGACTGATGATTTGCATTTGCATTTGGCTGGGATTGCTTTGTTAGCTGTTTTTTAGCTTTTGTTTTTGTTCTGCGTCTTTTTTCGTTTCTTTTGTTTTATCGTTTCTCTTTATTTTCTAGAATATACCAAAAGCCGGAAGGGGAGAGTTGATATCGACCCTCTCTGGTTTGTTTACTGCACCACTTTTTGCTTCTTTCATTGCTACTATCTTGCCTTTGATGCTGATAGTCGCCGCGTCACGTAGTTCATTCAATCAGGTGTGAAGAGAGAAATAAGTATCTGATTTGCCATCCATGCGATGCGATGTGTAGGAAAAGTTTAGGTAGTAAAAGTAAAAAGAAAAAGAAAAGAAAAGAGTAGATGAAGCTAAACAAATGACAAAAACACACAAAACAAAAGAAATGGCCGAGCTATCCTTCCCATGTTGTACAGAATGCAATTGGAAATGAAATAAAAAGATATGAAGAGAATAATGAGAGAAATAAAAACAGACAGGAAAGAAAAGGATGCTGCAAGAAGCTAAGGGGAAAAGATTCGACGATTCTACCGCCGCTGCTTCTTCTCACTGCGGTCGCTCGAGAGCTGGCCCATGCCCTCATCGCTGCGCCGCTTGCGGCCGCGGTCATGACGGCCACCCCCTCCGTTGCCGCCTCCGTTGTTGTTGTTGTTATTGTTGTTGTTGGTACTGCCATTACCACCGTTACCTCTCATGCCCACGGGCTCGCGGTTAGGATCTCCACTGCCGCGGTTCGAGGACCGGCGTGAAGACCCGCCGCCCATCATGGACGGTGGAGGGCCCGACGGCGGTGGAGGCGGGGGTGGAGGTGGCGGCAACGAGTGGTGCTGTTGGCCGCCGCCGCCGCCGCCGCCGCTGCTGCTGTTGTTGTTATTGTTGTGTTGGCCGCCGTGACCACCAGCGTGGCCTCCACCGCCGGCAGGACTGCTGCGACGACCGTTGCGTGAGCTGCGGCCGTCTCTGCCATCGCGACCGTCTCTGCCGTCACGTCCATTGTCACGGCCATCGCCTCTGCCGCCGTCTCTCCGGCCAAAGTCGCTGCCGTTGCTTTGGCGCGACGACCGGCCAAGAATGGAGGTATCGGCATTGCCGCCAGTCAGAACTTGAGCATCCGAGCCGGCAAGACGGCCATGGTTGTGGTTGTTGCCGCCGCCGCCACCGCCCATGTACATGCTGTTCATGTTATTTATGTTGTTCATGTTGTTCATGTTGTTCATGTTGTTCATGTTATTCATGTTCATGTTCATGTTCGGGGCCATGGGAGAGTTGTTGCCGCGACGGGACAAGCCACCACCTTGCGCAAGAGGGCTGCCGCTGCTGATGGTGTCGTTGATGCCCTTCATCAGCCGCGAGTGGCCGCCGTCTCCACCACCACCGCCGCGGCGCATGCGATCGCTTGACGGCGTGTTGTTGTTGGAGTTGGCAATGTTGTTGCCCGACGGCGTGCTGGGCATGCTGTGACCACCACCGCTGCGCAGGCCCGACGGACCAGAAAGACCACCCGGTGGAGGTGGAGGTGGTGTCGGTGCACCACCATGCGAAGTCGCGCTGATCTGGCGCAGACGGTCGCCGTGCACTGGGGTAGCATTGACCGAAGTCGAAGGTGTAGACGGCGGAGCAGGCATAGAAGAGCCGGCATTGCCACCAGCAGCAACCGAGTTCGAGTTTGAATTCAAAGGTACGCTGTTCACGCTGCTGCCCTCAAACACACCGCCACGTCCTCTTCTAGAAGAGCGGCTGGGTCCCGACGGGGGAGGCAGGGATGCACCGGCAGCAGCAGCTGGTGCTGGGCTTTGCGCCGGAGCCGATGTCTGGCCTTGGTTCAGGCGCCCGTTAGTCGACTCTTGGTGGTTCTGTGAGGAGCGGCTGCTGCGGTCGCGGTCGCCCCTATCTCCACGATCGCCTCTTTCGGCGCGTTCGCCGCGGTCACCCCGATCGCCACGGTCGCTCCGTTCACGACCGCTTTCGCGATCGCCCCTGTCACGACGGTCACTGCGCGAGCTCGATTCACGCCCACTGTCGCGAACCACATCGCGCGAGTCGCTGTTGGCATTGGCTGGGCCAGAAGGCACTGCAGTCGGCAGCCGGCTGCGGTCACGGCCACTGCCTTCACGGTCACTGCGGTCACGGCCGCTGCTGTCTCTATCGCTGCGATCACGGCCACTATCCCGATCGCGCTCACGGCCACTGTCACGGTCACGGCCGCTGCCTTCGCGCTCGCTGCGGTCCGACCGACGTTCAGACGACGACGGGACACGCGGAGACTGCGTCCGGCCACCACCACTGCTGATAGAAGCCTGGTTAGCACCGCCGTTGGACGGTGCTAGTCTGTCTGGTCTGCCGTCCTTGGGTTGGGTGTCGTCCAGAATGCGGCGAGCACGTTCCGGGTTGATGGGTACAGCTGCCGGCGATACGCGGTCAGAGTTGGCATTCTTCTTGTTTTGCGAGGCAGGGCCTGTAGGCGGGACACTGTTCGTGTTGGCTGCCGAGGTGTTGGCATTGGTATCGCGGAGAGGTCTTGAGTCGCGAGAGTCACGTCCTCGGCCATCACGTGAGTCACGACCGTCGCGGTGATCTCTAGTCGACTCGCGGCCGTCACCACCGCGGCGTGTGGGTGTGTTGTTGGCACTTGCGCTGCTGTTGTTGGGGTTGCCCGTAGCTGGACCGTTCCGGCTGCGGTCGCGCGAGTCGCGGACGCTGCGCGGGTCGGTGGGGATGTTTTGGTTCACAACATTGCCGCCCGAAGCACGCTGCTGGCTGGACTGAGTGGGAGTGCTGACATTTCGGTTTCCAGCATTGCTGCCGGCATTGCTGTTGCCACTAGTACCACCAGCTCCTGGCTGGCCGAACCGGCCCTGGCCGGAAAAGTCGGGGCGGCTGGGCAGGCTACTAGAGTGCGGCAGCGACGCAAATGATGATGGTTGCTTTGGGAGTTGCGAGGTGTAGTTGTTGTGGCCTCCGTTGTGGTTGCCGTGGGGAAGAGAGGAGGCTGGGGCTCTAGGCGTAGAGGGTTTGCTATTTACACCTCCGCCACCAGAGCCGGCAGCCGACGGAGCGCGAGACGCGGACCGTCTGCCACCTCCATTTGCAGAGGAATCCTTGAGCTCGCCGTCTTCGACTTCAGCGGCCAGGTTGCTACCTCGGCGGGGCTTGAAATCGGGAGCATCGGGACGAAGACTAGTCGCATCCGACATGACAGAGTCTGTGTTTGCATTTCCATTGCTTCCACTGCCTCCATTAACGCCGTTCTTGACGACAGATGATGCGTTGGACCGGAAGGCCTGCACCATGACCCATTTGGACTTGCACCGCAGCAGGGCCGCGGAGATGGCCAGGGCCGTGACGGACAAATCGACACGCGAACTGGCTTCGGCACTGCCGCTGTTGTTATTGGCGGCAGACTCGCGCTTGGCAATGTGCTTGAGCTGGTCGGCAAACCGCTGGCCCATAAAGTCGACGGCAGGGAATACCTCCATGACTGCCTTGAGGATGCTAATGGCATTGCGAATGTGTGTCCACTCTTCATTGTCGAGGCACTCCTTGAGGGCCATGTTGAGGTTCTTGTGCCAGCCGTAGAGCATGTCGCGGAACTCAGAGTGCTCGTAGTAGGTAGACGTTTTCTTGTCGGTGTCCTTGTTCTTTAGTAGCTCCGCCTTGTACTCCTTCTCGGGCTTGATGAAGCCGAGGAGGCCAGGCTGGCCGTTCTTCTGCATGCCCAGGGCCTCGCGCTCGTACCGCGTCTTGTCGGCGTGCCAGCGACCCAGCTCGGCCAGGCACTGCTTGAGGAAGCGACCGACACGTTCGGCCTCGCGCACGGTGCTCGTGAAGATGAGATCGCGCAGACGGTTGGCACTAAACAGGCGCTGGAACAGCACGGCCAGCTGGAAGTTGGGCACGCGTGCTTCGTGCAAGAACTTGACAAAGCGGAAACTGTACTCGGCATCGGCGGCGCTCAGCAGCATGCGCGGGATAAGGCACTGCTCGAGCACAAGATCGGCAACGGCGGACGATGACGCCTTCTCCGATGGCGACGTGGGAAACCAGGTCTGGGCATGGGCATAGAGGTGCTTCTTGGTCTCAATGTTGCGCTTGGTGAGCTGCAAGACCTCCTCGGCAATGGCTGCGCGGTCTCTCAAGATAATCTCGGCGGCCTCATTGCGGCGCTGCAGGGCGGCGCGCGAGTTGTCGACGCCCGACCCGTTGCGCGCGCTGTTGAGATTTAACAGGGCATTGTGGTCTTTGCGCAGGCTGTCAAGAGTGTCATCGTAGCGCTTGCGCGGCACGACAATGTCGCCCTGCTCGAGAGTCCAGAACGTGACGTAAAAAGACGGGCTGATGCGCTTGGTGACGCGCTCGGGTAGAATTCCGGCGACAAAGCCCACCAGCGGCTGCAGATCGCCCAAAGTAGTAGCGGGGACGGCAGGCTCATCGACGTCCATAGTCTCTTCATTGACTTCATTGCCATCCCTGGACTCATCGCCTTCGACAACAGGCGACTCCTTCTTCTCCTCGGCTGCAGCAGCAGTGGCCAGAGTAGACAGTGTCGATGGGGGGGTAGGTAAGGCAGCCATGGCGGCATGGAAGTTGAGACCGGGCCGCCCAATCATAAAGGCTAAGCTGGTTTCGAGGCCAAAGTCTTTGATGAGCTCGGGAATCGAGGGCACGAGCTCGTCAAACTGCGCAGGCGTCAGGTTGTTGCGCAGCAGGTCGAGGTACTGCGTCAAGATTTCCTGGCTGTCGTCCAGCAGCGACGAGAGGTACTTGATGTGTGCCTGCGACGCGGCGGGTGCGTAAATGGCGGCCTGGCGGTGCTGGGCAATATTGATCAGCAGGCGACCGACAAGGGTGGTGTCGACCAGGTTCTTGACGAGACGCTCGGCGCTGCTGTTGGTGTTTTTCTTGTTGTCCAGATCACCCATGGCAAGCAAGGTCAGCCGGCGCATGGCTGGACCGCCCGTCATGCCCTGGATCTTGAGCTCGGTCCAATCCGAGTCGGCGACAAGACCACCCATGGACACGATGAGATCGCGCAAGATGATCAGGTCGCCAGGATCGCCCGCGACCGACAGGCGCTTGCTGACGTACTGAAGCACGGGCTTGACGTCCATGTTGGGGTATGCGGCAAACACGAGACCGGCAAAGCGCGACAGCGCCTGTAGCCATTTGCTAGCAACAAGCACCGACGATGCATTGTGGCGGCTGCGCCGACGGCCACCAATGGAGCCCATCAGCGTCCACACGAGCACGTCGTAGCCCATGTCGGTAAAGTAGCGCGCACACGTGACAAACACGTCAATCAGGTTGTCGTATGCCTCGAGCTCGCCGAGGGCGACCTTGAAGACGACTGCGGGAGATGTGAGGGCCGCCTTGGCCAGAGACCGGCCCATGAGCGCGCTGTTCTCGCTCGAGATACGGCGCATGATGCGCAGGGCTTCGCGGCGCGTGACACCAAAGGCTTTCTGCATTGCGGGTGTGCGCGACATCGGGCCCTCAAACCATTCGGTGTAGAGCTGGTAGCGCTGCTTGAGCGGGAACGTGCTGAGCAGCTGCCAGACAGCGTCGACACACGCCGGGTTGGCGGGCACGAGACTAAGGGCGGGCACGAGCAGGCGCTGCAGCAGATCGAACCAGCGCTGACGGTTGGCGTCGGAGGGGTCGTCGTGCATGTTCTTGGCGCCGATGGTGGCGAGGCCGGTGATGAGTTCGGGATCCTGACCGATGCATGGACCAGAGACGCCGAGGAAGCTGTCGCATAGGGTGAACACGTCGTCGACGGTCTGGCACACAGGGACATTATCGAGCCACTCATCAAAGTAGTAGCGGTAGGGCTGGCCGTCGGCGACATCGAGTTTATCAGCGAACGGCCAGCGGAAGGGGCGGCGGATGGGCAGCTCAGTGTGCTTGACTCTGTGGCCCTTGCCGCCGGCACTGGGCGCTTCGTACTCAGCAAAGGGCTTAGCCGGGCAGTCTGCTGCCGACGAAGAAGAGTCCACGGGCACAGGGCGTGCGTCGGCAGACACTTTGTGGAGGGAGTGGACAAGGATGCGATGGACAAGAGGCAGCAGGTTCTCGCTGTAGAGATCCATGATCCAGGGGTAACGGCCGAGGATGAACAGGGCCTCGGGGATGGCGCCGATAAGCAGAAGCTGGTCCAGAATCTGGATCTTCATATCTGTAGGCTCGGGCAGCTTGGGCTGTCCATCAGCAGCGGCAGTAGCAGCAGCCTCGGCGGCCTCCTTGGTTGCGTCTGCTGCACCTGTGTCTGCGCTCAGCTCCAGAGCTGGTGCAGCGGGCGGGTCGTCGTCCTCGAGAACAGTGGCAAGTAGGGCGGCATCGTTGGGTGCAAAGCGCTCGCTCTCTTCCTTTGCGGCAAGCTCTTCTTCGCGGCGTTTGCGGGCCGAGTCCATGTCATCGTCGACAGGCCACAGGTGGGGGTAGAGATCGCAGAAGGAGATGAAGCCGATCTTGACAAGCAGGGCGGCGAGGTAGAGCAGGTTGGCGGGCAGGATATCATCGGCGCTGCGGGCAGACGAGCTGTAGAAACGCAGCTTGAAGCCGAGAATCTGGGCAGCGACGCGGTTGCCGGGCGGCGGCATGGTCTTTGTGATCTTGATCCACTCCAGCTCGCCGTCGGTGAAGTTGCCGACGTCGATGTCGGGGGTAGATGTCGAGGCAGAAGCGGCAGATGCAGTGCTGTTGGCAGCTGCCGGCCCATCGGCCATGTCGTCCATGAGTATAGCATCCTCGTCGTCCATGAGTAGCATGTCATCGTCGCCGCCGTCGTTATCCGTCTTCTCCTCGGAAGAAGGCTCGATCAGACGCAGCAGCTGGGGATGGACAACCTGACGGCCGCCAAGCTGGTAGAAGGCGTGTAGGTGCAACTTGCGCGCGAGCTCCCAGAAAACAAGGTCGCGCTTGCGGCGCTCTTCACTGACGCGGATGGACTCTTCGCTGGTCTCGTCCTCGTCCGTGTTAGTGACAGCTGCGCCCAGCTCCTCGACAACGTCTGGCTGTGCCCACCGCGGCAGGCCGCCAAAGAAGGAGTTGCGCGGGTGCTGGGGGTGGTCGCGCGGCCACCATGAGCTGATGCGCAAAAACTTGACAAAGAACTTGAACTGCTTGATGATGGTGGCGGCAAAGACGTCGAGTGTGGTATCGAGGACACGGCCGACGTCGAGATCAAAGGTGCCAATAAGACCCTTGACTTTCTCAAAGGTGACACGCGCGGCATCAAAGGACGGGTCCTGGGCGGCGGCGGGACTGCTGCTGCTGGTGTACAGCTCGGTGACGAGTTTGGAGAAGCCCTCTGTCTCCTCGCGCAGCAGATTGTAGCTCTGCTGGCGGTAGAGCTGGTTCGTAGAAAGGCGCACGGTCATGCGGAGGAAGGTGTCGCGCAGGAGGCCAATGCGCATCAGAAGTTCGTGGTCGAGGATCTGGCGCATGAGGGGAGCGGGGACGGCGGAGGTGGTCATGAGCACGCGCAGGAGGGGAACATTCGCGTCCGTGGTGGCCTCTTCGAGATCGATAAAGACGGAGACCGTGTCGAGGAACGTGATTGCTGGCGTAGACGCCGAGGACTTGTCGTAGTCGCCGAGGATCTCCTTGACGAGGGCACCGGCGTCTGCCGGGGCGAGACGGCGGTCGACGGTCGAGCGCAGAATCTCCTGGAAGACTGTCGACAGGGCAATCTCATCAGAGTCAGTGCACGCCTGCACGCCCACAGAAACGACTGCCTGGCGGTTTGCAGGGTCTGTGGTCCATGCAGAGATGCGGTCGTCGGTCACGATAGTGTAGGTATAGGGGATCGACGGCCGGGGCTGGGCGGGGGTGGCCGGGGCTACTGGCGGTGCCGAGCCTCTTGACGGTGTCGGTGTTGGTTGCAGACGCGAAGCCGACATTGCTGGCGACGGCACAGCTGTATTTGTGTTTGTATTTGAGGCTGGAGCTGTCGAGGGCATGGGCTGAGGTGCCGGGCTGAGCGAGGGCTCGAAGCGGTCCTGTCGCCGGTTGCCGCGCAGGCCGTCGTTTGAGGCGTGGCCGTTTCCGCGCGCACCGAAGCGGTTATTCCTCATGTTGTTATTGTTGTTATTGTTGTTGTTCATATTGCTCATATTGTTGTAAACGATAGAGTCGATTTGGTCTTGCTGTTGCTGGCCGAGACTCGTGTGCTCCGGGCGATGCGGCGACGGACGAATGCCACCACCGTCGGCAGATCCACCACGTTTCCGCTTCGGAGGCATAAGCGCCTTCTTTGTAGGTGTTAACAGATCGAATTCATGTGTAGAGTTTGCACGAGTACAGTGTACGCTGTACACTGTACTTGCGAGAAAGTGCAGGGTGATGTCAAGGAGGAGTCGTGATAGTTACGCACGGCGGAAATTCGAGGACCGTTGGCGATCGCGGTCGCGGTCGCGGTCGGCTGATTCGGGTCGTCGAAGCGATGAGGTGTCAATTTGAATCTAGATGATAAGACGTAGAGTCATTCGGGTCGATGATGTCGATGCCGTTGATGCACGGAGATGTCGGATCGGTTTCGGGATGAGGCGTCAGGATGTGATGGCGGATGCCGTTTGCAGGTAGATGAGATTAAAAAAAGTATAAGAGAAACGGGTAGATAGATGCGATGCGTCGTGCTGTAAGAAGAGAAGTTGAAATAATGGAAGTCGAGATAGGAGACGGGAGTCAGAGACGATGCGAAAAGGCGAAAAGGCGAAAAAACGAAAAACGGAAAATGAAAACAAGCAAAAAGGAAAGGAAAAAAAAGAGATCGCTGGCTTCGCTGGCAAAGTCTTGCTCGTGTCGACTGAATGACAGACAGCTCGATATATCAAACAGCTGGTGTGGCTGATAAACGGGCGTGCTGGGGTGGGGGCATGCAGTGTCGAAAACAGAGCGAAACAGAGGCGAAGGAAGAGATGAAGTCGAAACGTGAAGCTTTTTCGTGGCTCACGACAGTTCTCCAGTTTCTCTGCGCGTCGAGCTGCTCTTTCCTTGCAGGGACAAGACAAGGCTCCGCAGTTTGGGAGACTTAGGTGGGTATTCTCAAGCCACAATGCACAGCCACATATGTCACAGCTCGATGAGCTGGAGTGGGGCTATGATAGTCCGGATTGGGTAACGGATAGATTGGTCGACCAGAGTCAGAACGAAGAAATAATAACGGTTCATTCGTCAGCAATGTAGATACCAGCCATTCAATTCAAATGCTGGCAATGCAGGGGAAATGCTCAAAGCGACAAATTGCGATACATGACATAGAGTCTAAAGTGAAAAGAAATACAATCCTATAATGACATAAGACATGCATACTCTTGCTTATCGAACGCGGGGATATCTTATCGGGTAAAGGTACTTCTAATCGCATACAACTGCGTATAAATATGCACTTAGACATGTACCTGTACCCACTTGGTGGCACATCCGACCAACGGAGCTGGCAAAGGGTTTTTTTACTAAGTGCAAACTGGTGCGATTGAGTGCGCTTGAGTGCAGATTGAGTGCACTTTGAGTGCAGATTGAGTGCAAACCGCACTTTACAAGCGAGAATACTCCCGACGACTTAATCCACAGATAAAGAAAAAAACACGACGAAACACAAATACCCCGGCGAGTGGGAGCACCGATAATAGCACTGAGTCAGAACAGGAAAAAGCCCGAGCTGGAGATGTCGATATAGAGCGACGACGAGGACGAGGACGACCGTATATATTACTAGACGACATCTAGACGTTCTCTACAGCATCCGCAATATCCTGAAATAAAATCAGCAAGCACTCTAACACACACAACCACACACACACACGTCCAATACCTTGGATATACACACTATGGCGTCACAAGCCAATGGCACATCCCGGCCTCAATATGGTCAGTCATTTTGATGTGCTCGGTGTCGATGTCTCGACTTATGCATCTGCTAACAACCCAGAGAGAACCCGTGGCCAGCCAGAAAACCCCTTTGCCGCCCTCATCCCAGACCAGGAAATCGCACACATCCCCGCCTTCAACCTCGAATCAGGCGTCACCATCCACAATGTCCCCGTCGCCTACACGACCCGCGGCACCCTCAACGCCGCCGGCGACAACTGCATGGTCATCTGCCATGCCTTGACCGGCAGCGCCGACGTTAGCGACTGGTGGGGTCCCCTGCTGGGCGGCCCCGGCCGTGCCTTTGACATCTCGCGTTTCTTTATCATATGTCTCAACAGTCTCGGCAGCCCCTACGGCTCGGCATCGCCTGTCACGGCCAAGGACGGCGACGTGTCTCGCGGCATCTACGGCCCCGAATTCCCCTTGACGACAATTCGTGACGACGTGCAGCTGCACAAGCTAATTCTGGACGATCTCGGGGTCAAGCAGGTGGCCGCCGTCATTGGCGGTTCGCTGGGCGGCATGTTTGTACTGGAGTGGGCATACCTGGGCACGGAGACGCGCACGGCCGACGGCAGCGAGTATGTGCGGTGTGTTGTGCCCATTGCCACCAGCAGCCGGCACAGTGCATGGGGCATCAGCTGGGGCGAGGCGCAGCGGCAGAGCATCTATGCCGACCCCAAGTACGAGGACGGCTACTACCCCTTTGACGACCCGCCCGTCACGGGTCTGGGCGCCGCACGCATGTCGGCTCTCCTGACCTACCGCAGCCGCAACTCCTTCGAGGCTCGCTTCGGCCGCAACATGCCAGACCCCAAGCGCCAGCAGGCCATCCTCGACAGGGAGCGGCAGTCATCGGTCGCAGCGTCGGCTGCCTCCAACAGACTGGCGGCGTCAACTGCGTCGTCGCCTTCGTCGCCCTCAGAAGGCCACTTCCGCATCCACAACGACGGCCACCGCATCAAAGAATCAAACCGTTTCCGCACACCGCAGCCGGCCGCCCCAGCCGACGATGCTCCCGACCCGCAGTTCCACGGCCTCAACACCACACCACCAAACGAGGCAGCACCACCAACAACATCCGCCACATCTACTTCCACTACTGCTGCAACAACACCAAAACAGAGCCTGACTGGCGCGGCACCGCCAACATCCACCTACTTCTCCGCCCAGTCCTACCTCCGCTACCAGGCCACCAAGTTCGTCGGGCGCTTCGACAGCAACTGCTACATTGCCATGACGCGCAAACTCGACACCCACGACGTGTCCCGCAGCCGCGCTGATACGGTTGCCGAGGCTCTGGCTCTGATCAAGCAGCCGACGCTGGTGCTGGGCATTGAGAGCGACGGCCTGTTTACGTTTGCCGAGCAGCAGGAGCTGGCTGCACACATTCCCGACTGCCGGCTGGAGCGCATCGACAGCCCCGAGGGCCACGATGCATTCCTGCTGCAGTTTGAACAGGTCAACCGGTATATTCTGGCGTTCCTTAGAGAAGTGCTTCCGGACATCATGGGCCGGCCGGGCATTGACATTTCCAAGGAGATTGACGGTGCTGGCGCGCAGGGCGGCGAGGAGGGCTCCGTGGGCAAGCTGACCAAGTCGAGCACGTTTGGCGAGGCCGAGGTGGATGATATCACGGCCTGGTAGTGTTTATAGCGAGCATATTGTGTTGTTATTATGAAGGATCAAAAAAGCATTAAGAGATACACAAATTAAGAGATAAAATTGAAATCAAGTAAGAAAGCAGAGCGGGTGATTTTTTTTTTTGATTTTGTGAACCACAGCACAACCATGGAGCATATCGCTGAGCGGAGAAGCGACGCCACAAGCACAGCCACACTCCGGCCCAGTACAGTACCTGTACCCCAGATGCCACTTGGCAGTCGCGCCGCGTTCCATAGCTCTGCTCCTGCCGCCTCGTCATAGCGCTCCGCAAGATTATGTAATCGTTCTTTTTGGAAACCTGCGCCTTGCACCGACTTCACTCCCTCTCCGCCACTGCCCACTGCGTCACTTCCTCTATTATTGCCTTCCCCTCGACCCGTCAGCTTCAGCCCTCTAATTTTGGTCTCACAGAAACACAAAAAAAGAGAGACACGAAACACAAAGAAACAGAAGCGTCTGCGTCTCTTGGCAACTTTCAAGACAATACCAACCCTCGAATCAACAAGCTTCGCAAGCTACACCTCGAGCTCTGTCCCGCCGGCTGCGCTGCGTCTACTGCGACCCCCAACGCCGCACGACGACGACAATACACAATGGCCGACGAGGCTATACAGCTGACGTCGCTGTCGCTGACGCACGTCTACTATGTGAGAAGCTCTCTCCACAGAAGCCTTGTCCACGCCCTCTGTGCTAACCATCGCTTCGCAGGACCCCGATGACCCGATTTCGTACATTTCGGCCTGGCTCGCCCTCGTGCCCCAGGCACTCATTATCGTCTACGTCACGCTTTCCTGGAGCACGCGCGAGGCAGAGATCATCTTAGCATTTGTCGGCCAGCTCGGCTGCGAGGCCGTCAATTTCGTTCTCAAGCGTATCATCAAGGAGGAGCGCCCACAGCACCATTATCGCGGCAGCCTGCTGGCGTCTCTCCTTGGCGGGCTTTACGACGAAAAGTCCAGCGGCGATGCGGCGGCGGCGGCAGCGGCGGCGGCTACAAACGGAGCAACGGCCGGGCTGGAGGCGAACACGGCAATGGTCAATGGCCAGCGCCTGCCCTTCCGGCGCGGCTACGGCATGCCCAGCTCGCACGCGCAATTTGCAGGCTACTGGGCGCTCACGATTGCCCTGTTTCTCCTGGTGCGGTACCAGCAAAAGAAGACTACAAAGTCTGCAAAGAATTCTGCAAACACGGCAAAGAAAACTGCAGAGAGTGCCGGCATTCTGACGCTGACGCAGCGGGTCGGCATCAGTGCTGCTGCGTTTGTGGCTGCCTTTATGATCGCGGGCAGCCGCGTGTACCTGCACTACCACACGCCCAAGCAGGTGGCTGTCGGCTTCACTGCCGGCCTGGCGGTGGGTGCCGGCTGGTTTGCGGCGACCTCGCTTGTGCGGCAGCTGGGACTGCTGGAGTGGGCGCTGGGCCTGCCGCTGGCAAGGTACCTGCGCGTGCGGGACCTGATGCTGGAGGAAGATGTTCTCGAGGCCGGGTGGGAGAAGTGGGAGGTGCTGCAAGCCGAGAAGGCGGCACTGCAGGCGGCCAAGAACAAGTAAAGTGGCCTGTGAGCAGAGAGACCACAGGGAGCAAGTCCGGGCGACGAAAAATAAGAGAGTATACGAATGGGATGCTCTTCGCAGGGCATATACACGGAAACGATGAGAGCCTAGCATTTGTTATCATGGAAGCCGCATTGATTTTTATTTTTTTATTTCACTCTTCTCTCGCATCATCATGTCGAACCAGGGTTTATTCCATCTTCTTCTTTTGTTATTTCATCAAAAGGTCTCGACTGCAAGACTTGAAGCCAAGCGTTGTCATTTACATTTTTTACGAGCAAGCACAGCATCCAATAGTAGGCGGTCATTTTCTAGCCATAAAGTTATAACGAGCATTACTGTAGTTAATAATTACAAGTTATCCTACGCACGAGAAGATCTGCTTTGCTTGTGATGGTATTTCCATTGCTATCTGGCGGTTTGCCCTGGTTTCATGTGTAGGACAGTTTAGACGTGGGGCGACAAAGAAGAAGAGAATAAGAAAGAAAAAAAGGAAAACAAAACCCAGCATTTTGCGCCGTATAATGAGACAGTGGCATGAAATAGTTGACATAAGAAAGAAGTCGAGGTAGAGGTAGAGATATAAAGTAGACGAGGAAGAGATAGTGAAAGGGGGGCTGACAAAAGAAACGAAAATCGAAAGGGAAAAGAAAAGATAGAAAGAGAACGCTCGACACCGTCGTACACCCAAGCTGCAGGATGTCTTCACACGCATCAGAATATGGAAGACAAGAAGGCAGAAGCATAAGAGAAGAAAGAGAAGAAAGAAAAGAAAGACAAGGAAGGACAAAGAAAGACAGACATAAGAAAAGGTCATTACACGGACTGCCGTCGAGACTAGATCCAGTCGCTCGACGTCTTGTCCGACATATCATTGCCGCCGCTGCGAGGAGCACTGGTGACATTCAGGTTTGTGTTCATAGGGTTCATGGGGCTCACGGGCGACCGTGTGCGCGGCGACATCAAGGCAGCCGCGGCCGACGGCGACCGTGCCAGGCCGCTGTTGGACGCGGCAAGTGTGCGCAGCGCGGCCGAGCTGTTGCTGCGCGAGACCGTGGCAAAGCCGACACCGCGCGGGCTCGGCAGCTTGATGGCCATCATGGCCGCCGATGCCGTGGGGCTGAGCTGCGAGCTGTAGCTGTTGCTGTTGCTGTAAACAGACGGGCTGATCTGGGCATTTCTGTCGCTAAAGATGTTGTCGACGTCCTCGTCCTCGAGAATGTACTCCTGCGCATCAGGAGAATCCCGAGCGTCAAAGGCCTGGGGACGCGGCACGGGCGGCAGCGTCTTCATGCGGGCGTCCTTGACGGGACCGCGGTGCGGCGAGCCCTCCTCGACCTCAACAAAAAAGGCGACGGGCAGCTCCTCGCTGCCGCTGCCATTGGAGGACACGGAGAGGTGGCCAATGTTGGACAGCGGGCTGGGGCGGCGTGCAGGGGAGAATTGTGGTGCAGCAGGTGCTAGAGATGCAAGAGGCGAGAGAGAAGGGGAGGATGGCTTGGGAGATGTGGAAGGCGAAGGAGGTGGCAGTCCTGGCAGCGGCATGAGGGGCGGTGGTGACGGAGACGAAGAGGAGGAGGGGCGCTGCTGCTGGAAGATGGTAGGTGCAAGAAGAATCTCTTCGGGATTTTGTGGCGGCGGCTGCTGCTGCTGCTGCTGTTGAGCCAAAGGCATGCCGACAATAATCGACGACGTGGACCCGTTCGTCATGTCGAGGTTGTAGACTTTTCCATCCAAAACCTGCGAGTCCATAGGGTTGAAGTCGTTGGCATTGGACAGACGCAGACCAATCTGCACTGTGGCCGACGACACCATGGACGAGTCACGCCGGTGCCGCATTGCCGCAAGGTTGTTCATGGACGGCGGCGGCTTCAGCGAGCTCAGGTCAAAGCGGCCGTTGCCTCCTGCCATGAAATTCTTGACGGAACCGGGTGCATACGTAGTGGCTGGCAAAAGGAGGAGCGACTTTGTATTGTTGTTATTGTTGTCGTTCTCTGGCGACGACGGAGCGATGCGGGTCGAGGCCGTTGAGACGGCCGACGACACGGCCGAGACGGCCGACTCGGGCAGCATTCCCGATGCCGACATTTGTGCAGGCGCGGGTGTGCGCACCGAGGCGGCGGCAGCGGCGTCGGCGGTGTTGAGGCGAGGCAAAAAGGCATTGGAGCGCAGCGGGTTGGTCCGCGGGGGTGCAATGTCGTATGTAGCCACGGCCGGGCCGGTGGACATGATGCCCGCCTCTTCCTCCTTGGCGTCCTGCACAGTGCCGCTGATCAAGCTGGCATCGCTCAGCATGCGGCGCAGATCGGTTCTGCTGCCGACTGGGCCCATCATGTGGCCAGCAAAGTCAGGCCCGCTGCCGCTGCCGTTGCCGTTGCCGCTGCCGTCACCGCTGACGCCACCTCCGTAGCGGCGAATGCTGCCCTTGATGCGGCGGCGCTCGTACTCGCCGGCCTTGTCGCGCGGGCCGATGGTGGAAATGGTGTTGGAGCGCAGGAACAAGTGCAGGCCACCGGTCATGAGGCCGGATACGTCGGCGACGACCGAGGCCACCATGGACAGGGTGATGGCCGAGTTCCAGTCGTCCTGGTCCTGGTCGTCCTGCTGGAAGCCGAGCGAGAAGAAAAAGGGGATGATAAGAGTGTTGGAGAGGATGGCGAGCGCCAGGTAGTAGACCATGCGCGAGGCAGCGACGCGCTCCGAGGCCTCGACTTTTGTGCTGCGGGTGAGCTGGACAAAGATGACGACGGTGCACAGCACCAGGACGATGTCGATGGAGAGAAGGGCGGCGAAGCAGCCGCGCGAGTAGATGGCGACGAACCAGAAGAGCGAGGCAAAGCAGAAATCGGGCGAGCGCACAAAGTCGGCGACGAGAAAGTTGGCCAGCAGCAGCATGCCGATGATGACGAGGCAGATGGTCAGGGCGTACTTGGCACGGGGGGCAAAGGGGTTCTTGCGCAGGCCGCGGACGGCAAACTCGATGCCAAAGACGAGCTGGATGTAGGGCACGATGAAGACGGCCGGCAGCATGAACTGGGACACGAGGGTGCACCCGATGCTGAGCAGGCTCTTGAGGCCCTGGGCCTGGGCCACGGAAAAGCCGATGCCCTGGATGGTGATGCCGCACGACAGGACGAGAGGATACAGCTCAGACGACTGGACAAACGCTGACGACGGCGGCGTGCTTGCCGACCGGTAGCGGCGAGCATTGCGTTTGCGCGTCGAGTATGCTTCGTAGAGGATACCGCAGGCGGTGGCGAAGGCGGCCACGGCATTGAACGCGGCCAGTATTATTGTAGATGTGCGGATGGATTTTGCGGCGGCAAACTGCAGCTCCTTGATGAACTGCGTTGTTGTGTTGGTGCCGGCCTGGAAGACGCTGCCTGCTGCGGTGGTGTTGGACGAGAAGGAAAAGTAGGCGGCTCGCTCGGCCAGCCAGGCCACGTCGGAGCGTATTCGTAGGGCGTCCATGGCGATGTGATTGTGTTGGTGTGGTTTTGCGAGAGTGGACAGAGACGAGAGAGAAAGAGAAGAAAGAGGAGGGAGACCTTCTCTCCCTTTAGATGCCGGTCAAGTCATCCAACGCGCACATGAGTGGATGTATAGTTGTGTAAGTAGCGTCGATATCGTGAGATGCGATAGATGAGAAGGCGAGCTGGCGAGATGATGGTTGATGAAGGGTATAAAAGATATTACCAAGGCGAGAATAGAGAGCGAAAGAGAGTGAGTGATAGTGAGTGATAGTGAGTGAGAGTGGGTGAGAGAGACAGATAGGAAAGTGGAGAGGAGACGAAGAGGCAGAGACAAAGACGATGCAAGATAGGAGGATTATGGGTGAAAGAGGAAGGAGAGTATGATAGTAGGAGAGCAGGGGAGCAGGAGAGTGAAAGGTGTGAGAGACGAGAGACGCGAGACGAGAGACGAGAGAGAGTTGCGAGGCGGGAGGGGAGTGGCAAACGATGGAGATAGGGTGGAGCTGCCAGTTGAGGACGCCCAGACAAGAGGATTGCGGTTGAGCAGGGGTCGAGAGGCAAGGCAGTACTACGGTGTATATCTCTTATGGAAAAACAGCCAAAAGATACAGAGATACGCGGACCAGAGATATCAGAGATTCCAAGTCTGTGGGGAAGAGACGGAAAGGCCAGCAGGAGGAAGCCGGCCGCAGGAGAGGGGGGGGGGCCACGAGCACGATGGAAAGACTAGTGCAATCGGAAAAGCCGGGGAGCTGGTAGAGATACAGACAGAGTCTGGTAGAGAAGGGATATTTGAGGAAGATAGTACACCAGGACAATAAAATGACAAGGGTCGTTGGCTGAGTTGACGATGAAGGGGTCAAGAGGGGGGGGGGCAGAGAGACTACTCTGTAAAGAGAGCGAGATGTGATGTGAGATCTGGAGAGACTAGCCAGGCACATTCAGGCACAAGGTACGCAAAGTACATACATAGTAGTACTGGTTAGCAAGGGACGAAGAAAGGCACATCAAGGAACATCAAGGCACAGCCAGAGTGGCAGGCGTGGCAGCCAGGCACACAGCACAGACAGGGATAGGAGAATTCACAAGACGTCGAGTATCAGCCAGGGCCGGGGTCTGGTGGCAACGACATAGGTGAGTTGGGTATGTGTACAGAGTGTGTACTGTGTATTATTCAACGAAATCCGACTCGAGTCTGCTTTTGCTACTCTGCTTTGGTCACACTGCACGACGAGCGCGCTCTCTGCCTCTGTTTCCCCCGCCGGCCATCTAGAGGCCAACCACGGAAAATACGAAACAGTCCTGCCAACGCCAAGCGGAGCCGAGAGTGACTACCATCTACCAGCAAAAAAGTGTAATATGTCTGCATGGTAATACGGGATACAGCAGGCAGGGCATTGACGTCTCGACTGGAACCTGTTCTTGGGAAACTCGGGAGCACACAGAAAAGGTCTAACGGTGTTTCCAGAACAGATGGAACCACCTACCACGCGTGCAGCTCAAAACAAACAAAAATAGAGTATTTGGAAGACATGGCAGTGGAAGTATATGCTGCGTTGTTATTTGTCAATGTTTTATTGATGATTGCAGGCAGAATAGACATTGCTGCTGTTTAGTCATCACGGCCATGAGAAGAGACACCAAGGCCAAGCCATCACAGCAACATCATACTCGTCTCAACAACAAGATGGACGCCATGAGATGACAGGAATCTAGTCTACAGTGTACAGGGTAAAGTACAGTAAATGTCGCAACAAAACTAGCCACCACAACAGTCCAATACCGGAGAATTCTCGATACCAATACTTTTGAGATGAAGCCAGAAAGACGCCGTCCCCGGGTCTGTGAGCAGAAGCGAGGTGGCTCGGAGCACCACCAACACCAAGGCACCAGCATAGAGCTAGCCAAAGCTCACTCCTCTACATAATCTCCGATATTAGGTATTAGGCTGGGGTTAGTCAAGCCAGAATAAAATGTCTGTAGCACAGCCCTAAGGAGCTATAAGGAGGACGACGAGGATAGAGTTCGATAGGTCTGGCTGCACAAACAGCCCATTCTCACAGATAAACCAAAAGGTATAATGGAATCGCTCTTATCCGGTTAGAAAAGAACAGAGCGCGCCCGTCAGCCCGCGAGCATAATGGCCATGAGGGGATGAAGCAGACTTGTAACAAGTCGAGGTTTCGAAGTCGAGTGCGACGCTGTGTAAGTGAGTGGGGCCCTGTCACTCCCGTCATATTGTAAATATGTACTAGCCTTTTTTGGTTTAGTGTCATGGCCCTGCTGCAGATCAAACACCACCAGTCATGCATCGCATCGCAAGAAATCAGCAACAGCACGCAAGCCACAGTCAGCCACAGCAGTATTCGTATCCTACTGTGTAAGCAGGTTTGCAGAGGCTTGGGTAATAGGGATAAAGTAGAAGAAAAAAACACTGCCTCGAGAAAAGTTTGTAGAGATTCAAAACCCACGGTGCGGTCCATCAATAAAGGCACGTTGGTCCCATGGCCCGATCCTCTAATCTTGGAGCCGGTGATGGTAATACGAAAAGATGTTGGTAATACGAAGAGATGTTGGAGCAGTGAATTCAATGTGAGGTGGCTGAGCTCGGTCGGTGTTGGTCTAGTGTTGAGGTCGGCGATGATATCGGGCATGCAAGCGTGTAAACTGGACTGGAAGACTAAAGAATGAAAGACTACACGACTGATAATATCAATGAATATCAAATAAATGGATAGAACTCAGCACGTTGAAACAATACTCTGTACAGCAGAAACAGGAGACAATGTTTGGGGACTTGTTTGGAACATCTCAATATTTTAAGAATACAAGTAGGAGTAGGAAAGGAACTACAACAGGCTCGACAGACCTCTGATCTCAGATATATTGCGCGGGACGGTACAGTCGGTGGACAAGGCGTGGCAGCGGCAGACCAGCGGGTGATAGCATCAGCGGTATTGCCTGCGGCACGGTACGCACAGCAGCCGTCTACTGAGTAGTACGGTTCTCAAATATGCAGTGTGTGTGCGATGTGATGCCAGACTCTATTATGTGGAATCTTGTTGCTTGCATGGCAAGATGGACGAGAGACCAGCATACATCAGCCTGAAGCAGTGTCTGTATCATCCCTCATCCAGCGCCCATCATCTAGCAATAGTCTCCAGTGCCATACCAATCTCACTCGAATGTAACTGTATTCTAACAGCAATGGTCGACAACGATCGCTGTGACGTCCTGGAGGATGCTAGCAGACAGTCAGGGTGTCCTGTTGTATCAGGTCTTCTTCTAGAAAGAAGTGAGACATGCAGCAGAGCTCCAGACGGCCAGGTCTATATCATGCACTACATATTCATCAAAGCTAAACGTGCTTTTCTTACTACCAAATGGATAAAGGCAGACGTTCAAAAACACACTGCCAATGCTACCAGCAGCACCAACAGGCCAACAGGCCAACATACCAACATACCAACAGGAGCCTTAACAAAGGCTGTCAACTCTGCAACGGCAACACAACGAGGTTCTTTTGGCCTGTCAAGACTCGGGTAAAGACATACAATGCAGACAGCCAGACTGTGTCGCACTATCAAAGGAAGACCAAGATTCCGAAGCAGGCATCGCCAGGTCAGTGCGCCAGTGCTCTGTATGATTGATCGTATTTGTCTTCAGAGGCCCTTGTCTGCGAAAGTAGCCAGCAATGAAGTACCCTATCTCTACCCATGCTTTTTTTCAGTCAGCAGAGCCTGTTTTTGCTGTAGCAATTCTGTAGCAATAATGTAGCAGCTGTAGCAGATGTAGCAGCTGCAGCACCTTCAGCAGCTTTAGCAACTTTTTGCTGTGGCAGTCTTCAGTAAGGGTGCAAAACACAAGCACGTCACAAAACCACGGCGATCATTTATTTATAATCCATACTGTGTTTGTCATATGCGTTATATTTGCACCTAATATCATAATACTTTGTAATATCCTACAACAATGGTAATACAGCTGCTGTTATGCATTGTATGGGGTAGCGTGGCGCCTGGTATGAGATACAAGATACGACGTTGTCAAGCGAGCTGCGTATGTTGCCGCGAGTCTTGGGCCTGGGCCACGAGTCCAACGGCCGGCACAGCACACACAGTCAGTCAGTCAGTCAGTCAGTCAGTCAGTCAGCCAGTCAGTCAGTCAGTCAGTCATCGAGTGCAAAGCCAGGCGACTATAGTCAAGTGCAATTAGATAACTGGCGAGTTCATCAAGTGTGTGCAAGTCGTTTGGATGTTTAACCATAAAGTATATTCGAAATATATTTAAATAAATATGAAAGCACAAATGGGAACAAGAACCAGACATGTCCCTTGACATATCCCTTGACTGTAGAGCCCAATCATACTAACAAATGACAGGCTCCTTCCTTGAGTGTGCTGCGTGCAAAGCTCCCTACTTTGTCTTCTTGGTTGCGGCTTTGGCATCGCGCACCGCAAACGCGTCCGAAATGTCGGAGATGGCCACGTACAGCGCATACGCCGGGATGAACACCCACAGCATGTTGAAGAAGACCAGGTACACCCACTTGTACATGAAGTTGCTCGTGTCCAGGTTCGCGTTCTGCGTCAGCCACTCGGGACAGAACGTCATGAAGCCGCCGTAGAGCTCCGCCGTCGCAATCACCACCATTGTCACATTGGCGCGCGAGTAGCCGCGGGCCAGGTCGTAGCACACCCAGCACGCCAGCGGGCCCACGACGAGCACGGTCAGCAGCTCCAGCGAGATGACGTCGAGGTCCGCGCCGGCCCAGCGCTTGTCGGCGCGCGCATAGACCATCCAGAGCTGCGCAAACGGGTTGTCGCCGCCGGCCTGGGCGCCGTAGACGCGGTCCGCATAGCCCAGGAAGCCGCCCTCGTAGCTCGGCAGGTAGTAGCGGCCGCTGCTGACGTCGCCGACTTTGAGGTCGGCGAGGGGCACCCAGCTGAAGAAGCAGTGGTAGAGGAAGCTGCCCTCGAGGAAGAAGTGGATGAGGGCGTCAAAGGCGTGCCAGATGAAGAGGGCGCGCGTGCTGGTCTTGGCCGACGACGGCAGGGCGTAGCATGACGCGGTGTAGGCGGTGCCGAGGATGGCGAGGGTCGATGCGAGCGAGATGAGCGTCGTCTGGTCGAACAGGTCAGGCGGCAGCGATGCCACGATGGATTCGGACATTTTGATAATTATGATATCGATGTAGTTGATGATGCTAATTGGTGTTGCTAATTGATGATGCGATCGTGGAATTATCGGAAAGAATCGTCGATGAATGACAGGAGCTACGTGCTGATGGGGAACTGCCCGACGCGATGCTACACGTCTCGCGCCTGCCCCTGATGAATCCGAGAGGGGCCTGACATGTTCGCGGATTTAAATCAGTGGGGCACATGAGTGCCGCAGGATAAGCCAGTCGAAGTGCTGGATAGTACACACACTAGTTGCACTGATGTAATATTTCAACTTCTTGCTCAATGCTCCGCAACTCTCGATCTGCTCGATCTGATTGTGTTAGTGCTATGTTTGGTACTGATGTTAGTATTAAATTCTGGTAAGTTTTATATATTCAATTTTCAAGAATTTTCGGTGCTGATATTTGTTTCGTTTCCGAATTTATTGTATTTGTATTAATGGTTCTAGCTAAGAGGGGAGGGTATGAGAGAGACAGTGGCTTTGCAGCTACGCCCTCAAATCCCGCTCATGTAATCCATGTTTGCAGAATGCAGTTGCAGGCGCTTAGTGGGTAGCGGACTGCTTGTTGGCCTCGGCGGAAGCCTCAGAGCCCTTCTGGTCGAACTTGTCCTTGATGGCAGAGCCAGCAGCGTCGACACTGTGATGTTAGTGATTGGTTCTAGGGTTTCTGATGAAGTTGATGATGGAAGAGGTGCTTACCGGTTGCCGACGGACTGGTTGGAGTCCTGAGCGACGTTCTTGTTGGCCTCGTGCGAAGCGCCGGAGGTGGCAGCGTTGATCTTGTCAGAGACAAAGTTGGCGGTGTTCTTGATGGTATCCATTGTGATTGTTGTTGGTTGCGTGAGCAAAAGTGTGTTTGAGTGAGTGTGTTTGATTGTTGAAGTTAAAGATGAGAATGTTGATAATGAGGGAAAAAGAGAGCTGATGAAGAGGAGGGAAGAAGACGGTCTTATATAGAAGTCTGGGACGCTCGGGAGGCGGGTGCATTAGATGGACTAGAAAGACTATGAACTCAATGAACTCGCTATTCAACAAAGTACCAACATTCTCGCTCTTTCCGCTTGCGCTTGCTCGTACGTACTCTATTTTCTGACCTCATGTGAGAGGCCAGTCTTGCACACTGACGAGGTTGAGGTGGCCTCGTCTGCTCAAAGGGGTGTGTGTATAGTGTGGATTGTGACGTCATGGGCTCTTACTGTGGACATTGTTGATATTTTGTATGCACTGGATCGGGAAGGCGCCTTCTCCACACTCTTAGACTATTAGAGAAATCAAAGCTACTTGCAAGAGTGATCCGGCGTCTTGGGGAAGGTGCAACCAGGCAAAAGGAAGCGACTCTCCGGAGATGGTCTGGACCGTCTCAGGACCACCTTCCACTGCCTTCTACTGGCCAGGTGGGTATCTCTTTACAAGTGATTTGCCATTCACGCGGAAGGAGCATTCGACATATTCCAATGGCAAACAAACACCGGGAGGCAAGTAGCTACAGGAAACGTTGAGAATATGACGTACAGAGCTACAGGTGACCTGTTGACTTGCCGTTAGTTCCTCGTTGACTGCTTTTGCCTCGTTGTGCCTTCCTCGCTTGACCCTTGTTTGTGCATTGTGCAACTGGCTGTGAATGCTCTGCAGACATGTGAAGATGAAGATATCATATTTTACATGAGGCCTCACGTTCAGGCACGGAAGTTATACAATCCGAAGCCGTCGTTTGCGGCTGCCTAGTGTGTGTCCACAAAAGAGCTACATAGTAAAAAAATCCTGATGTTTTGATCTACAGAATTGACTTTGAATGTTTTTCTTTTACTTATTTTTAAGTCCGAAGAGAATGGAATTAGTAAATATACTTTTTAAAAAACCCAAAACAAATAAAGAAAGCCGAAAATAAATACACAAAGGAACACGACCTAAATAGTGACCTGCCGAGCCGCACCGAGCTCAACGAAGCATCGTATATCCGTCGTTTTCTCACAGGGAGCTTCAAGCTTGATGGTATAAACCCACAGTATATATACAGTGTGTACACCGTACACATGTCTCATCGCCATCTAAGACAGCTGGCAGCTACGCAATCGTCAAGCAATGCCAACAAAGAGCTGGAGATCAAAGATCAAAGATCAAAAAGAGAAATAGAATCACGGAGAAGCAATGCAAACGGCAATCATGACGATGCAGCAAGGCAGTGGCACAACACCGCTTTGCTTCCGACAGTCATCGCCATGTCTGACAAGCAGCTCAAACACAAAGCTGTCAGGTTAGACATCTGTGTTTAGTGTTTAGTGTTTAGTGTTTAGTGTTTAGTGTTTAGTGATGAATCCGGGGCAATCCATTCCCATCTCAGACTGTCTTGCTGCTAAGCTTCTGAGTAACTGAGTAACGACTGAGTAACTGAGTGTGTGGCCTAGAAATGCTCCCACGAGGCCACAGCAACGCGTTCGACATTCTGGCACTTCTGACATCTGAAAACGATAGGCACGGGCCGACTAGACCCAATATCAGTCTACTCGTTCTTATGGCCATTCGGCTGGCACATCCTTGGGCGTGACGTTGTGCCGTGACATGCAAAACCTGAAGAGCATCGCGATCAAACGCAATACCTGTGGAAGCTTCTAACTGCACTGCCTTCGAATGCGCATATAGCCAATAAAGTACTGATTTAAAGTGGAAATAACTAAACGCACCATACATATGACGTAGCCAAGTACGTATTTACAGCTAGATCAGCATGCATGCAGAACAATGGAGCACAGCAAGTGAGACATTGTACTGCACTTCACGTCCTCTGTCCTCAACTCAGAGACTCCTATGTACAACTCGCATCACTTGACCTTTGTGGCCATCTCAATTCCAGTCACTCACTCACGTTTGCCATCCACACTGTCCTATTCAAACTATTCAGTTTAACCGTATGGAAGAACCATAGAGGATGCCCGCTTGGCAACGTGACAACCATTCCAAGTGACTCGAGTGAGCTCCAGGCTGACGGAGCCTTGTTTTTGAGATCGGGCTTTCAACGAGCAATCGGGCATTCGGTGGCGCGGCTGGTGGCGCCCTATGGTCTTCGTTCGGTCGCCAGGCGGGGACGGAAGCGGGACAGCAGGAGCTCCAACTCTCTCTTTCACCACGCATGTACTTTGTAGGTGGCTCTCTCGGCTCACTGCTCTAACAGATAATGCCCCAGTTTTATGTCTTGGTCAACACCAGCTCTTTGTCTTGCCGTACTTTTGGCGAGCTTGCCTCTTACTAAGGATCTCCGGGTCTTCGTCTTTCATCCACATCTCTCCCATATACGATGTATTGGTCTTTCTCCCATGGCTTGTTGAATGCAGCTGCCTGGCGTCTGGAGCTTGCTCCGGGGCTCGTCTCAGGTCTCCCTGCATTCCATTAACTTCCACTTGCTGTCTTTGTTGTACCCTGATTCCGTCTTCCCTTCTATTCTTAGTATCTTGAATGTCTCTTGGATCTTTGTCAACGAGCTCGGAGAGAAGTCAGCTGCCGGGCCCGCGGCGATGGACCTCGGGAATCGGATTGGCAGACGTAGTTAGATTCGATGGAGATGACTGAGCTTGTGCATATACAGCTGGCGCAGCTGATGCAACTGAGGGAGCTGATGGCGATGAAGCAATTGGGATATCAATGTAGCCCCGTCGCCGCGGAGCCAATGTCAATAGATAACATCAACAAAGACGATGAGCTCCATCTGTCCGCCTAGATAGTGTCAGCCGATACTCCGTACTAGGCATGCTAATGAAACCGCATCACCAGACTGGATGCATCCTTCCAAAGATACTGTGCAGCCCCTACGCCCCTTGATGTCCTTCATATCTCATGCCAGCCTCACGCCAACCTCGGTTCTAATGCAAAAGGACCCAGTAAGGGAGGGCAGGACTGTAAAAATAGCGGTCTAAAAGACGGGCACGAGGGCGTCAAGGGGCCATCAGGGACGTATGCTGTCCCTTGATCTCGATTGCGACTGCATTGGCAAAATCATGCATAGCTCTCAACCGCCGTAGACTCTCGTAGACGGCGCCAAACAATATGCAAGGAGTCTGAGCCGTGCATATCAAGCGAGATGTGCCCTGCCAGTCTCGAGACTGCAGCTCTGGTGGACAGATGAGAGCCAAAAACGCCTGCTTACATACACGAGTTGAGCTTGCTGGGCGAGTGGCTATTAGGCTATTATGGATATACAGAGCACTATGGGTCTCGAATGTTTGTTTACTTTGCGGTGTTAGTGCATCGTGCCTTCCTCTTTTGGCGGCATCGCATCACCACCGCCTACCACAACGAATCAGGCTACCCCAATCATGCGCCTGGGTCGCTCCTTCCTCGTTTGGCGTCCCCTCCTCCTTCCTCGTGCCTCTTTCTTCTCGCCAAAACAAACGCAACAGCCCTTATAACCCTGCCTGCAGCGCTCTCCTTCAACCAGACGCGCAGGCAGACAGCAGGCAGTCCTGCCCTGCACGCTGTGTGCAAACAGAACCGGTATGGTGTAACGGTCAACATTCGAGATTCTCACTCTTGAGCCCTGGGTTCGACTCCCAGTACCGGTGCTTCTTCTTCTTTTTGCTGCTCCTAGCATGGAAGCTGCCCGCCACCAAAGCTATTGAAGTCAATGGCGTGTTTACTTTTTGCTCTCGGGCCACCTGGTCAAGCCATCCTCGGCCGTAGACTTCTTTTTTGACGATACATTCACCGTCACAGCCGCCTTGACATCACTGACCAGTGAAGTTGAGAGCTGAGCTGGAAGACTGCTGGTGCCTAGAGACAGTCATTCTCTTTAACGTTTAGTACGGCCACGCAGAGTAGCACAAAAGGGTGGGATGTCGTTTCGGGCAGGAGACAAATTTCTGTCTCTTCTCTCACTTTTTGTTCACCTTCACTTTCTGGCCTCACGTCCCACGCTTCCCACAGGCTTCCGACTGGCTTCCTGGCACAACTGATACAAGGCACTGGCAATAAAAAAGGCATGCCGGCACTGCCAGTCTTCTTCTTCATCATCAACGGCCTTGTTTCTAGCACTCGATTGCACGCCAATTTCTCACACGACCGCCAGCGAGATCCGACAAATCTGACAAATCCATCAGACCCAACGCGTCTCTTGCTGTCCCGAACACCTCCACTCCAACCGCGCGCAGTGACCACAACTACCATGCCGCCTCGCAAGGTCGTCGACCTCAGCCTCAGCGATCCGCGCGATCTTCGCTTTCAACCTCTAAACGTACTCTGGGGGGGTCCGTTGGTCGTGGATACGAAGCTGAAGCAGCGCCGCAAAGAAGAGAAACTGCGCAAGGAGCTCGAGGCCAGGCACGAGGAGAACCTGCAAAAGCTAGTCCAAGCGCGTCTTGACGAGATAAAAAAAGCCGGTGCTGAAGCAGAGCCACCGCCGCTGGAGACTGCTCCAGAACCGCCTGCCCCAGAAGCACCTGCTGCAGAACCACCGGCCCCAGACGCGTCTGCACCAGCAGCTATTGAAGCGCCGCCACCTACCGATCCCGAGGCTACCCCGGATAGCACAGAAAATATGCCATATGCCGTTCTCACTCTCAAGGGACTACCCGACGGGCTTGGCACAGCCAACATCCAGCTCAACTTTAAGGACTCGGCCGACAATATGGCCATGGTTGCGGTTGTCGAGGCTCCTCCTGCCGAAGCTGCCGAAAGTGTTAACGTGATCCCCCAGCTTGTGCAAATCAAAGAAAAGAAGGAAACAAAGGAAAAGAAAAGGCACTCTCGCAGCAGCAAGTCTCACAGTCTCGGCGTGAAGAAACACCCCAAGAGCAGCCGCCGAAAGCACCGCAGTAGGAGCAAGCATGGCAGGCATGAGCGGCACGGAAGTCGCAGTCGCAGCCGCAGCCGCAGCCGCAGCCACAGCCACAGCCGGAGCCGGAGCAAGACCAAGAATGAAGAAGAACATCGCCACCGCCGAGGCCGCAGCACAAGCCGTGGAAGAAGCAAGTCTCGTGACGCATCGTGCAGCTCTTGCGGCGACCACGAAGACCTCGAGAGCGACATCAGCAAGCTTGCTCGCAGGCTTGACCGCTTCCGCAGCCGCCGCAAGTCAAGTACCCACGTTGTCATCGATAGTGATGTTGGCAGTGGTGATGGCAGTGCCAGTCAAAGTGACAGCGAGTGCAGCTCTTGTGCGAGCTCCTCCAGCACGGAAGCGGAGCGTAGCCACAGACACCACGGACGCCATGGACACCACAACCATCGCGTGGCCCGCCGTGGAAGAGTTGCTCGTCGCGAGCGACACCTTTCGTCTGTGCGCTGCTCATCGTGTGGCCGCGGGGCGCAAGTGTACTCAGACATGGACGACGACGGACACGGCAACTGTGAGTTCCGTATCCATGGCAGTCGTGGCAAGAAAAAGCGCAGCCACAACAATGTCAATGTCAATGCATGCGATGCGATGGAAAACGGGAACCAGGATGGTACTGGCAGCGATAACAAAGCAGGAGATGAGAACAATGAGATTCTGCCTGCACTGCCTCCTATTGGCGGAATGGATGGCGGCTCCCCAAGCCAGGCAAACGGATGGCATAACAGACACCAAAGCCAGAATGGGACCGACCCCAACACCCTTCTGGCACGCATTCCCAGCCCTGATATGATGGGCGGATGGGAGCAGAGTTTTACTGATCCCGTCTACGGCAAGCACAACCACCGCCACCCAGGGTATCCTGCCTACGCACCACCTCCTCCTCCACCTCCTCCCCCCCAGCACGCATACCATGCATCATACAGCCCACCGCGGCCGTACGAGGCCTACCATCATCCATACCACCACGCCCCGTCGCACCACCACGGGTATGCGCCGCCGTATCCGTACGCTTACCAGCCTCCCCCGCCTCCACACCCGCCCTATGTGCCAAACCCTCCACACAGCTACGGGCCGCCCCTGTCACCCACGGGCGGGTGCGAGCAGCCGTCGGCATACGCACACTATGGCGCCCCGCCCCCGTGGGCCATGAATGCGTCACCGCCGCCGCCGCCGCCGCTGCACTCGAGCCCTACCAGACACAGGGGCAAGAGCGGACGCATCAACGGCAGTGGCGAGTACAATAGCCGCAGCCCACCCGAGCCAAAGAGCAAGTCGTCGCCTCAGGGCAAGGGCTCCAAGTCACCAAAGAACGACAACGATGACAACAACAGCAACAAGAGCAACAGCAGTGACAAGAGCAACCAGAGCAACAAGAGCAATAAGAGCAAAAGCAGCGACAAGGACAAGAGCCAGGATAGTGATGATATCTGGGCCAGTGGCGACAATGACCCCAATAAAGACTGGAACGGCAATGACAACGAGGAGGACGGTAGCGGCAACACAAAGAGCAATGACAGCTGGACAGGTGGTGAAGGGTGGGGAGACGATGGCGATACAGCCAATGACGACGGCAGTAAAGACAGCCAGCCAAAAGACAAACACCTATGGGTGCCCCCACAGGACGCCATCCTGTCTGACAAAAAGAAAGTGTCATGGGGCAAAGTCCAAATGCACTCGGACCCCGGCAGCTACTCTACCAGCACCGGCGACAAGGCCAGCAGCGACCGCAACAGCCAAAGCAATGAAGGCAGTGGCAGCTCGATTAACTACAAGGACCCCTGGGAGGCCATTCGGAAGCAAGAGAACGCGAGCATCGACAAAAACAGCAGCAGCAGCAGCAACTCCGGCGGGAGCTACCCTGGGTACAGCCCCCTTAATGGCAAGGTCTGGACGCAAAAGAACATTGCCCTCGTGCGCCGGTGGAATGCCGAGCTGAGCTCGGACGCGCTGGGCGGCAGGGACCGGTGGACCGAGCTTCAGCACAGGCTGTTTACCAAGACGAGCTATGTGGCAAGTCGCGAGGCGGTCGCCCACTATGCGGCGGGACTCGACATCTCGGGCAGTGGTGACGGGGGTGGAAGTGGTGATGGAGATGGCAGTGGAAGTGGAAGTGGAAGTGGCGGCGGTAATGGGGGCGGCAAGAAGCGGAGCAGCAAGAAAAAGCAGGCCGAGGTGGAACCTGAATCTGAACCGATGCCGGAGCCGGAGCCGGTGAACAACAATGTGGCGTGGTAGACAGACTGGGATGTGGGATGTTGTCTGCCTGTCTGATATGAGCGCACAGGCTGGGATGTGGGATGTTGTCTGCCTGTCTGATATGAGCGCTGATTACATGTTTTCCTTGATTTGGTATGAGGACGTTGCTGCTATGTATGGAGGAAACGTAGAATCGACGCAATTAAAGAAATAACCAAGCTTCCGTAGTCTGTCTGGCGACCTCTTTGACCAATAAACTGACCAACGTTGCTTTGAATATTCTGGTTGTGTTTGAAGAAGAGGAGTTGGCGGTGGGATTTAGTCAATGTAGTCGCGTATTACATAATAAATAATTGTGTGCGACGGATGCTGACCGTGCCATACTGTAGCGCCGAGCCTAGCATTAGTATGACAGCATACGGAGGGCACACGACCGCGGTATTATGTGGGTTACAGCGGGTGTACACTACCAGAGAATCCTATCTTATAAGCAGTAACAGTCACGCGCATCGCGATGCCATTGCATCGCATTTCAAACAGGCAAGAGCGACTGCCATGAAGCAGTGCCTTCCTTTTCAATTGTATTTCCCAGCGATTGCAGAGAAATATTGGTCTTTATGCACTAGCTTACACTTCCTTTTTTAGAAGAGGCAGCCTTGTCTTGACTACATCCGGCGAATCTGGTGATATTTGCTGTATCTGGTGATGTCTGGTGAGTGGTGATTGGTGATATGACAGTGGCGATGATCAATTGACCAGTCGACCCTGCATCGATCGCACTGTCAGCTGCAGCGTCGCAACCCGCGCATCCACCGAGCCACCCGACCATTTCCTGTGCCGTTGCACAGCAGCCCAGAGGATCGCCGCAAGACGTGTCAAGTAAGCCGCAGTGCTATCCTCCTTGATGTATGTTGTTCATCACCAACACAGCCATAGCTCTCTGCCCCATACTCCGTGGAGTAAGTTGAAACATGATGGGCCTGAGCGCGAGACAGGTGGAAGCAGCCGTGCCGAAAAGCTTCGCACACTGATGAGTGAGTGGGTTTCTTCGTCTCTCCCTCGACTGCCTCCAATTGCCTCTAGCTGCTACTGTACTCGGTACTCTCCCTGTGCGCATCGTAGCTTCGTCCAAGGATCTTGGCGTGTTTCGAGGTCAGAGCTGACGTCGTCCTCTGCATCATACATAGTAGGCACCACTCTGGTCTGTCCTCTCGCCCCACGATCGGCAGCGTTGGACACCGTTGGATCGTCGCCGTCCTCTGCTCTTCAGCCCAGGTGAATCACGTCCCAGTCACCGGCTTCACCCAGCATCGGGTTCTGGCAGATTCCCATCTCGCTGATAGAATCTCATCCGAATCTCATTCTCCCAGCCCAGCCACAGCACACCGACAAATTCTACAAATCCCACAGATCCCACAAATCCCATCAGATCCCTTCAAATCCCACCCTTTGGAGTGTACTATGTACGATTATTGACGCCCGCATTCTCACTAATCCCTTGTGCTCTTGTGCTATTTTGGCTGTTTTAGCTCGGTGGCTTTGCTTCTTTCGGTTTTTACACACCTTTACACACCTCTGCTGTCCACACTTTCTGCACTTCTTTTGTTTCTTTTTTTCCTCCTTTCCTCTCTTTCTCTCTTTCTCGTCTTGTTTTTCTTCTCCCCCTCCGCTATGATCCACCCCCTTGTCAGCCCGCCCCTGCTCGTCCTACACCTGTCTCTGTGTATCAAAGTACTGTACATGAGCTAGAGGCTAATTTCTATGTAGACCAACTGCCCGCTAGACTATCGATTTTGCCCTTTGCCCATCCATCGAAAACTGCCAATTCCCATCCCTCCCCCATCGCACTTTCAGGCCCTATCCCCGTTTTCCCCTTCTCTCTGCCCTGTCTTCCATATCTCGTATCCCACTCCCGCCCTTTTGGTTCCTCTCTGTTCTGATGGGACCACTCCAACGTCCGCCCCCTTGCTAACGTACTGTCTGGCCATGGTGGCACCACTTGTCGTCTCAGTCCATTGAACTCTACATTGACTGCTTCGATCGAGCTTCTATTCAGACGTTTGGTTTTATTCTTTGACTGTTTGACTGTTTGATTGTCTGACTCTTTGATCCCTCGGTGTCGACCGAGTTTTTACAACAACGACCGTGGGTGTATAATGGCTCTGGGAATGCGCCAACATCCCGCAACCCCCTCACAACCGCGATATTCAAGTCGACCCCAGCTACGCCTACATAGTGCTCGAGCTGCCCCCTCTGCCGAGCTCAGATTCTAAAGACTCTGATGCATGATACACCACTTCTCTTGACGCAGCCGCGACGCCATACATATTCTGTACGGGCTCGACTCGACTAAGCTCACCAGGCTATTTTTGAGTTAGCGGCGTCCAGACCTTGTACTTCCCATCACCACCCTCTCTCGCTCCTCATATTCTCCCGTCTTCTCATTTTCTCGTTCTCCTACTCTCCCGTTCTCTCACTGTTTGGAGCCCTTCACTCACTCTCCCTGGCTCGCCTTCACAGCCTTTTACGGCAACACTCACATCCTCGTTGTCGTCCCTCGCCTTGTCGTCCCTCGCCTCACCCCCCACCCTCCCCAAGGCTGCACGCTCCGTACAAGTACATCGTACATTACGCTATTGGAACCGCCTCCAACCACGAGTCCATATTTATACCAGTCCAGTTTTTCTGTGGCGTGTGGCTTCCTATTATTGACTTTTGCTGTCTGTCTCTCTGGCTCCGGCGACTGGCTGTGGAGTATCGATCACCACCGTGCATTCAATACTCGGCGCTCACTTGTACATAGCTTGTCTCTCCTTCGCCGGCCTACTGCTCCAGACACACCTTCTCCCAGTCACTCCATACATAATCTCGTACGAGGCCGTCTTCTTATTGATTACTTCTCCCTACTTCCTCCCCTCATCTCTACTCTCTCCCACATATTCTCTCCATTCCTCTACGCCTCTCTCCACCCTCATGTCGCGTCTCGTACCGTTGCACAACTCTCCGCACCGAAAAGGCACATCGCCGTCACAGTGATGCTTTGGTACTTGTTGTATCCTTTACGGGGGTAAGCTCACCCTTCCTATGCTCTGCAGCCCCATGCGAGCTCACGCGGCCCTCGAGGACCCTGCTAATCAGACAGCACAACGAGCGCCCCGAACCTCGGTCCAGATCACCCACTACGGCGCATTGCCACCCGCTACGGCATCGGCATTGCACGCAATGTTGCAACCACTCTCATCATCTTTGTCGCCATCTCTACAGCTCTTCTTTACCCCATTCCCTTTCTCTACACCAGCGACTTTGCCAGCGGCGCGTCCAACCTGCCACACCATGTCTGGACCAATGCACAGCCCATCAAGGGCGCCCTCGCCGTCGAACCGGATGTCATTATGCGCTCCATATGGGTGCACGGCAGCTACATGAAAGCCCTAGACCGCGAGGTCCTCTTGGGCGCTCTCGAGCTCCAGGACACCCTCCTCGGCCCGACAAACGACTTTGATCCTCGCCAGCCGACCAACAACATCTACCTGAAAGACCCCCTGAAAGATCTCAGCACTATCGAGCGCAACACGTTCCACGTCGTCAACGGCCTCACCAACCAGTCGTGGTTTTTCCACTCGCCGCTGCTCTACTGGCTGGGCGACCGCGACGCCATTGCCAGCGACCCCGACATCCTCAGCACTGTCAATGAGCACAAGCAGCAGCACACGTCTGTGAACGTCACACTGCGCCACTCGGTCGTTTTCAGCGGCAAGCGCTTCGAGGACCGCGCGCTCGTGGCTGCCGACGCGCTTGTCATCACGCTGATTCACTTGCGTGACTCGCCCGTCGGGCGGCAGTGGGAGCGCAAGGCCGCGCAGCTCTCAGCGCAGGTGACGGACAGATTCGACGTATACCCCAAGAAGAACCCGCACACCCTGTCGAGCCAGCTCTACGAGTTCCAATTCCTGCCGATATCACTACAGGACTCAATTATGCTCGCCCTGGCATACGGCGTCACCTTTATCTATGTGATCCAGAACCTCTCGAAGCTGCCGGCCATCAAGTCCCGGCCCGGCCTTATCTTGACGGTTGTGGCGCAGATTTTTATATCCATCATGTCGAGCTTCACCGTATGTGCTGTTCTCAAGATTGACCTATCGCACATCCCGCGCGCGGCGTACCCGATTGTGATTGTGTCGATGAGCCTGGAGAACATGCTGCGTCTCATCAAGGGCGTGATTGCGACCAACCTGGAAGACAGCACAAGCAACCGGATCGGTGTCGCGTTTGGCAAGACGACACACGTCGCCTTTGCGAGTGTCGTGGAGCACATTTTTTTGCTATGGGGCATCTCGAAGCTCGTGACGTCTGGTCTCTCGGATTTCTGCGCGTTCCTTGCCATTGCCATTGTCTTTGACTTCTTCTTCCTCTCGACCTTCTTCCTCGCCGTGCTGAGCTGTGAAGTGCGGCGGTCTGAGCTGTCCGAAATTATCGAAAAGTCGTCGTCGGTGCGGCGCAACAAGCGGTCCGGCAGCGACCCCATGTACCCGCACTCGTACCAGTCGCTGGGCATGCCCACAACATATACCAATTCGGTGTCGCCGCCGCGGCCGTCGTGGATGGCCGCGATGCTGCAGGGCCGTGTCGATGTGAGCACGCGCATTGCCGGCACAATCATCATGCTGGGCTTTGTGGTGATTGCGCAATGGCACTTTTTCGAGAACGAAAGCATGACGCAGACGTTCCGGCGGCTTTTTTTAATGTCCGGATCGGGCGGGCTGATCGGTGGTGCCGGCAACAACCTGACGGCATGGAACAGCGGCTCGACTCTCCACCAAGCCCGCAGCCCGGCATCGTGGCTGCGCATCCAGGACCATGAGACAGCCCAGGAAGTGATCAACGTCGTCAAGCCGCTGGCACACAGCTATGTGGCGCGCGTGTATGAGCCGCTGGTATTTGTGCTCAAGGGCAGCGACCGTATGCCGTCCGTGACGGAGCGGCCGTTCCTGCCGGCCGTGTACGACTTTATGCGGCACCAGTCGCAACCGTTTATCATGACTATCCTCGTGCTCACTGCTGCCATGCGAATCTTTGTTAACTTTTTGCTGTGGGACGAGATGAGCGAGGCAAGCGACGACGCCGACTCGGCCGGGTCGCTGCTGTCGATCAAGACGCTGGATCAGGGCCACGCGCTGGACGTGGCGCTGATGGCGGCGACGCCAGACGGCATTGTGGTGTCGGTGGGCCTTGACCGCTGGATCCGCGTGTGGAATGTGCCTTTTGGCGGCATGAGCTACCTGCTGTCGAGCCAAGACGCGCCGTCGGACGTGCCGTTCCCCGTGCTCGCACTCACAATCGACGACGACTCGACATGGCTTGCCATCCTGTCGTCGTACAAGGTGATGCTGTGGAATCTGGAGGCCCGGCAATGGGGACCGTCGATTGCGGTCGACCTGTGCGGCCAGAAGCCCGAGGCCTTTTTCTTTACGACCAACCAAAAGAGTCAGGTCTTGCATCTGCCCTCGCTGGTGGTGGTGCGGCGCAACGGCACGCTTGTCGAGCTGTGGGCGGAGACAGGCGAGACGGTGGACTTTCCCATCTGCAAGAGCCCTCTCGTCTGCGCCGTCCCCATCAACCTGTCGCTGACGGCATCGGACGCCAGTCCGTTTTCCATTCTGACAGCCTCGCGCAACGGATGCATCCACCGTGTCACGTCTGTCGGCGGCGACGGCAGCTGGGTATCCCAAGAGGTCAAGCACCAACCCAAGAACAACGAGGAGCACGCATCGTCGATACTGCCGCTGTCTCTGTTCTCGGCCTACCTGGTGGTGCGGCAGTCCTCCGTCGACCTCGTCGACGCCGCGACGTCGCAGGCCCTGCACACATTTGTACTCGTGTCGCCCGCCAAGGCGCGCACGCTGCGGTACTTGTATTCGGTACGGCGGCAGACGCAGCGCGGCACACTGGAGCTGGGCTACTTTAGCTTGGTGTACACCAGCGCAACCACAGGCAACTGCGTGATCCAGACGTACCTCCCCCGAGACGACGAGGGGTCGATCCTGGCCGTGCCCGACGAGACGGCCGTGGGCAGCACCGCGTGCTCGTGGCACGAGGCGCGCGAGACGGTCAAGGAAGTGCCGAATCCGGGCGCCTGGGAGGCGCTGCCCAACGGCTGCGTCATTGGCCTGCGGCAGACCGGCGGCGAAGACCAGTCAGCCAAGAACACAAATAAAAACAGCAGCAAGGCCGCTACTGGTGCCGAGGTGGCTGTGTCAGGCACCGGCAGTTTCCGGCGCCGCGGCTTCAATGCGACGGCGGCGGCGGCAGCACCGCCAGAGGCAGCCAGTGCATCCGCCAAGACAATGCACGGCCGCGGCACCTGGGAAGCATGGTCCATCTGCAGCGTCATCGACCACGGCGCCAGTACGGACGACGAGGACGAGGCTGTTGGCAGCAGCGGCGACACGGCAGACAAGAACTACATTACGCGGCCGCTGGGCATCGACCAGGGCGAGCTGCTGGTGACGGAGCCGGGCCCGATTGCGTGTGTCGGAGCTGGCTCTGTTGCCTTGGGGCTGGGTGCGGCCATCAAGGTGATCACGATGGGCCACGAGCGGTACGGCAGTGCAGCAGAGATGCTGGAGGCGGCGGCCGGGCAGATGATGGCGAATACGGTGGGCAACCGGCGGCGCAAGAACCGGTCGGTGCAGAGGCATTAGTGGGTAGCATGGGCGGCGTTTTCTTTTATTATTTATTTTTCTTCTTCTCTCTTCTTTCTGTTTTCTTTTTGTTTCCCCTTCTGCTTGATGACTAGTCTTTTTACGAATATGATACCACGAGTTGGACGACACGATGAGATTCAAAGTGACCGATTCATGCCCAACCGCCTATGTTTCCGTCTTGCCTCTCCAAGTGATTGCTGCCCACTGCCTCTCTTTAGTTATTGACACAAGTGATGCGCTGTCTTTCACCTCGTTTGCAGGTTTGCAGGTTTGCAACGGCCGCATTGGCGGCCAAGCGCTATCGCCTAGAGAGACGACGGCCAGTCGTCGCAAGTGCTTGCAGGAAGCCGAGAAGGAGGAGAGTCAACAGCTGGCACCAATCAGGAGCCGAAGAAATGGGGAGGCTGGGAGAGATTGACTTGCAGACGGCCTACGTATTTATTACTGTACTAAAAGCTGCAGAGGTACATACGCAGTAATTACACAGTAGGCTCGTAAAGAGGCAGCCGCGGCAGGGGTAGCACCAGGTCATAAACAGGCCTGGCCAGGGGAGCCAGGGGAGCCAGGGTAGGAAGTAGGAGGAGGGAGGGTAGCACTCAGGCGCGTCATCTCTTGAAACGTGGAGGCGCTAGCACGGCTCTGTGCATAGTACGAGAGATATTGACATACATAGTACACCATACATTTGTTAAATACATACACGCCACGAGCTCGTTCTTGATATGTTCGTCAGAGATGCGATGTGCTCAGTGGCGTCTCAATATCTCAATTTACTCCTTGAGCCAGGTGCTGGACATACCGTTTATCCGTCAGGCTGATTACATAATCACTAGAGGAGCGTCGTCTTGTGAACTCACCAGATCTGCCTCTCGCCCTTTGCAAACTCTTTTCATGCTCACACTCGAGTCTACTTTCTCTACCTATTTCCATCTTTCTCCTCGCCTTCACTCTCTAGTGTCCTACTCTCTGCTCGCAAGCCCTCCCTCGAGCTGTCTGAGACACCACACCTACACCGGCAAACAGCGGGCTACCCGCATTCCAGCATGTAAGGGATCCCATCAAGTCGGGGCATTGACGTCAAGTGGTCTTTGCGGTTCTGTGTCTTTACATCTCTGCTATCATCACTTCATTTCACTTCATATCACCTCGTATCACTCTGCCTTTGAGATGCACCTTTTGCGCCTGCCTGATCTGAAACAGGATGTCTTATGTAAGCAACCACTATATCATTAAATCAAATGAGCAATATAAACTATAAATTAATGGATGTCGCACAGTCGCGTCCTTTTGTCAATTGTCTTGTATTTTCGAGCAATGACTATTACTATGTAGTTGACTGCAGTTCTATTTACTTTTGTCTGTAATTAGAGGTTGCAGTCGTATGTACATAGTATGGTCTCGTCTCCTCAACCACTCTATCACTTTTAATTACTCGAGCTGTGAACCCCTGCTGCTTTCGTCCCGAGCAAGCCTAGCTCGATTCTATTTTGGCGGTTCTGTGCTCTTCCTGGCTTTTCTGCGGACTGCCTCAGTCCCTCACGCGCTCCTCTTGCTTTTCGCCTTTTGCTGTTCGTTCGCGTCTCTGCCATGCCTGCCATGCCTGCCATGTCCATCTGATCTCGTTTCGCTCTTTCCCGATCTGATTGCCCCGGCTACTCGTGCAGTGTTGGTCACTCTTTCCTCTTTCCGAGTCGCTCACCTCTGCCTCTCTGTCGCTCTTTCCCAACGCAGACCCCCGACAGACGCGTGCCTTCCTCTTCTGCTTCCACCTCTTTCTTTACTTTTCACCTCGCCTCCAATCAGGGCTCTCACCTCTTTCTTCGTTCATCTCCCCCCTCTCCCCTCTCCTTCTCCCTCTTCCATCTTCACTTCAATCGCCTCTACCTCACCTCACCCGATCCACCAACCAGTTTGCCGGGCCGCAGTAACCGCATTGTCTGGCGCATTCGCAACTCATCCAACACCTTGTTCGCTGTTCACACTTCTCACACGCCCTCTCGACCAATCGATTACACGTCGCTGCAGTGTAGCTTGCACTAGTTCGAATCACCAGACTCCATCTGAGATACTGGCGACTGACTACTGGATACTGAGATACTCCGAGTACTCACATTGCTCTCTTAAGATAGCTACAGCACACATGGGAGATACCTCTCTCAGCCACACAAACACAGCCAGATCTTGAGCTACGATCGGTACCTCCGCGCTGTCTCTCGTCTCATAAGATCACAGACCACAAGTCACAGATCACAAGATACAAGATACAAGATATCCATCGACGTCACTCGCAGTCAGTCGATCAATTGCCAACCCCGATTGCCTGTCCGCGACGTGTTGCGCCCGTTCCTGCAGCTACTGCAGTGCAGCGCACCACTGCACCGCAAGTCGGTCAACCGAGGCCCACCAAGACGCAGACTCAGACTAGACTCCTGGCCTCCTGCAGCTGCACGTCTACGGAGTGGTTTGAGAAGCCTGCGTGCGAGGGCCACAGAGCCAAGAAGGGGAAATAGCGTAAAGACAAAGAGGGAATACGATCAATCGACTGAAAAGATAATTGAGAAAGACTATCCGCTGGAGAAGAGACTGCTCATAGCGCAAAGGAGCGGCCGCGACCTCGACCTCAACCTCGACCTCGACTAGCCACAACGCGACCCGCGACAACTAGACAGCCAGCAAGCCATTATTTTCGCTTGTCCAGTTGGCAATTCTCGAGACCATCGGCTTTCTCTCTCTTTGGCCTCTACCCTCTGTGCTGGCACGTGGATGTCTCACCGCCACGAGCCCCAAGTCAACCTCCACACACCCTCTTCCGTCTAGATCAGGCACTCCATCGTCCGAGTCCTCTCTCTCTCTCTCTCTCTCTCTCTCTCTCTCTCTCTCTCTCTCTCTCATTCTACTCTACTTGACTTGCACTACCCAAACGGCCTCGGAATCAGCCGGTCCACCTTGATTGGAAGGACCAGCCACAGCCAGCTCAGCAGCCCATCGTCGGCCATCAGCTTACCGGCCAACTAAACAACTCGGCAGCAAATTCTCAAATTCTCACTCACATCCAGAGCATGGCTTGAGACACCAGCGAAGCATTTCCTTGTGTTTGCGCGGCGTCTGGCGGCAGTCGGGTTTCTGTCTTCTGTCTTTTGCCTTTTGTCTCCCGTTTATCTACCGCTGGGGCTCTTTCTCCTCGTTCTGACTGGGCGCCAGTAATCTCGGGTGGGTGTGCGTCTGTTGATTTTTGACAACGCATCGTGCAGGACACCATAGACCAAAAGAGGAGCAGCAGGCAAGGCACACGCCCCCTTGTCGCTGGGTTTTCTCTTTCCTTTCGTCACTCATTCCGTCACTCATTCTCTCCCATTTTCCACCTTTTGTTTATTCTCATTCTCTTTTTCTCTTTTTCTCCTTATTTTCCCACTACTTGACTTGCTATCAACCACTCTCACTTGTCGCATACTCCCGACGTCCATTCCTTCAGCTCGCCAGCTCAACTCGCCAAACGCCAGCCAGCTGCCAGCTCACACTCTTTCACCTGGTTATATTTCCATCTCCCGCCTTTCATTGACTCGCCAGGTCTACCCACTCTCTGGCCTCTTCCATCTGCCTCTCTTTCTCTCTTGCTCTCTCTCTCTCTCTGTTTTCTGCACTTCAACCTTTCATCTACCCCCACCGCTACTGCATGCATCCTGCAGCTGCAGCACGGAACTTGGCCTGCAGTACATCCACTGAGCCTGGTACAGCCCACGAGAACACGATAGAGAAAAGAAAACACCAAGCCACCATCTCAAATATCTTGCCAGTCTAGACCCTACCTTTACTATAGGGTTCTAGACGCAGGACTGGTGGCTGCATCACACTCGTTCATGCACACCATCCATCCCCAACACCTCAGAGCCAAATCGCCAAATAATCAATAATCAAACAAGAACAAGCAAATCAATCCTCCGAGACTTCAGTGCATGCAGCTGCGGCTTTGTATCACTCTGCTGCAACCCCTTCCTGCGGTCAGTTGTTTCAGCGCACATTCAACTCATCTGCCTCATTAACTCTCATATCTCAAGAGTTGGTCAACTTGGCGTCAACCTTCTGCGGCTATAATTCCCATCTTATTACTCTTAATCTCTCAACTATCGATTATTGCGCCTTCTCCCTCGCCTTACGCCTCGTCCATTGGTTATTCGCCGTCTCCACTTCCTACTCTGCAAGTCTGCAACTTGTATTACCGGCTCCCTCACCTTTTGTCTAATTCTATTATATTCTCGATTGTCGTGCTGCTCGATCTTATGCAGCTTTAGTCGCCTGTCTAAAATAAACAATCACCGCCATTGGCTTACCTGCAGCGTTTGCCTTCCCCAGCCACCTTTTTATACACAGACACAGCCTGACCGACTCGACGCACATTTCATCTGTCATCTCATTATACCCCCGGCGCACCCTCATAATACTGTCAGTAATACTCTCGATATACACCGATATGCTCATGATCCTGGTCCTTTTCACTAAGTCGATCTGATCAACACTCGCTTAATTCTTAATCACGTCACCTGTCTTTCACCTCTCATCTACATCACATCTTTACTCTCTACTCCTCTTGGTACATTCACAATGGCCTCTTCCGAAGTAGATCAAAAGTTCCTCGGCAAAATGGCCAAGGCCGTGGAAAAAGACAACCCATTACTAGCAGCCATGCTGTTCAAGATTCTCGGCCTCTCCATCAACCTCTCCCAAGAACTTGTCCAGGCCCGGAAACTACGCCGCCGAGACCCGGCAAAGTCACCACAGCACCTCGAGCTCTACTTTCACATAATATGGCTGTCCCGGGAAGGCCTTGTCATGCTTGAGCAGTATATCCTTCCCGTCGTGGGTAACTACGTCGAGCTCAAAGTGCTGGCCTACAAGCTGCGCGCCTCCTTCTACCACATCTTTGTTCTCTTCTATAACCAGCCGCCCGTATCGACCATGGGTCTTTCCACACCAGAAATACACCAGAGCTCATCCAGCGCCGATGCAACACCCCCACGGCTACCGCCAGGGGCTTTAAACAAGGGCAAGGGCGTTGCTCGCGACGACGACTACGACCTGGACGCGCAAAGTACACGGTCCTCGCTGCAGCCCACACATCCCATGGAGGGCGGCCCCGTCCAACCGCCACCCGGGTTCGGCCCGGAGCCGCCTGCCGCATTCCTGCTGCCTACTGCCGATTACCTGCCAATAGCCAACCGCTATTTCATAGACGCCATAGCCCTCGCAGAGACTCTTCTATGGGGCTCACACTCCTTACGACTGTCCGTCAAGACAGAGTATGCTGCGTTTTTATTCGAGTGTATGCATGACGTCGAGGGCAGCCGCAAACTAGCCAAGGATACTATTTCCGAAGTCTACGATGCATCTGAAGGCATCGACAACGACATGTTTGGCGATGCATGCGAGCTCGTTACGGTTCTTGGCAAGATGATGAAGCGTGGTCTCAGCTCGTCGTCGCGGGCAAAGGGCACCTCAAAGGCAAGTCAACAGCAACAACAACAACAGCAGCAGCAACAGCAGAATCAGTACCAACAACAGCAACAACAAACCAGAAAGAGGGCAGCATCGTCGGCACGGCCAGGCCAAGGCAGGATTGTGCCGCCACCAATGCCGCCGACGACCAGTGCGCCCATGCAGCCAATACACCCAGACGACATGGTGGAGTTTATTTGATTCTATCCGATCTATTCTAATTTTGAGTTTTGATGTTTTACTATTTTCAATACTCTTGTTTTACTAGCTGCAGTTTTGTATATCTAGAGAGGCTTTGTGCATTTCCTTTCTTGCGTTGTTTTATCATCTGTCTATCCCATACTTTTTGTCATTCACTCGCTATTTTTTGATATTCTATTTTTAATCGGTTGGATTGCATTTTTATGGAGTTATCCGGTTTGAGGTCAGGAGGCATCTGCTTATCTTTTTTACATTATTTATTATTTTCTCTTATGTTTTTACCATATTTTCTCTTTTCTGGATTCAATTTTACCTTTGATCATCTCGAGTCTTAGCCCCATGGAACGAATGCTATCCTTCATGGTAATGAAGACGTTATCGATAAGGACACCCCACTAAAATTCAAACCTCACGTCAACTTCGCCTCAAAGATCGCAGCTTAATGGCACTCAGCTACGGAACTATGGACCCAATCGAAGAGCTCATTACGAGCTACTATGAGCTCAATGGCAACTACATAGAAGAAGTGACAGACGGCGACGGCGTTGGTATCGAGCCCAGTCCGCTCGAGTTCATGCGCCATGTCGCCCGCAACTCGCCGTTTGTCGTACGCGGCGGTGCTGAGCTGTGGCCGGCCGTCACGACATGGTCTGTGCCTGTGCTGCGACAGTTGTTGTCTTCACATACCGTCAATGTCGCCGTGACACCCAACGGCCGCGCCGACGCGCCGACTCCTATTACAAGCGACGAAACCGGACAGCAAACAACTGTATTTGCCAAGCCGCACGAGGAGAACCAAAACTTTGACGATCTGTTAAACTTTATTATCCGTCAAGAAACCGGCAAGCCGGTTAGAGAGACTCGCTATGCCCAGACGCAAAATGACAATCTGCGAAACGAGTATGCGGCCGTGTTTCCGCATGTGCCCCGGGACATTCCTTTTGCACGCATTGCCCTGGACCGACCGCCCGAGGCCGTCAACCTATGGATCGGCAACTCGCACTCGGTCACGGCCATGCACCGCGACAACTACGAGAATATCTACGTGCAAATCCTGGGGCAGAAGCACTTTGTCTTGCTTCCGCCGCTGTGCCAGCCGTGTGTCAACGAGCAGCTACTGCCACCATTTACTTATAAGCGCGACACAACACAGAGAAAAGAAGAATTGGGGAAGCTAGACCTAGTGCGGGATGAAGAAGCGGTTGACGGACCAGGCGGCGCAGGCAGTCATGTGCCATTTGCCCTCTGGGACCCGGACCGACCCGGCGAGAACAAGTCAGCGTACTCGCACTTGGCACAGCCGATGCGCGTGACGTTGAACCCGGGGGATATGCTCTACCTGCCGGCGATGTGGTACCACAAGGTATCGCAGTCGGCGTCAAGCGAGGGTGTGTGCGTGGCTGTCAACTACTGGTTCGACATGGACTTTACCGGGCCGCTTGTGCCTTTGACGTCGTTTGTCCGGGCCGTCTACCAGAAGGCGACGGCGTAGGAGGACACTTTTACATCTTTTTTAAATAGTAATGACTTATGAACTATAAATATATAGATTATAAAGATCTAAGCAAGATGCGGACAATATGGAAGTGTGAAAAATGCAAGATAAAGATGGCGGATGACAAAACATGACCAAATGACAGAGAGAGAATGCAAAACGCCGTAAACCGCTCCGAGAACTTTTTTGTCTATACGCTTTTGGCAGAGTAGGAAGAGAGGAGGGATAGCAGTCTCAAGACAGCAGACCTCTACCACGCTCACCTCCGCTTCTTTTGCTTGTTGGCCGCGCGCTTGAGGCCGCGCATGTCCTTCTTCATGCGCGGGTCCACAATCTTGTAGCGGCCCTTGACACCCTTGGGCCGGCCCTTGATGGCGCGGTTCGAGCCGCGCGCGACGACGACCTTGGTGGGGATGTGCGGCTTCTTCTTGGCCGCCTTGTTCAGCAGCTTGCTGATGGAGTCGGCCTTTTCCTTCTCGGTCATGCCCTCGTCGGCAATCAGCGACTCGGACTTCTTCTTGAGCTTCTCCAGGCGCTGCACAGCCTTGAACTTCTTGCGCGCCTGCGCCTCGCGCACCTTCTTGATGGGGCGGGCATTGTACGCGCGCATCTTCTCCTTGATGGCGTCGGCGGCGGCCTTGGTGATGGGCTTTTGCGCGCGGTCGTGCTTGGACTCGTCGTCGATGAACCAGTCGGGCAGGCCCTCCTTCTCGCGGAAGTTGCGCTTGTTGAAGGTGTCGTCGATGACGTCGTGCTTGGTGCGGCGGCCGAGCGCGAGGTCGTGCGCCATGGTCATGGCCTCGGCGGTGACAATGTCGACACCGATGCGGCCGTCGGCGCCCTTGAGGCGGGCCTCTTCCTCCCAGTCCTTTTGGCTCGCCTTGGTGTGCTTGACGACCTCGAAGCCGGTGTCGTTGTCGTCGCCGTCGCTGTCCGAGCCGATCTCGTCGTGGCCCTCGCGCTTCATGGGCACGGCCATGTCCTCGTCCTCGTCGTCCTCCTCCTCATCGTAGTCCTCGTCGACCTTGAGCACGACCTTCTTCTCCTTCTTCTTCTTCTTGTCAGCCTTGCTGGGCTTGGCAACCTCCTCCTCCTCCTCCTCCTCTTCCTCCTCCGCGTCCTCGGCAATGTCGAGATCGTCAATGTCGCCGACAATCTCCTGGAAGATATCCTGGCTGAAAAAGTCGCGCGCGCGCTTCGACAGGCCGTCGGCGTCGGTGCCCTCGTTGTCCAGGTCGGTCAAGAGCCGCTTGGGCTTGGGCTTGCCCTTAGTCTTGCTGTCCTCGTCGTCGCTGTCGTCGTCGCTGCTGCTGTCCTCCTCGAGCGCGCCGTCGCTGTCCTCAATATCCGACTCGCCTGCAGACACACCCTCCCACTCGTCGTCGCCGTGGTGCGCGCGCTTCTTCTTGGCCAGGTGCTTGGCGTCCAGCTCGGCGCGGCGCGTCTGGTAGTCGTCGTACTGGCCGTCCATCTCGCGCTCGAGACGGTCCAGCTCCTCCTCGTCCTCCTCGTCGTTTTCGTCGTAGTCGGAATCGGACTCGGTTCTGAGGGTGGTGTCGACGGGGGCATCAGGGTTGACAATGGCCATCTTGCCGCGAGATATCCGCGTCATGGCGGTGGTGTCGTCGATCTTCTTGAGACCGAAGAGCGCGCCGTCGCCCATGGCGTCGGCCTGCTCCATACCAATGTCCATGGGTGCCGTCATGTTGAGCTGCATGCGCACAATCTCCTTCTGCTTCTGCTCGTTCTCTCGCCGCTTCTTGCGCTTGTTCTTGGACGTGTTCTTGTCCTTGAGGTCTTGCAGCTCCTTTTGGATGCGTGTCTCCTCGTCCATGGTGTCAATGGCGGCCTCGCCCACCTCCTCCTCGAGCGTCTTAGCCGCCGTCTTCTTGGTGGGGAAACCGAAGCGCTCGCGCACCTGGATGCGCCAGCTCAGCAGCACCTTGAAGTCCTTGCGGCTCAGCACGCGCAGATCGGCACACAGCCGCTTGATCTCGTCGGTGGTCTCGACCATTTTGGACAGCGCGGCGAGCGCAACGTCGCCGTTGCTGGACTGGTCAAACAGCAGCTTGTTGTACTGGCCCAGCACGGCAATGGGGTCGGCGGTCTGGATGAACTCGCTGGCAGGCATCTCCTTGTACAGCAGGTAGTTGCCCTCTTCGTAACCGTCACGCTTGCGCTTCTTGATCTCGGGGTTGAAGACGCGGGCCTCGTTGTTGGGCGTGGGGTCGGACAGTTCGGCGAAGACGGCCTTGGGGTCGAGGAAACGGGGGTCGATGCGCTTCGGGGCCTTGAAGCCGCGGCACACGACGAAGATCTCGGCGGACACGTTACGCGACGACGGCGGCTTGGTGGCCTCGACCTTGGCGAACAGCTGGTTGAAAACCCACATGAGCGAGTTGTAGTCCTTGGAGCGGAAGACCTTTGTGACAAAAGTGCCGCCCTCGACGAGGAACTCGGTGGCCAGCTTCATGGACTGCAGCACCAGCTCGGCCTGGTTGAAGGAATCCTGCACCCAGGCAGTACCGACGTTGGGCGCACCATCGTGCAGGACTGTGTCGGCTTTCCAGGTCTTGAGGTGTGTGCGGATGGTGGAGCGGCACTTTTCGGTGGTGATGTCGCTCTGGAAGGTGATGACTTTGGGGATGGGCTTGATGGGGGACAAATCGACACCGATGATGATGCTGTTGGACGGCATGGTCTCTACTGCGACTTGACACCAGGACTGGGGGGAAATTGTTAGTATGCAGACGAGTATTATGCTTCATGCATTCAGGAAAGAGAATCACGTACACCTGGCGCAGCGCACAGATCCAGCAGGACCTTGCTGTTCTCGAGGAAGCCATACTTCTTGTTCAGCTGGATCAGCTTGAACGCGGCACGAGCACGGTAGCCCTTTTCTTTGGCAAGCCTGTACCACTTGTCCAAACGACCTTTGCCGTTCTTCTTCTGAATCGCCATGGTTCCCGGGTGGTGTGGGTGGCGGTGGTGGGAGACTGGCGGGTGGTGGTGGTTGGTGATAATGTGAGGTTATGAAAAGTCGGCCCTCTAGATAGACCCTTTTGGCCTGTACGTACCTTGGAATTTCTCTCCGCCTTTAATTTTTTTTTCAAGTGGCAGAATCCTTATCTTATCGCAAATGCTATTGGGCTTAGTCATTTTGACAGTGTACGATAAGATAAGCGTCTTGACCACTTTCTCCATAATGTATGTGGACCCTGTACATTCGGATGACTAATCGACCTGGTGTAACACCATTTGTATTTCTCTTTTCTTATTCTTTTTTTTTCTTTTCAGAAGTTGGGCAACTGAAGTAATCAAGCCTATAATAGTATTGATGAAAGTCTCCATTTTAAGCATTGATCTTTGGAAGAGTCTGTATCCGGTAAAACAAGAGCACAGCTCGGCAAGGTTGCTACAAGCACCGCCAACCTGGTCATTGTATTCACCTACCGTGTGTGGACTTGTGATTCAGACGTCTACGGGATGTGTATGAGATGCAATAGAAACAGCATAGAAGGCAAGTCTTGCATTCATCCTAGCAGTAGGTCACGAAACAATGCCGGGTCAATGCCTGGCCAATGCAAGGTAAATACTGAATGCTATTCACAGACCAAATGGGGAAGGAACGCTCATCCGCTGTGTAGTCAGCAGCAACAAGCATAAAAGGCAACCATGTCGTCCAGTAGAGCAATTCCGAGCAAGGCGCACGTTTCACAAGGACCGTTCAGATAACCAAGAAATTAAAATAATTTATAACCCTATAAAACCCCCAAAAGAAATACGCTAAAACTCCGTGTTCATCATGTCGTTGCCAAAGTTGGAGCTAAAGAGCCCGGCAAAGGCGTGGTCGGTGCTGCTGCCCATGCCCTCGGGCGGGAAGTCGAGCCACTGGTCAAAGTCGAGCTTGATCCCGGCAGGGTCGCCGGGCATGGCCATGGCGGCAGCCGCAGCCGCAGCTGTGGCTGTAGCTGTAGCTGTGGCCGTAGCAGCGGCTGAAGCCGTGCCGCCAATACCAATACCCGCCGAATTCGGATTGGAAGCCATGGCGTCCCACTCAAAGGGATCCTCCGACACGGCGCTGCCCTGCGGCGTCAGGCCCCAGATGTGGTCGACGGCCGTGTTGGCCGTGGCCATGGCGGCCGCGATGGCATCTGCCGACATTGGCGTCAGGGCGTTTATTCCACTGTTGTTGTTGTGGTTGTGGTTGTTGTTGTGGTTGTTGATATTGCTGTTTGTGTTGTTGGTATTGGCATGCTGGAGCAGCTTGACGGCAGCAGCCATAGACACCGGCAGGTAGGGGTTGACATTGCTGCCGCCTTCCGAGACGGCCGGCAGATTGAGCGAGATGTCCGCCTGGCCTGCATTGGTATCAGTGCCGCTTCTATCTGGCGTTTCGTCGGCCGGCGGCGTCGTGGCGCGCGGCGTGTTGGCCGCATACATGGCCACGGCATGCGCAATGCCGTCCTCCGTGTAGGGCACGCCGACATTGGCTGTCGCCTGCAGCAGCGACGCCGACGTGCCGTTGACGGGCGTGCTCGTGCCCGAGCCGTCCAGCATGCTCATCTTGTTGTTGTTGTTGTTGTTATAGTGGCTGCCGTTGCTTCCAATGTTGTCGACAATCGTGACGGCGGCGAGGTCGATGCCGGCTTTCTTGAGGAGGGACTCGACAAAGCCCTTGGCAATCTCGGCGGCCGCGTAGGTCTCGCGCAGGCTCTCCATGACGCGCATGCACGTCAGGAACCCCAACACAGCCTGCTGGCGGCGCTCGCGCGGCACGCCGCCCTTGATGTCGAGCAGGTGGGCAAACATGGCGGGCAGGAAGACGGTGACGCCGGCGGTGGGCAGGTACATTTCCAGGCGCAGGCGGAGCATCTCGCCGCCCATGCGGGTGACGCAGTCGGCGGCGTCGCGGACGCGGGCGCGCGAGAACTCTTGCTGCTCGATGGGCAGCATGGGGCTGCCGGCGGCGCCGGGCTGGATGCGGGGACGGTGGAGGGCGGACATGGTGGTGTGGTAGACGAGGTGGAGCAGGGTGCGCTGGACGGCGATGGTGGCGCGGCCGTTTTGGACGTCGGAGGGCGTGAGGGCGGCGTAGCGGCACGACAGGGGCAGGGCGAGCAGCCAGGCGCGCAGCTTGGCATCGATCTTGTCGACGACGCTGGGGCCGTTGCCCTTGCCGTCGTCGCTCACGGGGCGGTTCGGGAACAGCATCATCGTGTTGGCTGTAGTCCCGCTTCCGCTTCCGTGCCCGTTTCCATTTCCGTTTCCATTTCCGTTTCCGTTGGCGGTTGCACTCCCGTTTGTTGCTGCGCTGGACAGCCCCGCATCGCTGCCGCGGTGGCGGCCGCGGGGCAGAATGGTGTACTGCTGCTGGAGCATGTTGCCGACGAGGACGCACAGCTTTGCCTTTTCGACGCACAGCTCGGCGAGCTGGGCCTGCATGTCGAGGTCGCGCACGAGGCGGCACTCGGGCGGCAGGATGTCGATGGCGTCGGGCAGGACGGCCTTGTCAAAGTCGGCAGGCACGAGCATGGGCACGTCGGCGTCTTCGCTGCGGATGCGCTTGGGGCGGCGCATGCCGAGGGCGATCATGCGGTCGCGCATGAAGCAGCACCACCACAGCAGCTTGCGCAGGCGCTGGCGGCGCAGGGGCTCGCCGGTGGTGCGGGGGTCGCGGTGCAGGCCGATGGTGTGTGCGAGCGAGACGGCGACGCCCATCCAGTGCCAGGTGTCCTTTTGGTCGTCGGGGGTCTCGTACCAGTAGGTCATGAGCAGCAGGGCCTGGACGAGGGTGAGGCGGTCGGTCTCGTAGTCAAAGTCGTAGAGGGCGCGGGCCTTCATGAAGAAGGACTTGCGGGCCTCGCGGCGGCGGCTGAAGCCGGCGGCCTTGAGGAACTTTGCGGGCACAAAGGAGGCGGCGGCGAACATGACGGCGTGGTAGAGCAGCAGGCTGATGGTGCCGTTCTTGCCGTCGCGGTGGTGGATAGTCTCGAGCAGGGGGTGCAGCTCGAGCAGCGGCATGTAGGGGTGGACGAACTCGACGTAGGCGTGGAGCAGGGCGCGCTGCAGGGTGATGTCGGGCAGGGTAAAGGCGCCCTTGCTGTGCAGATAGATGATGTCTTCGGGGGCCATCTTGCCGGGCAGCGGACGGATGAAGCCGGGCAGCAGAGCGGCGACCTGCTGCTGGGGGTCGCCGAGGGTGCCATTAATGGGGAGGAGCGGGAAGCCGGCGAGGTTCAGGGGGGTTGCGGCAACGGCGGCGGCGGCGGGGGGGTCGGCGGCCGAAGTAGTGTGGGCGTGGTGACCATTGTGGTTGTGGTTGTGAGAGTGACCATTGTGGTTGTGGTTGTGAGAGTGACCATTGTGGTTGTGGTTATGAGAGTGCGAGTGGCTGTGCGAGTGGCTGTGAGAATTCGTCTTGGGCAGCAGGAGCGGGTTGCTGCCGATGCGCTGCTGGGCGGCGTAGCCAAACGTGTCGCTGCTGCCGGTGGTGTTGCTGCCGTTGCTGGCAGTGGTGCTGCCGTTGGCGGGTTTGGGGTCGGCGAATGCCGTGTTGAACTGGCCGTTGACTCCGTTGAGATTGGCGCCGTTGATGCCATTCATGCCGATGCCGACAATGCCGCTGTTGTCGACCATGTGGTGCTGGAACGCCTCGGCGCCCGGGAGCGAACCCGCAGACTCACGTGCATTGAACAGGCCTCGCCTGGGGAGTTAGTGTGTTAAAAGAAGAAAAGGAAAAAGAAAAGAAAAGGAAGAAAAAAAAACTCACCGTCTGCGCCGGCCTTCTTGGACTACACAGTCGATCTTGTCCCAGCGGCAGTTGCCACAGGGAAAGGTCTCGACGACGTCGCAGCGCACCTTGCGGTTGCGGCAGCTGACACAGGCGCGGGCGGCGCGGCGCTTGATGACCTTGCCGGCGGCGTTGGTGGTGTGGTCGTCGGACGTGTCCTTGTCCTTTTCGCTCTTCTTCTCCAGCTCGGCCTTCTCGGCGGCCGTCTTCTTTGTGCGGCGTTTCCGCTGCTGCTGGAGGGATGGAGCCGAAGCCGCCGCCGCCGCCGCGGAGGACGAGACGGAGGCGGCGGACATGGAGGCGGAGTCGTAGGAGACGACGGAGTCGGCGGCGGAGGACATGGACAGGGTGCGCTCTGTGGCGGGCAGCAGCGGTCGCTGGGCGGTTGAGCTGCTCGCGTCGTGGCGGTCTAGACTGTGGTCATGGTCATGGTCATGGTCATGGTGATCAAGATGATCAAGATCGAGATGATCGAGATGGTCAAGCTCGGGCGAGTCGTGCATGGGCACGTCGGTGGCGGCGCTGCTGTCAAAGACGCTGAGGGTGGACGAGTTGGGGGTGGAGACGTCGTCCATGGTGGCGGTAGGCATAGAAGGGGGGGGGGAGAGAAGACTAGATAGAAGAGAGGGAGGGAGGGAGAGGGAGGGAGAGAGAGAGAGAGATGTGGAGGGGGATCGCGAGCTGCGGCATGCGGCAGTCCAAGTTGGGGATGCGTGGCGTGTGTTAGATGTGCGTATACGAAGCCGAGGCGTCAGTGTCCTCGTCGGCAGGCTCCAAGAGTGTGAGGCGAGGCGACATAGATGTCGTGGTGGAGGTGTGCGGGTTGCTGGGGGTGTGGGTGAGTGTTGGCGGTAGATGTGAGATGCAGATGCTTGAGGGTTTTGGCTAGATTTGACTGGATTGATTATTGGATGCGGCAAGTTGGTTGTTGGATATGATCAACGGTGCAGTTGGACGGCTTGTTTAAACTGGTGTAGATTACGTCGGAATGGCTAAATGAGATGAGTTGTAGAGGGCTGAAGAGAGAATTGAGTTTAATAAGGTGAGGCAGACGACAATAATGAGGTTGAACTGAATCAGTGACTGAAATCAAAGGCGGTAGATAGTAGAGTGGAGATTGGTCTAGACAAGGAAAAAGAAATAAAATAAAATAAAATAAAATAAGCAAAGGTAGAGAGGAGTGGAAGGTAGAGCGGGAGAGGGAGAGGGAGGCTGTCAATCAAGCATCAAGGAGTCAAGGTCAAGAGTCAAGAAGTCGAAGCGTCAGAGACAAGATCGAAAGGAGATCAAGAAGACGGAAAGAAGACGGAAAGAATCAAGATCAAAAGAATCAAAGAAAGAGTTCGTCAGAGCGAGAGCACAGGTAAAAGCGAGACTGTCTGAGCTGCAACAGATTAAAAGAGTTAATTAATTCCAATATTTAATAGTATATACAAGGACCTCGTCGCGGAGAAAAGAGGCGCGAGAGGCTCCGTCAGTGGGAGTCTCTACTTACATAGCAGTACATAGTACTGGTAGAGACGCCAAAACGGAGGTCAACGTCGACAAGTCGCAGCAGAGACGTTTGCAAACTTCCCCAGTTAATGTCCATGTCGGGCCTAGTGCGTGCGCTAGTACTGGCTAGACCAAGCTAGACTCGACTTGACTAAGCTTGACTAGAGAGAGCTAGAGAGAAAAGAGAAAGGCACGAGAAAGGCACGAGAACGGACGAGTCAAGAGGAAGAAAAAGGAAGAGGGGCGAAAAATCAGAACAAATCATGTGTGATGTTTTAGAAGGAGAAGTAAGTATTTAGAGGGCAGCAGCAACAGCAGCAGCAGGGGTAGACGGTACGGTACATTCCTACGTTATGGAGTGGAGAGTGAACTCGATCAAATCAAGTGAAAAGAAATGGAAATGAAAATAACAGAAAAGAGTAGAAATACAGAGGAACAAAAGCCATTGGATGCAAACGAGTGGCTAGAGGTTTTCTTGTTTATTTGCATGTGGTAGTTATTGTCTTGATGTTGGTTTTGTTGGCTTGATTGCTGGTTCTTCAGACGTGGTTTTCGAGTGTATTCACTTTGCTGTCTTCAACGCCTCACCACAGACCGAATGAGCGAATAACGAGCTCGGAACGCGTGACAGACGACAGTAGCATAGAATTAAATCAATTAAATTAAATAAACAAATGAAAAGAAGAACAGAAGAACAGAAGAAAAATACAGGCGCCATGCCTACTCGGGCATGACAATGCAGTGGTAGCGTGAAAACTGGGACTGCGGTGAGCTTTCCGGGGCATCGGGTTCTCCATATCGGAACTGCTCCAACAGAGTAGAGTGCGAGTACACACAGTAGAACAGTTGCAACTCGTTGACATTGCGCAGCACTGGATTGGGCACGCGAGCGTCGAGGCTAGCGACTGTGTCCATTGTCCATACATAGTAGTGTAGAAGGAGGTGAAGCCAGAGCAGGGCTAGTGGGTAGGAGCGAAGGATTCGGGGTTGTGCGTGTCTGTACTATGCAGGATGTAGAGTAGAGTTGCACGGTACAGAGGGGTTGATCTCGAATCTCGATGACATTCTGTTGATGTATTGAATTATTCTAATGGACTGGCATCCTGTTTACTTTTTGGGTTTTGAGAAGATGTGATCAGGGATATTATCCAAAGCAAGATGAGAGAAAGAAGAAATGTTTATTAAATAAATAATAATTACAAAAAGAACAAAACAAACGGTGTGCCGATACACTTGTCATAAACGGCTGCAATGCGGAGAGACCCTGAAGCCATGGAACGGTTGCATCAAAGGATAAGAAATTACACAGTAGACAGTAGACAGTAGGAAAGTAGGAATAACTCGAATCAAAGACTATGCAATAGAACACTCGAATAGAGCAATTATAACAAGGCAGGGTCCGCAAGGGTACAAACAGCACGCTAGGACTGCCGGAGATCGAGTAATTACGTCGGCTCGGGAATAGTAGGAATAGTAGACGGACTGCACAGGGTAGATACTATATATCTTACATAAGGGTGCATAGTGAATGGACATACGGAGCATAGTTATGGAGGATAGTTGATCCTGCATCTGATAGATCTAACGGATGAAAGTGAGGTAAAAGCGAGCAGACATGATACAGAGAGACGAGGTGCATAAAGAGTAAATCGAGAATATCCTAAAATATCTATGAAATCTAATATTCAATGCAAAAGCACGAGGTGAAAGACAAGAACAAGACTGCAGCCGTACGTCTGCTCAACATCGTCATGCTTGCCATCGCGATCCAGCAGGTTGACCAGCGTTCTGTACATAGTATTCAAGCCGTACTCTATTCAAGCCTCTCTTTACTCTGTACATAGTACATAGTACGAAGACTCTAGATGTAGACTACCCCAAGCCAAGCCTGGATTGTGGAGTGCCTCTCCATTCCGATCAGCATGCTACGGAGTCAAGAGTAGGGAGTAGGGAGTAGGGAAGAGGGGAGAAGGTACCATGTGTGCCTCGTGATCGCATTGTACGTAAGATACGGTGCTCCGTTAGTTCTCTGTCTAGCTTGCTGTCTTGACTCGTGAATGGACTATGGACCTGGGGAAGATGGAGAAGGCGGGGGCAGAGCAGAAGCAGAAGCAGGAAGCAGGAAGAAAGGGGAAGTGGGAGGGAGAGAACCAAGTAAGTACTATGTAAAACCAAACCAGAAGAATACACAAAGAAAACCAAAGAATGGTCGAGTTCTTGCTGCGTCTTATTATACTTGAGCTGGCATTGATGGCCGTTCGATTGCATGTGAAGATTGCAGATTGAGTGCAGCGTGGATTTCATACAATACAGGAATACTTACATAGTACATAGCACTGTGTAGGTTGACGTGAGAGAGATACACAGAAGAGAAATACAGCATGTGAGGACAGCCACAAAACACACACACACACAAACACAAAAGATTGGAGAAACCCCTCATGATCGCCTGCTCGATTAGGTAGTTCCCTTGCCCCATGCTGGTTTATATTTGGTAATATTTGGTAATATTTATAAAGGTATCAAATTGATCATAACGGACGAGAGGAACACGCAGTACCAGGCGAGTCAACACAACGCCTCCTTGAAAGACAGACGGTGCCTACTCCGTCTCCGTTATCCCAGGTGTACTTTCCATGCTCGTGTGGGCCGTACAACCATGTACGCACAGAGCAGCCCTTGGTAGCTCGGTGCTAATGCAGTCGATGCTGTTCATTACGTTTCAGTCTTGGGTTCACAATGATTCTCTTTCAGTATTTTGTATTCTGCATCCTGCTTTCTGCTTTCTGCCTTCTGCTTTCCACCTTTTGCTTTTCATGCTCTGCACTTGTGAACATCATCTCGGCGAGAACCGGGAATGGCCACAGAGTAGACTACCCGAGTTTGATAGCGACAGGGATGGAAAAGATAAAGATATTTATTGCAAATATCAGGGCAATCCATATCTACCTACATACAGAGTAGTACTGCCAGTCTAGGGCCAAGATAATACTATATACGGCGTAACACACCCCGCAAACACGGCTCCGCGTGCCCAGAATCTGGAGTCAGTCTGGAGTCAGTCTGGAGTCAGCCTGGAGTCTGGAGTCAGCCTGGAATACGGGGAAGAACCTTGGTGGCCTGCAGCACTCGTCGTATGATGTACGATGGCTGCGCCAAGTGCTTGACATGCTGGCGACTGCATGGCTTCGTCGACTCTGTTATGTACAATGTACTACTTACTCCTCGGGGTGTTGCTGGAGGATGTCGGGATTTATCGGCCGGCATCCAATCCATTGATATACCGTGCAGTCGCCACCTTGCGGTCGGAACCATCCGCAGAGACATGTTTCCGATGTCTATCGCGTGCTTGACTGCCTTGTCGGGCCGTCACGAACTTGGCACGCCCCATTTTGGGTATCACTCGCCTTATCTGCTACTATGTACATTTTATACACAAAATCGTGCCTAGGCTCGGCTACATGAATGTCGGCGCATCACTCAGAGATAAGCAGCTGCAATGAGCATGTGAGATGGTGCTCTCAGCATCCGTGATGGAGATTGCCGCCATTTGTCCAACGCCGGCGACGCGTCCATCACGGTGTGGCAGCAAGATTACACAGCGACAACACACACCGGTGCTCGCATCATAATGGCCGGCATGCACGAATCCAATTGAAGATGCAGATATGCGAGTACTTTGGACGGATGCCACTCATGACACGAGGCTGACCATATGCAGACGAGGAGGCAAAGCAAGAGCACAAGATGGAAGATGGGATGACAACCGTCTGCAGGCGGGTGTCTCCTTGATACTCGATACTTATACTCGACAGCAGCAACGCCATACACAACACGGACGCATGTCTCCCTCACGGCCCTGCTGTCCACCACATGCATGCACCGGCTCCCTGTCACCAACAGAGAATACCCAGCTGACCAAGTCGCCAGTGTTGTCTTTCTATTGTTGGCACACTCTGGATTGCCACTCCGAGTGCACGAGCGCTGGTACAGACAGGTGCAGAGCAGTAACAGGCAATACAGCAGCCTGGCTAGACTCGATGGACGGCGTGTGCGTGTCAGCGCACGAGGCATCATGGGGCACCTGCGAACCCGCGAGGACCGGACATACGATGAGAGAAGAGAAGCTTGCAGTGGCAGCGGCACACACGCCGCTACGGCAGCAGCAGTATTGCGGTGACGATGGTGTACTCTGTTGTAGAAGTGGCTTCGCGTATGCATCGAGGTACGGCTCATGACAGCATTCCTGTCTGCATGAATGCAACCACCAGGACTGTATCGCCCATCGATCCACGTCTTTGGTCGACGAGTCTCTCGATACCTTGGATGTCCTTGAACTCAGCAGCAGGATGTGATGTCTGGCTGATGTGCATCGTGCGATAGTTGTCGTAGTCGTGACCGTCAGCTGGCTATCACCCAAGAAGATCAAGAGCCAGCTCTGCCTGAAATTGTAGAGTCTACGAGTCTATGAGACGGATCTACGGGCGAAGACGAATCAGACTGCTCCGTGGTGTATATATGCACCTCTGTGGAGATGGGCCGTCCGCAATAGAGTTCTGATGATGCAGCACGGACTTGTCCTGCAGGCAAAAGAAAAGACGGGCCAGACACAAGTGCAGATCACGGCGGTGAAGCTGCACTGTACTGATGCATATCGACACGTTGGCTTCAGCCCGGCGGTGAGTATGCATCATGAAGAAGAGACTCCAGATCTATCAGGACCAAAGAAAAAAGGACCTCTAAAGGGCCTAGACCTCTGTTAGGCTGATTATGTCAGCATCTTGCTAGACGTCGGCATCACAAGCCAACAACGATTTCAGCTGGCAGCCAACAGCTTAGCCAGCCAACACCCCGGCCCGCGTTTTATTATATTATATTATATTTTTTCTTTATTTTTTCTCTCTCTTCATCTTTCTTTCAAATAGTCAAGCTAGATCAACAAAAAGGCCTGTCAAGCTAGTCTTTTCAACCGCTGCCCGTTGCTGCCTGACTTGCCACCTTCTTTGATGTTCACCTCAACAAACCACCGACTATCAAGACGGCCAGGCCGAGCGTGGCTGAGCGTCGAAGCAACACAAATCAAGTCACAATTGTCAAGGATAGTGAAAAGGAATAGGAATAGGACAAGGGGACCGTGAAAGAGGGTAAATAAAAGGGCGAGTGTGGCGCCGGACAACTTCATGACGGTAGTTGGCAGCTGAAAACTGCAAACTGACGTCATCGTCTCGCTGCGCTGCTACAGACAGCAGAGGTGACTGTTGGGACAGACGTCAGAGGTAAAAACGCGCTAAAATCGTCCCAAACGCGCTAATAACTGAAAACCCATCAGCACATCCACAGACAGACCGTACTCGTACATGTGCCTGACAAAATAAAAAGAATCTCCATGCCAGCTGAATACTAACGCCTAGTTTTGATTGGATTGTTTTCGTGTGATTTGTTCGGTGATACTCCCCTACTACTGCCACCATTGTCAAAGGCCACGCGAACGCGACGTGCCTGTCTCGCGCTGTGCGATGTGGTGTAATGCCGAGGGGGGACTATGGCAGACGAGACATGTCGTATGACAAGACCGGGGCAGACAGGCAGACAGGGAGGGACAGGCACAGGGACAGACAAAGAAAATAGTATCAAGTGATATTAAACACAGAAGACAGAAAAGACAGACGAGACGAGACGAGACGAGACGAGACGAGACGAGACGATCCACGCTTTTAGGCCGAAAGATGTGCAGCTTGTTGTGGAATGAGCTGAGCTATTCAGTGGTGCACTAGACCAAACGCTACTCTGCGCAACAAAAATGGACATCAACACAAAAGGGGGAAAGGGAAAGAAATGAATAAAAAACTCTGCAGTTACTACTTAGTACTATGTATGCACAGCGGTGATCTGGTCGTGGCAGTCGTGGTGATTTCGGCGAAGAGCGAAAGGAAGGAACAAGAACAGATTATATAAGCCGTGGTTATGGTTAGGGACGGTAGAGGAAGGCGCGACATATGACAATAGAGCACACATGACAAGATACCAGACAAATAAAGCAGGCGCAAGGGCAGCCACGAGACACACCGAAATTGGGTCTCACATGTTTTGTCAAGATGCTTAATACTCTATCTACGTACATAATACACAATAAATCGTATTTTTCTGCTCTTTGACTTTATGCCAACAGACTGCTCTGATCATCATATTCTCCTAGCTTCTACGGAGTGCAGAGTACAGAATTGCTTGGATCGTGGATCCGCCCGGCGATCGGGTTTAATTAAGAATGCCACCTTGAAGAGGAGCATATGGAAATAGGAGAATACAGTTTGGTGGAGATAGTAAAAGCTTAAAGCATACTGTGCAGAGAGAGCAGAAAAGAATACTATGTAGACCACTCTCTACCACAGGGCGACAACTGACAATGTCAAACACAAAGTGTGATGGTCGCTGTGACAAAGAGTGATGAAATGAGTAGATAGTAGAGGTGGATGACCTAATCTCCAATGCCAGGGAGAGAAGGAGCAATGGACGGACTTTGCATCGTAACCTCTTTCCCCTTCCTCTTCGACGGCACTCGGCTTGGCGTGGCGATCCCAGGGAGGGAGCCAAAAGAAGAAAGAACTACTGCACCCTCTCTTCACTCTGTACTTTGTACCATGGAGGAATGCACAGGTATTGAGATACACGTTTTTACACGCAAAAGTACTTTCAGCTACCAACCAATTCGGCAAGACCTGTCGTTGCCGACTTACGGGATTATTATTCAGGCTACTTTAATCCATTTATACCAGATAAATAATAGATAAATAAACAAAAGTGGCTCTTGTTTTGCAAATCTTGTCGGAAACGACATTACCGTGTGCTGTTGCAGGCGAGCGTGCGTCGTGCTTGGTCTGTCTCGACTTTGTTTTTGTCTCTCATTAATTACACTGTAATTAACCCTCAATCATTCTCAGTTCCCAGTCTCACCTCGACATCGTTCACTCTTATTTAAACCGCAAACCCCCCTCGTCTTCGTCTTCGTACACACGTCTGGCTCTTGATCCGACGTTTTGCTGTGCTGATATCTTAGTCATCCTTACGTCACTGTTTACTTCTCTCATTCTCTCATTCTCATTCACACACTCTCTCTCTGTCACCGCCACCACCATGGTTTCAAAAGCAAACATCGGCCTCAAGGCCCTGCAGTTCGCACTGCGCCTCGTCGTCTTCCTGTGCTCCCTCACCGTCCTCGCCATCTACTCCTACTTCCTGGCCACCCTCAGCCGCCATGACCTGACCATCAAGACCTGGGTCCGCGCCGTCGAGGGCCTCTCCGGCTCAGCGGCCCTCTATAGCTTGGTCGGCCTCCTGCTGCTGTGGTGCCTGGCTGGCCACACCATGGCCTCGGCCGTCGCCCTCTTCCTGGACGTCTGCTTCATCGTCTGCTTCATCTACATTGCCGCCGCCAACCGCGCCGGTGCCAGCTCCTGCAACGGCGACGCCATCAAGACCCCATTTGGCACCAGCGCCGCCGACACAAAGACCGTCACCAACACCAACGGCGACGTCGTCAAGACCATCACCTTCCGCACCGCCTGCAAGCTCGAGACCGCAACCCTCGCCGTCGCCGTTATCGCCGCCCTGTTTCTGGTCTTTGCCTTCTTCACCGAGATCCTGCTCGCGCGTAACCACCGCAAGGAGAAGAAGTTTGGCCCCGGCCCCAACAACAACTACACTAGCGGCAGCGGCAAGAGACGCCTCGGCCTCTTTGGCTGGAAGCGCAAGCAGGCCAACGCCGACCTCGCCAACGCCGACCCCAACGCCCTGCCCCTGCACGCCGAGCCCGGCCACGTCCGCGAGAGCTACAACACCGAGGCCACGGCCGTCGCTGGCTCTGCGGCCCACGACGCCTCCAAGGCCGAGCACGGCCGCCAGTACGGCAACTTTGAGCCTGTGCGCTACGACCTGCCCCAGCAGCTCAACACCACCACTGCCAACACTGCCAAGACCAACTTTTAAAACAACTCTTTACTTGCTGAGTTCCAAGAACTCCCAAAGAAATGACCAATTCGGGGACGAAGAGAGTGGACGATACCCGGCGAGCCAGGAAGGGATGCTTCTCGCGTAATTCTGACTGCCACAATGTTGGGATGCTTGGGACTGGCTTGGTTTACAAAACAAATGGAAACGGGAATGGAAACATGAAATACGAAATGCAAACAACTGCAGTTGGACACAACACAATAGGCTATGACTCTAGTACTCTTTTAGTTCTTGTTCGACTTATATTGCAGTTTAGACAGCTAGCTTGTCTTAAAAGACCTTTCACAGGCACCTAATATTAATACTTTTTTTTTTCAACTCTGCTCCTTATTCAGATAAAAAAATAATTCAAAATGATCATAATAATACTCACTCATCGTCTGTGCTGTCTGCCTGTTTGAGAATTAATCTTTTTGAATCCATGCTGGCAATTCGTCTCTGCCGCAGCCGCACTCGGAGCGTTGTACTCTGTGCCCCATCATTGTCTGGCTTTTGCTCCTTTTCTTGCTCGCACACATTGTCGTTCTGGCTCTGCTCTCTGATCTCCGCCTCGGCCTCTACCTCGAGCTCGGCCCTGTCCTGCAACGCTGCGCTTTGACTCGGACTGCACTGGCTATACGGGCTGCTGTGGTCCCGACGGGCCCCGCTCTACGGATCCCACTCGGACAGCATGCTGCCCTCGCCGTCGTTCTCCGACCAGCTAAAGTCGAGCTTCTCCAGCTCCCGCACAAAGAAATCGTGCTCCTCGCGCAGCGCAAACCGCACCTGCGGCGCCATCTTGTCCGGGTACCGCCGCACATTGAACCAGTGCGTCAGGCTGCGCAGCGCCTGCTCCAGCGGCAGCGAGCTCTCTACCTCGCCGTCAATGTCGCTGCCCGCGAGCCACTCGTCCCGCAGCTCCGGCCGGCAGTGCAGGTACACCGCCGTGATCACCCGCATGTTCGACTGCCGCCACTTGCGCCCGCAGTACGGCACCTGGTTCTTGAAAAGCTTGAGCGTGTACAGCCGCAGCTCCGGCTGCGGCACCTTGAGCATCTTGCGCAGAATGTTGGACGACTTGTAGTGCACCAGCAGCAGATTGCGGTGCGCCTTGTTCTTGCAGATCTTTTGCATCACGCGCAGCAGGTTGATCAGCGAAAAGAAATTGCGCCGGTTGAAGTCCGTGATCGGCTCCATCACCGCCTCCGGGTTCAGCGGGTACCCGAGCTCGTCCACCTGCGGCGGCGTCGACCCCACAGCACGAGTCGTCACCGTCACGCCCGCACTCGCACTGGCTTGAGAGGCGGCCCCTGGCGGCGGTGACCGACGACGCCGAATCGCAGGCGGTGCACAGTCGTCTTCGCTCTCCTCGTCTTCCGTCTCATTGACATCACCACCGTTGCCAGCAGGAGCAGGCTGGTCCTCTTCCGTAGGGCCGTTTTCGCGGTAATTGCACGAGAAAAAGAAGCTCGACTCCACACAGTCTGTCTTGCTGTCGATCAGCTGCTGCACGTCCTGGTGCGCCCAGAGCTTAAGCAGGAGCGGCACGTAGTTACAGTCCAGCAGTAGCTGCGTCATATACTCGAACTTGAGAACGTCTATGCAGTTAGTAAATGAGTATCAAATTTCGGAAAAACAATAACAGATTTTAAAAACTCACGAGAAACCTTGAGCCACTTTAAAAGGAGCAGCAGAATCCCCGAGACGGCCTTGGCATTGATCTCTCTAGTGCGCGCCGCGTCCATCTCCTCCGGCGTCAGCTCCATCGCCTCGGCATTGTTGCCGCCCTGGTTGACCCCGGGCTGGCTTCCGCCTGGGTAGCCGCGGCCATTGGGGCCGTTGGTCGCCGGGTGCTGCTGTGGCGCTTGCGGGGCCTGCGCCATCAGCACCGCAACGTTGACGAGAATGGCCTTGAGCAGGACAATCACCAGCGACTGCAGGTGCGGCAGGGATTTTTGGTAGAAGCTTTCCAGCCCGTCCAGGCGCTGCTTGACGCGCTCGTTGATATCCTCAGCCCGTGGGCCAAGGTCGACTTCGATGTCCTCCTTGTGCGCGGTCGCGTGCATGTCGCTCGGCTTGATGAGGCCCAGCTCCTCTTTCTCGGCGAGCGTAAACGATGAAAGGTCGAGCTCGTCGATAATGTCGTCGTCGACCGGGTCCCAGCCGCGCTCAAACTTGAGAAACTTTTCACGCTCTTCCCACAGCTGGCGCGTAGCCCGCGTCATGCGAACCCGCGTCGAGAAGAGCTGACCGGCTTCGAGGATCGATGACGGCACGTCGCTGCCCTCCCACCGGTGGCCCACGAGGGCATCCTGAAGAGCTGCCGGGCCCTTGCCGCCGGCGCCGTTACTAGTAGCGTCTAGTGGTGGGTACATGAACGGGAAGTTCTGGTTGGTCTGGTAGTTTTGCTTCTTGCCGCCCTTGCCGCCAGCGGCAGGCGATGGCGGTGGCGATGGAGCAGGCGTGGCAATGTGCACGGGCTGCGTCAGAATCGAGGCGCCGCCAAACGAGTTGGTCGGGCCGGAAAGTATGCCGTTTGCGCCATGGTTGCGCGGCGGATGGTTGGGAGGCGGTGGCAGCAGAGTGGTGTTGTCGTCTTCGAGCGGGAAGAGCGGCTGTGGGGGAATGTATGCCGGGTATTTGGATGTAATCTCGTGCCGGAATGCGTGGTAGTCCAGCGGCGATGCCATGATCAAGTTCTTCTCTTTGTCGTCGTCGCATGTGGACTCGGCCGTCGCCTTCTTGGTTTCAATCAGCTCCCGCGTGCCTCCAAATACCAGAAGAAGGGACTTCCACAAGAGCAGGAAGACCTGGCACTGCGGGATGACTGGGTTGTCGTCCCACCGCAGCATCGAGGCCACGTTCATCATAAAGTCGGGAATGGGCGGGTCGAGCTCGACCAGCTTGACGTAGCACGCGGCCATATCGAGGGGGTCGCTCAGCGTCGCCTGCATCAAGACGTAGAAGACAGTCATGAGGTTGGCCAGCTCGTCCTGCGCTTCCTGTAGCTGTCCAGTCGGCAGCTGCTGCACATCGTCGGGGCCCCAGAACGGCTCAAATGCTTTCCGCAATGCCTTCCAGATAATGGGGATGCCGCCCACCTTGCCGACAAGAGCCGCGCTGCTCTTCATGGCGTCCAATTGCCGCTGCCGCGCGACTGTCCGTGCTTTGGGCGACCGCTTGGATCCGGGCAAGGCCCCAGCCGTGGTGGCACCCCAGCGTCCCAGCAGCAGGTAGACTAGGCAGCCGACGACTTCGGACCGCTGGCGGGCCTTACCCGAGTCCAGTGTCCTGAGCACGCCGGCCACAAAGTCGGACTGTGTCTCGGCATCGACAGTGTCCCAAGGCCGCTCTTCGAACTCGCCGTCGCCGCTTTCTTCGTCTTCGTCGTGGTCGTTGTAGTCGTTGTGATTGTCTCCGTAATGGTGGCCGTTGACACCATTGGTTGAAGATGGCCCATTGCTACCATTGGCCTTGTTTGTCTTGTTTGCTTTGTTTCCGCCGCCACGGCTAACGACCCGCTCCCACCTGCTCTCAAAGTATTGCTGTGCATACGTCAGGCGAACCCATTGTGAGACCTGGTAGGGGAACCATTCGTCAATCTCCTCGTCAAAGTCGCCCATATCCTCGTAGGTGAAGTCGTAGGTAATCGGTTCATTGCGCGGGAGCTCCGAGGCTAGTCGGCGAAGCTGGGCAAGAGATAGCGAGTCCGTTGGTGGTGGCGGCTGCTGTGTCTGTGGTGTTTGTTGCCGAGAGTCGCCGCCGGTTCCTCGACGAAAGCCCATAGGGACGGCGACGGACTCGGGATCGGGGGCCATTCTCGACCGATACGGTGGCTAGCGAGAGGTGGAGCTAGTGATGCAGAGCTGAGCTGTTTGATTTTGGTGCTTGTCGCTTCTCGTCGTGAAAAGCTGGTCGTTCTGACGGCCCTTTACCTCTTCTCGCGCCGGACTGCAAGAAAACAGAAACAGGACTGAAATCGAGACAGGGACGCTGACTGGGAAGAGGGATAAAGAGCGTATTGTAAGAAAGAGAACAAGAATAAAGAAAACGGCAAATAACCAAGAGAATGTGAGAAACTGTGAGAGACCGAGAGAACGAGGGTGGGGGTTCAGCCGAGAGGGGGCAGCCGGTTCGTGCGTCGTATCTGGTGCAGGAGGATCGAAAAAAGGGCTACAGGAGCTCGTCTGTTATCATTTTCCGCTTCCTTGTAAGCGTTCGGGGCGATCAGTGTGTCGTGCTCGTGCAATGTGTGACGGCGTTCCGAACGAACACACACACACTGCTTGGAGTATCACAGTAACAGAGAAGCAGAGATGAGGCCAAAGTGGGCTGGATTCCGCGCTGTGGGCCAAATGTCGTGACGATGCGCGCTCCTTCTTCTTTTGGGATTTGGGCCTTCCGAGCCTTTGAGCGAGGAGCTATGGCTTCTTTCCTGGCGTTCTGTCGGGAGAGCCACAGAGCTTGGAGACTGCTGTCGAATGGGTACTTGGGATGGAAAGAGCGACCCACGGCCCAGCAACAGCTCTTCCCTCGTTGTTCTCCTCTTTTCAGGGCACTTCACAGGACAGTTTTGGCGTCTTTTGGCGTCTTTTAGCGTCCTTTCGGCGAGCCTGTGGGGGTCCGCTCGCCGAAAGAGCTCCCCATGCGGTGATTGGCCAGGCGACCTCAGGGATACAGAGTGTGCCGGTAGGTGCCAGCGGCGGGGAAAGAGCAAGACGAATTAGGCCAATCATAGCTCCGAGACTTTACTTTGCAGTGGATGTTGGCCAAACGCGCTAAAAACAGGGGGCTTTACGCCTGCATAGGCCCTGCAAATAGAGAAAATCTGCCTGAACGCCCCAAAGAATGCCTCAGCATGCGCTATGTATGGTGTGCCGACTCCGTCATCTGCGGCGAAAGAGTCACGCATCACGATTGATTACATAAAACATTATTAGAAGTGGCGGGTCCGAAATTCGACGTCAATAGGGAACAAGGCTGGCCTCACTCTAGCAGACCCCGATATCAGTCATACATCAGACCTCACAGCACATCAAGTGCATCTTGGTGGCTAAAATATTCAGGATGTGCTGTATTTTCGCAGCATTATTTTCAGGCCTTTAAAATTAAGCTGTCATTTTTTATTAATGTTAAAGGGTTCGCCCTATTTTCATTTCCGTTCATTTCTTTCATCTCTTTGAAACCAACTCCTTCGTCAGCTCTTTCATCACGACTTCGCCATCACCGCATTTAGATTTCATCAGATCTCATCAAATACCAAAAACAATACACAGGACATCGTCGCCCACCACCTCAATGTTTCTTCATCTTATCCCATCCTCAAACACGCACTTATAGCCTACGTTCCATCAAATGGACGATGATATAAACGACGACGACGTCCGTGCGGTCGAGCTGTACTCGCTGCAGGCTATCTACCCGGACGAGCTCACTGTCGACACCAATGACAAGTACACATTCTCACTCGAGGTGCCGGTGGCCCCAGCCGAGGGCGTGGCCGTAGCATTCCCTGCCAGCGGGGGCATCGGCAATGCACCAGACGAAGAGGCTGTACCCTCTACATCTACATCAGATGGGGCCGCCGGCCTCTCCCCGACAGACCCCCGGATAACTGCCAACTGGACGTTTGACACACGAAAGCTGACGTATCTACCGTCATTACACCTGCAAGTCACGCTCCCGCCCGGCTACCCAGAGACAGAGCCGCCCATGGTGACCATCTCGTCGATCCCCATGTGGCTGCCCGGTGCCGTGACGAAGCGCCTTGAGGACGACTGCTCGAGGCTGTGGGAGGAGATTGGACACGACCAAGTGGTCTTTACCTTTGTCGAGCATCTCCGCCAGGCAGCCGACGACGCGTTTGGGCTGGTGGATGCGAGCGGCTTCCTGTCTGTCAACACGCAGCTCAAGGTGTCTCTGCTGGACTATGACATCAAGAGCAAGCAGGCCGCCTTTGCACGCGAGAACTTTTCCTGCGGCGTTTGCTTAGGTGAGTTTCTATGATTGATTTAGCTTTAATTTTAATTTTATCTACGATTTACGATGTCCAACGGGCTTGACTAACAGAGCAGATCCTAAGAAAGGCTCCGTTTGCCACCGGATGCGGGACTGCGGCCACGTCTTCTGCGTCCAGTGTCTGCAAGATTTCTATGGCAATGCTATCAGGGAAGGCGGGCTCTCATTTGTGCGGTGTCTCGAGCCCAACTGCTCCAAGGAGCGCGAAAAGGCACGCGGCGTGTCGGCAACACAAAGCCAGAAACCCAAGCTACTTCTTATCGGCCCCGGCGAGCTGCTACAAATCCCCATCGACGCGGCCCTCGTGAAGCGGTACGTTGACTTGATGTACAAGCGCGAGCTCGAGTCGGACAAGACCACCATATTTTGTCCTCGGCAATGGTGCTCCGGCGCGGCCAGGTCGACGCGGCACAAGAAGCCCCAGGATCCCCAGCTGCACGACGGCGGTGACGACAAGGAGGCCAAAGGGAAGACCGCCGAGAGCGAAGGGGGAGCTCAAGAAGCTCAAGAAGACACCGAAAACGGCTACCCACCGGCCGCGGTGTGCATCTGCGACACGTGCAGCTTCGCCTTTTGCAGCCGCTGCCAGCAGTCGTGGCACGGCGAGTTCTACTACTGCGGCCCGGGCCGGACGCCCGAGCTGACAAAGGAGGACATCGAGTCGCTCAAGTACATTGCAGAGCACTCGACGCCGTGCCCGACGTGCGAGACGCCCGTGTCCAAGACCATGGGATGCAACCACATGACGTGCAACCGCTGCAACACGCACTTTTGCTATCTCTGCGCCGGCTGGCTCGACCAGTACAACCCGTATGCGCACTATTCCATGGGCGCCGACGGCATCCAGACGGCGTGCGCCAACCGGCTGTGGGATCTGCAGTACGGCGAAGACGACGAGTTCAACCCGGATCGTGTTGGGCGCCCAGTGGGAATCGAGCGTGGTGCCGGGCGTGGACGACCTCGGAGGCGAGGTGCGCCGCCCGGTGGAGGCGGGCCTGTTGGTAGAGGAGGCGGAGGCGGAGGCGGAGGCAGAGGTGCAGCCCGCGGCAACGCCAACCAGGCTGTCGATGCAGCAGCCGCCGCCGCAAATTCTGCTCCTGTGCAGGTGGACGTTGCGCGCGAAGGGCCGCTTGTCTTGCGCATCGCCATCGAGAACGCCCCTGCTGCCCCCGACGGACAGGGTGCAGACGATCCTGCTGCTCCTGCTGCTCCTGCTGCTCAAGGCAATGGTCATGACAGAGGCCGAGGCCGAGGCCGTGGCCAGGCTAGAGGTAGAGGTCGTGGAGGAGGTGGTGTCGATGTAGGAGAAGGAGGAGGAGCTGGAGCTGGAGGAGGAGGGGCACGAGGCGGTCGGCAAGGGAGAGGTCGGGGGAGACGAGATGGTCGAGGCGGTCGAGGAGGAGAAGTTGCAGCTGCAGTTCGAGCAGGAGCCTTAAATTTGAATGCCGGTCTCGAGTTCCTCGCAGAGGCTGGTATTGTGCCCGATGCCGACTTCTTGGCCGAGGCTGGAATGCTTGACGGTGGCGGCTTCGGGCAGCTTGACGCCGACGGTGAAGCCTGGGTCCGCGAGTTTGTTGCTCTGGCTTTGGATGACAACGAGCATCTGATGGATTGACCGTTTTGGTGTTGTTCGAGTTCTGGCCGGTGATGCTGTCTTTCCTTTTGCGTCGTCTTCTGTCTCATCTGTTTTTTTGCTCTAGCATTTCATGAAGCGGTTCCTCTTGTCTATTCTTTCGCCTCGGGTTTGCAGATATCTACTGCCATTGTCTTTATATCTTTTTCTCTTTTTCATAATCTGTGTATCTACAATCAAACTCTACACCAACAGTCTCTTCTTCAATATGCCCTAGTCCATCAATATCAAATGCCTCATCTACAGAAGCATTCCACCATGCTACAGTAGATGCCGTCTGGCGCGTATGGTACTGCAGAGCCCCCAACTGCCATCCACCATCTGCCACCTGCCACCTGCCACCCGCCACCCGCCACCCATACTCAGTAGCTGACCATGGAGAAATGCTCCGTGCAAGAATAGGACAATTAGGACAACGCTACTATTACAACATGGACACGGTAACAGTCTTGGTGTCTGTCCGGCCACCTCTGTCTACATACATAGTACATAGTAGTTGTGAGGTAGCGCTATTACGTGCTCTCCTATAGAGCTATGCTATATGATTTACAGTGAGTGACAGTGAACCACCGTCCGTCTCTCACGAACCATGGGCCGCGATCCTGCACTCGAATCTACTCGTACAGTCACTATTGCACCTACAACATACGACACAACGGGGGAGGGATGTGACTGTTGCTTCCCATCCTTTGGAGCCTTTACCACATCCGAATCTACAGTTGTGTTTGTGGCTTTTGTTTATTTTCCGCAAGGTCTTGCATTGCTACCAAACAATCTCACGGTAGGTAGTGAGAGGACCGAGGAAGAGGAATAAAGACTAGACTAGAGAGAGGGAAGAGGAGATAGTACGGACTACGAGTAGATACGTAGGAGCCCGGAGGGGGGTGGGATGGAGGCCCATGAGAAGGAGGGCAGGCGAGAGGGCGAGAGTGAGCGGAAGTGAGGGAGGGAGGGTAGGAAGGGAAGGGAGAGACGGGAGGCAGGTAGAGGAAAAGCAGGATGGGGGGAGGGAGTACGAGATGACTGGAAGACCAGAGCCCTTGGAGATGGTAGACGTCAGAAAGGGGGACGCATGATATGATGGGACGGCTGTCTGATGCAAGAAGGCGACCAAGGCACAAGAGAGATACGAGTATCCAAACTCTTACAAAGTAGACATGAGGGGAGTGCATTGTAGGAGAGTTCCGTGAACTATTCATAGAGAAGAGACCCGTAGAGAGTCGACTGGCGCCTCTGTCCGGGCTTACGCCGAGGGGGTGAAGAGAAGGAAGACCCAGGCGAAAACGAGCTTGGATGGAGTGTGCAGGAGTGTAGAGGAGTCCCGAGGACGCTACGGAGTCGGCGAAGACGAGGAGGAGATGAGAATAGAGGAGGAGAGAAAACAAAGAGGTGGGCACGGCCATGGCCGCCTCAACAATTTCGTGGGCGGATATGGATGCCCAAGAGGGCCACGATGTTTGCTGGATGTTTGATTTTTGATTTTTGATTCTTGATTTTTTTGATCTTTGATTTTTCTCCTTCTTTGTTTCTTTGTTTGATTACAGGTTTCTCACTTTCTGGATACGTTTAGATTGCCTGACACTCGTTAGCACTACGCTGACCAAGTTTGCTTCGGCATTTGTTTGCCTTCTCTTTTCATCCTCGTCGACATGACGCCCACATCGTGTGATTTCATCTTCATCTTCAGTTTCTGTTTTCCATTTTCCATTTCCCAGTTTCCATCCCATTGTTCCGCGCACCCCTTAATGACACTTCTGACATTGCTGATATGTAAAACGCCTCCATTGCCTTGGTCTTGCCTACCCATTTTGCTGTAACCAGTCGGCCAGACGCATCAAATGACCATCTGATACTTTTTGATGATGCCCCAAAACCAAGGTTTTTGCACAGTTGCAGGTTTTGCAGACCACGTCTCGGTGTGTGCTGTCCTTTGGCCTCCTTTTTGTTCTATTGCCCTATTGTCCTATTGTCCTTTTATCCCTTTATCCCTTTGTCCCTTTGCCATTTTGTGCTTGTTTTGTGCTCGGCGCGTCTCCATCGTGTCTACGACTACGACGATATCGTGACATTCTGATGGATGCTTGACCGGCTCTCCGGCTCACCGTACCCCGAGCTGGACGGCAGGCTAGCTCCTCGTAGATTTGGTACATACATAGTAGATTGTTTTGGTCTACATCTGGTATACTTGGTGATACTTTAATAATTAACCCGTTATTATTCCACATTCCGGGTGGTATTCTGTGTAGCAGGCCATTAAAGTTATCTCCCGTTCCTTGATTTCTTGGTTTCCAGTATGCCATCGAGGTCACCGTCATCTGTCATCTGAGATGGATGGAGATGGAGATGAAGATTCTGCACTGCACTCGTTTGCAGCATCACTGCATCACTGCATCACTGTATCACTGCATCGCCAGACGCAAGCTGCCCGTTTGGCTGTTTTGCATACGCCCAAGATGCAACGACGGAGGCATACGGGTATACTAGTAGTTGGGCATGGGTATATGGGACACAGGTGAGAAGGAGATGGAGATAGCTGGATGGAAGGCTATCCGAGAAACTGGAATCTGATTAGTATCAGGGTCATAAGTAACACATTACATTGCGAGAGGGATTAAGGACAGAATTAAGGACAGTGATGGGACCAGAGCAGGCCGGAACGTGACGCCGTGCAATGCCGTGCGACGCCGTGCTGCGACATCGTCAGGCAGTTGTGTGCTGTACTATGTAGATGAGGCAGTCGACGAGATGAGGCCTGACCTGACGCGTGATGCCTGATCCTGCCGTGACACGCAGACAAGCTGCAGGCCGCAGACCGCAGGCCGTTGATGGAAGACTGCAGTCAGCAGTATGACACACAGGCACCAGACACCAGACACCAGACACGACAGCAGACAAGCCACGACAGCAAACTAGCAGGATCGAAACATCACCACCCTCACCGTAGCATCCATGGCAACTCTAAACTCTCGACTCTGACGGTGAGCCCTGCATTGCATCTGTTGCATCCGCCTCACCTGTTTCTTCTTTGTTTCCACGTCGTTTCCACGTCGTTTCTACATCTGTTCTGCGTCTGTTCTGCATCGCTCTGCATTTCTCTCATCTGCCCGAGCCCGAAAGCCTGCTTAGGGTCTCGACAGAGTAATAGCAGCTCTGTTATGATGATGTAGGTGCCATTGGCCATTGGGATGCCAGGAGACCCTACTCTGTACTCTGTACCGTAGAACTCTCCTAGTCATGCCTTGTCAGCTGGGTTCGAAATCTTGATCTGAATCCTCGTCTAATTTTGCTCCCTTGGTCTTTGCTCTTTTCTCGTTGCTCGTTGCTCTTCTCGTGGTCTACATCCTGCTCACCAGACAAGGCGTTACGCCCGACGTCTCGACAGAGTTTTCTTGCATCATGTCATCTCGACTGGCGTCCATCCGGGCCTCTTGCTCTTGGTCCGGCCATCGTCACTTTCGTCACTCGTCTTTTGTCACTCGTCTCCCTACCACCTTTACCATCTACGTGTACCTCATCTCTCTTGCCGCTCTGCGAGTACATCGTACCGCCTTCGACTGCGAGTACATCGTACCGCCTTCGACTTGCACTTTGCGACTCTCCTCGGAGACGGACTACCCCTTTTCCCTGCTTCCGGTCCCCATCTGGCCAAGGAAGCTAAAGAGCAGAAAGAGATGACGCTCTAGTTTGAGGTTGAGTGTTGGGTGCTTATTCTCGTGATTTTGTAGTTCAGCTGTGAAGTGTTTGATTTTGATGTTGATTTTTATATCGATTTTGATACCTCGACCCACGGCCAACCATTTCTACAATCAATATCACAGCGATCACATCTACAGAGAAGTTCTAGGATGGAGAGTCTAGACAAAGTGATGGACAGGAGGCGCGGAACATTTCATCCTATGTGTTTAACAATAGTAGTAATAATAGTACATAGTAGCACTCAGAGAGCGAGAGCATGTGAGAGACATCTACCCACGGGTACCTTTACAAGCACATCGACTGATGCAATACAGCCTGCAGCCAGCCAGGCCTGCGTCTACGGAGTCTCTGCACGCAGTCCTGGCAGTCCTGGCAGTCCTGGCAGTCCTTGCAGTGCAGCCCACTCCCGCACCGACGAGCACATTACCATTTACAGGGACACACGGCTAGGCCAACCGTTGCCCAATGCTCGACAGACAGATTCCGATTGTGGAGGACACCCTTGACGCTGTCGACGTTGTGCGCTGCTGCCCCTCTCTTTTTTCTTCCTCTGGCCTCGCTCTCTCCTTTTTTCACTCCCTCTATCTCCCACCCCCTCGCCCTCACTCTCACATCTACCAGTATGTACATACATAGTATTACTCTGTACAACTACCTCTGCCTCTCCACTATCCACTTGCGTTCCATGGGTCATGACAACCGACGTTGCAGGTGATCAAGAAGTACTCGTGGTCTACCTGTACGATGTACATGATGTACATGTACCCGACACCAAGTTACATTGTGGCCGAATACTAATGTACAAGTCAGAAAAAGAACAAGTAGACAATTTGAAATAAGAATAGGGGCGATGCAGTGGCTCGAGTGGCATTCGACTGCCTCCTTGTCCCTTTCCATCTCGCCCACTCCCACTCACACCTCCTTGCCTTGCCTCCTGGTTCTCCTCTCTCTTTCCATACTGCCTCTTTTACGTTTACCCTGCTCGCCTTGGCCCCCCTGGATCCTTGCGAGCACTCCCCGACACATTTGTAGGCACAATGCAGAGGTTTGCAACTCTCGTGCACATGGTTGGCGTTGAGTATTGTGGGCGTTGGCGTTGGTCCAATCTACACGGCTCATCAGAAATGTTCTGTCATCCGTCATCAGTCATAGTCATCATCAGTCATCATCTATATTTCCGTCTTCTTTCCTTTTGCCTCAGGCGGCTCCGACTCCGAGATGAGCACAATACAGGAATAAAGACTAGTACTCGGTCGGACTCGTGGCCGCCACTCCTGCAGAGTTAGTTGTGTACAGAGTAAGATGTACTGGCTATTAACACCTGCAGCTGGTTTGGTACCTTGTTTTTCTCATGGGTGCCACAGACTCGACTGAGCTCTGAGCAGTCCAACGTCACAATGACCGCACTTTTTTGCTTTCCTCTTGCTTTCTTTTTGCTTCTTCCTCCTTTCTGCTTCCATTTGCGTCTTGCTTTTCTTCTTGTTTTCTTCTTGCATTTCTTTATCTTCTTGGTTATTATTATCATCATCAACCATCTACTTCGTAATCATCTAATCAATCCTAACAACAACCAAGCTACAGAGTACAAAAGAAGCAACTTGAAAAACAAAGTAAGAAATCCCAAATTCGGAACACCACCGTCACCCTGTGGACGATTTGGGAATGCGAGGACACTTTGATCACCGTAGAGTTGCAGTCGAGGCAAAGTAGAGTCGTAGGGAGTCCGCCGCAGTGACCACAAGAGACCCCCCAAAGAGGCCGACAGAGATCCAAACGAGAGCAAACGAGAGCAAACGAGAGCAGCTAGAGACAAACGAGGCAACAGGCGTAAACGAAGACAGAAAAGGAGAGAAAACAGGTTTATCACCGTCTCCATACAGTCCATATCGGGCCATGGAGAGGCGCCGGGGAGCGTGAATTGCCAGCGGTATTTTCCTCAGAAAGAGAGGCTAAAGTGGTTTCCTGGCCTGTTTACTGGTAGACAGAGTGTTTATTTAGAGGAGCTGATGTAACGGTCGGTCGCGGAGGCGTCTGCAGTCGACGGAGCATGCTCCGCGCTAGGTTTTCGTATTGCAGGTATTAGCAGGTGAGATTGCTCTACCAAAGTATTACATAGTATACGCCAAAGAAGAAAAAAAAGAAAAACAAAAGGAAGAAATGAAAGAAGAGTGGTAGTCCTAGCGGGTAGAAGTAATATAGCCGGTGTGATATATGGAGGCTGTCCATGGCGATGGAAGCGCGTAGGTGATTTCATGGTGTGTGAGATGGAGATGCTGCCAAGTTTTTTCTAAGTTGTTTTGTTTTGGTAGTTTGATTTAGTATCTAGTATATCTAGCTCGATGTCTAGCTCGATGAGTCCTTGGTCCTGCATACGACGACAAGAAGAACGCGAAGAGAATAGATTAAATAAAATAAAGAGAAGACAGAGTGGTGATGGCACGCGGTGACGGCCGACATCTGCTCGACAGACACCTACAGACAACATCAGTGGTTTGAGTGCGACGTACTCCGTACCCCAAGAAAGGGGAAAGAAGGGATGAACTCGTAGAATGTGTAGCTTAATGCCGGAGGGTTGTGTCGCTGCGACTTTGATGTAGATGCATGCAGTCGACGGTCTGGCAGCCTGGCCAATATCTCCATCTTCATGTCTTCAGCACTCCATTACAGACAAAAGCAAAAACAAGAACAAGAAATAACGGCTCCTCACTCGTACGAGTGCTAAAATAGTTGGAGGCCAAATAGAAATAAGGCCTTTTCCTGCTACTGCAATATGAGAGATCTCTGCTCTTTCTAAAATAGGTACATCCACGCCTATATCAGACGGTGATATAGGGCACAGGGCGTTTGCCGTTTCCCATTCCCCATTTCCTTTTGCCTTTTGCCTTTTGCCTTTCTTGGCCCCCTCCGTGATTGCTTGTACTCGCAGAGGTACGCAAAGTACTGTACGGAGTGGTGCTTTGTCCTTGCTGTGCCGTCTGTGATTGTTCTTGTGCGTGGTAGATGGTCCAGCTTTTTTCAGTGATGCCTCTCATATGAGATAGTAGCCACCCACTCTCACTCTGCCCAAACATTAAAATTATCTCCTTCCTTCCTGGACACTACGGCGGAGACAAGAGCCTACAGAGTTTTCTCTTGTCTTTTTTCGTCTTTCTTTAGGAACGCAAGAAAAGGCAATAGAGGTGGCCACATTCCGCCATTTCCACTGGCGTTGGCAGCCTTGGGGCGTTGCGCCAGGACCGACAACAGGACCGGAGAGAATGGCAAAGGCCGGCCCGCCAAGTGCGAGACTGCGATAGCACCCAACAGTCTACTGTCAGTGTAGACTGCTTGCTATGGCCATCTGCTAGACTGCTTGCTATGGCCATCTGCTAGACTGCTTGCTATGGCCCTCTGCTAGACTGCTACTGATTCGTACAGACCTGAAGGATGCGCCATCTAGTATTACTGTATTACTGTACAGTAATATCCCGCAGTACACCGTCAACAGTAGGATGGGCGCTCTCTACGGCAGATGCAGATGCTACTCCGTACAGCAAGGCCCAATGGCCAGCGTCCCAAGACTTTGCCCGGCTTGGAGACTGATGTCAGACTACATACATAGTACTATGAAGGAAAGACTAAAAACCCAGGCAGGTCCTGGCTCAGGGACTTGGGATGACCCTGGGAATGCTACCGGAAGCATACGCGGAGGACCAAGTACAGGTCGAGTCCATCGTGTGTCTGCAAAGTACAATGTAGATAGAGCAAATGTACTCTGCATGGCAAAAGCATGACGGAGATGACGAACGGACTCTTGGAGATGCAATTGCCCGAAGACCCTGACCAGCAGCAGCTGACTTGCACACTACAGGATACAGGACACAGGATACCGCGGCCGGTTGCCGCATGTGCAGCAGATTGTCGTCCTGCCCTGATTTGGCCTCTTAGTTCGCTCTCGTCTTGCCTCCTTGCCTGGTCTTACCCTGTTGGGACAGCTACTACGTATTTGATATCATCAGAATCTCGCTTCGGTGATGTAATGGGCCTGCACGGTAAGAGTACATCGTACTAGATTGGTATATTCTGCCGAGATATACGTCGTATTGATGGAAATGCTCCGTCTTGTACAAGAATATCAAGGGCACCAAAAACCAACCAAAAGGGCAAACAGGATGGAGAAAGCTTAAAGAAAGTATCATTTGATATACGACCCTACGTACAGGACGACAGAAAAAAGAAGAAAGAGCGTCAAAACACAAAAAAAAGATAGTCAGGGTCGTAGACCCAATGGATGGTCAACTGGTAAATGGCTGCAAAAGAAATAGAAATAGCATCCGTGCCATGAACAGAAAACAAGGCACCGGGTCAACTTGGGCTCTTTCTCTGGTATTGCTCTGATTCTGAGATTAAATTTCTACTTTTTTTTGTTGGCGCGTTTGTCCATTTGACTTTTAATCTGCTGAGTCCCCCACGGTGATATCACGTCTGATATAGCTGTGCAATGCGCGGCGTGCAGTAAAACTCTCTAATCCGTACATAGTAATGGCGGCATCGAGGAGGTCAGCAGCACTCTGTACAGCATAGAGAGGAAGACCGATATTACTATGGTAGAGGCTAAGCAAGACCAAGCTTCGGGTCTTGGTATAGGCCGCCGTTGGGTGCCCTCTACGTCCGGCTCTGCCTCTACATGTGTGATGCTGTGATACTGATGCAGGGCAGTGTCGACATCACAGCTGAACATCACACATCTATATGAGGAAGGACGTCGTCTACACCTCTTTGCAGTTAGCGTGTCTAGCAGCCGCACTCTGTCTGTCTTCTTTCTGGTCATAATCTGCTTTGGCTCTGCCAGCCTGCTTCTGCTCCGTAACACTGTTTGCTCTCTGCTCTGCGCTCTGCTCTCTTTGCCTTGCTATCCCTGCTTCCGCTCTTATTCTCTGGATCGCTTCTTCCTTTTTGTACTTCCTTTCCCAACAAGGAAGCACGGTCTGACCAGTGCAGATGAAGGGTGGCATACAAGATGGAGACGCTGGCTGTAACGGGGTGTCCATAGCTGCTGCGTATCTTACATAGTAGCTACGTAGTGCAGATTGTACTCTGTAGGACTGCTGGAGGAGTCTGCCAGATACAAACAGCTACTCACTATGTACATGCCCGTAATCTGAGTTTTATGAACAATCTTATGAATTCTGAGAGTTAATCAAAAAAAATTCTTATGAAATTACGAGTTGTGAAAGTACCAAGCTTGGTGTATGGCAATCTTAATATGATATTGCTTTTGTTTCTCGAGCCTTTTGTTTGTTTGTCGCTTGTTTGTTTGGTTTTTAATTTATTTTTATCTGCTTGCAGCTGCTTCTTTCATATTGCGCTTCCTCTGAGTCGGCCCTGTCAGCCTCGTAGACTTCGTTTTCTACATCCAGCACCAGCCCACGAATAAGTACGCAAAGATACTCATAGCAGACAGAGCTCAAGCCACACACAGGCGCACTTAGCCAGACTCACACAACCAACCAGAAAGGCAATGTTCTCCGACCCTGCGACCAACCAGAACGACCGTTGAAACAGGTAAATCGGGACTTGCATGGGCTAGATAGTTTGTTTGCTTCTTCCAGAGGATTACCACTACTATGTATGTATGTACTATGTAGTTACTTGTGCTTGTATCTTTTGGCCAGGGTGCATGCAGCGTCTTCAGTAAGGAGTGCCCATGCATGGATGTGCATGGTTGGTGCATGGTGCATGGTGGCAAGGGGCTGGTTTGTTATTGGTGGTGGGTAATACATACTATGTAGTACTAAGTAGTCTCGTAGGGCATCTTCATAACTTTTATTTTGTACAGGGTATTACTCTGTCTACACTGCTTAGTACATACCCTACTATGTAGAGAAGAGAACCCTTGCCCTCAGCGCATTCGCTCCTCACTACATGCATAAGGCACGGAGTATGCAATGGCTGATGCATGCTGTAAGATATATATGTATCTACAGGGATCGATCAGAGGAAGAGAAATGCCGGTAGCAGTGCCCATTCTAGTCGAGTATTACAGAGTGCCACAAGTATGTATTGCATAGCACGTCGTAAGACGAGGATAGCTGGATATTTACAGGGCTGGGCGACGGTGAATATGAGAATGAGGACGAGGGCGGTGGCATGACGGCAACCGACGGATATGATTCCAGGCAACGGGGAGTTCTTAGTAGATATTATTCTAGAGTATAAGGTAACCTATTGAACCTTATAGAAACCGGAAATAAAGACGAGAAAATAGGAATAGGAATCTAAATAATAAAAAAACCGCCGTGATATCAATATGACGACACTTTGCTTCTCCCGCCAAACAAAAGCATCTAAAAGGCCAAAATGCCAAAACGTAAAATGCAGGACTCTGCTGCGTACTCTGTACTGCCTACAGCCTACAGTACTATGCACTCAAGCAGCCCTCCTAATAAGACGAGTCATTTTTTGTTGTTTCTTTTCTTTTCTTTTTCTTCAATGCTCCCCCGTTAGACTTTTGCGGGGTATATCAAGTCAACTAAGACTGTCTTTTCCTCTATCTAGCTGCGGGCAGTGATCCCTACCTCTCCTGGATACTGGATGCTGGATTGCTCTGACCCCCCCCCCCCCGAACATCCACCTCGTGCCTCCTTGCAAAAGATATCCTCCAACAGCGCCTTTTGTGGTCCTTTAATTTCGTTTCGCTCAATCCCCACCAAGTCGGGTCTGTTTTTCTAGATATTTCTTCTACAGAGTATTCTTCTTTATTCTAGGGCTATGGCCTTCTGTGCTGTACTCTAATCCAGCGGAGTGTGCCGTTTTGACTCTACCAGCTGCCATAGAACAGCCAGTGGTATATCTCCGCCAGCCGGACTTATTTTGCTGTACTATGCAATACTATGGTATTATGGCAATCTACCGTAGTAAGATATGATATTCATATGATATTGGCGTGAAATTGTGCTCGTTATCCTCAATCATAATCAAAAGCTATTCACGCTTTCGCATTCTGCGCGCCTAGTTCATAACATTCGGAGTAAGACCTGTTTCTCTCGTCTAATTTATACTCTGCAATTTCTACTGAATTACATACATAGTAGTACGCAATCCGACATGGTCCTTTTGTGACACTCCATTGTCATCTCGCTTTCGCATATCAGTTATTTGTAAAAACGAATTATGATACGAGTGAGTACATAGTACAGAATATTCCAATAAACGGTTTGAAGACGTCAACAATATCGTCATGATCAATCATGGGTCAGCCATCGCGTTGCATCAACCACGAGCACCAAAAATAGAAATAGAATCAGGGGCAAGTGTCTGGATGCCAGCAAGGCGGTAGAGCTACTATGGTTGAGCTGCGGTTGGGTTTGACGGTTGACAGTTGAGAAGAGGGACAAACAGGGACAGGCATTTTAGGGCATCTACTTGTATCTACTCTGAACTGCAATGCGACTCTAATAGCGCTCGCTTACAAAAGTAGAAAGACTCGTCTTTCTTTTGGCATATGTCTAACTGAACAGGCGTCGGTGTTTATTCGATCGGACAGGGTTTTGCCTTGTAAACGGGCAGCTCCCAGAAATAGATTAGAGCCCATTTTGCCGTATGATTGATTCGCTGTAGAGGTAGTAGAGAGATGTATTTATATATACCTTTCTCTCTCTCGACCTGACTAAACACGCAAAGCTGTCAATAGCTGGTATCCTGGAGTATATCACCAGGATTGAGGTGACATAAGGGGGTAGCACACCGTCGACACGGACTCAGTAACACGGGGTGGCAAGCTCGAGCTTAAGCTCAAGCTCAAGCTCAAAAAAGCTCAAGCTCAAGCATGCAGTTATTAGTACTTTGGAAATCGAGGAGTCGAGACAAGGCAGGATGGGACGAGAAAAAGGCCGAGCCTTTCGTAGGGTATTTACATTTGCATACCAAAAAAGATCTCATAGTCTACAGCTGTACAGAGTCTGTTCTTCTACTCTCTAAATCGCTCCAAGATGTCCAAGGGAGGCTGGATCACATCAAAGGCCCGTATTTGCAGCTGACAGGTTTCACTGTGAAACCTCTAGCTAGATCGATCAGCTTTTCATGCCGTATTTGCTGTATCTGCTGTATGAATAATCAATGAGTCAATGAGCCGATAATCAAGTTGGCCAAAATGCTCAAAATAACCAAAATGATAGATAAGTAATGCAATACACTTCCGTCCAGCTCGGCTCAGCTCAGCGGCTCCCGGCCCTCGGCATCAACGACACTACCCACGACACTACATATGTAGTACAAGCAAGCCAAGAGCAAACCTGCAAATCCCATCACATCACATCCAGCTGCATATTTTCTATTTTCTCTTTTCCCTGCAGTCCCTTCTCTTCTGTAATATGTACCATGCACCCGACGCGTCTTGTTCCCTATTCAAGACTCGCGGCTGCCGGCACTCCAATCCCAACTTCATCACACCATCACTCGCCCATGTGTTTATTTTGGTTATTGGGTGGTCCTCGTTTCCTACATAATGCATAGTTTGTTGCCCATGTGTATTTTAGCCTCCTAGTCCATCTCTGGATTTCCTGCTGACTCCTTGCATATACATTTTCTCTTTTGGTCGATAATGTCGTATTTGAAACGCAATTTTCTCCGTCGCTTAGAGTAGCGGCTCATCGAGCACAGCTTTATCGATCTTTGTTTACTCGTGAAAGGCATCGTGGTCCAGACTCTTTAAATTCTCGTTGTTGGTTCTCAAACTCAAATCTTCGGATTATAATCGCTTAGTAATCGAGTATGTATTGTGTATATTGATTAACAAAAAGTTAAAAAGAAAAATAGAATAAAAGAATAAAAGAATAAACGATCGCCGCTGCATGATAGAATGAGAGGGTGAAGAAAGGGATGAAGACCCCGAGGTCCGTTGCTATCTTTTCTTTTGCTGCACTTTTTGTCTTACTCTCGTCCGTTTATTTGCTTTTGTTTACCAGCCTCTGATTTGAAACATTGTGTAACGGCTCGCGGTTTATTAGTGTAGTTGACAACCCGCTATCATACAATTTGACTTGACAACGGAGTTTATTCCGTACGCGTTGTCAACTAATTGTTGTCAAGTAGAAACTAAACTAAAAACTAAACAGCGACGATCATGATCAGCACATTCCACGGGCAGCGCGAGACAAAAGTACGGAGAAATAGATTAAATGTTTGACAACTGCGACGACGACGACGACTGAATCCAACTGCCAAAAGTCAATCGAAAGCAAAGCCCGACGATGCCGAGTTGAAGTATGTCCATTTCATGATAGTTTTCACGATCAAATATTACGAGGCTGGATGTCAAACCTAAAGCATATGAAATAGTTTTCAAGTGTCTCTGAATAGAAAAAATGTCAGAAAACTGGAGAACTTCTATTATTTTGCTGTGCAAACCAAACAAGAATACGGGAAGATGCAATTAAACAGAGACAGGAAAAACATCAAATTATAGTAAACTAGTCACAGAGCAAAACATCAACACCCGGAGGATTACTCGTCTGTGCTCTGCAGTGTCAAACAAACGGCATCCAACATCACCGCTTGCATCGGCGCATGCACACTTCCACAAGGGAGTCGACCTTAAAGTTGCAGCCGGAGAAAAGAATCACAGCCTTGGCCGGGTGGATGACGGCGAACTGGCAATGTACCCTCGGAGTGTACTATGTAATGCTCTGTAGGTGTCTACTATGGTATTCTATCAGAATAACTGTAGCAGCGAGAGAAACAGCTGTCAGCAAAGTAATCCCTACATGTATACCTCGCACTCCTCCTACAATCGACGGTAGATCACCATAGGCCCCATGTCACCCTCCCTGGTCCAAACGCCCCCAAGATGCAAGAGCCGGGGGTAGCAGTGTCTCTTTGCAGGGTACAGTTTGTCAATGTACGAAGATGTCAAAAGTCCAGAGGCAAAAGTACGGAGCACTACGAGGTATGAGGGAATACAGAGTCCAGGATCCTATGCACAGCACAAATCAGATCTGATTATTGGAGCAAGGAATGCCGTCCTGCCTATCTGCAGGCCAGGCCATACCGCTCGTTTGTCTTGGCCGCCATGATCGACTCTGCCCTCTACATAATGAAATACCCTACGCTGTATACAGAGAGAGAGAGTCGCCAGTCAGGTCCAGCATTTTTCAACCATGGATATCTGAGACTCTCGGCCTCGACCTCGACCTAGACCTTGGCCGGAGCCGATAGCCCGCGGACTCGTACGTTTTCGAGTCCGCTGCTTGCCTCTTGACGAATGGCCAAGTGCACTTCACTCCACTGTCGTCCAGCCACTTTTTTGTTTCTACTCTGTTTGCTTCCTATTGTATTGAGTATTCTCATATTATTTACTTCTGCCCTGTCCGGTAATTGTCTGCGACATCACCCGGCATGGGAATGGACATGGCAAATTGGAAACTGAGTATAAAAATGGGTAAAGGCATGGCATATATAATACTGTATACATTTTATTTGTCCGGCACTCTCCTGTCTTTGCCGGTGGTAATGGACTGGACTATGGGACATCAATGAGACACATCCAGTCAAAGCCACCGCTAGTTGATACTTGTACTTTTTTTGGGAGGAGAGAAAGAAAGTAAACCTCTCAGATAATAATAGCGTTTGTCTACTTTGCACCTGTATTTTTCTATTTCTACACAATTTTAGACGGACCGCAAACTACTACACAGCAATACAATGTACATATTATACAGTCGGAGCGAACTACGATGTACAGACCTACTTCTGTACTCGGAAAACAAAAAGTGGTAAAGTGGTAGAGTGGATAGCCGAAAACGCCGGTGATTGATACGACTCTTGCCAGATCATGTCGTAGTGCCAGAGAATAAGAAATGACAAAGCTTGAACGTTGCGTTCCTCGGTGTGTCTGTTCTGTCCTGTTCTGTGCTGCGAGCGAGCAGGGACATCGTCGACGAGACCGAGCTCTGCTCTGAGCTACAGAAAACGAGCTTTATCAACACATGCCAGCTCCAGCCCCGAAGGAATGTCTGGGACAACGTCGTATGGACCGCGGCGATGATATGGAAATTACCACGTACGGCGAGGTACTCTGTAAATAACAGGAGGCAAACACGTCAGGGCACAGACAAGGCACAGACACAGACAAGATGCAGACAGACAGACAGGATGCAGACACGGACTCGGATAGACTGTCACGGCAGGCAAGACACAAGAGCCACGTAGACGGGCAATAAGATGCTTGGCTGGTAGAGGTAGAGCCTACTCTGTACAGCTTCAGAGTATGCTGCGGTCCATCCCGGAGTTGCAGTTGATACCATCGCTGTGGCGGGTGTTATCCCGTTTGCCATCACTATCGACAAAGTGTCCTCGTCCAGGTCCTTGGGTCTGGTATAGCAGGTGTGCTTAGCACAGTATGCCAGTGGCATATAGCACACCACTCGATATCACAGGATAGGACCGTGGGCAGTGCCAGTGTCGGCCTCAGTGATACCAGCCTCTCGATTTATGCTCAGTCTTAGAACTAGTAATAAGCATAATCTCAACGAAAGATGAGAGACAGTGACGAGGCATTGCCGCGTAGGTGTCCCGTACATAGTACGGACAGGATATAGGCGAAGAGGAGAGCAATCAAATCAAATAATCACCACCAAGTATTGCAGTACATTATATGAATTCCAGTTGAATAAAGAGGAAATTAAAACAAAGAAGGAGATGGGTCGGGGAGGGATGGGAGTGGACAGTCGAGATGATATGGGGGTATAATACGGCACATATAGCCCTCGGAAAGTACACAGAAGAGGAGACAGGAGGGATAACAACAAGGAACAAGACAGAGATGACTGCACGGAGTCTTTGTACACCGTACAGAGCGCGATGTACTCCCTTGCGGTAGAGACAGAGTTTAGGGGATCCCCAGTTTGAATACAACATCACGAGTACCTGTGATGTGCTGTGTATTACTCTGTCGATGGAGCTGTCAGGATGATGTTTGTTCTGTCTTTGTATTTTGTGCGTGGTGAATATGTTGTGAGTGTGTCTACATTGTAGTCTAGATGTCTTTCATTAGCAAGTATGCAAACTTAGCCCTGCACATTTTATACCAGTCTCGTCTCAACGTGTCATAATGCCATCAGTGTCATCTCATGTAGAACTCGACAAGACGTCGCGGAAGCTAAAGTGAGCGGCAGAGCTAGCTGCTTGTAGACCGAAGAGAGCATCCGAGAATCAAAAGGCACAGAGTACAAAAGGTCGATGCGACCCTGTGGCAAAGCATGTACATATGTACAGAGCAACAGAAGCATACATAATATAGCACTAAAAAATGAAAAAAGGACTTGTTTGTCTTCAATCTGCAAATCGACGAGAATCGTTCGATTTTGTTTTCTCACGTCCACAAGCGGCCTAGCCTGGTATGGTTGCGTCTTGTTTGGGCAAAGCGCTCTCCTGGCCGTTACAAAGGTCAGACAGGGTGATTAGAAGAGAGGGCGAGAAGGGAGAAGAAAAGAGGAAAAAGCAAGGGTTAAGGGTAAGCGGTATGTTCTTCAGAGCCCGTGGTAGATTTTACACAGCAGTGAATAACCACAGTACTCTCTCTGTATAAGGTATCACTGTACTAGCTGTGGCTGATGGCAGCAGTTGCAACCGATGCGCATGGACGGGAGATCGGTGCATACGATGTACAGTGGCAGTGGCAGCGACAGCAATCATTGACCTATGCTTGTTAAACCAAGTCAATATTGCCAACGGTGTGGCTTAATCGTTACAGCGTACTCTTGCTACAGGCCCCTTTTTCCTCCTCGCTGCAGACGGGTGGGGGATCAGCTCTGTTGACGAAAGGCACATGGCAGACGGGAGAAGAAGTGATGAGCGTAGCGGGCGAGGTTGTGGAATAGCCTGGCCAGTTGTGCGGCAGTGGCTTGCTACTATGTATAGTAGTTTGTTCTGTAAGAATAAAGAGTTTTTCAGGAAGGTTCTTTGATTTCGTTTGTATGAATTTTTATTTATTTCTCGGGTCTTTCTTCATCCCTCATCCATCTACATCACGTCTGTCAACTCGGCCAGGCCGTGGAATGCTAAAGAGCAAGACACGAGTCAGACAGACGTAAGACAGCCAACAGCAGCTAAGAGACAGCTAACCCCGGATACAAGACACTGTAAAACAAAACCATCCGCTTCGAGCAGCTGTCACAGCAGATCAGCGCCTATAGATCACAACCCCTGATTTGATCCTTTGATCTTCTTACTACTCTGTGCTGTACGTGCATTCCAGGCAAGGACTGGTCAGCAGATGGTCCACGGCAGTCTGTCCATGGCGGCCCCTACTCTGCATTATTACACCGTATGTAGTACTGTAGTACTGTAGCCCATGGTGGACGGCTTAGTGGAGAGGGTGACGGGATGCAACACTCAAGCCTCTTGTCTTTTGCTTTCCCTTATCTCTACAAGTCGAAAAAGGAAGAGGGAAAGAAGAAAATCTCCGTTTGAGTTCAAGACTCTGAATACTCTGTACCATAGTACTACTTCCTACTCCTCTTTCTAATGCCTCCTCCGCTTTACGTCAAAATAGCGCACGGAACTCGCGCCCAAGATGAACTAGTATCCTTGCAATGTGTCTCAACAGTGCATAGTACGGAGTAGAGGTTGAGTTGAGTTGAGGATGAGCTCGAGCTTGAGATTGTTCGCGTGAACCAAACACCAAACAACAATACACCTGTTGCACTGAATATTCTCCGACCTTGTGGCGCTGTTGATGGTCAGCAAGGATAACCACAGCGGGATGGCACGGTTGCTGTGAGAGCTGCTCAGAGGAAACTAGAATCTCGATAGTCAGGAACAAAAGGCAGTCAAGCATACGACTGTACTACTATGTATGTGTTCATAAACGTAAAAAGGAGTAAAATGAGTAAAAGAGTAAAAGCGTAAACCAGTTCAGAGCAGACCATTCTCTATCTGGCAACGTATCCATCTCTGCCATCAATGCGACTCTGGCACGGGGGTGGGGGATGGTACGATGCCCAGAGGTAGATTTAGTTTTGAGAATCCCTCTGAAAATATTCCGATTCAAAAGTACTGTGCTGTACAGAGTAATACACTGTAAAACAAGAGCCGAAAATACATTGTAATATAAATAACACCCTTGAAGAAACACCCTAGATCGATGCCGTGACCGATGGTGTTAGTTGTTCTACATGGTGTCTGTGCAAACGATACCATTCATCCGAGCGTTCATTCTGTACTACTGTATGTATGTTGTATCATATTACAGAGTATGTAGCTTGCTCGCTCATAGTAAATCGTACAATGTAAAGTTTAATCAGTCGAAGAATTTCTCTCCATCCTCCACCAGCGGGCCCATCAGAGCTAGCAGAAACGCGACAAGAAGGCCAGCAAGAAAGCGGCAATTTAATGCGCCAGATCTATATCTCAACGGCCGTACTTTCGGGAAAGCTCAATCAAATTGGGCTTCTCTCTAATTGGACTCTTTATTAATCAAACTCTAGTCATCTTTGACTACTGCATCTTGACGACTACCGACTACTAGAGTAACTAGCTGCTTACAAGGCATCCCGGTCATACACCTTTGCACAAGCAAAAGACGTATGCTCTGTACATTTGTACAATGTGCTGAACCGCTAATCCCTCGGAGTATTAATAATCTACGGGATTTAAGCCATTATGCTTCCCCATTCTTGCGAGCCAGGCTGCCCACCATGGCGTGCAATTACGGAGAACGATACCTATCCGGCCTGGCGACGGACAAGTGTAGAAAGATCTCGTGGTCTGAGCTATGTAAGTTGTTAGTCAGTGTACTCCGTAGTCCTCCTCACTACAGAGTGCATACATAGTAGTACTAAGTGCTAGTATTTAGTATTCTCTCTAAAGTCTAAAATACTGCTAATCCTCGCTATTCTACGCGGCCGGATCGTCGGGGCTGCCGTCATGCATCGGTCCTTGCCTAGTTGTAAGTGTGGACTTGAAGCTGCAGTAGTGTGTCGCGGTAGTCGCCTTGACCGAGGTAGTAGAATTCAGCGAGCAGAGTAGAAATTCAACGGAATCCTAAGACTGAATATAGAGTATACTGGAAGAATGGAATAATGGATGATCCCACCTGCATGAGCGAATCTACGACGTTGTTCAGGACGACGACGGGAAGCAAGGGTATCAATAATACAACGACACTGAATGCCGATCGAGGCAATGGAGGAGAAGTAATGAATGGAACTCGTAATGGAAGGGTCAGAGAATAGAGTAGAATGCCGGATGGGTACTAGGAAATTAAAGACGATGAATGGGAGATGGGGAACAGGCAGAGTATAAGCGGATGGCAGCAGACGGAAGGCATCATTTACTCTTTAGATACTCTGATAGTACTGCAAATATTCTTAATGGCTGGAACGCAAGGTGAGGATAATCTACTTGTCTGCAGACAAATCAAGGACTCACACCTGGATACGAAGCTAATCGAAAACTGTTAATTGCGAAATTCAAAGTAGGAGATGAGATGAGATCAATGTGAGAGCAGACACAGGACAGAGATGCCAACAAGGACTGCATGAATTTGGATCTGGCATTTTTCATTTCCTCCAACTGTGGCTGACTCTGCTTGCATATTGTGTCTGTTGTTTTTGTTTTTATTCCTCCTTTCCTCCCTAAATATCTCAGTTATGCATGTCTCACATCGATCGAGTTCGTCACATGCACACATTAAGCATAATTTCAATACTGAATGCACTGAAAGAAGAGTTGCTCAGGAATCAAATAATCAAAAATATCTACATACGATTGCACACTCTATGCAGAGATCCCTTCCTCTTCCGTCCACTTACACTTTGCTCGGCTACGGAACATTATCATCTTTGCTGGTGATCTGGTCTGCCCTATCATGACCGCCAGCCGCATTTTGCACTGCTGCGGTTTATTTGCTTTTTCCTTCCGTTCTTTTTTTCCTTTTTCCTCTTCTCCTCTTCTCCTCTTCGCTTTGCCTCTCGACACCCCTGCTCCAGACCAACAGTAGCCACATGTGCAGCAAAAAGACAATGCATTAGCTATGTACGTAGTAAGTCCTGTTAGTACCGTCACTGTACCTCCACATTAATACAGTAGCAGGTACTCATGCTTTAATTCTGCGGTCAGCTAGAAGCAAGATGCATGCACCGCATATTAGAGTGTACTCGACTCTCCAATGTGACCAAATACTATGTACAGAGCACAAGCTGCACAGTACAAACGACAGACGACAACAAATAAGATAGCTGCAAACTTGGTTGACCGTTGACCGGCAGCATGGAGTGGCATCCGGCCGGGCCCTGTATTCTTATTCTTGTTCACACCAATGCAGCTCTGTACTCTGTGCAGCACAAACACACCTCGTCCAATCGGTGACGCCTTTTGTTTGTCGATCTTGTTGTCTCATTGTTTCCCTTCTTTTTGTGGCTGCAGCACTCGTTTTTCTTTTTTTTTGCTTTTTTTGCTTTTTCTTGGCTCGCTTTTCTTTGCTCCTCAAACGTCATGGACGTGTAATCACTCTCGTTCTCAGCACTCTGTTCTTTCTTCGAGCCTGCCTATTAGTACGTAACTGCATACTATTACAGCAAGTCAAACCCCAACATAGCTGCATAATTCCGGGACTGTTATCGGTATGGTCCGTCATGCACAGTCTGCTAATGGGCTCGTGCTGTTCATGCATAAGATCGTGCATCATTTGATGATTGCTGTGTTCTTACATACATAGTACTATTATGGATGTGTCTTTGATTGTCGCTTTTCTTGTCATACTCGTTCTAGGTAGCCAATTTCTAAACAGCAACACTGCCAGCTCACCTCTTAACTCCTCGTTAGGCCGTTCACCGCCTCGGTCAGTCATTACTACCAGTAATTAGATATCAGTCATATCGACTTCTCATATTGCGTGAGACACAATTATGTATCTTATGATACCATGGCCATCCCGCTATACAAACCCAACGCGAAAGGCATCTCGTATTCAGCGCGCGCACACGTATGTTATACTCCATACAAACAGTATCTCACATATAAAACGCATGCACATGTAAGAGACAAAACAGTGCACTTTGTTTTGCAGAGTACACGACGACTTTCTCTTGCCCCATGTAGATTCCGGGCCGTTATCTTATTTTGCAGAACAATAGCACGCGTGATATAGGTATGTATTTGGTGTTTGGCTCCGATGCTATGCATTTACTGGTGATTCACAGGTGCCAGCACAAATCAGAATAGAATACAGAGCACAGAAAACAGAATACGCGCTCGCTGTTATACGAATCAATACTCATTACTCATTACTCAATACTGTACGTGTCGACTCCGTGGGTCTCAGGGGCTCCACACGCTGGAATGGCATAAATTAGGAGGCGGCGCTGCCGGGCTAGCCGTTGTGGGCGTTTGCTTGGATTTTAGAGGGCAGTTTCCCATTGATGAGAGTACATAGTAGACGTTCAAGTCTACTGAGTGATGAAGAAAGAGCGTGTTTTCCACGTGATGGCTTGAAAAAAAAAGGGAGAGTCGGCCGTCGCTCCTGCCACAATTGGCCGGAGAAAATTCCGTCCTCTGGCTGGCATGGTTGCAGTTCAAAAGGGAAGGAGCTGTGGAATAGGAATGAGATAGGCTGCATCGTTCCCCCCTAGGCGATCAATCTTGTATTACAGCATTTCTGTGTGTCTCGGCGATAATGAGTATGTGGTCACGTCGAACGTCTAGTAGCACATAGTAGGCCAAACCCAATATGCTTGCTACGTAGCACACGACGATGTACAGAGTAGGCAATCTCACATGAGCGTTGAGATGAGGTCGTACATAAAGGGTGGTCTGGCTCTACGCTAGGTCTACACAGTACAAACTCGACTTTGGCAAACTCGACGATGCGCGAGACAATGTAACGCAACAGCCTCGGGCTGAGATGGGTTTGCACATCGTAGAAGTAGCAGTGTACAACAGGGCTTGCAGAGTATGGAAATAGCCTGGGCTGGCCTGTCCAAGTATCCCAGAAAATACGCTACGATGCAAGTAGGGCCGCGGAAGTTGCTGAACGACAAGGATGCTGGCCTGGCCAAGGCGTTGTCTCTTATTTCTTTTTTTGCTTTTATTTGCCTTTTTCGCTTTTTTTTAGGAGTAATCAGTACGTACTACGCAGCAGAACAATAAGACAATGACATATATACCTTATTCCGGAGCAGTGATGCTTGAGGAAGGTACTATGTACTATGTAGCATGTATTGAGCAGCGGAAAGATTTACAATAGCTTACAAACATGCGTCTTTCAGTCCGACATTTGATAGGCGGGTATGAATACCTGTGTACAGAGTTATTATCACAGCCACTAGTACATAGTACGGGTCACAAGAGGCAGAGCTGGCCAGGCGCAATCGTCAGACTCCCTGTGAACTCTGCCTGTATCACCTATGGCCAGGGGCATTTCCAGCAACACGCCGACCCTGGAATGCGAAATCTGCATTGCGATACACGACATGTGCCAGGCGGATGCATTTAAGCCATGTACTCTGTGCAAATGTCGTGCTCGTGTCTCGATCTGCGCACCCATCGCGGTCTTTATCTTTGTGTATCATTGCAGCCTTCATTTCCGTGTCTAGGAGTTGGGCCAGGGTGGTGTAAAAGTCGAGTCAAAATGCAATGTCTTGACTCGATCTAATTAAAGCCAGTGGACTGCCTAATGCGGTAGGAGCACACCGGCGGCAATTAACTCCCTTTTCGACTACGGAGTACTGTGTGCTATGTTGAGACGTGACCTGATCTTCATGTGCGTGCGCCTCCACCATTAACGATTAACTACTCTGTATTACGGAGTACAAAACAGACCGGCAAAAGAAAGCAAAACACAAATTAGGAGGTGTATTGACTCGGGTTAGTGTCCGAGTCTGTGATATTCCCGAGCCTCGTCTGTCTCTGTCCTCTGTACTCTGTACTACATAGTACTGCTAATATACCATGTTGTGGTGTAATGTGTGATGTTTGTTTCTTGATTTTATTCGCCTCGCTCGTATTGACCGTGGCCGATTCTTGATTTGTCCCTGACCGCATCTTGATTTTTTTAATAAGTATTATCTGGTTACTTTTGTTTGTTTGTTTTTCTGTTCCATCTTTTTGGAGTATTGTTGAGGGTTGATAATGTTGTGGTTTTTGACGTATTTATTTCAGTTGAGCATCTTAATGATTTTCACTCGATTAAAAACGAACACACAACACCAACAAAATACTAACAGCCGGAATAAAAATACCAAAACAACCTACAGCCCCCAACAATCAAAATAAAGTCTTCCATCATTGCATCATCATCAGCTGCTTTGTGACATGTCGCGCCCTCGTGTGACACAATGGCTGCAAGTATGCAATGCAAGCAAAAGTGCAAACGCAGCAGGCCCAAGGCAATATACGTTGTATTAAAAAAACATTAAGCAAATGCATTAGACCGGTCATCCTCGCCAGTCGTCTCGAGTTGCTCACCACCCACCACACATCGACTCTAGTCATCGGCCATCGACAACGGTTCACAACGGTTCACAGCGACAATGTCGGCATGCATTGGCCACAGGTTGATGGTCGTACAGACGCCGATATTGCTTGACGGTTTGTAGCATAAAAAGAGGCACCTTTTGTACAACTTGATCCGTCATACAGAATGAGGATAGTGCTGAGTATGCATACTTCGTACTGTACAGTATGTAGTATAAAGTATAGTGTCAAGTACAGTACGACATACGGTATACACACAGTATACAGATGCACGTTGCAACCGAGCTTACAACTGCTCGAGTAGCGCTGCACTACTACGTATGTATTTTGTATTTCTTGAGGAGGGGGTTGCTGCCGGTGGGGACCCACCCGCCGGACCAGGGTCGCAACGGGGCTTGCTGTTTTCTTCCTAGCCCCCGTTGCCAATCTCTTTTTCTCGTGGAGTAGAGTGAAGAGTAATGCTGAGCAGAGACGAAGAGCGTCTGTGTTTACTTGACTAGGTTGAGCTAGTCGGTGACCGACCTGTAGCTTACTTGTAAGAGGAAGGAGCAAAAGCACACAGCGACTCGCTCTTTCCTTCTACAGAGTACAGATTACATTGTACGGAGTACAGTATATTGCGTATTTGCAAGAGTACAGAGTCGTAGTTTCCCTGCCTGCTCTTCGCTCCTTCCTTGCCTGCCCGTCCCTTTGCGCTACTGCACTGCACTGTAAAATCTCTCGTGCTTCACTCTGTCGACGCGCTTTGCGCACTACCCTGGACATCGTACACATTGAAAAGCACTGGCCTGCAATGCTAATCATTTACCCCCATTGCTTTGTCATGCATTACCCTATTTCGTGTGTTCTGCATTCGCCATCTGGGAGCTGTCAACGATCACGTTGTCTGAAGCACGTATTCGTGTTGACTCAATCAAGTTGATAATCATGTTGTCAATCAAGAGACACGAGGTAGAGGACGTCTCCTCGCTCCTTCCTTCTGCCTGCTCTGCATGTTGAAGAACTACTGTCTACACTTGTCCGCTCCTGCCCCGTCTTGTTACTGTCTTGCATTTTCTTTTGCCTCCTCACTCTGCTCTTGTTATTTTAGACGACTGTGCTGCCTCTGATATTGCCTCTTTTGTAAGATTGTGCATCGCACTTTCCTTTCCCTGTCTCGTATCTTCATCGTGCCTTCCATATTCTTCCACGGCCCCTTCCTTGTCTTCTATTTTCCGAGTTTCTTCCAAATGTCTTCCAAATGTCTTCTATCTCCTAATTATTATATCCCCAAATCCAAATACCCAATCTCTTCCCTCTTTATGCTCATCTCCTCGTAGTATCCCCATCTCCATACCACCCATTCCATCTTCATCTATGATTACTCCTTACTTCGTGCACATGGCACACCTCTCTTTACAGTACTATCCTACTATGTACATAGTATGTAAATGAATAAGGTCTAATGATTAATATCTTAGTCTCACTATCATAATATCATTTCTCACTCCCCTAGCACACACCACCCTTGGCCCGCCCAGCTATTCCCTTTCGAGGGCTGCCGTCGCTTTTCTCAACGGTCTTTCTCGATTTTATGGGGCCACCTCCGGACGATTCGCCCTCTGCGAATAGCCATCATTTGCGCACGGCACAGGTACGAGTAGGCAGGGAGAGCAGCAGTGAGGGAGACGCTGGAGAAGCGCATCTGGAGAGTCTATCAGAGAGATCAAGGCAACTGACAAATAAGTAATAGAAAAACCTTGTGAGAACCATAGACATCTTAAAACAGGCCGTCTCTCTCTGAAATGAAGGAGACAAGATGCAAGGGCGCATGCCAGAGCCCAGACAGCTAGTACAAGCTAGAAGGACAAGCAGACGAGCTACGGGGAGAAGCTAGAAGCAGAAGCAGAAGCAGAAGCAGAAGCTATGCTGTGTAATATCTACTTGACAGGGAAGATACAGGTAAGATATCTTCCACGCTGCACAGTCTAACAAAAGGACAAACAGCCGTCGACAGGGATCGGGGTTTGCCCACCTGTCATGCTTCTTTTTGGCTTGTTGCTTGGCTCTCTCCTGTCTGGCTGTTATTCTCTCTAATGGCCCTTACCTTGCCCCTTTTGATTTCTTTTATCTGTCTTTCTTTTCTTTCTCCGCCAACATAGTAAGTTCTGTATTTCTTCCACCATTCACCTTTTTGAATTTATCCATTTTTTCTCTTGAACTTTTCCGTTTCTTTGCTCCCATTCTCTCCGTGTACACGTTTCCGCTCTGTTAAATGCCCGGCGACTTGTCGTGCTTTTTCGAATCTAGCTGATTTGTTTTTGACTTTGCCTTGATTTTTGCTTTTGTTTCGTTTACGATCCTTTGATCTTTGCTGCTCAAGGCGCTGTCGATCTACTGATCCTGACAAGAGCCTTTATGGCCATTTTTCTTGGGAATGCAACAAAGGACCGCCGTACCGGTCCTAGACTCCCAGACCGTCAACCGTCATCCGGCAACCACTAGCACGCTGCCCAGGTTGTCAAGCAAACAAACAAACAGCAGTCGCAACTTGCCAGTCGCCCGTTGCCCGTTGGAAAGTGAGAGAGACTTCTCTGCACACTCGCTGATCAAAGTATTGAGCGACTTGACTGAATATGGGAGGGGGGTGGGAGTATCCCATGTTGACTGAGGGGGCCCTCGAGCAGTGAATGACTAGGGGCGTGCAATACTGGTCTCGGACAGACGTGGTCTAGAGGCGCACCATTCCCTTTTGAATTTAATTCCTTATTTATCTTCTTTTTAGTTTTTCTTACATAGTATTACTCGCTCTTGTTCTCGAGTTATCCTTGCTGTTTTTGTCTGTCCCTCTGTCGCGAAGGATGGCCTTCTTCTTCAAAGCCAGTGGCCCCAGGACACAGGACCCATGGCGCGTGGTGTGGATGGAGGTGGATATAGACAAGGGTTGGCAGGCTGGTGGTTTGCTTTGCTCTGAATAGAGCATGTGGTGTGTGTGGGAGGCTTTGTGTGTGTTATGCTGTGCTTGCTGCGTACTCTGTATTATTTTGTGCTGGTTATGTACGGCACAGCACCAGCACACCAGAGTCCCCTCCTTGCCATGCTTTTCGTTTTTGATGGGGGCGGGAACTCCCTCGTGCCTCGCCGACACTCCCATACTTTCTGTCTGGACCGAGTCCTCACCACCTCACCACCTCGCCACTCACCACTCACCACTCACCACTCACCACTCACCACTCACCACTCGGCAGGCGGCGTTGCATTTAGCATACATTGTACAGTTTATGCACTGAGCTGCACTGCACTCACACCTGCTTGAAGATCCGCTCATCCTCTCCTCCTCGACATCCACATCCCACATCCACACACAAACTGCCAGCCAGTGACAGTCGTCTTGTTCTCTCGCCACGATCACTACCGCCACCTTTGGCCACTTTGTACGATCCCTTTCCGGACGGCTTGCAGGACTACAGCACTGCAACTCTGCACTGACCTGCACTGCATTATGTCTGCAACTCTGCAACTCTGCACCTCTGCACCTCTCTAGTCTAGGCATCGTTTCAAACAGATATCATCAACTATCGACTCCATCATCAACTTGTTGTCAACATTGCCAACATTGCCAACGCTGTCAACTGTGTTTGCTGTCCTTGCAAACCCACACCTGTGGCTTCTCTCTCCGGCTTCCCGGTCAGCAATATCGACTCATCATCACGACTTATCATCCCTCACCACCGGCAGTCTTCCACTTGCAAGACTCCCTTAAAGAGTTATTTGATAAAAACAAAAAGAATATCAGGATACTCCGTATATACTCAGCAACAGGGGCCTGTGTATCTGTACAGAGTATGAGCCGTCAACATGGCATCGGCCCTTTTCCATTTTCGAGTCGTGCTTCGCTTTCCTCTCACCTGCCTCCTCTCCTGCCCGCTGGCGCTTCTTACTAAAGAATCGACCAAAGAGGGAAAATAAACGAGCAAGACACCACACCAGCAAACCAGAACGCGCCCTGGCAGGCCTCGAGCCGTAATTCATTATCTTTTTCTCCTTCTTTTTTTATACTTTTTCCTCTTCTTGTTCTCCGTGTTTCTTATTCCCCTTATCCTCTATTGTGTACTTCATCCTCTTTCTTTTAGATCCTCTTATTTTATGCTTTGGCGGTTCATAGCGGTCTTAGTACGGAGTACTGACTTGCACTACTTGTACCCTCCCCCCTGTCGTGAATATTCAAGACCTTGTCCGATAACAGGGCTGCCCACTTGCCTTCAGTTAGCACCACTTAGCACAACGAAGGAGGGTCCATGCTTTCTTTCCGCTGCCCCCATTGCCATTGCCATTGTCTTTACTTTTGCCGCTGCTTGCTCCAAGTCAAAAGCTTCGCCAGTACATCTTCTTGCCGTACTCATTGTACTTTGGTCCTTGATTCCCTGATCTTGTCGACCACTTCTATTTCTTGTTTTTGCTTTGTGCTTGTTCGCGCTCTCTTGCCTTTTCCTTGGTCTTGGCTTTCTGTACCTCGATATATACTCTTCCCTCTTCCCCCTTCATCTCCTCTCCCCCTCACTCCACTCGGCACACTATCCTCCTATATCTTTCTTGCCATCGCCTTTGCGACAACTAATATTCTGGCTTCCCAGACAAGACGACCACGCATCTGCCACATCCACGGGATTAATGGGACGGACGTGCAGCATATCCTGGAACTCTAGATAAACAGCCCAAGCTCCAAGCAACCCAAACACCGCCAGACGGCTTGAGCAACCGCACATCATCCCTCGCATCCATCCCACATCCTCGCATCATTCGCCAGATCGGGAAGCACATCAGCAGCACATCAACACAGCCCAGTTCCTGGAGTACAACAGCCACACGACGTCAAGACGACAAGACGACAAGAATACGCAACAACTCGATCGCGCCCAGATGCCGTAGATATTGTGCTTTCTTTCATCTCGAAGAGAAGCATCCGCGATAGAGCCTCGATCATATAGAGGACCTCAACCACCCGATCTATCTCAACGACGTTGCCTCCATCTATCTGAGTGCCTCCTTCCAAGCCTGGGCACACTAGCTGCACTGCAGGTCAAGTATCTTTACATATCTGGTATGTATCTTGTGTGTATTTGTTGTGTGTGTGTGAATTGCAGCCTGCGTGCACGCTGTGCAGAGCGGACCCCCCTCTTCCTCAGGCCGTCTGTTTAACACGCCATCCCCCGCTTCTACACTACCCTGCAACTTGCCACTGCAACTTCTCAGGACCGTACGGAGTACAGAGTGTGATCCATCTCCTGCTTGCTGCTTGTGCTGCTTGTGCAGACGGCCTGGCCCTTGACAAGCAAGGCCTGCATGAGCAAACAGGTGATCTGGCAAGGGGAGATCACGAAAAGTTAAACAAATCCACAAGGTCAACAGCAGATGCAGAACAAAAAGATCAAAAGACCAGAGATATTTAGAGAATGGAGAAACATCAAAGGAAATATAGAAGAGGAAAAACAAAGATTGATATCCATATCGACCCGACTCCCGATCCTTGTCGGTGTCTTTCTGTTTTGGTCATAATCTTTTTCCTCTCTTCTTTTTCTCTTTTTCTTTTTCTTTTTCTTCACATTTCTCTCTTTTCTTTTCTCTTTTATATCTTCCTTGTCTCTCCCTTATTCTTATTTTCCTCTCCTTGCTCCCCGATCCACTTGAGCCGACTGCATCCTTCTCGTCCCTTGTCGTTCTCTCATCCTCGTCCCTTGCCCCCCTCCCCTCCCATATTCCATAATCCATACCCATAGTACAATCCATAGCCCATATACTTCCCATCAGTCCTTTCTGTGTGCTCTGCTCCACTGCTCCCACTTGGCCACCACCCCCCTAACTTTCGCGCAGTGTAGGATAGACTTCCATCAGACACTCCCCTCCATCATCTGCCGTTCCATTTTATACAAGAACCACACCTCGCCCTGCAACGATAGCCAGCCATCAACACTTGTCTGCTCTGACTTTGTTATTCATTCTCGTTTCAACACAACCGGCCACCATCTGCTGGTGATATAACTTCCGTTTCAGACGCCTCTCCTTCATCTATAATCATCTATACTCTCCTTCAATATCCTCTTCTTCTTTGTTTCTGCTTCGCAGTCTCGGCAGGATATTACTTACTCTCCATATCGCTCAATCGCTCAAGTCTTCACCACTTGTAAAGAGCCTCTACCCCCCCGGCTTTTTCTACCGTCCCTTTATTTTGAATCGAAACAAGGAGACAGCAGACCAAAACACCTTCATCTCCCATTCTCTTGCTGAAGAACAAGAGAAAACTTAATCTTGGGCATCATTTTGAGAGTCTCTGCCAGACTTTGCGAAATCCCAAAAAACCCTACAGCTGCTGCTTCTGGACCCAGACTTGGTCAAGCAGCAAGAAACAGACAAGAAGGAAACGGAAAACAAGAACATAGTTCTTATACCCTGTCCTGTCCGCTACCACGCGCTCTTTTTTCCTTTTATCTACCGGACTCGCACCTCTTCTTCTCTCCCCTTCCTCTGAACTTTGTTCTTGGCTGTTTCGTAGAGCTTAAAAGACTTGTTCGACTGACAATCTTTTGCCTCTCCCGGACAGCTCTCTTGCTCTTTGAATCTCTCAACTCTTTCGTCCTCTCTACATCTCTTTCCATCAGTTTTCTCTTGGTTTTGGCATGCTCCCATGTCAACCGCAACATACACAGTCACCATGGCAGAGCTGAAGGAGCCGGCACACGGCCTTTGGCCACAGTATGGAAACCCGGCGGTCCAAATGCACAACGGTCGCTTTGGTCATCCAGGCACCCTTGACCCAATCCTCGCCAATAACGCCGGAGCACACCCGGCACCTTCTCCCCATTCACAGCGCCCAAGAACCGACGCAGCCGCATACCCGTACGGCCGCTACCAACAGGACGACACGGATGTCTATGGCAGACATCACTCGACTTCGAGCGCCGGCGGCCATGTGCCACACCCAGCCATGACACAGCACCAAAGCTACCCCAACCTCAAGCGGACATACTCACAAACAGAACAGGCGGGACCCCAGCAGTCATCACACCCGTCACAACACCAGGTTCCTCCCTACACCGAGATGGTGCAGGACATGCGTGGTGAGGACGGTTCCAAGATGAACGTGAACCAGGGTCACAAGCTGCTGGCATTTAAGCGCGTGGCCGACAAGCACACAATCGTCGACCGCCATGGACGGATGCAGCAACTCGACCTATCGGCACAGCTGCACGGCATGTTCTTCCTCTCCGAGATGCCGGCAAACACGAGCGACGGCAACCTTCTCCAGCCCGAGCTGACTTGCTACCGTCGCAATCTGTTCCAAATCAGCGGCACGCTGATCACACCAAGAGGGCCAATGTCCGTTGTGACTGAGGGCGGCGAGACGGTGGCTATTAGCACAACAGAATTGACGATTTCCGCCATCGAGTCAGTCGACGGCCACCCGATTCGCCTGATTGTCATTCCCTGGAAGACTCCTCCACCAAACTCGCCTGAGCTTACTCAGAGCCCCGACCAGGAACCGGCTCCGCTGCCGCTCATTCCCTTTCAGGATGACGGCTCTGAATCAGAAGGCGAATACGCCGTCTACCCCATCGGGTGGCGGCGTCTGCAGTTCCGGATGTAAGTTTGATTTGATGCAGTAGATAATGAGGAAGAAGGCAACGAAGGCGAATACTAACAACAGCAGAGCAACGGCAAATAACGGCCGTCGCAAGGAGCTGCAGCAGCACTTTGTTCTGCACCTCAAGGCGATCGCAACCCTGACCAACGGTACCAAGGTGTCGTTGGCCGAGTCGACTACCGCGCCAATTGTGGTTCGCGGCAGAAGCCCTCGGAACTTCCAGGCCAGAAAGGAGATTCCCCTTCTGGGCTCAAGTGCAGGATCAAGGGGACAGGCTCTGGTTGAGACGGGTCTGGGCATTGTTGCAGGCCCGCTCACAGTCAAGACGCAGGAGAAAGCAAGAGCGATGGCGATGGAGATGCCACGCACTTCCTTTACCTTTACTGCAGCCGGCCCAAAAATGCCTCCTAGTCCCATGACCATGCGTTCCAAGTAAGTTGCGACGAAATCGAGAGTCTTCAGAGAAAGAGGAATGGAACCAGAATAAAACTAATTTTTCAGCAGCTCGTACCCAGCCTGGAACTCATCACCGATGCCGATGCCATCCAGCGCAGGCGGCTACCCGACAACATCCATGGCGGGTGACCCGTACCAGAAGATGCCCGTGTCGGGATCACCTCATTACACGGCTGAGCCTCAGGAAATGCCCATCCAGCAGACTTCGATGCCTTCGGTGCAGCTTTCTCTTGTGTCCAACGACCCCCACCAGCCAAACATCCGGACTCAGTACGCCTCCTATGTGCAGGGTTCGTCTGCACCGGCACCACAGCTCTCGCTCCCGACGACAAATAACGACGGCAGCCTGAATGTGCCGAGATACGTCGACAACAACCCGCGGCCATCAAAGAGCCCACGCCACGGCACCAACGACTCTGTGCACAGCGGAACGTCACTGGGCACCGGCAACGACACTCCAGGCGACTACCGGTACGGCCCCACGTCGTACATGGGTGTTGGCAGCACCACCGACATGAGTCCGCACACACAGACAACGCACACTGCCCAGCACTCGCCGACAACACAACAGCAGACGCGGCCAGCGCAGCACTCGCAGTCGCAGCAGCAGCACTCGAACCCGCAGTCACAGCAGCACTCGCCGGCACAGCCGCTGCCGCTGCCCCACCCGCAACAGCACCAACAGCAGCAGCACACGGGCAACCAGTCGTACGGCGCACCGTCGACACACGACGTCAGCTCCACTGGCTCGTCTAACCCGACACCCGGCAGCACGTCGACTGTGCACCCGCCACCGCCGCGGGACTACTTCCCCGCGTCGGCATCGTGGACGTCGACGGCCGGTGGCGAGGCCAATGCCGCCGCCTATGCCAACGGCGGCGAGTCCCGGCCGTACTCGTTCCCTGACCAGTACAAGGCGGGACACAACGTGAAGAGCGAGGCTCTGCCACAGCCGCACGGTTACGCACCACAGCGGGGCTCGTTTGACACGACGAACATGAACAACTACTCATGGAGTGCTGCATAGAGTATAAAGCATGAAGCGGCAGGACGGCGGAAGTCGAAGATTGGTGTTGTGATATATTATTGACGACGTGATAATGCGTTTTTTTTGGTGTTTTGTTTCTTTCTCCTTCCTTTCTTGGCTGTCATTGTTGTCCAAACTTTTGTTATACTTTTTTTCTTTTTTTCTTTCTACTTCTCTGTTGACTTTTTTTCGGTTTGGATTGTCGTCTTAGTGTTGGGATTTTGCCTTTATCTTGTTTCCAGTTTGTTTCTTTCTTCGTTCTCATATTCTTCCTCTTCCATATTCCAGGGCCAGGCATGAGGACCATTTCGGCACAGCAATAGGGTTGGCGCAAAGTGGGACGGTGCTTGTCTTGTTGATTTCCCTGTTTGTACGTGTGTGCGGTTTTTTGCAGTCATTTCCGCTGTCGTCTTCCTTTTTATATCGTTTTAGCTTACAGTCGGTGGTCGTCTGTGGCTTGGCTTTGTCGACATATATTTTTTTTCTCCTCGCTTTCTTTGATTTTGATCTCTGTGCTTGTCGTGTTTTTGTTTTGTGCGTGCTAATATGTCTTCGCCGCAGAGGTGCGTTCTCTTCTGTCTTTGTCGTCTTGTTGTACCGAGTTTTGTGTTGTTGTTGTCTAATCTGACGGCGGTGTATCATCCATCCACGTGTCGAGACAACTGCGTGTGCTCCGTCATTGCCGCTGTTTCCTTATCTCTTCTGTTGATTTTTGGTAATGCATATAGCTGTTGGCGAGGATTAGGCCCTAGCTGTGGGCGAGAGTGTGGCGGTGGTGATGCTGGTGTTGCCGGCCGAGTAGCATATATAGTATATATACTTAGTTCATACTGATTGAAACTGACGATATGAATACCCAAGGGTGGGAAAGTAGAAGCATGGTTGCAGTATGTCGATGAGAAGGATGTGTTGCTGTGCTGGTGATGTCCTTCCGCATATCGGTTCAGTGAAAGCCATTGCCGGCTGGGTCTAGCAGCAAAGTGTCGAAGCTTTCAGAGAGCTGCGGTGTAAAGACGGTAGCTGATTCTATCTTGATTGAGCTGATCAGAGAATGTTGTTCGTTAACTGTTTGACAATGCTGTTTGAAGCTCCGGGTAAACGTGAACGGGAGCAGACAGCGAAACGGTGAAACGGCATGGGGAGGCAGATGCCGGACAAGAAATGGTAAAAAAAAAAAGAAGTAAAAAGAAGAGAAGCGGGAGCCACAGGGGACAGACAAACAAGTACAAACAAAAGACCGGGAACCCGATGAAAGAACAAAAGAAAGCAGTGGATATCCAACATCATCATGCTCGTGACCAAAGAAGCAAAGAGGTGAATCGATCAGGCCCAACAAGGGAAATACCGAAATATAGAAACATGAAAAATATGGGTCCAGATCGACTAACACCAGCTCTTGCTGGCGAACGGCCTCCGAAGAGGGGAAGAAGTGCATTCCACCAGTCTTTGTTTCTTTTCTTCTCCTTCTCTTTTCTCTTATCCTTTTTTTATTATTATCAATACCATGTCTCTTGTCCTTCAGAACCATTAATTATCTCGTATCCTGTCTGCTGTGTTGCACCTGCGCAGTGACATGTGTAACGCCCGACGTCGAGTCCGGGCCTTTGTACTATGTACGTAGCTATTGTTTACTTCCCCTATCTTGCTCAGCTGCTATGTTCGCCGGACCCAAGGGCCCGGACCAGGCCAATCACCCCTTCTATTCTATTTGATAATATAGCAGTAGGGCTGAAGGCAAAGTGCACCACCTCGACCAACTAATACGGGAGACTGTCTCCGGGGTGCCTGAGCATGAAAGAGCCCGAGAGAGCTAGAGCTAGACGAGACCTCGACTCCTTTTCTCATCTCTAATTATTCATGTTCTCGTCCTGCTACTCGAAGAATACTCTGCGGCCAATGACCAATATTGACTCTCTTGATAGATCATTTTATTGGCAATACTGGCCGCGTGGACTTCACTCATAGCCGACTCTCGACAGCATACAATGCCACCGTGAAACTCTTTACTTTTCAATGCATTCTTTTTTTTTCCCTTCTCTCTTTTGGAGGCCTACTCTTGAGACCTCTTTGAGTGTTTCTCTCATTTCAGCGTCGTATGGCGCCGGCAGCTGAACACTGCTTTTTCCTCAACCCGTCAAGCCCAGCGTGAAATCGAGCTACTGGACCGCCCAAGCTGAAAAAAGAGTGGGTCCACGACGGGCACCTGTAGCCAGATCAGACCGATCCGACTGAACACTCCTGATCAAAGAGGCATGTAGACAAACGAATCGAGAAGAATTGAGACGGATTGAGAGAAGCGAATTGATCTAGCAGCCCAGCCCAGTCCAGCTCGGCCGTCCGGCTCGACCGGATACCCTCTTTACCTTGCGTAAACGATGTCGTATTGATGCCAATAGCTGGCCGAGCAGCCGCAGTGCTACATTACATACATAGTATGAGCCCAGGATCCAAACTATTTTATGCTTGTTTGGTTCAGATTTAGAAGGAGTTTGCAGATCATAGACGACCTGCATGCGTTTACTACCAAAGCCGTACACCACAGCATCCCACTGTACGGAGGAAAGAGGAGGCAGCCCATTCCATAAAGGATGATTACCTAATCTCGGATCGGGAACACCCGTCGGAGAATATTGAGGACTGCTAATAATGTGAAATATTGGTCGAGATTCTTGCGAAATACAACTTATTATCAAATTCCAACCAAATGAGGTTTAAACTGATTAAAGCTAATCAATGGTGGTCTGGATAGAGAAAAGAGTTATGCACAAAATGTGTTGTGAAAGCGTTGGGTGTCAGATGAAAGACGCGATAAGATAAGCAGCACCGCAGCAGTGCTAGTATCCACAATGCCAGCCGTCGCCACCTGCCGCAGCCTCGTCTGGATATTGGCTTGGCCCATCAGGCATTTTCATGCCTCGAGGCTGTCAATCATCGCCAGATACACTGTCATACCCAATAGCCACCAGCAACTTGCTGCTTCAGCTCTATATCCAGAATACTCGTTGCTCTAGACTTCTTCGGCATCATCCACACAGCGCATTGTTACTCTTTATGCGGTGAAAATTTTGCACAGCCGATGAGATTGCCCGCCAGCGACCATGTTGTCAGATCCCATGAGCCGCACGCAGACGTGAGTGCTCTGAATGATGTATTCCTAAAGGCATAATGACAAGACATCTAACATCCAACATTCAGTGTCCGCCGAGAGGACCTCTTCCGAGACGCGGCGCGAGATGAGAATGGCGCCCCCATCACGGACGGCAAGGGCGGCGATAAGACGGCAGCAGCGGCGGCAGCGCAGGCAGAGCTTGATGCATACATGAAGAGCATGCTCGGGCTGCACTTTGATATCCCGGAACCACAGACAAAAGCGAAACCAGACTCAATACCGACACCCACACCAGCAACAGCGTCCTCAAAATTTTTAAAGTCATCAAAATCCAGCAATAAAAACAGCAATACCAAAAACAACGGCAGCGATTTCGACATGGACTCGTCAGACGATACAGGCTCGGAAGCACCAGTAAGCCCGAAAGGGCCACAAGAACCGACGGTTACGGAGTTTGCCTTTCGCATGTTCTCGAGGAGTGGCACGGCAGCAGAGACCACGTCAAGCAGTCCATCATCACAGCCGGTCGTCTTGCTCGACGACAATGCCGACGGCACCCAGCTCGGCCCCGGTGCCATCATGGAGCCGCGGCCGCTGGGCTACTACATGGCCTGCGAAACATCACAAGAGGCCCGCATCCGCTACGCCCAGGCCGCTGTCTCTGGCGACGACATCATCGCCCAGTCCGACCCGGCCATCCGCAACACCTGGGGCCTCGAGGTGCCATGGCGCGCGCGCACACTTACGGCAGACGCCGCAGCACTCCGCGCGCTGCTCGCAAACGCTCTCGCCCCGGGCCAGCCGGCGCCCACCAACCTGCCTGCTGCACTCGCGGCCGCCGTCAACTCTCTTCCCACATGGGCCGGTGGGTCGCCGCCGCAGCACGTCGACAAAAGCGACAGCGGACGGAAACGCCCCGGTAAGAAACAGCGCATCATCCTGCGGCAGCGCGACAAGGCCCGCCGGGAAAAGGAAGCCGCCGACGCCGCCAAGGCGCAGTCCAAGGAGGAGCAGCTGTCGGAGAAGAAGAAGCGGCTGAACCGCATCAAGAAGCTGCGGCGGCGCGAAAAGGCCAAGTCGGCCAAGGCAGGCGACGGCGACGAGAGCGGGAACGAGTCTGGCGGGGAGTAAGCCGGCTGCCACCCAATACTATATACCACGGTGTTTTTACAGCAGTTGTGTTTTCAATATCCCATCATATACAGCAGCCCGTATAATGAAATGTCTAGACTATTCAGAGTACATCTAATCAAACTGTCCAATAACTACGACCGGGCCGCCAGCTGCCGGACAATCTGCTTGGCCTCCTCAATGTCGCTAATCTCCCACGGCTAGAGGCCCATCGACTGCATAAACGACGTCCAGTCGCCGTACGAGCGGACGACTGCTCTCTCGGCCGGGGTCAGAGGGGGTTCTGCTTCTCAGTGAGATGTACTCCGTAGACGGCGAGGTGGGTTTCTTCTTGATGCTGCACGAAGACTGTTGGTGGCAGGCATATTGCGGTGTGAGGTGGTATTTGCAAACAATGTGTGATGATGAAAAGGATGGCTGAGCGGTGAGTGGTGACGATGCTTAGTGGAGCGGGTGGATATTCACCGCTCACCTTGCCGCATGACTAAGACGATCAGAGGACGTGGCTGCGGCTGTAGATAGTTGCTGACCACTCGCGCCTTCCATGGCAACCATATTATCAACAATTAAGGTACGATCGACGGCAGTCGTCTTGGGGGGGGGCAATATGACAGAGTAACTATGAAGGTTAATAAACAAGGTAGGCGCGTCCCAGCTTTCAGCTCAACTGGCAGGCACGACCCAGACTTTTCTATCCAGCTCAATCGGCTGCCTTACGACATAATAAGACACAACGAATATGCTGTGATGTACATAACAGACGGAAGGCGCATCTAGACGCGCAGCCAGGATGCGCCATACTAGGAAGGCACAGACGTCTCCGCATATGCGACCCCTGTAGCATGTGATGCAGTCAATTTATGCAGTCAATCTGCAGTCTGCAGTCAATCTATGCAGTCAATCTATCAACCATCCTATGCAAATCATCTATAGAGTGCGTACATGAAGACTTGAATTGGTCGGTGATTCATGGAATAGATGTCAGTTTGGGAATGCGGCTGGTAGTACACAGTAGGCAGTTTGCGATGGCCATGATTGAGGCATACGTCTCCCCGTCGCGCCTACCCTTTTCGCATTAATCTGCCCGCACAGCTCCCCCGTGTCATATCACTTATTACGGAGTCCGTTTGATATGATAAAATGTCTATTATTACGGGTAGTAATCAAATTAAACTGGTTCCCACCAGGCAGAGAGGAGAACCAGAGGCTGAAAAGGAGGGACACTGTCTTGCCCATCTTTACTACATACTATGTGTGTACGTACCAAAACAAGCACCAAAACAAAGCAAGACTTTTCTAGTCATCATCCATCCCTCAACCACCGCCAAACATCGACAACGGCGACTCCCAAGACGACCGCCGCCATGACCGGTTGATAGCTGATAGTTGACAGACAACAGACGACAACAACAGACGGCTCCACCCAGCACCGGCCAGCTGTCGACTTGTGCTGCGTCCTGCGTCTTGCGTTGCGCTGCGTGATGCATGCGTTGTCTGCCCCATCTCTGCCTCTCGTGCTGCATCGCTGCCTCACGGCTGAGTCTTTGACATTCTTTTGATTTACTTCTTCTCCTCCTTCTTCTTCTTCTTCTTGTTCTTCTTTCTTCTTTTTTTGTCTGATATCTACTTCCTTCAATTCCTCTTCCTCTCGTTACTTTCGCTCATTTCGTCTCGCCATCTCTCGCCATCGCCTGATCTCGGCTTTTCCTACATCGTGTCTCTCTTTGCAACATCAAAAGTCGTTTGGTTTCTGACCGTTTCTTGTCTAAGCTATCCTGTCTCATTCCATCAACCTCTGCTACTTCTTTTCCTTCTACACAGCGCTCTCCCTTGCTGCTCCGCTTTGCGCGCCGATTCGCTGTCAAGCTCCCATTCCCACACAACACACGACTTTGTACACACCATCTCGAACCGCGTCTCGCCCCAACTCAGCGGCCGCACACCATTCACGCCATACGCCACACGCCATCACCTCACGCGCCAGTCAGCTGCAACGCTTCCCAGCTTTTGAGACATCATCCCCTTTTTTACCATCTTTCTCTCAGCAAACCCCTCACGATCAGCATCGATTGCTCCCTTGCTCGCGACCTACTCCGAGACTTTGACAATTCCTACCAACAAGCAATATACAAACACGCAATCGGTCGAATCGACGACGACAGTGCAGAGTAGCTGGCTACTTTCTTGCGAACAAGGTCGATATAGCAGCCTCCTCAGTACGGGACGAGCCCACCAATACCGCAGATCTGTGCAACCACGATCGCAAGTCGGGTTAAGGAAGAAGACTGAACGCTATTGAGCGCTAGGAAGGGGGACTGGTGGTTCACGAGGTGGAACAAGAGGGCAAAACGGGCAAACAGAGCAGAGAACAGTGGCGCAGAGACAGCTTGCTGATCTTGTCTTTTCTCGAGTCGCAAAACAAACGAAACAAGCAAACATGCGCTTTTCTCGGTGAACGACGACGCGCCACGACAACGACGACAACAACGACACTCGACAACTGAAAACAACAACAATCGATCGACAACATCGACAACCGACACCACACGACACTCCCTTGCAGCTCCAGCCTGAGCTGATTGACCACGACGCCCATCTTCAATAACCGCCGCCCCGAGACAGCATTCCGATCAAGGCCGTTTCTCCCGCATTCCTCGCCTCTCGACGACGTCGACTTCCCACTGCTACACCTACCTATACACCCTCATCGGTACCACGATGAGCTTGAGCAGCTTCCCCATCCTGTCTGCGCGGACGCCGCGTCTGGCAGTTCCAAGCCGGCAGTACTTCCGCAATGCCTCCGGCTCGCCGACACGGCAACAGCAGCAGCACTTCCAGCAACATGTCGACGACCTCATCTCCCAGCTCACACCCACAAACGCAGTCTCTGCGCTACGGCATCCTACAGGGCCATTAAAAACATGTCTCGACATGGCAACGGCGTCGGAGCAGTCGTTTGCGATGCGGGCCGCGCTAGCTTCGAGCAGCATCCAAGAGTGGCTCGACGAGCTGTCCGACTGGGACTGGCCCGAGGCAGGAGGCTCGTCTGGCTTTGAAGAGCCCGAAAACAAACGCATCGTCAGTTTTGCTTCGACTACTTCAACCACAAATTACGCAACAAACTACACAACAACGCCCACATCCAGTCCACCCCAAGCACGAACACTCTCGCCATCCTCGCCCAAAACGCCCAAGACCCCCGAACGGCAAATCCTACGAGCAGTCAAGCCCAGTGGCAGCAATGGCAGCAACGGCAGCAACAGAAGCCAGCTCGACAGTGTGTGGATGGGCAGCCTGCTGGCTGCGGATGTGCTCAGCTACGAGAGACGCATCGGCGAGATTGCACGTGAGATTGAGGATCTCGAGGTCGAGGATATGAAGCAGCATGTGCTGCATCACCACATTCTGCGCTTGTCACCGTCCAGCACACCACCAATTGGAGGAGGAGGAAGGCTGCGGCAGTCTGCCTCGTCGGCATCGTTGAGCACCCTCACAAAAATGGATGATCTCACGGCTGTCGTTACTGCTATTGTCCTCCAGGCACTGCCTCTGCTTTCCAAGCTCACACGGCTACTGGATGTGTGGCGGATCCGTCTGCTTGTTCTAAAGAAGATCCCCGTGCTGCTGTCGGCCCTGTCGGCTGCCGACATGGCGATTCAGTCTGCCTGGAATGCAATCAGTCTCGACAACACTTCCAGCATATCAGGACCAACGCTGCGGCGCGAGGAGTTTGGCGTGATCAAATCTGTTGTGGAAGGCAAGGTCTCACGGGCTGCCCAGATCACCGATTTTATGCTGGACTCGCTCGACGGCTGGGAGGACACGATCCCCGAGAAGTGGATCGACCGTATCGATGCGGCCGAGCGCGACTATGGCGAATGGGTGGCTGCGTGCGAGCGCAAGATCCGCGAGGGCGACTGGAAGAGGATTGCCTCGGATCGGCCCATCCTCGCACCGCCTGTGAAGCTGCGCAGTATCGCTGTTCCGGGACCGGAGGTGGAGATCGAGGCCGGTCCTGATACGCCCATGACCACCATCCACAATGAGGACGAGGACGATGACGAAACCACTCTCGACGACACTCTCGATGAGTCCATGGCTGATGACAGCACAGCATCTCTCATCTTGCCCGAGACCCCGCAGCGCCATGTCTTGTCTGGGCAGAGCTCGCTCGAGTCGTTGCGGTCTGAGCCTGAGCTACCTTCTTTCAAGCTGGCCAAGCCGTCCGAGGGTGGCGTGTCGCCATCGGCATCTGTCATCCACAACCCGTCGGACTCACTGCTGCCGAGCGACATGGACATTGGCAGTGATGGCCCTGTTGCTAGAGGGCTGTCGGAGAAGCTACGCGACGATGTATCCAACCTTGGCGACATCTCGTATCTGTCGGCAGGTGACGACCTGGAGCCGCTCGCTGCCGCCAGCGGGAGCCCATCCAGCTCGCCGCCCGACTTCAAGGCCAGCATGCGGTCTACGGTAACATTCAATGATATGCCTACCGTTGCTGAGCACCCTGGCGAAGAGAGCCCAACGGGACCCAAGACGCCGGTGGAATCGTCGTTTATGTTTGACGAGCTGACCAATGACGAGATTGCCATGTCGCAAGACATGTCTATCCCGGACATTCCCCAAGACGTTTCCCTTTGTGTTCCCGTGGAGAGCCCGCTGGGCACGCGGCGCATGAGCGTGAACAGCGAGGACGACCAGCTGCAGCAGCAGATTAGTGAGATTCTCGAGTCGATCCCGGCCAAGATCCACCTATCGTCACAGCCGTCGCCGAGCTTCAGCCACCTGAACCCGCCCGACTTTAAGCTGCCGATGCAGCAGCAGCAGCGCAAGCCGCGCACGCCGAGCAGCCACAGCATGCAGGGAGGCGACGGCACTGCGCCGCGCAGCTTGTCAAGCATGTCAACACGTTCAATGACGCCGTCGTTCCTGCTCGCGCCTGCTTACGCCCGCAAGCCGCGGCAGCAGCGGAACAACCAGGACATTAAGCTGTACCACTTGTCGCGGTCGACGGGCGAGGCGCCGATCAAGCTTTTTATCAGACTTGTCGGCGAGGGCGGCGAGCGTGTCATGGTGCGCGTGGGCGGCGGATGGGCGGATCTGAGCGAATACCTCAAGGAGTACGCCAGCCACCACAGCCGGCGGTCAAAGAGCGGCGGCGAGAGCGCCAAGATTGAGATTCGCGATCTGCCCGTGACGCTGCCAACATCGTCGTCGGTGGCTACATCGCTGCACGGCCGTGTGGGGTCGAGTCCGCCGAGCCGGCCTGGATCGGCCATGGATCGGCGGCGGCCCGAGTCGCCGCTGGGTATGCCGTCGCTGAACGTGCGCAAAGTGCGGCGGGCCGGCAGCAGTCTGGGGGACAACAATGATTCTAGCACAGTGGGAAGACCCCCTCAGACGCCCCTCGCGTCAGTGACCAACAACGACAGCAACTCGCCGTCGTCGGGCGGATCCGGGCGGTCGCGGTCGAGCTCTGCGGTTAGCTGGACAGAAGAGGACAGCTCGCTCGGGATGTCGGGCCCGCGGGCGAAGAACATTGAGATGAGCGACGAGAGCAAGGCGTGGGTTGAGAGCGTCAAGGAGCGGGTGCGGATTGCGAGTGGCGAGCGGCGGGCTGTGTCTGGCGGCAGCGACATTATGATGGAGGGCAAGTTTGGCGAGATTGGCAAGGTGGGCGGCACGAAGCGGCTCTTCCGGCGCGGGCTTCCTGCCAAAGCCGAGAAGTGATTTTTCCTTCTTCTTCATTATATTTCTTTATGCGTTGTTTTTTTTGTCCCGCGTTCATTGCACCAGCATCAGCATAGCCTTTCGCTTCAGTCTCTTGTTCTGTCTTTGTTTTTCTTTTTTTCTTTTTTCTTTCTCTTTTTTCTATCATTTGTTTTTATCTCTGTTTTCCTGTTGTCCTCACTTCAGTTCCGTTGTCTACATCTTTCATTTGTCATTACAAAATACCCCAGATCTATTTCTTATCTACATCTATATCTACATCTATTTTAGCCCGTTGTTCAGCAACTGCAGCCACATGACGTTTGATGTTTTAATAGTTGCCAAGGGAGGAGTTTGTGTCGTGTCTTGTATTGCCAGTCTGCATTGTCTGTGAGTCTATTTTGACTCAGGAGTCCTGCCCGTTGTACACGCGTTGATTTCACGGGTCTCAGCATAGCGATCGGTAGTCCGACGATCAGGTGTGCTCGGGCGGACGAGGCCGGCCATGGGCCATTACGAGAATGCGGGTGGGTGTAGAAACCCAGTCGGACTGAGTACATGCTGAGACCTGGCGGTTTGTGTATGTGTGCTATGTACGTGTTCAGACAGAAAGCTTGTCTTGACGTCTGGTACACTCGGAGGCAGAGTGTTGATCTTTGATACGAAGAATAAACAAACGTCAGAGCAAAAGAAAAGAAAAGAAAAGAGGCTGGCCAGCTGAGTGGTTGTCTCACACAGACCGTGAGCTTTCTCCTGTTTCTGTCTGTGATAATCTATTTCAAAGTCCTACCCCAACAGATCTTGCAGTAATAATGCGGTATGACCAATTGGCTGCTAGTCACTGTTCGGTGCATTGCAGAAAGAGTACGTACAGTACAAGCTGCCCTTGGATGCCCGTCTTACCCCGGATCTGTTGATTCCCCCTTCTTTGTTGCAGTCTGCTCTGTCTCCAAAAACATAGCCCATGGATACGGTCTAGGACTTTCACTCCAACCGCATGTACAATGTACGGAGTACTGTCGGTATCGCTCTCAGCTTTTTACATACTACATAGTATGCACTCGACACGCTCCGGTCCATTCTCTTGTCGTTGTGAGAGTAACATCAACAGCAGCAGTCAATAACACACCCAATCGACGATGCGTGCGTGACCTGTGGGGATCTCCCTACTCCGGACTACATAGCATGCATGTAAACCATGGATCTCGTTTGCCTTTCCTTGGCCGACAACACCTCCACAAAATCTCGTGCCAGCCAAGCATGGGGTAAGGGGTAGGTACGTAGTTCGTTAGGCATGCTCTGTATGGTTGTGCATCGGCCTAGTCTCGGGAAGGGCATTTCACTCTCTGCTCTCTGCTCTCTATTCTCTATTCTTTGTTCTGGCCTCTACGGCCTGCTTCGGTATTGCGGCGTCAGCTCGTCGACTCCTGTAGACCGACTTGCGGGCCGGTGGTAAGGCTGTAGATGGGTTGTCTGAAAACAAAAAAAGAATAAAATCTCACTGAATGGTGCTTTTAGTAAAATAGAAGTCCTATCGGGTGAACGGGTGGCTTGCTTGTGCATTTTCGCGGAGATGCGAGGCGTTGAGGAGTCCAAGCGAGAGGAGTCATCGTCTGGTCTGTCGAGAGCGTGTCTGGGGAGTTATCGTGCGAGATATCTATCTGCTTGGCAGCAGCGAGCCCGCGGCAAACGTGGCGGCAATGGCTCGCCATGTTGGAGTCAACTTGTACAGTATTGCCTCGGGATAGGGGTGTAACGGAGAGAATTCACGACAATTATGTATATTATTTAGAGTTTAGTTTTGAAAAATGGTAACTAATTTGTTTGGTTGTTATTGATTGTAGTTCCTTTTATTATTTTGTGCAGGCAGGCATGCTTTCCATATTCTCTCTCTGTTTTTTTTTAACTCTTATTTTCTTCTTATTCTTCCTTTCATTTTCTGTACTTGCAATTGTTTTTTCTTTTTTCTTTTTTTTTCGGGTTCCCAACATAAACCAATACTCCTCACGTTTGTTCTTCCGCTAATAAATATGAAATTTCTTCACGTATTTTGCCTACCATATAGAGCACGCCATTTGCAAGTGTTGAAACCTGTAAAAATGGCAAATGTGTGACTCTTGTCATATTCGCAAAACAGAATCTGCAATACCTGTTGTTACTGATTGTAAATGTGCCTATTTGTCACTGATGTTCTTCATTCTGTCGACACCCAATACGGACTAGCCGACCCCATGTTGCCTGAATTTTGGAGAATTGCCAAAGGCCAAGAGAACTCTACACCCGTAAACTCCCTAGACTTGGAAACAAGTGTGCAATGTATGTAGGGAGATGTACCGGTGCTAGGGAGTAGTAGTGAAGATAAAAATAGAAAAGAATATACTACATAGTAGAATGTACAGTATATACAGGCCGATATCCTTAAACAGATACGACGGCAACGCAAAACACAAAACACAAAACAGCAGCAACGAGAGGACAGCAACATGGCACATGATACCGGCAGAGTCTCAGCAATTCAAATCCAAGAGGATGCATTGGCCAGGGGTCGGGTATGATTACAAGTATGTATTTTAAAAACAAACAAAAAGAAGATAAAAAAAAAGAAGAAACAACATCTCTTCTCTGGACACTCAATATATTTAATTAAATCAATTAAACTCCAGAATATAATCAAACTAGTGCCTTAGCTGCCTTGCAAACCCACAGCGGATAGCACCCGGAGGATTATTCTTCATCCTCTACATAAAATACAGAGAGTACAGTGTAAGCCCTTCACCCAACTTTGACTTCAACACGGAGCAATACGGGTGCAGATGCAGAGACTGCAGCCCAGGCCCCTCACAGCCCCAGTCGTCGGGCTGACCATACATATTACATGCTTTGGAATTTAGACATGACAGTCGGGGGCCCGTCGGCGGAACGACGATCTCTTTCATTGAATGTCATTGAATGTGAAAATACGGAGTAGTACTATGTAAGTGGGAGGAAGAACTCTACCGTAGCGGAAAAGAAAAGAGGAGAAACGAAATAGAGGACCAGGAGTAATTATACTATGTAGAAGAGACGGAAGAATATACGACGATACGACACGACACTGGCAAGACAGGACGAAGAAACGACGAAGTAGAAACGGTCGAGCCCGGTAGCCAGCTTGTCTACATTAGAACAGAGCAGAGTCACCGAAAACCAAACACACACCAAACGCACAAATCAATCAAACAATCAATAAGCAAAACACCAATCGGGTGATATCAACCAAAGCAGACTTGAACACAAAAAAAAGTAGATCCCGACATCTACGGAGTACTCTGTATCGCCTCAAAAGGGGCCAGGCCATCTTGAATCCAACGGGCCATCTCCCCCGTCAACTCCCAACTACGGAGTGCTACCAGACTACAGAGTAATACTACTACTTCTCCGTGAACGACCAGACCCATCTTCAGGCCGACACAAGACCCAGCCCATGCAAAGAGGAGTACCTTGTCACCTGCATGCCCGCGTGGTCCACCCGCCCTCTCACCCCTGGCGACTACTATTAGTGATAGCTGTCTTCCTCGAGCCTGGATCCCTGACTCTGGATCCTCCCCGGAAGCCAGCCTCTCCCTCTTTTACTATTAGCCGTTCTGCCCAGTACATAGTACATAGTATTACATACTATTCCACCGACGAGGCTTCTCTTTTCTTCTTCAGTTCTAGTGCTACTCCGCAGTTTAGGTCAGGCTGTGTTTTGATTTGGTTTTACATACTATGCACTATGTAGTACGGTTTTAGTATGGAGTAGGACTCGTGGAGCCGGAAGATGTCGGAGTGGAAGTCTGTCAAGTTGATATTGAATGATATGGAATGGCATTGAATGATACTGAAGCGACCAAGTCTCGTTAGAAGAGCAGGTGTAAACGAGACGACTTTTGGCGGCGGTGTCCGAACAACAGCTTACAAACTCTTGTTCGGAAACCAGCTGATATTCGGAAAAGATGATAATGCGTGGGATGCAGTACCCAGCACAGAACATCCCGCGGGAGTCGGCAGACGCTGGCAACTCTTCCATATGAGATATTACAGCGTAGAGACGCCAGCATCACGAGACGAGGCCGCGCCCCCATACGTAGATACTGGACAGCAAGTACTATGTAAAGAGAATCACCAGAGAGCGGTTCGGCGCGGTTCCCGCCCACGTCTCCTGATTCTCTGTTAGTTCTGGCTGCCCTGGCACCTTCCTACTCGAGAAAGCTCATAGCTCGTAATCAGTTTAATCGCTATACATAGATGGATAGCTCGCCGCATGATGTACCGTGGCGACTCGTTGTATTGCCACCCGAGAGCTGTCTCGTGTCTCGTGTCGTGTTGGAGCTCGAGCTCGCGTGCTTCACATTCCATTTCGTAATCCGTCCTCATCATCCAACTCATCATCCAACTTTAATTACGTGGTCTCGCCTTCACCCATGCCAACCCTGCAGCTCCATAGTCAGGCAGCAATTGTTCATTGTATTTTGTATTTCTATATTTATTTCCAGGTCTCTATCTAATGTACTCTGTATTGCTGCTCGCATCATCCCAAGGATCCTGTTTATTCTCGTGTTGCTATTACCCTGTATTATTTCTACTACATTGATTCTTCACAGCGACACAAACTCAGAGTGAACCGACTTTGTGTGCTTGGCGAAAGTCCGTTCAATGGGCTGTCCGATGTCTGTGTTTCTGTACATTGTATTCTGTCTATTGAATACCAGTAGTATCTCATTCTAGTCTCAGCAAGCTCTGACCTAGCTCGCACGCAGATCCGATACATATATCCTACATCTTTACCCTGCATCGATAAGAGTCACCGAGACCGAACGTCGGACTTCCGTGCCGATGCCTGGTCTAGCTATTAGCTAATACGATGTACAATGTACTGTACTCTACCTCTTTAACTCTATTTTCCTGGCGTCCTATCTTGCGGTGTGATACTGGTCGTCACACGACCAACCTTAGTAGGTAGTAGGGAGGCAGGCCTGGTTAACAGCTGTATCACACTATCGTTATCACATTACTCAGTACAGCTACTGTCTCACTGCCTGCATGTCTCTCGGAGACGTGCCAAGATATGTCCAGTTTGATGCCGTTGTCCTGGCAGTTTGTCTTTACTCTGTGCATTCAACATTAATTTGATGTTCAGTCAGTCTTTCTGCTCCGAAGACGTTCAAACGCTTGGTCCTTCCTCTTTTGTGATTAAACCATTTAATCTTCAATTAATAATTATTACAGAATATCCAATCGTGAATCAACCAAAGCGCATACGCCATTGCACATTGCGCGCCGTAGGACTTCACCCCCATCGGCCCCATGATGGCCCTCTTCGGGACCCATCTGCCCCATTCTGGTTTCTACGGCCGGGCACTTTTTGTCCTTGACTTTGACTGTCTTTCTGTCTTTACTTTTGTGTAACACTCTGCAGTCCCTGGCCAGACCCGTTCTTATGTAATATTCTAGTCTTGGTTCCACGTGTAGGTACCAAGGTACCGGGTGCTTTGAAACGTGCCGGGAGATTCCGGCTCAGCTCGACTTCTTTATTTTACCAAATAAATATGAATTTATCGAATTTATCGACATATAATGACAATTAATGGAAAGCCGTTCTTCTCCAATTGACGAATTTTCAAGCTCGAATTCTGAAATGCATTCCTCCGTCGACGAGTTTTCACTTGACTTTCAACAGCTCGACTCTTTTATCCCATTTTGTCGTATTTTGCCTATCTGGGTTTTCTGGTTCTCTGATTTTTAACTGCTGTATTTCTATTGCGTTTCCTGTATTTTCAAAGTTGAACGCGTACTGCGTGCCTCAAATTGACACCAGCTCCCTCTCACCTTCCACGCTGTGAAACCGCCACTCCAAGCTGTCGGCTTTCTCTCCTTTTATTGATCTATATTTGACTATCAATAATCTTCCCTCTGTATTCGTTATCTGTTTTATCCTCTCAACGGAGTCGTCCCAACTCTGAACCTAAACGAAATCTGTGACTTGCTCCCTGTCTCACCCTGCCAGACTCACCCATCGCGCCTTCCCTCTCCACTCCTTCTTTTTTCCCAACTTCTTTCCCGTTTCTTCTTTTGTCCTTCCTTCCTTCTATTTGTGTTCCCTTTCGGTCTTGTCTTGGGGTCAACCTGTTCTCCCGTTCCTGATTCTTTTCGTCTCCTTCCTACTCTGTGCCTCTCATCTCCCAATCTCCCAATCTCCCGCTTCACCCACGGGCCACACCCCTTCCCCAATTCATCCCACCCTCCTTCTTTCCTGTCTCGTGCCCCTGTCCCTACTCCCCTACTCCCTATCAACTCCTTCTCCCTACGACCCTACGACCCCCTACCCTTCACCATGCTCAGGTCTACCGTCCGGCCTGCGACTGCGACTGCAACCGCAACTGCCTCCTCAGCTGCCTCCTCACCATATAATGGCTTGATCCGCGCCGGACCTCAACGACGCCTCGCCTCTTGTCCGACAGTTTCTTCCATCTCCTCATTCCATTCCTCTTCTTTTGTGTCTGCCTCTGCAGTCTCTTCCATCTCGTTCTCAACCACCTCTCATTCTCGTGCTACTCCACCTCCACGCCCTAGTCCGACTCCGCTCTCGACGACCTCCTCCTCGTCCACCTCTACCTCCTCGAGCTCTACTACTCTGACCTCTGACCTGAGCAAGCCTGGTTGTTTACTCTCGTCTCGCCCTTCCTCTTCTTCTTACTCCTCTTCTACCTCCGCTCCATTCTCGGCGTCTTCCCGTCCTATTTCTTCTCCTCTTTTCTCTCTCTCTTCCACTTCTTCGTTCTCTTCATCCTCTTCATCCTCTTCTTCATCTTCATTCTCAACCTCTTATACTACTCCCCGTCGTACCACCACCTCCTCCGCCTCCCCTGCAATGGTGCCCATGGCGTCTTCCAGCACCTCCAACAGTACCGCCAGCTCAGACGTTGCCACCCCACGCTCATCTTCTCCCTCTTCTGCCCGCTCTTCCCACTCCTCCGTCTCTACCTCGAACCATACCCACACAAACTCGTACAACAAGCGCCTCTCCATCTCCTCCTCCCGTCGTCTTTCTTCCTTAAATCCAATGTCTTCCGTCGACATCTCCGCCATCCAAGAAGCCATGAAGATGGCATCTCTCGACCAGCACCGCGGTTACTCTCAGTCAAATTACGGCCAAGTCAACCAGACAACCATGACAGAATACATTCCCCAGCACGAGGCCTCGGGCTACCAGATCCTCCAGGAAGCTCACTGGAACAAGGGCACCTCCTTCACCCCCGAGCAGCGCGTCTCCAAGAACCTCACCGGCCTCGTGCCCCATGTCATGGAGAGCCTGCACATGCAGTCCCTGCGCGCCCTCAAGATGATCCGCTCGCGCTCTACCAACATTGACAAGTACCTCTACCTGTCCACCCTCAAGGGCGAGAACGTCGACCTCTTCTACCGCCTGCTCATCGACAACGCCCGCGAGCTCATGCCCCTCGTCTACACCCCGACCATTGGCGATGTCTGCCTGCAGTACTCTACCCTCTACACCCGTCCCGAGGCCCTGTACATCTCCATCAAGCAGCGCAAGAGCATCAAGACCATTTTGCGCAACTGGCCCTACGCCGCCCCCGAGATCTGCGTCGTCACCGACGGTTCGCGTATTCTCGGTCTCGGTGATCTCGGCATCAACGGTGTCGGCATTCCCGTAAGTTCTTCCCCCGATAGCTTATTTTAGTTGTTATCTTTCCAGATATGCATCTTTTTTTTGGGGGCGCATTCAGTTGCATGCTTCACACCACCACCCTTATCTACACGCACTAACTCTATCAAGATCGGCAAGCTGTCTCTGTACACTGGCGCTGCTGGTATCCGCCCCGAAAAGACCCTGCCCATTGTCCTCGACTGCGGTACCGCCAATGAGACCAACCTGAAGGATCCCCTCTACCTGGGCATCCGCTCCAAGCGTGTGCCCGTTGGCGAGCAGCAGGAGTTCATGGACGAGTTCATGGAGGCCTGTGCCGAGGTCTACCCCGAGATGGTTGTCCAGTTTGAGGACTTTGAGAGCGAGAAGGCCTTCAAGTACCTTGACCGCTACCGCAACAAGTACCGGTGCTTCAACGACGACATCCAGGGAACTGGTGCTGTCGTCCTCGGCGGGTAAGTTTTTTATTTTTGTGTTGCCTTTCGTGATTGTGAGAACTCACTTTTTCGACTTCTTATTGCCGACTTATACATGTCTTGGCATCACGTGACACATACTAACATTGTTCTACAGTTACATTGGTGCCGTCAACCTGTCGGGTGTGCCCCTGGAGGAGCAGCGTCTTGTCTTCATGGGTGCCGGCTCTGCCGGTGTCGGTGTTGCCAAGCAGCTCGTCGAGTACTACACCCGCCGTGGCCTGTCTGAGCAGGCTGCGCGCGACAAGTTCTGGCTCGTCGACACCAAGGGCCTTGTCACCAAGGACCGCGGCGACAAGCTTGCCGACCACAAGAAGTACTTCGCCCGTACCGACAACAACGGTCACCAGTTCCGCACTCTGGAGGAGGTTATCGAGTACGTCAAGCCTTCGGCCCTTGTCGGTCTGACTGCCACCTTTGGCGTCTTTACCGAGTCGGTCGTGCGCGCGCTCAAGGCGTCGGTTGATGCCGGCGGTCTCAACCGTAGACCCATTCTGTTCCCCCTCAGCAACCCCCTGACCAAGGCCGAGTGCACATTTGAGCAGGCCGTCAACTGGACTGAGGGCAGCGTCATCTTTGCCAGCGGTTCGCCATTTAACAACTACACCGTCAAGACCGCCGAGTCTAGTATCACCTACTACCCCAACCAGGGCAACAACGTCTACGTCTTTCCCGGCCTCGGCCTGGGCGCTATCCTGGCCAAGGCCTCCAGAATCACCGACGACATGGTCTACACCTCGGCCGCCGCGCTCGCCAACTCGCTCAACGCCGACGAGATCCACAAGGGCCTCATCTACCCCCGCATTGAGCGTGTGCGCGATGCCAGCCTGGTTGTGGCCCGCGAGGTCATGAAGGCTGCGCGCCGCGACGGTGTCAGTCTGCTGCCGGAAGAGCAGTGGGTCGAGTGGGAGGAGTGGGGTGATGTCGCCCTCACCAAGTTCATCCTGTCCAAGATCTACGATCCTCTTTTGTAGATTTGTCGACATTGGCAGATCTTAGTAGATGTCTGGTGCCGACAGACGTCTGACTGATGCTTTGCTTTCTGGTTTTGCATTTTCTTTCCTATTTTCTCTTATTTCCCCGCTCGTATGAGCCATTGTTATGCATTGCTTCTTTTCATTATATTTCCTTTTTTTCTTCTTTCTCTTTTTATTAGTTGTTAGATTCCCGTTTCATATAGAGATGTGGAGAGGATACGGTCGAGGCTTAATAGTACAAATGTACAGGCAGGAATAAAAGTTTATACAATACGATACTATATGATTGATATAAGAATCTAAGACAAATATGACAGAAGACGCATTGGAAGCAAAAGAAAAAAAAAGATGTAAGAATGTAAGACAAATAAGACAAGACATAGTAGAAACAGAAGGAAAAAAAGAAACAAAAGGCGACTACCACTTGGTATTGCCCATGGTGCGGCGGCCGGCGGCGATCTCGCCCGCATGGTTGGTGCCCAGGAAGCGCGTCTTGAACAGCCACAGCAGGATGCTGAAAACGCGCCACGAGCCAACCTGGCCCGTGCCGCCGCCCGGCCCAATCGACACCGCCATCAGCACGCCCTGCGCGGCGGTGTACTCGCCCAGCGCGGGTTTGCTGGATGTGCTGGAAGTGCCCGACTGCAAGTGTGTCTGCATCTGCCGCGACAGCAGCTGGATCTGGTCGTCCGCGTTCTTGAGCGACGGCGCCTGCAGGTTGGCCACATCGCCCGCCACAAAAATGTTGTCGTAGCCCGCGGCCTGCAGCGTCGCGCGCGTCTTCACGCGCCGCCTGCCCACCGCCGACACGTCCACCAGCTTCTCGGGGACAAACTGCGTGTTGAACGTGATGCCAAACGCCGGGATGTACAAGTCCGTCTCCAGCTCGCGGCCGCCTTGCAGATGCAGAATAGTTGTTTTGTTCTTTTTGTTAGTGCTCAGCACCTTGGCGTCGGTGACCACCTCCACCCCGAGCGCCTCCAGCTGCGCCACGGCCTGCTGCTGCACGCTCTCCTTGACGCCGTACACCACGAGCGGCGCCTTTTCGCCAACCACGAGCACGATTTTCTTGGTCTTTGACTGGCCGTAGGCGTGGCCCAGCTCGCCCGCCAGCTCAACGCCCGTCATGCCGCCACCGGCGACGACAATGTGCGATGCCGCCGCCACGCCGTCGCGGTACGTCTGCAGGGCCGCCTTCGTCTCGACGGTGCCGCCCGTTGACAGGATCTTGAACGGCACGTCGCCGACAATGTCGGAGCCCGTCGCAATCAGCAGCGTGTCGTATGCGACTGTCTGTGTCTGTTCGTGTGCCGAAACCTCGACGGTCTGCGCATCGGGATCGAGCGACGTGGCGCGGCCGACGAGCTGCTCAAACTTGGCGCCGTACGTTTTGAAGAGAGGCGCCAGCGGGTAGAAGAGCTTGTCGTCGCCGAAGCCGGGGGAGCCCTTGGGGTTGTCATTGTTGTTGTTGTTGTCGTCCACAGGCAGAAAGCCGCGGGGTGCGGCGACGTTCCAGTAGAAGGCGTCATTGGGGGCAACGAGGACGACGCGGAGAGCGACGGCGTCGGCGGGCGTATGCTTGAGCAGGTGGTGGGCCATGGCGACGCCGACGAAGCCGGCGCCCAGGATGACGACTGTATGGGGCATTGCTGTTGCAGGTATGGCAGATGCAGAAGACTGTGGAGGAGGAGGTCTTCTAGAGAGTGACTGCTTTCCGAGGAGAAAGGCTGCGGGGACACAAAGGGCAGGGAGGATGTAGCAGAGGGTAAAGTAGGGGGCGTTGAAGTCGAGCATTGTCGGTATGGTCGAGTGCGAATCGTATTTATATAATGAGGAAAGCAAGATGCTTTTATACTTTGAGACTTGCAATAGATGAAGATAAGAGAAGAGAAGAGAAGAAGAGAGAACAAGAGATGCTCGGACGAAAGGTGCGCTCGGAATCAAGCAAGACAAGCTTCGACTGTTGCGAGCTCTAGAGCTGTTGCCACCAAATTACTAGCTCGGACGAACCTAGGCTCTGCTGAATATTCTTTGCAGGGATTCGCCCGAGCAGTCAAGTTCTATACGGCTAATATGCCAATGAAGGAATGAAAGACAACTGACATCAGCTGCTGTGTAGTCTAGCAATGGCCAGAGGAAGTTGCGGCCCTTCTAAACGAGGCTGCTTCCTAATGGGGATCGCGCGCGGCAGGCCCTCTACCAGGGGCATGTTGTTTTACATATATGACTAACACATTACGACAAACTCATTATTAATCAACTATGAATAACCAAGAATCAAAGCAACCAAACCAGCAATAAATGATCCATATGAGCCACTCTGCAGCAAGACTGAATTCACCACATCACGCGTCTGCATGTCCTCATACACAGCCGCAGCGTTCGGGCACCGGTCTGGACAAACCTGAATTTGATTATAAATGGACGGAGACGCATTCAGAGCCATGATATGATAATCTAGTGAATGGTTTAATTGCCTTTCCCCCAGTTTCGGTTCGCATAGCATGTGCCATTCTGCTCTGCGCGTTGAATGCCGTCGTTGAGATCCCGCGCGGCATCCAAAAGCAGACTAGCGCACCACTAACACCCAAGCCCGCTAGAGTCGTACCCGCGCGCGCGGACAGATTGGGAATCACGAATGTTAGCGTGGCGCACGATCTGATGTGATAAATGAGCTTAATCTAGAGTGCATCCAATGCAACAGGAAATCGGCAGTACAGCTCTTCGGAGACTATCTGCAAAGAGTATGTGAAAGAGAAGAAAAATATGCGAACTTCTATGAAATTACAACACAAGAGATGAGTAATTCGGAGACTTTTTATTTATTTTCTATCTTTTTATCATATTTTGATTATTACACGCCCGTGTTCTCTTCTCTTGTTCGACAAGGCCCTACCAGGACCTGCAAGGTCCTACAAGGAGAGGAACAGCCCAGAGAGGCCAGCCAGCAGGACGACTGTTGTTCCCGCAACGACTGAGTAAGGCGTTGCATCGCTCACAACGACAGCAGTGGCCGTGGCCGACGCCGACGACGAGGCCGATGTCGACGAGTTCTTGGCCGCGTTGGTGCTAGACTTTGTCGACGCCGCTGCCGACGATGTGGTACTCTCCGAGGACGTCGCGGTCGTGTTGGTTGTTGTCGTCGCATCCTGCACGGGGCCTGGGTTCGTGACATTGAAAAAGTTGGCAGCCACCACCTTGTCGCTCAGCCCGGCTCGCAGGAGGACCTGCTGCACGCTAAAGTTTTGCCGGCCCGCTGCCGCCGCACTAAACAAAGTCGTCATGGCGGTCGACTGGTTGGACAGGCCCGTCGTGTCGACGAGGAACTGCGCGTAGGTGTGGCTCAGCGGGATGCGCGCGGGCGGGTTGGGGCTGATGTACGCGGCCGCCGGGGCCTGGGTCGCATTGCGCAGGAAGAAGACGCTCTCTGCTGCGGACGCGGAAGTCCCTGCTGTCCCGTTCGCCGCCACAGTCGACTGCGCGAGTTGTGTCAGGCCGGTCTGCATCCAGTGCAGCAGAGTCGACGTCTGGCCGGCAGTGGTAGTGGGGATGTCGAGGTCGACCATGATGACGGCAAACGACGTGCCGTTGAGGCGCTTGGTCGTGCCGATCTGGGGCTGTGTGGTGGTCACTGCCGGTCAGTACTATTTAGGATTATGCGAGTATGCATTTTGAGAAGGCTTACAATACTTCTCGACGACCTGGCCGTTGACCAGGGTGTTGCCAAACTGCACGACGAGGGTGTTGCTGACGGCCGGCTCAAAGCCCGGCGGCGTCGATGCCGACACGAGCGAGGCAGCCGCAGCTAGGAAGAGAGCAGAGTGCATGTTTGAGAAAGGTAGAATATTTGAGAAGGAAAAAAAAGAAAGAACGAAAGAAGAAAACGGCCTGCCGATTTTAGTAATACATAAAAAGTAAGAAGTAATTATCACGACGTCGTAGACATGGACGGAGAAATGGATGGATGGAATCAAAGAAGCAGGCAAGACAGTATATAATGGCTCATATATTCGAATTTCGATCTCCGCAAGGCTGAAAGCATAACACAAGTAGTGTTTCCGAACTCAGCAGCCGACTCCAGCAGCCAAACTCAGCAGAGCCGCCGGCAAAGCACAGGTCGATGAAACGTCGCCACAGACTTAGGTTCAGGCCCATCTGATACATGCCAAGACCCAGCACCCAGATGCAGAAACAAAGGGTAGAAACAGATGACGACAGCATGTTTGGGTTATTATAGAATGAACGCAGAGAAAATAGCATCATGGTAATGGTTAAAGAGAGGCGATCGGGTACCGCGCCACTCTTCAAATCGATTCATCGTCTGCTGCTATTGTTTTACTTCCATGGCCGAAGACGTCTAGAATCATCGATGCGAAGATACCGCCAGGGTATCATCCCAGCCGGAGAAGAAAGAGCCTTGACTTTCGACTCGAGCTTGCTCAGTGGCGTCTTGATGACAACATCCCGGCTTCCCGAATGGCATAGACGAGACTATGCGAAGACAACATCCCGGCTTCCCGAATGGCATAGATGAGACTATGCGAAGACAAACAGCTTATCGAAGACACGCCTGATATAGCACTGGTAAAGTCTTGGAGATGCGCAGCATCAAAAGCAGACGCGGGCTTGTAAAGACTCGCTCGACATGCTGGAGACCAGGTAGCCTCGAAGATGAAATCACTCATTGCCACATCCGGGCTTGATCGACTCCATATGGAAAAGGAAGGAACACCTCGAAATACCGTCAAGAATATGACGGAGGCAGGCATGTACTGGTGGCAGCTTTCTGTGGGCAGTGTCTTTGAAATCTTGCATTATAGAATCTGGAGACACCCATCTTGGACTGATAGCCATAAGCTGCAGACTCTTGTGACCATCATGTAGTGTGTACTCTCTGGCAACAAAAAGCAAAGATGCTTCGGCAGCAAAGCCACCACCGCACTGATTCTCAACTTGCACATTGGTGAATGGCAGCGGATGAGGGATTGGAGATTGGAGGATGCTTTCCCAGGAGGGCATCCAATCTCGAAGTAAGAAGGAGCAGGCGTAAAGAGCTTCCGTTTTGCTGGACAGGAATCGGAGAATGTAGGACACTGGCCAGATATATATACGATGTCGGGAACAGTGACACCGACATGACGCTGCACAACGTGTTCGCAAGGAAGTAGCCAATGAACAAACCATCGCGACTGCCTTCCATGATCACTGTGCCACGTTTTCGTCGGCCATTGTCGTGGCTACCGCAATAAACAGAAGGAGCACGCTGCCACTGGCCACAGTTTCCTGTTCAAAACAAAACATCGACTTCACTCGCATGATATCATCTTCTCTACAGCATACATGCCATCACAATATCACCAGCTTTGTTGAAAGCACATCATTACGCGAGCATTTATCACTACTTTTGACACTACACTGCTGACATCGCCACCATGGACGCTGTTGACGACAATATCGACGAAATAACACTGGCCGCTGTCGACCCAGAGCCTAATGACGACACGCCGTCATGGACCGACAGCTCAGATGGTCTACCCACACTGACAGAGCCCGTCCCTGACACCACTCTGATAGGAGTGAAACCAGGCACTACGGACACTGCTGAAATGCCGCCACCACAGCCACCCCGGGAAGACCCCGCCCTGGACCACCCTGTTGACGGCGAGCCGACCCAGTCAGACGATGACGGGCTGCCCATCACAGAGCCCATTCCCGAGAATCCTGATGGCAGTGACAACACGATGGTGGCCACAGACACGGCCACGCCGACGACTGCCCTCGAAACTGCCGCGAGCACAATTATCAGCACGAGTACAAGCGCGGGCACGGCGCTGGCAACTGCCTCGCCTTCCATGACAGTCGATTCGCAGGCAGTGCCGACATCAACTGCAAGCGCCGGCGGCGATCTCAAGAGACTGGATGCAGTCGCCACTGCGCTGATAGTACTGGCTGGCTTACTGCTGGGCCTTATACTTGGCAGCATGTTCGCAAGTATGAGGAGAAAATGGATAAAAAAAGTTAAAAGAGATGTACGGATCAACCATCTATTCCCGCGGTACAAGCCCGACCGTCGAGATAATGACGGCAACGGGGGGCTCCACCCAACTGCCGAGTTATATTGCGCCACGGTCCTGCGCTCTGGAATCTTGCTTGTCGATTTTGTCTTCTGGGGCGACCTCTTCAAAAGCATCGTCTTCAATCGGCGTGGCCAGAATGGTGATGGACAAGGTGCTGCTGATGCCAGCTCTATCCGGACCGGCCATGATTCCGACGCCGGTATCCTGCCACCGGGAGTATACCCTCTTGAATATGTCCGTCAGCTAGCTCGACCACAGGGTAGCCCACTCCCTGCCCGTGTAGCCACCAACGGTCTCAGCGCTGATCAGGCCCAACAGGTGCCGGCTGACCCAGACGCGGCCAAGTCTGTCCAACAACAGGGTGATATTGGTTACCGCCAAGCCATGAGAAATATCCAGCGCATGCCCAGAGAGCTCACTGACGAGACCGAAAAGGCCATGGCCGACTGTGACTCCACGAATGGCTATGCCGATGGAGCGGCCCTTGATGGGCTCCATCAAGAGGATCTTCGGCAAGAAGGAGCCCTGTCTGCCCGTGAGAGAGCCTCCGCGTGTGCAGCGCTCCTCTCGCCAGCAACTTGATCAGAATACCAACGACGATGGCCGGTACAATGCCAGACCCAATGGTGAATACCGCAATGTCAGCTATGCCAACACCTCCCCTCAGAGACCGCCAGAGCGGCCACTCGGAAATCAAGCCATGGCTCAGCGCCAGCCAGGTCCTCGGCCTGATCCCCAGGCTACTCCCCTAGATGTTCTCCGGGTCGGCCCACGTTCTATGTCTCAGACAATTCCTCAGATCCAAGTTACTTCTCAGTCTGATCCCCACCCTGGTTCTCATCCCGGGCCTCGGCCCACCCAGTCTAGCCAGCCACCTCAGCGAAGCCCCCGGCGCGATCACCCGCAAAGCCCCCAAAGAAGGCCGGCAGCAGGACAAGATGGCCGATGTGCTTTACAGAGTCCCACCTCTACCCGGAGAATCTCAGGTGGCCAGGGCCAAGACCGCAGCCGTGACCAAATGGGAACACTTCCGATCCGAACATATCCCTTGACCAAGATCCAAAACCAGCACTGTAACGCCCCCATTCGCAGTTATATACATGATAGGCAAGATAAGGTTGTTTCTCGGCCTGTCATGATCGACTAGTCGGCTAGTTATCGGCAGTGTGAAGACATTAAGATATCGGGACGGAGAGCCAGCACCAAATTTGGGGGATGTGTGGGCATACGCCCGACTACAGCATGGGACTGTTGGATAATGTACGCTGGCAATCCGTGTATAATTATACTTTAATAGCGAATACAACAAGCAAGAGTTATATTACTTATCTATTGACTATCGTGAGATCTCACAATAGGTATGTCGTACTTTAAAGTAATATAGTGTATATAGTGATCTACCGCACGGAATGTAGCCGGAGAGCACTATATCTGCTAACTCCACAATTATTAATGTAATGCCTACAGGTCTCACGGCTTCGAATCTCATCTGCAACTCTGCAGATTACACCTTTTCTCTCTAGTTTTCCCTACTATTCTCTAGTAATGGAGCACGATACCTCAGACAGTCCGCCTCGGCGCCGGCCAGCACCCCGCCTGTACCACAAAAAGTCACGGCTCGGGTGTCTCCGCTGCAAGGGCCGCCGGGTCAAGTGCGACGAGGGGCGACCTGTGTGCTCCGGATGCGCCCGCCACGACGTCGAGTGTGTGTACCCTGGCGGTGGAAGTGGTCGTGTACAAGAAAGGGGAGACTCGGGAAGCGACGGGGCAGTCGAGGTAGCTCTCAGTGAACGGCCAAAACGGAAACGCAGCACAGCAGAGCCGAGGCCGAGCGGCTTCACCCTGGACGAGAGCAGAGACAGCACTGAAGATGCACAGGACAGCAGCGAGGCACTGCCCGAGTCGAGAGACCGCCGCATGACAGAGCTCCGCCTGCTCCACCACTACCTCCGCATACAGAGCCACACCTTTGGCCAGAAACTCGGCACCCCGTCGCCCGCCGGCTACGTCTGGTCGACCGACTTTGCCAGCAGAGCACTCGCCGGCGACAGCGGCGCGGACGGCGACGGCATTCTGTATGCCCTGCTCGCCCACTCCGCCCTCAGCATCTGGATGGGCACCAATCCTGCCGCGTCCGCCGCCGACACAAGGCAGCACCACCGCCACCTGCACCAGCAGTACCTGTCCATGGCCCTGCGCGCCCAGCGGCGGGCTGTCGACCGTCTGGTAGAGGCATCGCGGGCGGCTTCCCCGAGCTTGGCCAGTTCTACTCTGGCTGACAATGTCGGCTCGGCCGCGCTGCTGCTCGTCAACCACTCGTTTGCCCTCGTGCAGACGCTGCCGCTCGACCCGTGGCAGCCGCCGCGCGAGTGGCTGCACATGGGCCGCGGCGCCATGCAGGTCATGGAAGTCGCCAAGGAGTTTCTGGGTATCGGGCTTGCAGAGGAGGGTTCTGCAGAGACAACATCCAAAACATCTATCTCCAGGGCCCCGATTCGTTCCGAAAAGGCATCTACATCTAAACCGGACACAGCATCTACAAAATCTACAAAATCTACAAACTCCCTGGTCTTCCGCATCGTGCAGAGCCCGCCCCATTTCGACCCCGCCGACATGTTTGCCGCCGTCTGGGCCGCGCCCTACCTGCACCTCCTCGAGGAGCCCGAGCAGCCCATCGCCGACGCCGAGCCCGAAATCGACGAGCGCCACCACTACCCCATGCAGACCGTGCCCGGCCTCTACAGCCCCGACCACGCGGCCTCGGCGCAGTCAATGGCCATCTACTACGAGACGCTGGCCTACATTGGCTGGTGCGCAGCCGCCATCCAGCGCGCCGACGAGCCGCTCAACGGCATCTGCCGGCGCATGGCGGCGGCGGCCTACTGGTTCCCCGAGGAGCTGGAGGCGCGGCTGAACGAGCGCCGGCCGCGGGCGCTTGTGTGCCTGGCGCAGTTCTTCGCACTGTGGATTCCGTTTGAGTTTTCGCCAGAGGCCTCTCAAGTTCCTGACACCTCGCCAAAGCCAAACAACGCCTACCCCGTGTGGATGATGGGCACGGCCGGACGACGACAAGTGGCGGCGATACACGATGCCCTGCCGACGCGATGGAGGAGCAAAGTAGCACCTCTACTAGAGATCAAGTGAACGACATGGGTTTTCATTTATCAAAAGTAATGCAATCACCCAAAGGTCATGTGTAATAAAAAACATGAAAAAGTAGAAATCAATTTCTCCATATTTCCCCCAAAACGCCATCGCTGTGCAGTTGAAAAGGGGCATATGAGTGTAGGACTATGACGGTGATGGACAGCAGACGAATGAATATGGAAGATGTAAACGATGTAAACCGCCAAGTATATGAATACAGAGGTATATGCCATTCGAGAGGCAGCCAAACCACACAATAAGAAACAAGCAAAAAAGTAAGCAAGAAGCAGGCAAACGAGTGATCAAGCAAACAAGATAACATGGCAAGAAGAAAACAGGGAAATAAATGAAAATAAAGGCTCATAAACAATCATCAAAAAGACCTCTTAGGATCAAACAAGACCTCTACAGCAGCTGCACGAGACGCGGCGCGGCGCTTGTAAAGACATCCCGCTTCGACGACGAGTTGGTCAGCTGCAGATTGCCAATCTCGCACCAGTTGTTGATGGGCAGACAGCTCAGGTACTTGCACCAGCTGCACGTGTTGTGGTAGTAGTAAAAGTTGTTCAGCAGCAGGATAAACGCCACAATCACCAGCACAATTGCGCCGGCGCGCAGCAGCCACCAGCCCCACCACAGCGGCTTGCGGCCCTTGAAGAAGCCCATGGGGCTCCGGAAGAAGCTCGACGACTTGAGGCTCTCCAGCGAGTAGCCGCCGTTGTTCTCGGCCACCGACGCATACGCCGGGTCCTCGCCGATCCGCCGCCGCAGCGCATTGGGCGAGTGCAGCACCGAGATGCCGAGCCCCAGGCCCATGATGAAGCCGCCAATATGCGAGAAGTTGTCCAGGCCGGGCAGTAGGCCAAGCACAAAGGAAATGACAACGTCCAGCATGATGAAAAGCAGGTCCTTTTTAGGATGCCGGCGGTCGCGCCACGAGTACAGTAGGTCCAGTAGTGTCAGCGCGATGATGCCAAAAAGCGCACCGGAAGCGCCCGTCGACGAGATGCCCGTGGCCGCGTAGTTGCCGCCCATGACGAAACCGAAAATGCCCGACGATACATAGACAATGAAGAACCGGATGGGGCCGATAGACCGCTCCATGTCGCGGCCCAGCGTCATCTGCAGCAGCATATTGAAGCCGATATGAATCACACCGGCGTGCAAGAACATGGGCGTGATGAAGCGGAACCACTGGTTGGGCTCCGGGCTCTGGTCGCCATTGCCGTCGTACTCGGGGTTGGGCACGCCGTTGAAGCCGCAGAGCTCGGACAGCGTGCACATGTTGGAGGCGCTGTCTGCGTCGTTGGTCGTCGTGTTGGGGCATGGCCAGTTGATCGCCACGGTGGACGACTGGATGCCCTTGACATTGTGCATGCACGGCACAAACCGCGAGCCCATGTTGATCAGAACATAGGTCGAGGGGCCAATCATGACGTTGAAGCTGGGCTTGATCATGATGGGCGAGCCTGTCACCAGGCCGTTTTTGACAATCTCGCCAATAAAGACGGCCACCTGGACAATTGTAAACATGTACACCACCCACGGGATGCGCTTGCGGTTGTTGGCGCCCAGCATGCCCAGCTGGCCAAAGTGCACCTTGCCGTTTCCGCCGTTGGCAGCAGCAGCGCCTGCTACACCAGGGGCACCGGGTGCGCCCTGCGGCGCATCATAGACGTGGTCGGGCATGTTTTGTATGTGATCGGGCGAGTCGGAGCCGTGCAGCTTGTTGCGGTTCTGCAAGGGGATGCCGTCGGACGCAAACACAGAGTCGCTGGAGGGCGAGGAGGTTCCGTGGCCGTGCGGGTGGCCACCAGCACCGTAGTATGACGTATCGGCCACAGCACCGGGTTTAGCGGTGGCAGGGTACATGTGGTCGTCAAAGACGGTATCAAAGGGCGAGGGGTTACCGGGGGCGTTGTGGGCACTGCTGCTGCTGCCGGCGCCGTACTGGCCTTGGCCGCTGCCATACTGGCCATAGCCGGTGCCGTACTGGCCCTGGGCCTGGTCCCGGCCGCGTTCTGGGTCGGAATGGAAAGTGTTTGACGCTGTTGTGATAGACGACGATGATGATGTGTAGGCCGGCGGCATGGAGCCAAGGTAGGTGGAAGAAGCAGCGTTGGAGGGAGGTGGGTGAGCTGGAGGTTCGTAGGCGTCATAGGGAGATCGTGAACGATCGTTGTAGGCCTGTGACGCGTAGCCGCCCGAAGCGTAGTCGTTTGAATATTGGTGAGCCATGGTGAATATGGCGATGGTAGAGGGTGGAGGAGCGTCTAGGAAGAGATGCGATGTCAGAGGCTCAAGAGCTTGAGTGACTATAAGAGCGGGCAGAGAGGTGGTTATCTATATCGCATGCCGAGGCTGGCAGGAGTATGGGTCGTTCCTGCCTCGCTGGGATCGCTGGAATGGATGTTGCGAGGAAAGAGCGATCGATGGGCGTGAGCTGTAGCTGAAAGTCACAGACAGATATGAGTTGCAAAGGTCAATTTGTACTCCGTAAGAAGGAAAGAACACCTGGAACCCCGTGTTGTGATGAAGGGAGGGCGCAATAAGATTGTTGACTGGATAAAGTGGCGAGACTGGAAGTTGCGACGGTATATATCTGTTGTCCCTTCGGTGCTGTTGCTTTGGTCCCCCGTTTCCGTTCAGGGGTTAGACTGATTTATGCAGACCGAAGAGGAAGGCGCGAGAGACGAGCGTGCGAACGGTCGTTGGGAAAACCGAACTACGGAGTAGCAGAAAGAGAGGAAAGAACGAGGATATGAGAATAGAAAGAGGAGAGAGCGACGGATGAGAAAATGGTCATAAAAGGCAAGAGAAGAAGAGAAAAGGAAAGAGGGAAAATAGAAAGAAGAGTAACTCCTTGGAGAGCCCGCAGAAACTGGAGAAGAGTAAAGGGCTGAGATGCGGACAGACTGGAACACTAGACTACTGCAACGGGGCACAAAAACTGGAGAACCCCCAACACGAGACAGGGAAGACCAGAGTAATTGCAGGAAATTTACAATGTACCAAATTCAGTATTTACAGAACACAGGACACAGGTATAGGAGCAGCTTGGCTATGAGGGATTGGCTGGCATCGGCCTGGAACAACCACTCTGTTACGCAGTCTCCACTTGATGCTGGCTGGGAAGGCGCGACTCTTGCATCTACTATCCTCCCTTCCTTCCTTTCTACTCCGTAGAGTACGGGCTGTGCAATGGTCCCTAGGGTCGCAGTCTATTTTCCTTAGTCAGGCACGAATGTCACGAATGTCACCAGCGGCCGTCAGTGGCCCCCGACGTCGGGCTGTCCAATCTCATGCCCTGAAAGTGAGAGAATTGAGCGCTAGCCTGGCGTCACTAGTAGTCACTAGGCACACTAGCACGCTGGACACCGCTGTAGAGTTTACTAGAGAGTATGATTCTGTTTTTAGAATCTGAGAGCGCCACAGCCACAGTGAATGTGCATGTGCGAGCGTCGTAACACGTTCTAATTGTACCTGTAGGGGGGCAGATAAAGTACCAATGTACCCTATAGCAGGCCTACTACTGATCCACGGTTTGGCAGGCACTTTCTCGCTGGAATGTTGGCGGTGTCGTTTCAGATTCAACCACCTTTCATTGTTCTACACGTAGAGGCTGTAATTACTCCGTACATAGTAATATTTTCGACTCATATAGGATCCCCTTATCGATACCCAATACCTTCGTGCCTGGACTGAGGACTGATGACAGCGATGGAAACGATACGTGGTGGATGGCATCAAGCTGGCAGACGTGCAGTTTCAGTCGTCTTGGCGGCAGATTTATGACAGTGTACGACATCCTCTGTAGAGCGGTTGTGGGCATCCAGTGAGTATAGATACATAGTACTGAGTACGGCTGAGAGACAGACACAACTTGACAATCGTGGCCATGGATAGCCGAGAGCTGGGCACTAAAACCTGTCTACAAGCCTCACATCCTGGCTGGCCTGCATCATCAGGCTGACGATCATCCTCTGGCAGGGCTGTTTTTGAGATGCGCGCAGAAGAGAAGGCTGGGCACGAGTCAAGAAGTAGAGTAAAACGAAGAGTAAAAACGCCTTTCGCCTATTGCCCTTTGCCTTTGCCTCTCTTGCTTTGCCCTGCACCGCTGCCACATGTGCCGCTCCACTGCGGCGCAACAGATGACGCGTATCGCTGCAAGTATCTTAGCACCACCACACCACGCCCGTCTTGGCTCGAGTCTGTTGCTTTTATTGATCTGATTACGTGGTCGTCGGATTTGATGCTATTTGGAGGATCATTGATAGTTGTTCTGTGCTGCTTGCTGCTGTGCTGCTGTACTGCTGTGTCTCACGTCTTGCGTCTCGACTGCATGGACGGCTCCCTCCCAGTCGCATCATCACTGCTGTGTCAATCCACACATTTGCATGTGGTTGCATTAACGATCTCATGCCCAGTGATTAGACAATATCCAAAGACGGCTTGTTTCAGAGTTCAGATGTTGTAAAATACAGCCCGGCGGTCTAGAACAGCGGCATATTTCGGTCGGCAGCTAGAAAGATTAGTCATCTGATCACCACAACCCCTACATACTTGGTAGACTATCACAGCCTTGCCGACAGTCATCTCCATGATGCATGCCGTTTTGTTCATTCTTCATATAAAACATGGTAAACATATACAAAAATGTGGTGATTATATACAGTCCCAAACGCCGTCATTTGTGTTGATGCCCCGTTCCTTTTTCTTCTTCCTTTTTCGTTGAAATCACTTCTTCTTCTCATCCTCCTTGCCCTGCGTCTTGTCCTCTTTGGACTTGGGCAGCAGCTCTTCCGCAGCCTCGCCGATCTGCGTCATGATCAGGTCCCAGTAGCTGCCGCCCGACTCCAGCGTCTCGCGCTCGCGCCGTGCACGCTCCTCCACCCAGTTCTCGCCCTCCTTGCCCATCCACAGCTTCTGCAGCCGGCTCTTTTCCTTCTCTTCGTCCGAGGAAGAGGTGGTCGGGCCCTGGACATGCACGGCTTCCGGGGCCTTGGCGGCTAGTGCGCGCCGCTCCTTCTCGGCGCGCATGGCAGCCTGTCTCCTGAGCGCGGCCGGCGGCAGGTCGGCATTGGACTCGTCCAGCACGCCCTGGGCGCGGCTGCCGAACCGCGCAAACAGCGAGGTGCCCGTATAGTCGTAGGCCAGCTGGGATGTACCAATACACGTGCCAGCCACAAGCACCACGCTGCGCACGCTCATGCGCCGCGGCGGCAGCATTAGGCCAATGGGGCCGAGCACGGATGCGGCGATGCTGGCGGCGTGCACCCACGTGGGCGTGCCATAGTATTCCGTCGCGTTGGCAGAGTTTGTGGCTGTAGATGTGGCTGCAGCAGCCGGATCGCCGGTCGGTGGTATTGAGCTGGACATTGTGTGTGTGTGCGAGGTTGTCGTGGTTCGAGCACTGAAGGACGCTGTACGTTCGTGATCGGATGCGGGCGCAGAAAAAGTGTACATGTGGGTCCCAATTCAGATGACTAAGCATGCATTATGGCATCTCCAACTCAGCCTTGCAAGCCATCGAGAGCTATGCGTCCCGTTACTGGTAAAGAAAACAAAAAGAAACAAAAGATATGCAAAAAGCAAGTTGATGATAGACACACAATCCTTCATCATGCACTATACCATGCCTTTTCTGATGCTTGATCTGAAGCCCCAAGCCCCAAGCCCCAAGTCCCGTCCGCTTGCTACGTAGTGCTGTCAGCAGCTTCATTACAGGTGCTGGATTTCAACAACGTCGCCACAGGCTACTTTAACTCGGCAAGCACCCAAATACTCTAAAGACCGCCTGATCAAGGACTTTACTGGCCTTGGATAACCGAGAGTTGTGCTTTGTGCTCGTCTAGACGCCCGCCATGGGAGAAACAACAGAGCACGAAGAACTCGCGGCATCTTGTGTTGCAAGAGGGAGAGCCCAACAAGTCTGCCGTCACATCATGTCTGCCATCACCTCGCGCTGCGAGTTGATATGGTACGATGTGGAACAGAACACCCAGGCGTATGTACCCAACAACGTCGTCCTCAACAAGATGCTGTGGTTACTGTGATGCCTACGTGAACACAAATCACGACAAACATTGGCGACGGCAGCATGTGTAGATAAGAAGTAAATAAATAGGGAGTTATATAACATTCATAAGAAAAGCCGCGATGCACTATCAACGGTTGCTCACCCAGAGTGAGGTGTGTGGTATCCAAGAGACAAAAAGATAATGAAAAAAAGAGACGAGCAAGGCCAAAAGCAAAGCAGAAGAAACAGTACAGGAGCAAGAACAAACAGGAAAAATGACAAGACATCCTCAAAACTAAGCACAAACACTGCCAACATCAAATACACTGGATTACATGCCTTCGCTCCGCTTGGCCTCTCCCCTTGCAGGCTGGCGCAGTGGCGACTGCGGCACCTATCTATGGCTACTGCTGCTGCGCACCGTGGTATGTGTACGAGCCGGTCACGTTCTCGTACGGGTCGCTCATCTGCGGCGGCGGCGGCGGCGGGTAGTACTGCATGCTGCCGCGGCCGTAGCCTGGGTGCTGCAGGACGGGTGCTTTGGAAGCTGCAGCCGCAGCACTTACAGGAGCTGCACTGGTGCCGACCTCGCGCAGCTCGTACGACTCGCTCGAAGAGCCGCCCGGCGACGACTCGTCGGCCTGGGCCGAGGTGGTGTAGATCGTCGGCGACGCAATGTTGATCAGCTTGGCCTTGCCGGGCCGCTCCCACAGCACGCCGGCCGAGACGGAGAGCGACGACAGCGAGGACGCGGCCGACAAGCCGTGGACCGGTGTGGGCTGAAATGTGTTCTGCGGCGGTGTCAGCGTCACGAGCTGTCTCGCTCCCGCTCCCGTCCCCGATCCTGACGCAAAAGCACCGGCAGCCTCGGCAGCAGCTTCAGCTGCCTTGTCGGCGGCGGCAATGCTCATGTTGGAGTGCTTGCTGCGCAGGCTGGGATCGGAGCCGCCCATAGCAATTCCGATGTGGGCCAGCTGGCGCTCGTGCGCGGCGCGCTCAATCTCTTCCTGGGTATAGGCATTGCCGACGGTTTTTTGTTTCTGATTCTGAGTCTGATTATCCAGAGTATACTGAAACATGCTCGGGCCCGGCTGGCCGTCGACGGGGCTGCCGGCCGAGTGCATCCGGGCCATGGCCTCCATGGTCGGCCAAGACACAGAAGGCGGGCTGCCGGCAGCACTGATGGGGCTGTTGTACTGCGAGCTGTAGGGGGAGAAGTAGCGGGGGAAGAGGCCGTTCTCGTTTTGCTCGTTCTGCCCGCCGTCGGTCATGGCAGACACGGGCGACTGGTCGTCCCAGCCGCGCAGGGGCCGCTGGCTCATGGGCGTGTCTGTGTGCGGGCCGCCCATCAGGGGCGACGGCCACATACCGTTGCCGCCGCTACTGCTGCCACTGCCGCTGGGACTGCCATTGTGAGCACCAAACATGCCGCCGGCGCCGCTCTTGCCGTGGCGCGTCTCGATGCTCTTCAAAAAGGCACGGCGCCGGCGCCGGCCAAAAAAGACAATCAAGAAGCCGGCGAGAGACAGCAGGACGACGAGGCCACCAATGACGATGCCGACTTTGCCGCCGAGGGAGATGGCCTCGTTGGGCGGCGTGTATGTATAGAGGGGCGTCTCCGAGGGCGAGGTGATGTTCATGGGCGTTGTGGAAAAGGGCGTGCCGGTGATGCTGAGGGTGCTGCCTTCGTTGGGCATCTGGGCACAGGCGGCATCGAGGATGGTGACGTAGTTGCGGGTGTAGTAGTCATCGCCGGCGACGAGGCAGGCCTCGCACTTGGGCACCTGGGCCTCGATCCAGCTCTGGCAAAAGTCATAGGCGCCGACGGAGGTGGACATATTCTTCCAGTCAAAGGCATCCTCGAGCGGACCGCATGCCGGGGTGGTGAGGCACGGCGAGTCCTCAAAGTTTGTGTTGTTTTGCTGGCCAAAGAGGCAGTAGGAGATTTGGTACCGCAGGTTGTCTATGCAGTTAGTATATCGACATGGCTGTATAATAGAATAGCAGATACGTACACAGGAGATAATCCAGATCGCTGGTGTTGCCGGATGTGTAGGCACTGGTGAGCTCGCACTTGATGCAGGTCTCAAAGACGGTGCCGGCGAGGGTGCCGGCGTATCCGTCGTCGTTGCAGACCATGTCGCTGCTGGTAGTGGACGACAGGGTGTTGCCGCAATACTGTTCGCATGGCGAGCTTGGTGCGACCAGGAGGGCCGATGCCGTGCCGGCAAGGGCCGTGACAAGGGCGAGCTTTGGCAGCATTTTTTTTTTTATCTTGTATATGTGTATAGTCAAGACGGGAGATGAGGAGAGGAGAGATGGGCGACCTGCTTAGTTGTTGATCCAAGAGAGGACAAAAGATATTATAGCATGCTGGTCGATAGCATGCCTTCAAATGATGACCAGGAATCAAACGAGGGAATGAAGGCCGGCTTCCAGGTTCTGTTGCACGACAGATCTGGTGGTGGAACGGAAACCGGGGGAGTGAAAGGCCTTTATGCCGTTGTGTAGGGGAGAGAGAGAAAGCGATATCAGGAAGATGTTGGATGTGATGTGGATGTATGTGATGGGAGGCAAAGGGATAAATGTTAAAACAAAACAACAGGTGATATGGCAAGATGTTGTCACAGAATGGTGCCGTCACGGCGGTAGCAGACGGAGGGGGTATGGTCAGGGAGTAGGCGCGAGGCGAGCAGGAAATAAAAGAGAGGTATGGAAGGTATACAAGATGTACAGATATGTACGGATCGGATGAGATAGATGGAGCCTCAGGGGGAGAGAATGCAAACGGATGAGAATGCCGATGCGAGGGAAGAGAAGCTGTTGCAGTGGCCGATCACAGAGCTAGACAGTTTTTCTTCTTAGTCGAGAAAAGCCGCGTGCTCCAAGTAAGCGCCCGGGACAATTGTCTGTGATGGCGAAATGGGATGGCAGATGGATGTCGTGGAGATGAGAAATATCGATATTTCTTGGACAGGCTGGGATTGGACAAGAAATGGATGTGGACGATATGGGGTAGTGTCTCAAGCAGGCGCGTCTTGAATCAGAGACGATTCTGATGCCGTTGATATCGAAGATGTTGATACCGACGACGCTGTGGGACGAGGCAGTCTTGTCTTTGTTTGAGAAAGGCAGAGATGTGATATGGGTAGAAGTGACGACGAGTGGCCAGTACAAAAATGTGCTGTGAAACGGGATAGTAGTAATGCAGAAAGATGACTGGAAGATATCAGAGTGAATATCAAGAGTATCGAGAATCAGACCCGTCATATGAAGTGCACAGATTCAAAGCTTGAGTGGGGGAAGCTGCACAAACGAGAGGACAATACAGAGGCAGAGGTAGAGCAGGACGAGATCAAGACGGGGGCCAGTACTATGTATTACTATGTATGTAGGATAAAGTGCAAGCAGGGTGGACCAAGAGGTGTGACGAGATGCAGGAGGGGCCGGTAGAGCCAGAAGAGCCAGTAGAGGGCTGGAATCGGACCTGCCAATTCACACACACTTGTGGCTTGAGTAGGAGGAAGACAGGAGGAAGAAGAAAACTGCAGCGAATGTGTGATAGTGACAGTGCCGGTCACAGCCTAAAGCGGACAAGTGCAACGCCTCCTTCCTGATCGAAAGGTCTCTCAGCAGGTAATACGGATGTACTGCACACGGAAGAGGGCAGCTGTGTATGTACAGTAGTATGCATCGAAGTGTGATTGGGGTCTAGAAAGGAACAGCCGCTTAATGCAGCGGAGGTACAGCAATACATGAGAAATACGAAAAGAGAGGACATAGTATGTACGAAACCAGTGAGAGATCAGCGTCAGCTGTTGGATGTTTGGGGGCTGGCAGGATGTAGTGAGCGTGTAGAAGCGAAGCGAAGGGGCCGTGGAGAGAGGATTGCCCATTGCTGAGAGTTAGTATGAATAATAAGCGGAAAGTGAACGAGAGAGATGACTTCAGCTTATGGCAGTGCACATCCACCAACAGACACCTGCAGTAAATATGCTAATTGTGGAAGAAAACATGCGGTGAGCATGCACTGGGAGACAGAAAATAGACACAGAACACAGAGAATGCGCTGGCAATGACCTCCAAAAGACAAGAATACAGGGATTAAGAAAAGAGAGAACAGACAAAAGAAAAGAGTACCGATACGGAGTGCACGATCTGGAGAATACGACATGGCTGGTCTCCCGTCTGGTCACGCAACCACTGATCGTATTTGATTTTGAATAATGGAAAAGGCTCGCAATAACAATCGACACAAAACTGATATCACTGTCAATGTCAAAAAAGCTTGAACGATGGCGGCCCGGTCAGGCCAGACGAGGGCCAGATACGACATCAGATGTCAAGTATTCTAATATACATCCAGAGGGAAGGTCTGTGGTATCGACATGTCCTCTCTGTCTCTCTCTCTCTCTCTCATCCCGTCATTCTACATAGTACATAGTACTTCCCTCTCTGGTTGGCCGTCTGTGCAGGGGATCGAGGAGGTGATGGAGGGTGGCCGCTCGGCGGCTACAGACAGGTGAACAAGGGGTGCTGGTGCGTGTGATTGGCCGTGCGTGGTGATCTTCTCCACGCTAGCATGCACCTAGACTGCAACGCTCGCTGTGTGATGCATAATATATGGAGTCATGGAGTATTCGTTTCTCAAAGAGGCAGGGCTAGTCCTTTGTACCAGAACCTGGCTTGTATTAGAGAAGGGTCAACAGCTGGTGCTCGTTTTAGGTACAGGTACTCAATATTACATTCCGTCGTCGTTCTGATTTTTCTGCATTTCCCGGTTGGTGAAAATCAAAGGCGTCGAGAGGTCAAGAAGTCAGGAAGGGGGCGGAGAGCACCTCGAAGGAACGACTAATTCCACTTCCACCAAGACCGCTCGGCGGCCCGCAAAGACCCTGTGGATATGCCACATCCCTGCCGATGCGCAAGCAACTGTTGGTCCAACATCTTCACAAGTCTTTCTACTTCGTGTTTTTGTTTTCTTCTTTTTCGTTCTGGCCAGTCCGTTGTGCATTATCGATTATTTGACTCCGTAATTACCGTTATTGATGCAGTCTTTGGCGATTCTGCTCCGCGTATTCATGTCCAAGAGGAACATTTCGATCGGTGGCAATCTCATGCGGCCTCGTCGACGGCCATCTGAATAATGATCAACATCTTGACAGTACTCTGTAGAACAAAGATAAACAAGACAGCCTTGTCTTGATATTATTAATGAGCTGAGAGGCGAATAATGATTTCAAGAAAATCGAGGCCCTCAGCTGTGGCCTAGCAGGGCCGGTCAAGAGGCCTGGTAGAGGCCAGTTAAAGGCCAGGTAGAGGCCAGGTAGAGGCCAGGTAGAGGCCAGGTAGAGGCCAGGTAGAGGCCAGGTAGAGGCCACAGGCCAAATGTCCCGGCCTTATCTGACGACTTTGGTCACTGGACACGTCTGGTAACTTTTAAGATCAACTTCCCCATCAAACTACCAACCACGTATCGGACGCGGCCATTGGCTTTTGCCCGTCTCTATATTATTGCGCGCATTTGATATTCTCACTTAATGGAATCTCATTTCCCGGTTCGTCTTCATGGCCAAGCCCGGCCGTGTGCAAGATCTAGCCCTTCCTTTACTATCTTCTCAGCATGCTTCGAGGCCGAGCTCCCGCATATGTTTTGCAAAAGGGCAGTGGCACACAGTATGAATGGACTGTCTTTGATATCACAACGACTCGAAACTGTCCGAGCGTGCACGAGCCAAAAGTGAGATATTACCCGGTATACCATACAAGCTGTGTCTGTCCAATGTTGACGCAAGGATATATGGTCACAATTACGGGAAAGAGTATCGTCTGCTTCAACACACTTAACAATAATGACAACTGATGCCAATGAGCACAATATATGCGGCTATCGTTGCAATGTGAACAGGTCATTACGTGGTGGTATGCGCGGTATTAAGCGCCCGGGGATCAAAATCGCATGTTGGGATTGAAAATGGTACGGGGAGCTTGGAATTTGGCATAACAACATTGATATGTGGTTGAAATTTAGTATTGACTTAGATTGGCGTTTGCCAAGTGCTAGGCTTTCAACTGCAGACTACTAGAGGAAATATGTCGAATAAGATGCAATAAAAGGGAATTAGATGATAAAAATAAAATAAAAAGGCTAGCATTAGAGAGAGTGAACATTAAAATGAATGTGGTATGCAGTACATGCGGATTATGAGACGCTGGCGTAAACGAAAGACAAAGTAAATCCGACAACATTGTAAGTAAAAACCCCATAGATGGCAAGAAGAATAGAAACCTAGGCAACCTAGTCGTGCAACAGATAAAACCCAGAGATGAGAGAAAAGTAAGATCAAAACAAAGGGAATAAAACGAACGCCTAGTCAAGGTGTGGTAGTAAAAGGAAATCCAGCTCGTGAAAGAATGAAGCAAAGACGGCCAAGCCCGAGAGATACAGAAAAGTAAACGGCAAAGGAAAAGGAAAACAACTGGTAAATGCAAATAAGAAAAAGTAAGATACCCTCGATAAAATTAGATTATATACGCTCCCAAAACACCTCGCTTCGGTTTCAATGGTTTACTAAAATCAATGACAGTGCCGACTCAACTTTCAAGAATGAATACGACCACCCCATCACGATCTGACATAATTTTCGTCTGGCTTCTTAAACTCCATCGCTGTCGGCGTTGGCGGGTCAAACTTTGGTGTTGCGCGATTCCGCTCAAGATCAAGTCCTCTGGGAGGTGTTCGGCGCTCATTGTTAGAAAAGGACTCGACGAGGTCGCGAATATGCGGCGGCAGGATGACCTCATATATACTATCTTCGGGCAGTGTTTGTACTTGAGTTTGACCTTGGCCGGCGCTGGCCTGACGGGCGTGGTTGGATTGTGCAGTTCCGGTGCGCTGGGTTTGGGATTGGCCTGGAAGGCGGCCTCGAGCAGGAGGCGAATTCTGCGGGATTGGCTGTGCCTCTCTGCTGGTAACTTGCTGCTGCTGCTGCTGCTGCTGTTGTTGACGATTTGCCGCTGGGAGAGGTGTTGTCCCGGAACTGTTGTGCATTGGACAGGAGGTGTTGATTAGATTAATCATGGCGATAATCTCATCGTCAGGGTCGATTGGGGGGCGGGTCACACCGTTGGGCGGGGGGGTACCAAAGAGCCACGGGGCAGAGGATGCAGATGACTGGTTACGAACACGGCCGGCCGATACTGTTCTCGAAGCCGATGCCTGAGGTCTTTCGTTAGACGGCGCCGGCTGTCGTTTGCCAGAAGGTTCGCCCATCGGTCCTGTGGCGGTGCCAGCTACCCGAGAAATGATTTCGGGTTGCAGATGCTCACCAGGGGCAGCATTGGTCGGGTTCGTCTTGGTGTATGGACGCCGTCCGCGGCTCATAGGCCGACCAATATTCGCATCAGGCACGCTGGGCTTGGGAGCAGCAGTCGTATTGCTCAAGGTAGGCTGAGCAAACTGCTTATAGTTTGAAGGCTCGCTGCTCTGCATTCCGTCGATTCTTGTCAGACTGTGACTCTTGCGAGTGTTGGCTGGCGCTCGCGCCCCTGGCGTGCCCGACATTGCGGCACTGTCTGCCCGAAAGTAAATAACAGACGGCTCTATCTTCTTGGCAGCGTTGGCAGCGTCGGCAGCAGTGGTGGCGTCATTGTCACTCTGGAACAGACTTGGGCTGGCAAAGATCGGAATTGAGATTTGTGACTGGCTCATGCTTCGGCGCATACCATGTAGGCCAGCAGCACTGTGAGGCCGCGACAAGCTTGCATTCCGGGATTTGGTAGACGGGGGCCTGGGGAGAGCGTGGATCTCAGAGGGAGGCTTAAATGCCTCAAGCGCAAGATCTAGCTCTCTCATGGTTTCCAGATCAAGTGCCGACTCGCACCTGTGGTTATCAGTGTGCTGCGGAGCCGGCGTGGCAGCGACCTTGGATTCTCTCATCTCTTTGGTCCCTTGCTCTCGAGCAATCAGGGCATCTATAGAGCTGCTAGAGTCATTCTGCGCCGGCTCGGCTTGACGAGAGTGGGTATCAATCATCTGTAAAAGCTGCTTCTGCTGGGACAGTCTCTTAGTTTCTTCGTCCATGTTGGCCTCGCTCGCTTCTTTGGCGACGCGCACAACTTCGTCCTTGGCTGTCTGAAGTGCCCGATTCGCCTCGAGAAGCTTGCGCTGGTGCTCTTTTGTTTGTGCGTGCATTTTTGGTTGCGGCGTCAGCTTCCGCTTCGGCTTCTGTGCAGTGGCACGGTGGTACTCGTCCATGGGCGGCGATGGAGGGCCCTCAGAGATGGGGGTTTGGCGGCGAAGCTTTTCTTTTGCGTGTGCTCTAAATGGAGGGGTCACGGGAGAATCAGTTCTCTTGGCCTTGACAATACTGGCACCGCTTTTCAAGTTGACAGAAGGAGGAATGGTGTTTCCACTTGCTGTGATGGATGCAGATTTAGGCTTGTCTGTCGTCGCGACAGGGCTCCTGGACCAATCCGCAAACGAAATCTTGGGACGCAGGGTTGAAGGAGTTGGGCTGGGGGCAGTCGGCGTTGGAATTTCACTGCCCTGCGCTGTGTGTGGTTCCGTGGCACTCTTAGGCTTGAGCGAGTTTCTCGGTGCGTTCGGAAGATGTGCGTCGGCTGGAATCTGAAGACCAAGCTTTGGGATGGAGGTGCGCTGTCTGGAATCTTTGGAGGATATCGAAACCATGCTTGGCATCGGGGATGCAGGTTCGGGGCTGGACATGTAGTCCCATGCCTTGACCTTTTCGGGAGCAAGCGCTCTTGCTCTCTTCTCCTTCCCGTAACCTTCCTCTTCTGGCAAGAATAAGGATCTGACGGGCGGTGTGGGCGCTCTTTGGCGGCGGCTGGACGCGCGCGCTGATGCCTCTGATGCCACAGAGGCCGTTGCTGCCGTCGGTGCCTTTGGCGGACGTAAAGGGGTGTCCAAGGGCACTGATGGTTGCTTGTCTTGTATTGGGGTGGATTCCTTCAAGGCTTGCTCTCTGACGAGCTTGGCGACAGGCTCCCGGTCTGTGTCGACGACAAGGAGCTCCTTGACACCGCGGCCAACGATACCATAAAGATTGACCTCTCCATTCCTGATACCGATGACGCTGCTTGTGCCAGCATACACGGCTTCTCCTTCGGTTCCTGATCGGTTACAGAAAACAACAATGATCTCCTCGTCATTGTCGTTGCGGATGACAGGCTCGAGGCGCTGAATCCAGTATTCAAGAGTCTCCAGATCGGGCTCATGGGGATATTGGGAGAAGACACGCCCGTTCTCACGAGTGAGCCAGGCCATCGTGAGGATGACGAGGTTTGCCTCGACCTCCAACACATGGAATGCAAACTCAAAGGCGTGCCAGGGAGCCTCGAACTTGTAGGGGCTATTAGTAGTGTTAGTACATACAGTACATACTTTGCCGCACAAAATGTTGTCAACAAGGTTGAGACTTACTTGATGTCCATGCAGATGCCCATGGCAACATCGCCGAGTTCTGGAATGTGGCCCTCGAAGAAGCCATCCTGGCCTTCAAGAGCCCATGTTTCATCCACCGCGTACAGAAATGATTTTCTATAGTTGGCTATTGTGTCGCCGTCGGGGCTGATCATGATGGCCGAGTTGTAGTACTCGGGTGATGTTGGCCACTTTTGAGCGACGTCGACCTTTTCGGGGTAGCCGACAACGACATTACAGTTGTACTTGAGGGCGGTGGTTCTTCCCCAGAGGGCGCTGATTCCAGAACCTGACGGCTCGAGATGAGGCGCGATATCAGCCAGCGACTTGAAGTTGTAGCCTGGTTTTGTGAAGATTGTTTAGCAATGATTCACTGCCAAAAGGACGGGTGGAGTGAGAGATGCATCTAGAGATGTTGCTCTATAAGACATACCGCTAAAAGCGAGTTCAGGTAGTACAAGCAGATCCAAGTCCTCGGTATTTTGTGACTTGTTGAGGACGGCATCGGCACGGTTGAGGTTGTTGTCGACGTCTCCGACCTGCGGGGCGAACTGTAGACAGCCTATCCTCATGTTGCCGATATTGCGAGAGACTTTCGGGCGAGAAAAAGGCGGCGTGTGAGGTATAGAAGGGGGATAGGCGGGCGTTCGTTGAACGGGAAGCGTCGTTGATCAGCGATAGCTCGTTTCTCTTACAGATATTGGCGGATTTCGTGAATGGCTAGTTGGTCGTTCGCGTAAGAGAAGTGGTGACCCGAGATGCCGTTGTTTTTCCTCGCCCTGAGGTCCGACCTGAAAGCCGGAGCGGAATTATATCACCGCAACGTAGATATCAACTCACGGCGATGCATACACGCAGCCAAATGAGAAGAAAGTAATTATGAGTTGGTAGGGTTTCGGAGTGAATATTTAGATGAAGCGGAATTGATTCAAAACAGGGAGGATCGTGAGACGTGAAATGTGGGATGCGGACGAGAAGACGAGCGACCCAAGGAGGCTGGAGAGAGGATGTCGAGTGTGATGGCCAATATGCTGAAGACAAGTAAACAGGGAGAAGACAAAGGAAACCCGTTGGGCGTCGACAGGAGATGGGATATTGCCTTAAAAGACAATAGATGACAGAAAGAAGAAGAAAAGAGAGAGAAACAAAGAAGTCGAGTAGAAGGAGGAAGGGGAAAGGAGAAGGTTGAGAGAGGGAAGGGGCTAGGGAACAGAAACCACGATGTTGTGAGCGAGTGGGCAGGAGCGATGGGCGCGGGGGAGAGTTGGGTGAGTGCTATTAACGGAGGAGCAGATAGGGCAATTCCTGGGTATCAGCGCGTAAAGAGGACCACTTGGGCTGTGACGACAATGGACGGACTTGTATGGATAGAGTTGGACGACGGGAAGAGTTGGACGGGTAATAGAGTGATTATTGGAAGCAGCAGAGGGCAATGGACTGGACTGGGACCAGCTGGGACTGGGAGGGCAGGAGCCGTGAGAGTGTGTATAGTGCAAATAGCCATGTACACGAATAATGAGGCTGGTAGGCAGATTAATACAGTACATAGTCTAAGCGTACTTTTTGTGATCTGCGGGGATATTGGCAGGGGCCTATCACCAGCGACAGTGCTGCTCTCAAGCCAGCCAATAGTTGCAGTGGTTGAGGCGATGCCAAACTTGGACCATGGACACATGCTGCGATAGAGGGAAAAAATCCCAAGAAAAGGGGCGTGGACTGCGGCAGAGTAGAGAGTAGCAGGGGAGTGACCAAGGTTTGCCCGTATGCATGTTTGCCATTCGCGCAGTCGCCCGTAGCCAGTCTGTCACATTTTCGTATTTTAATAAATATTTTTATTTAATAGAACAAGATAACGAGTGATGAGTTTTGTGCCGCGCCTACAGAGTATACTCCTTACAGTCTCAGTCTCGGGTTGCAGACATAGGAGCAGATATGGGAGGACTGTACAGCAAGTATGATCAAGTATCAAGTATCTGTACCTGTATCCAAGTAGTCGCCCAGTATCTGCGTCCTACTCTACAGATCTCGCTTCTCATTCGTCATCCTGCTCGGGTCTAAACGCCGGTTGCATGCAGGCGTACTGTTGGGGGCTATTGCGGTGTAGCCTGCGACAGCTGACAGGCTGGTCGTGCTTGTATTCAGAGTGAAAAGAGTATTTCTACGTGGATCTAGTACCGTAGAGTTTTTTACTCTGTAAGAGCATATGGAATATATGTAGACCGTATGATCGGTTCCTGGAGTGTTTGGTTTTTCTACTCTGTACATCCAAGCCGGCGATAATGTACCCTGTACTCCGTAGAGGAACAACAGAAACCGGCGACAGACGACGGACAGCATGAAAAGGCAAACGACAGATGAAGAGGGGAGAATGGCGGGGAGCCTGCATGGCCGCCGTGCCCATCTGTTGGGCTGAACGTCGTCTGCGAATCACGACGCCGCACTACGCGCCGGCGCCTGGGATATGCAAATATATATTTAGAAAAGTACATTCATTCAGTGTGGTTTATAGGCTTAGAGCATGTACTCTGAGCTGCACCTGTCGACCCGAATCCACTTTGACCACTCCCTCGTTTTGTGTCTGTCGTTACTCGTTTGTCGTTTGTCGTCTGTCTACAGTCTACAGCCTCCCTACTGAAGAGTTGTGACCAAGAAAAGAGGAAATAATACTGCCCGTGCAGGCACGATGCTATTCGTTCACAGCGTATTTTGTGGGAACAAACGCAATGCTAGCCATGTTCTATTCCCAATACCAGTCAATCAAATAATATTTTGCAACGGCCGAGGACGTAAGATTCCTATACTTTCTGTGTGTCTAGATAATTAAGCATTTATTCTCTAGCTTTCGGCTGACGTCAAGGCCACACTCTATATGGTACTTTCTTTAGAAAATGTGCCCATGTGCAGACCCTGTCCGAATGTGATGAAGTATAATTACCCTTTTATTGCGTTTATGCGCCGTAAATCCATAAGCCAGCATCACGAGACCAAGGCTGACACCTGGAAATACTGAGTAGGCCATTGCCAAACTTAGATGCCAGAATTTGAACTTTGTATTTCGTTTAATCTCAGCTCGTTCTTTGAAATACGCTAACAATTAATCACAATTGAGTGAGTGATATCATATTCGTTTGTTCATACATTGGTATCTAGCATCATGGCACTCTAGTAGCATTGTATCACTCCCGCGTGTTCTTATCGGTCATAGCGAACAACGCATCTCATTTGCTTTAACGATATGAATCTCAACTGTTTTCTGCACGTTTGCACTAATAATATACTGACCCATCACACGTATCGTTAATACGAGATCTAGAGCTGTTTTTTCAGCTGTCTAGCTGCAGCTTGCCTCAAACATTAAGCTCAAACAATCTAACAGTCACAGGTCTGAACAATGCCCGGACCGGCACTGGCCAGGGTGGTGTCCGGGAGCTGCGAGTTGACAAAGTCCCAGCCGAACCATGCCTCCTCGCTCCGGTCGGGACTACAGTTTGTTAGCGATTACCTAGAATGCCTATTCCCAATACACGAATACTCACTTGATGAGGGTGGCGACGGCCGAGTCGGTCATCTGGTTGTAGCCCCAGGAGAGGTGCCAGTTGCTGTCCTCACAGCGCTGGACAAACCAGCTGGCAAACAGGGGATCAACCTTATCGTCAAGGTCGACGGTGAGGTGGCAAGGGATGGAGGCAGGGCCATCGGGATAGACGTCGATCATAAAGCTCATGAAGACAGAATTGGGCGAGTAAGAGATGTCTATATTGTTAGCACAAATCTTGATTCACACAAACAGCACTCTACACACCTCTGGTAATGTTTCGAACGCCCCAGGTGCTGGGGTAGGCCGGGACAGAAGGAGCGTGGATGTTGCTCGGTGCCGGGTAGCTGACGGGCAGGTCGTCGTCGTCCTGGTCATCATCGTTGTCCGCAGGGTAGCTGGCGAGCTGCTGGGAATCATCGTCTGTGGCAGTGGCACCCGGGATGACGGGAATGCCGTCGTCGGTTTCCTGAACAAAATTGCCCAAAACACCAAGCGGTGGCAGAGCATCGTTGTCGACAGCAGAAATTGCAACGCTGCTGACACTGTCGCCGCCATCAAGAGAGTCGACAGTGGAAGTGTTGTCGACATCGATAGCAAGGTCGGGAATGGTATCAAACTGGACAGCAGCGTCACCAGAAGCATCGCCAGAAGCATCAGTGTCCAGGTTGTCAGCGACGGTGGCAATGCTGTCTTCGCCAGGCTCCTCGCGAGGAATCACAATGGCAGATGGAGTGGCGACGATAGGTTCAGACTCGTCCTCGGAAATGAGAATTGGAAGCACGGTTTTGATCGTAATATTCTCGCTGCGGGCATCAAGGGTAGCATCTTCACCGCGAGGATGGATGTTGGGGGGCATGACAATGGCAGCATCAGAAGTAGGGATCACGACGTAGGAAGGCGAGCGATGGCTGGGAGAGAACTGGCCGTTGTCGAGCTCGTCATCCTTGAAGCCAAAGTAAGCACGACGTGAGCCATGGATGTTGTCGACAGTGAAGATCATGTAGCCAGTGTCCTCGCTCCAGCTGGCACTGCAGCGGTAGTTGTCAATCTCCTCGCAGGGCACGTCAACAAACGACGACTTGAGGGCAGACTTGTGGTCGCCCGACTGGATGAGGAAATGGCAAAAGTCAGGGTCCTCGGCTGGAGCACCCATCATCTCCTCGGAGATGCTGAAGCCATAGACACACATGGTACCGTCATCAGAGCAGTTCCAGTGAAAGTTGTGGATGGTCCAGTCGTCGCCGGCATTGTTTGCGGCCGTGGGAAGAGCCCGGGCGCCGGCCTAGATCTGCCCGAGCACAAGGCCCGTCGACACGATGCGGGAAATCATGACGTAGAGACTGTTGTAGTGGAAATAAAAGAAGAAAGTATGATAGCTAGTTGAGAATACCTGTCAGGTTAACACTGGATGGTGCTAGCCAATATGAATCAAATGGTTCAACAAATGTAATGCTGAAGGGGAGAAGTCGGGTGCCAGCGGTGAGATACTCAGTGCATATATTTGTTTATTTTGAAGAAGCAGTTCTTCGTCCTGGCAGGGGAACAGCCCGCGAAGGAGGAGCGTTGGACGTGTTCTTTACATGTTTGTTTTGTCTATTTATTGCGTATATATACAGTGGTGCCTTCCTCGTTCGAAATTAGTCTAGCCGAGGCTGGTGATTTCTCATGATGCCCTCAAGCTCAGGTTCAGGACACTATTCGAGCTGTTGCTTTGAAGTCTTGGATTTCGTATGAAAAATCTAGATAATTGTGTTTGTACTTAAAAATATATTAGAAAAATGTTTAATTAATAATAAAGTCTGGCATTGCGGTGGTGTTTATATTTGCTAGGTTTTTAAAAAGAAAATTGTTTCTATTTCACAAATTAAATTATTTCGTGGAGAGTATATTTAAATCCATCAAAATTAAAACCGTTAGTTAGTCTCAACATGCAACAAAATCCTTAGACAACAAAAGAGGCAGTGCTCGGCATTGTTCGTGCGATTAGGTTTCACAGACCCGCGGCACTTACGCGCGAGGTCTTTCTCTATTTCTATCTACAAAGCCGACGATCCTTGGATGTTTTTTTTATCAACACTAGAGATACACAGTTCTGCGCTTATGTTCTGGGTGGGTTACAGCCAGACGAGATCATCGTGTTTTGCCAGACGCGGTGGCTCGGTTTTGCTGCGTTGTCTGTCTTGACCACCGCCCAAATTATAGCCAGGCCAAGTAATTACATGGTCTTGCGCTGGCTATGCAGGGACTGCGGGATGCATCTTGAGTAGCCCACACCAGCTACTAGCAGAGTTGCATTGCCAGTCGGACTTTCTCTTTCAGTCAAGACTACATACACCGTACTTCTAACGAGCATTCGAGGGGTTGCAGCACCAGCACGAAAAGCAAAACTAGAAAAGAAGCTGAACTTGGAAGGTGTGGCGGAAGGCGAGAAAAATACACGGAAATCTCGTTCCGTCAAAGATGTAGCTACTAAATCAAGAAGGCGCACTCGTCACAAACGATATCACAGTCTTAGTCACAAGAACGCGGAGGGTGGAAGCAGGCCTTCTGAGCCGCACCACTGCCTTCCTAGAATGGATGTCACATTCATGCGATGATGTACATGATAGTCCCCCTCTTTCAGTCATTTAGTGGCTGCCGACTACGTATCTTACATAGGAAAGGCTGCTTTATATACTCTCGACAAAGGTGCATCTATGGTACTCTGCCGATGCGACGATGAACACTTTTCAATGAGACCATTTCCAAGTCTGCGTTGCAATGATCGCTGCGACGCATCTTCGACTAGTTTTTGTTGTTTCCTGCTGTCCTGCTGTTCCTGCTCTTTCCTGCTGTTTCTTGCTATTCTCCGGCGACTGGCTTCCTCCTGCTTCCGTCTCGAAGGCATCTTTTCATCTCTGTGCAGTCTACTAAATTTGTTTCTTAATTCCCTGCTCGTTCTCTTCCTCTGTTCCTGTCTTCCTCCGATCATCTCCATTTTTTGTTAAACCAACGTCCATGGCCGTCTATCCTTGCCAATAACGAGCTCCAACAGAGCAAGGATGCGAGCGGTAAGCACCCCTGCCAGTGAGACATGCCCCGACTTTATATATTAGTACTCGCATGTGATTGGCTGTCGGGATACCCACCCGGTCGCCATCAGTGGCCGGCGTCTAAGTTCGAAGGGAAGAGAGGAAGAGGGAAGCAAAGCTAGTAGGGAAGCAGGCTGGTAAGGCTATTCTCCTCATCATTCCAACATTTACTTCTCAAAGCTGTGAGATCAGAGCAGCCAATAGCGAGTCAACACTGTGTTCTCTGGTCCACCTGTTCTGGTACATCGTCCAATGGCAAGCAGCGGACGCAACTTGAGGCTTCACCAGGATGAGAAGCACACCCTCAGATGACAATGGGGTGTCTTGCAATAGAGCAATACACAGAGTGGTACAGAGTGATTGAGACTTGAAGACAGCAAACAACAGACGACAGGGATGCAGCATGCAGCAAACAAGGAAACATTTTGACCGCCCGGAGACCATGCTCTGTGATCAACCTTGGCTTGGACGTTGGGTCCGAGAATGTGGCCCTTGTCTTCCGCTGCGGGATATGTGTGAGCATACTCTGTAGATATCTATGTACGGAGTACTATTACTATGTAGGATAGAGATAGAAATTGTTATGAGAAACGACTAGTATTCTTAAGCGTAGCCGCCTGGATCGTTGGGGTGTGATTGACATGGGCCCCGAGTTTAACGAGCTGCAGATGGAATGGAACATGGCGAGCAAAGATCGACAAGCGTTGTGAGTTGTAGTCTAAATGTAGCGTGCAGCATTCTGGCGGCTGGGTCTGAGTGAGCGCATGCTGTTGTATCTTGTGCTCACATACGATGTAGCAATCGCAAGAAGGGTTCATTGCCTGATTACAGAAAAGGACCGTCTCCTGCATCTCGCCTTTTGATCCGGCTTTCTGTTTTTTTGTTTCCATCTTTTGTTCTCTGAAATCTGTTTCCTGTTTCGATTCTCTCTTTCTGGTTTCTAAATTTTGCTTCTGGCTCCTCTACCTCACCTCACTCACCTCCCCCTCCAACTACTATACAAACACTCGCCGCCATCTCCAGATTGTGTTTGTGGTGCTGGCCATTGCTTCTTCATCTCCATCCCTGGTTCATTTCCCTTTAGATTTTCTCCTTTGACTGTGGGCAAGAACTGGCTTCTGCCATGACATAACTGTACAGTTGATCTGGCATACCCCCCTCCTCTTCTTTCTTCCCATCGTCACCCTCCACTCTTCACCCCTCATCTCTGCATCTACCGTCACAATGACTTCTACTTCTCGACCGAGCCTCTACGCTCTTGCCCTCTGCCTTCTGCCATTCCTCAACCTCACCAGCGGCCTGCAAGTCACACCGGGCTCGGAGTGCGCTGCTTACTGCCTTGACGGCCCGAACGACGACCCCAAGAACCCGAGCTCCTCGTCTACAAACTCGACCGACATTGTCTGTCTCGACGAAGAGTACTGGTCTACCGCCAAGGGCACCAAGTACAGGACATGCATGGAATGCCTCCAGAACAGCACCTCTGTCAACGGCACCGAGAGTGATGTTTCTTGGTACATCTGTACGTTTTTCTTTCTTTTCAAGTCTACAATGTTTTGATGATAAGAAATGCTAATAGACAGACAACGTACGCTACGCTGTTGACGTGTGCCTTTTCTCCTATCCCCACGCGGACGCAGATAAGACGTCAACCTCGTCCCCGTGTGTCTTGAGTGAAAACTGCCTGCCACTGCGGACGGCCCTCGAGACTGGGCACCTTACTCCCGGCAACGGCTCCGACTACGACTACTGCTCCGCCGACAACAGCGCCTTTGGCGGCTCTGCTCTCGACAGCTGCATCCAGTGCTTCCGTACTGCATCCAACCAAACCTACATGTCCAACTGTAAGTGATCATCATGCCGCCCTCGCGCTCTTTTTCTTTCTTCTTCTTCTTTTGCTTTCAAAAACTAACAACATAGTCCTCACGGCTCTCTCGGCTGGGTGCGAGGAGAAGCCCCCTGCAGGCACCCTCATGTCGCTCAGCGGCACGCTGTTTAGCAGCACCGCCGTAAACTATACGGAGGCTTCGTCATCCACATCAGCAGGGACATCATCATCATCGTCGTCGTCGTCTGACTCGTCCCTGGCCACAGGCGCCATTGTCGGCATTGCCGTCGGCGCTGCCCTGCTTCTCGCCAGCGCTGTGCTGCTCTTTTACCTGTACTGGCGCCGCCAAAAGAGGCAGAGCCTCTACTACTTTCCCAAGAACGGCCCCGGCTCGCTGGGCCCGACGCGGCAGGCCAAGAGCATCTCGTCGTCCACCATCACCGGCAGCGGCGGCTACATCCCGCACTATACAGTGGACTACAAGAGACCGCCGGGCGCCGACCACCAGCGTCAGCAGTTTGAAATGTACGACCAGTACAGCCAATACAACCAGAGCAATCAGAACGACCAGAACCAGATCAGGACGCAGCATGTCGTCATCCCCCAACGCAACAAGGACTTCCCCGAGACGGCCACAGCCGGCTTGTGGGGCCGCGACACGCCGATGCAGAAGCAGCACTTCATCTCCAGCGCGCAGGCCAAGACACCGCTGGCCAACCAGGTGGCGTTTGACGACGCCGCCGCCGCTGCAGGCAACATGGGCCTCGACGAGATGCCGACGCACCCGGCGTTCATCCCGCGCGCCTTTACGCGCGGCAGCCGCAACCCGTCGGCGGCCGTCAGAGAGTGGCAGCACGCAAAGCAGCAGCAGCCGCCGCCGCCCAAGTCCTACAAGCCCGACGACTTTGTGGTGCAGCAGTACCTCGATACCATTGACGACACGTCCACGATCGATGTGCGCTCCCTGATCTCGCCGCCATTGCCGACGGCCAACACGGTCAACACGGTCAAGTCGACGACGTCGCTACTCAGCAACAACCCATATGCTGGTCTGCAGACTCAGACTCAGACTCAGACCCAGACTCAGACTGCCCAAAACACTCAAAGCACTCACGTGCCTCCTCCGAATTCAAAATCCCCCCCAGCGTATGGCGGCCCCGTCATTGCACCCAACCTGTCGCTGCCGTCCTTTTCGCGCGTGCGCAGTCCCAAGCGGTATGCGCCGCCGCCGATCAACATTGAGCTGGCCCGGCCCAAGGCCCAGCGGATGCCGGACGGGACAGCAGAGTCCGGGATGCCATGAGTTTGAGGGCTGTGTGCTAGTTGGAGTTTTTGTTTATTTGTATTAGGTTTCTGTTTTATAGTTCTATGATATCTCGCGGAGTTTAGGGTCCATTGGACATGGGCTAGGATTTATGATTTTGTTTTTAGTTGTCTTTGAATATACTTGCCTGAATCTCTAATAGTCACTCTTTTCTTTCTAATAGTCACTCTTTTTTTTCTAATAGTCACTCTTTTCTTTCATCGATAGTTTATTGTAAAAGTTCTTCTGTTGCTCGTGGTTTACTGATATGTACGTGGTGGTAGCTATCATCTTTCGGTGATGAGCCTGCATGTCATACTTTTATTGGCCCGACTAGCCAAGACGCTGGCCGCGGCCACGCGTCTGCCAGGCAGAGGGCAGCGGTCCGCCGCTACCAGAGCCTGGTGCACCGGCAGGCCGAGCAGCAAAGGCCTGGCCATAGCCACGGTCCTGCATAGCCCGGACCGGTGCGTCTACGAGACGCGACATGAATGCCGGCGTCTTGAGGGGGTTGAATCCGTTGCCAAACTCGGGCCACAGCCGCGACAAAAAGTCGTAGAGATGCGCCGACAGGATGCCGCAGAACATCATGGGGAGGGCGTAGGGCCCGATCATGATCAAGTCGGCAGCGATCATGGCGTATGGCACGAGCTGTGCGGGGATGGTGATGAAGAAGAATTTGGCCTTGACACCGCGCTGGTCCTGCGTGCAAGTGTATGCCAGTGCGATGAGGAGGGCGTGGAGCGAACCGTTCCAGACACCGACGATCAGTCTACAGAAGGTCTGGTCTGTTAGCTGGGCTCAGACTATGCATGACGCATTTGTGGAAACAAGACGCAAACGCAAAAGACAAAAACAAAAAAGGTGAATAAATGTAGGGTGCTAAAAACCGCCCGGCAACATCAACCGCTGCGCGAGTCATCCATAAGCAATCCCATCCGTATCCAGGACCCCGGACCAACCCTATATAAATATGCGAATGACGGGTTGGCCAGAGGCCCTGGGGATAATCTCCCTCATTTCCAGGAACCGTGATAGTAGAAGGGTCAAATTTTGCACTATCCGGGCAGATATTATGAGGTGCCGAAGCAGAAGAGTGAAGCAAAGAAAGAAACAGACAAGAGGATAAAGCAAAAGAAGAATACAACTGCTGCGACTTACCATAATGAAAGCTCCGACGCAGACGAGGTACCACAGCATATCCTCACGACGAGGAAACCGAGGGTTGCCCACCTCGATCTGCTTCATGTACGAAAACAAAAAGTAGGGATCCATGATGATCGACAGCTTTGGGTGCGTGATCATGAAACAGGTAACGAGGCGCCAGATCTGCGGCGGCAAACGGAGGAGATGGGACTCCGGCTCGAAATGGAACCAGCCAAAAGACACGATGCCTGCATAGCAGAGAGCCGACACGCCAAACACTGCACCAGCAAATGTTCTAGCCTGTTAGTGACTGGTTGAGGTGGTGTAGGTGTCCGCGATGGTGTTGCGGTCCGTCGACGTGATAATGGGAAAAGGTAGGTTGCTTACCGAGCGATGGGCGGCTGGGCCCAGAACGCGTCCATGATTTCCGCCATTGTCCCGACTTTCGACACAGACAATGATGAGATGGATTAACGACGAGAGACAGTCAATGGGATAGTGCAAGCACAGAGGGGGTGTCAATGTCCGGGGTGCTGGTGGTGTGGTGTAGGATGGAAGTGGACAGATGTAGGTTGAAAAAGTTCGCTTGAGCTTTTTGGGGCTTTGGGGCGGAAGGGAAGGTGCGACGGAGGGACAGCAAGGGGGGGCGCAGTGAGATCCGTTCAGCGTTCTTCAGCGAGGGCAGAAGCTACCCAGGCCAGCAGGCTGCCGCGATGACAATTCCGTCATTTCTGGGATTGCCCGGGAATGATCTGTCAAGACGCTTGTGCGTGCTGAATCTGACGGATGGATTGATTCGAGAGAATGCTGAGAAGGAAGAGAGGGAGAGAAAGAAAGAGAGCAATCTGTTCTTTCCGCAATTTATAATAAAAATTTTGGCCCGGATTATTTAGCATGCCTACCCCACTTTTGAGCCTTGGAGCGCGTCTGAGTTTGCATTTGCATAAAAAGAGCGGAATGCACCGCCACACCACAGCTCACACATGTGGCTGACATTTTGGCTTGCGCCTGATTGGTTCAATTGACGACCGCCAAAAAACTGGAGAGCTTTAGGAAAAATTGCACGACGAGCTGCCGGCCGAAATTGCAAAGAGAATTGCGAGAGCGTCTGTGATCCCGGCGCGCAACACGGAGCTCTTCCCGGACGACTAGATACTGACGACATATACCATACGCGGCCCGCGGCTTTTAATTTAGAAAAAATTATATACCAATCCCAACCACAACCTCACACATGACCGCCGTCGCCAACTGCTCGAGGCGGCTGCTCACGCGGTCGCCCTCGGCGGCATCCCTCGTGCTTCTGCCGGCCCGGCCACAGTCCAGACGCCCAACATTAGCTGCTGCCTCAGCTGCCTCAATACCTCTCTTCAACACATCGTCCTCTTCCTTCTCTACTACCTCCTCGGCCCTCGCAAAATCTACATCCCACTACCGCCCCGGCCGCAATGCACAGGCCATGAAGGGCAAGAAGAAGCAGATCAACCATGGCAAGGCCGTTGCCCCCGGCGAGCGCAAAGCCTACCGCAAGCGCATTATCCTGAGCAACAACAATGCTCTCGAGGTCGCCGGCCTGCAGCAGCTCACCTCCGCCCACCTGCTCGGCAACCTTTCCTCTTCTAGCACCACTACCCCCTCCACATCACAACCACCAGCAAACGCAGACCTAGCACAGTACTCGCAAGCGATACCACCACCCTGTGGTGGCCGCATCGTGACCCTGCCCGACGCTCTGATCGACCAGCTGCGCGCCGCCCAGGCCTTCAAGGCCACCCAGAACTTTGCCCTCTTCCGCCACCCCAGCCTGCTCGTGCGCGCCGAGACTACCGAGCTTGTCAGCAAGATTGCCGGCACCGTCACCGACAAGAAGGGCACCGTGCGTGTCGTCGTCGACGGCAAGCGCATCGCCGGCAAGTCCACTATGCTGCTGCAGGCCATGTCCTACGCCTTCCTCAACAACTACCTCGTCTTCAACGCCCCCGAGGCCCAGGAGTTGACAGACGGCAGCACGGACTACGTCCCCGCGCCCAAGACCGACCCCGCCCAGCCTGCCCTGTTTATCCAGCCTACGGCCACCCTGCGCTTCCTGCACCTCTTCATCGAGGCCAACGCTGCTCTGCTCGACCGCCTCAGGACCGCCCACTCGCACGACCGCCTCAACAACCCCGTCGAGGCCGGCAGCACCCTGCTTGAGCTGTGCCAGGCCGCCAAGGAAGCCGACGGTGCCTGGCCCGTCATGCAGGCCCTGCTGACCGAGCTCACCGACCCCAAGCCCGTCGGCGAGGACGGCAAGCCGCTCGAGCGCGTGCCCATCCTGTTCACCCTCGACGGCCTCGGCCACGTCATGGGCCCGTCCGCCTTCCGCACGCCTGCGTTTGCGCGCGTGCACGCCCACGACCTGTCGCTGGTGCGCCTCTTTGTCAATGCCCTGGACGGCACCACCAAGTTCCCGCACGGCGCGGCCGTCGTTGCGGCCACGACGCGCGGTAACACGCCCAAGACGCCGTCGGTCGAGCTGGCCCTGGCGCAGCGCCTGGTGGAGCAGTCGAATGCCGCGCTGGCCCAGGGTGAAGAAAAGGCCGCGGCCCCTGTGCGTGAGTCGTACAGCAAGGCGTACGACGACCGCACCGAGGCGGCGCTGCGGACTGTCGACGTGCTGAACCTGCCAGGCGTGAGCAAGCCCGAGGCGCGGTCTCTGATGGAGTACTGGGCCGCGAGCGGTGTTGTGCGCAGTACCGTGACAGAGCAGCAGGTGACGGCGCTGTGGACACTAAGCGGCAACGGTCTTGTCGGCGAGATGGAGCGCGCTGCTCTGCTGACCATCAAGCCCGCCCACAAGTGAGGGCGAGACGAGACGGCAAATGAGACAGAAAGAATATTCGGTGTGCGGAGGAAAATGAATAAAACGTATCAACAAGAATCAACAAAGAAAAATGTACATTAGATATCTAGCAATTGCATCTTATTTTCATACTTTTTGTTGAAGCAAGTACACGTTGGGGCTGTAAAATAAAGTCTCGATTAAACAAGGCCATGTCTGGTCTCCCCTCCTCCAGTATCTCCAGAATATAAATCATTCATTTCCCAAATAACGCCAGTCCTTGGTAATAGCAACAACAAAACAACATAAACGCATAAAGCATACACATGTAAAAGCAAGAACCAAATGTCAAATGTCAGAAGACAAACAAGAGTGCATCAAACATGTAAAATCCAACTTGATCATGGCACCCTCGCTTACTCGTCCATCTCATCCTCATCCTCCTCGGCATCGTTGGATGTGATGAATACCAGCCGGCTCATGTTTCCGGCAGTCTGCCACACATCAATCGCTGCGTACTCGTCAAGGGCAGTCAGCCACTGGTCCTCAGTGAAGCCCTTGGCAATCACCCGCTCCTTGACGCGGCGCAGGCTCAGCTCAATGCCGTGGCCGCTGCTACCAACACCACCGTCCTCGTCATCCTCATCGTCCTCGTCATCAGGACGGCATGCGCCAGTGTCAGCAAGCGACTTGACAAAGTTGTAGATGCGGCTGCTGGCATTGGCACCACGGCGGCCAGCGCCAGGGCCGGCACCGCCAATGTTGTCCGAGTTCAAGCTCTCCTTGCTAGCCTCCATCAGGCGCAGGGCCTCGTCAACATCGTACCGGTCGACAGCGTCGCTGAACCGCAGACGAGCCAGCGCCTGGGCCAGACGGACAACGCCCAGCAGCGTACGCGGTGTAGTGTGAGTGAACTGCTTGCCGCGCTTCTCGGCACGCTTCTGCTGCTCGCGCATGCGCACGTACGTCTTGATCATGTACTCCGAGGCCTCCTCGGGCACGACAGGACGGTAGGTGCGCGCACGGGCGACGTACGCGCGGACCTCGTGTGGTGTGAACACAACATCCTCGGCGGTGCCAACATTGGGGTGGCGGCCGTGCATGTGGACGTAGGCAACGTGCTTAGCCAGCTGCGAGTCTGTATCGCGCGATGGTGTATCCAGCAGCAGGAACATGACATCGAAACGCGAGAGCAGGGCGGCAGGAAGGTTGATGTTCTCGACGGGCGAGATACGCGGGTTGTAGCGACCGTAGATAGGGTTAGCTGCCGCCAGGATCGATGTACGGGCGTTCAGCGTTGTCGAAATACCAGCCTTGCTGATGCTGATTGTCTGCTGCTCCATGACTTCGTGAATGGCAGTCCGATCGTTGTCGTCCATCTTGTCGAATTCATCAATACAGCAGATACCGTTGTCGGCAAGCACCAGCGCACCACCCTCCAGAACCATCTCGTCGGTAACAGGGTCGCGCATGACGGCGGCCGTCAAACCGACGCCACTGCTACCACGGCCCGAAGTGTACACACCACGCGGCGCCACCTTGGAAATGTACTTGAGCAGCTGCGACTTGGCCACACCGGGGTCACCCATCAGGCAGATGTTGATATCACCACGAATTTTCATACCGTCACCCATCTGTTTCGTGACACCACCGACAAGCAGGAGCAGGAGTGCCTTCTTGACGTCGAGGTGGCCGAAAATCTCGGGCGCAATCGACTTGGCAAGGTACTCGTACACCTGGCCCGACTGGCGGAACTGCTCAATGCGGCGCACCAGCTGGGGCTCGATCTTCATGTCCTCGTACGCCTTCTTGTGCTGCACAATGTGGTGAGCCTCGAGGAAGGTGTCGGTCAGGAGACCAGCACGCATGGCCTTAAAACCAGTGTAGGCGGTGGGCAGGAAGATTCCGGAAATGTCGACAACGTCACCGGGGTTGACGCGGCGCACCAGGCTGCCGTAGCAGAGCACGGTCAGTGTGCGGGGGATCTGGCCGATAGGGACCTGCTCGGCGAGCTCCTGGACCTTGACCTCCTGGAAAGGCTGGAACTTGGAAGCACGCGACGAGGGCTGCAGCTGGCCACTGGACTGGTTCTTCTTGCAGGCTTCCGAGGGGCAAGAGATGAGAGGAGCAAACTGCTTGTCGTTGACAGGCTGGAAAATCTCGCAGCCACAGCGGTCACATGTATAGGCGCTGACCTGGGCGATGGGCTTGACGTCGGTGACACGGGTGGCAATGGCACGGATAGTGATCAGGCGGCCAATGTCCTCGCCGCGCACGTCGCGCACAGCCTGGGGCTTGGTAGGGTGCTCGAGAGTCGATGTGCGGGGCTTGAAAACGAGGGTGTAGCGGCGTGTAAGCTCGGCCGGAAAGGCGTCGTCGGTCATGGTCGGGTCACCCATGGCTTCTGCACCGTCGCGCAGCTCGCGGTTGCGCAGCTTGCGACGAGCCATCAGGACGTCGAGGACATCGTCCTTGAAGCTACGGAGGTTAGTCAGTTGTCGACGTTATTTGTTGTTAGATAGTGAGACTCACGAGACGTCTGTGCTGGGCTCTGGCAGCAGCTCGTCGACGGCCTGGGACAGGATCTCGACGTAGTGCTTTGCGTTGATCTCGATGGATCTGGTGAGGTTCTGGTCGCTACCAGTGTCGGCCTCGAACTAGGTTGTTAGCTCATGCTCATAGATGTTCTTCCCGACTTTCTCTTGACAACCTCTCGGCCTCCTTTCAGCCTCCTCTCATCCCGCGCTACAACTATGACGTACTGATGATAGGTCGTCGAGGTCAATGCAGATCTCGTTGATTTTGCGATCGGCCAAGTCTTTGAGCATCAGGTGGTACTTGAGCTGGGGTTGCCGCCGTGCGGCCTTCTCCTGTGCACGGCGCGCGCTGGCCTCCTCGTCCTCCTCGGCAAAGTCGTACTCGTCGCTCAGGTCGTCGTCGTCAATGTTGATGTTGCCGAGCGCATGGGTGATGGCGTGCTCGGGTGTGGTCTTGTACGAGCCCAGAAACTCTTTGAAGCCATCTGTGACAGTTAGTTACTGAAGCACTCCAGCTGCTGCATCCCAGAGTATCACCTACCGAGCTGCTTGTTGTAGTCTACATTCGACTTGTAGGTGTAGAGCCGTTCCGCCATTGCTGCGGATAAGCCAACTGGCGGTCTGTTGTGGAGGGAGGTGAGGGTGAGGCGACAGCGTCAAAACACGAGCTGATATTTGAGAATCAAGCAATGTGGCGGTGAGGGTCGCAAAGTCGTTTAGCGCAAATTGCAATTATCGCAAATATCGCAAACTCAAAAGTCGTGAAGATTGAAATAAACAAGTTAAAAAAGAGGGGGAGAAATTTGGATGCATGCACTTTACGGAGCACGGAGTACGAGTGGTGGTGGCTCTTTCCCTATTTTTCTCTTTCGCTCCTTCCTGGTTGCCGTCCCCATGCCTGTCGTTACTAGGGAGGCTGGGAAAGGGCGATTTGGTGGCCCCCCTGCCGCCAGGAACGCGCGACCAAAAACGCGTCAGGGACCGCTTTTCAACGACAGCGCGACTTCTCGCGTTTAATTGAAACCCATAGAAAGTGTGGCGCAAGAACTAGCACCAGCCACAGCCCGACTATGGTCCTCTCGGCCCCCTTTTAGCAGTCACAAGCCTCGGCAAGCAGCGGCGGCTGCTTTCCCCATTTACCATTTTCGGGCCAATTAGCACGAGGACAGAAAGTACGGGGTAATCAGTTGTGGGAAGGAGCAAGTGACAACAGCACTGCTGACTTAGCTTGAATATTGCCGCGACACTGTCCCCACGATCCACGATCACAAGACAAAAAGCAACGACGTCCGTTTTTTCGTCCATCTTTGTCTTGTTGACATTTGCGACATCTGCGACACTGCGCACCTTTGGCAGACCACACACACTCACCACCTGTGCCATACGTCGCCTACGCTCTCAAATACAGCATCATGCCGCCGCGCAGGAACGGGCAGTCCACCGTGGCCGAGCTATCGCTGGTGCAGCTGCAAAAGTGCTTTGTGAACCTGCCGGCGTCACTGGTCAACGTGTTGTTGAATGTCGATACAGTATGTCTGTCGCAGGGGTACCAAGCGTGCTTCGCTTCTATTTGCTAATTGTCCAGCCCATCCAGAATGTTGTCATCGAGCTCAGCTACCGCGCCCCGGCCCCCCCACGAACCGACAGCTCCGGCCCGCCGACCTCGATTCAAAAATCTATCTTTGTCGGCTGGACCGGCATGCCCAGTCGCCGCAAGCTGACGTCCCTTGTCGGCCGTGACAGCATCACCAGCAATGCCCGCGGCGGTGCCGGTGGCCGTCCGGCTGTCAACGACACAGAGGTCAACGTTGTCGAGATTGACGCCACCTTTGCCAACACCCTCGGCCTGCACGACGGCCAGAAAGTCACAGCCAGCATCCACCTCGACCCACCACTAGCACACACGATAAACATTGAGCCACTGACGCCCGAGGACTGGGAGATGGTCGAGCTGCATGCGACATTCCTTGAGCTCAACCTCATGAACCAGATCCGCGCCCTGCCAAATCCTTCGTACTCCAACTCCTCGTCTGGCGGCTTACCCATTCCTCCACACCCCCTCACGCTGCACTTGTCGCCGACGTCCACTGCCAACATCAAGGTCCTGTCTCTCGAACCTGCCCTTCCCTCTGACGCGCCCTTTGCCAAGGTGGCCCCCGATGCCGAGGTCATTGTGGCCCCCAAGACGCGCGCGAAACCGTCACGCAGCAGCAGAGAAAACCGCAGTGTCGCTAGCACATCCAAGAAGAGCGGAACCAGCACATCAAGGGGGCGGAGTGCACGGGAGGAGTGGAAACCTGCTCTCTTTCTGCGTGCCGTCGACCGCGCCCTCTGCGACGAGTGGTTTGATGAGGATATTGATGTTGCCGACAACGGTCTTGCTATCTGGGTGGACCGGGATCTCTTAATACCAAACGAGTTCCGTGGCCTGAAGTGGGCAACTGTGACCCTGCTACGCGCAAATGGGCCCCAGGCACCGAAGCAGCAGCCCTCGGCAGGAGGAGAGATCATTATCGGCGGCGGTGCTGGTGCGCCAGCAGGTGGCAACGCATCCGCAGCCGCAACTACGACGACGGAATCGGCAGCGCGGATCGTTGTGCAAATACGCCCGTGGGATGATCCGCCAAACGGCCAAACAGCAGCACTGTCGCCTGCCCTGTGCCGGGCACTCAGCTGCCAGGGCATTGTTGGCGGTGTTGCCAAAATCGAGCCGGCGTCGCAGCCACTTGTGCCAAAGCTTGTCCAGAAAATCAAACTATATCCCTTTGAAGACAGTGCTGTCAGTTCCAAGCAGACTGCATCACTCAAGTTTGGCGGTGAGTCGCAGCAAGAAAAGGATGACATGATTAAGCGGATAAAGGCATTTTACGGCGGAAAGTCACCGCAGGGTGTCTTCCAAGGCCCCCTGACAGATGGTCTGGTCCTGGGCCTGCACAGTGGCCCCGAGCGGGCGCCCACAGGCTGGTCTGGAGGTTTCCTGAAGCTTTCCGTCGCGCCGTCTGACGGCTCTTCAGACTCCGTCAAATGGGTTCTCGGCTCTACCGTCAACAGCAGCGTTTTCGAGGTTCAGCCGGCGATTGTTAAGCCGTCCTGGCTGCAGGAGGCTGAAAACAGTGCTGCAATTCTGTTGTCGCCGTCCCAGCCGGCTCTGGTCGGCATCAACAGCATTTTATCCGACCTGCAGACTCACTTGTCACACTCGTCGTCTGTCCTGCTTACCGGTGCCCTGGGATCTGGCAAGACGTCTGTTGCTCAGCACATTGGCAACGTGCTCAAGACGAGCGAGTTCTTCCACGTGTCATATCTTGCATGCCGCAAGCTGGTCAACGAGGAGAGCAAAATCGCTACCATCAAAGAGACTTTAAACCGTCTGTTCATGAGTGCCAGTTGGGGTGCCCGGCTGGGCGGTAAGTCTCTTGTCATCCTGGATGATCTTGACCGCCTATGCCCGGCTGAGACGGAGCTTATCGTGCAGAGCGAAGAGGGCCGCAGTCGGCAGATTAGCGAGGGTATTTGCACGATTGTCCGTCAATACTGCACTCGCGACAGCAATGTGGTCCTGCTGGCCACAGCACAGGGCAAAGACACTCTACACAATGTCGTCGTTGGCGGCCATGTAGTGCGTGAGATTGTCGATCTCAAGGCTCCCGACAAGGATACTCGACGCAAAATTATGGAGAACTTTGCACGCCAAAACGCCCTCGATGCCGCACAGGCCGAGAAGCAATTTGTGCCAGCTGCGGCCAGCAGCAGCCGCGGTAACAGCAGCAGCCGGCCTACCACAGCGGACGTCAGTGCAGCCAGCGAAGACGGCAACTGGATGATGGACGGTGCCAGCCAGACGAGCCGGCGCGACTCCATAGCAGCTGGCGGCGCGGGCGGCGACTGCGCCTTTGTTATTCAGGAGGGTCTCGACTTTTTAGATGTTGCCGGCGATACAGACGGCTTTATGCCGGGCGATCTGAGCCAGCTCGTCTCAAGAGCCAAGAACGAGGCGCTGGTGCGGTCCATCTCCGAGTCGACAGGCAATGGTGCTGCGGGCGACGACGTGTCGAGCATAGTGCCTCTTGACCGCGTCGACTTTGACCGCGCCCTCAAAGGATTTACGCCGACGTCGCTTCGCAATGTCACGCTGCAGCACTCGACGACCAAGTTCGACAGCATTGGCGGCCTGCACGAAACGCGCCGTGTGCTGCTGGAGACGCTCGAGTACCCGACCAAGTACGCGCCCATCTTTGCAAAGTGCCCGCTGCGGCTGCGGTCTGGTCTCCTGCTGTACGGCTTCCCCGGCTGTGGCAAGACCTTGCTGGCCAGTGCCGTTGCTGGCGAGTGCGGTCTCAACTTTATCTCGGTCAAGGGCCCCGAGATTCTCAACAAGTACATTGGTGCGTCTGAGAAGTCGGTGCGCGACCTGTTTGAGCGCGCGTCAGCCGCCAAGCCTTGTGTGCTCTTCTTTGACGAGTTCGACTCGATTGCGCCCAAGCGTGGCCACGACTCTACGGGCGTTACGGACCGTGTCGTGAACCAGCTGCTGACGCAGATGGACGGTGCCGAGGGTCTCTCCGGCGTCTATGTGCTGGCTGCCACTTCGCGGCCCGATCTGATCGATCCTGCGCTGCTGCGTCCCGGTCGTCTCGACAAGTCTTTGCTGTGCGACTTCCCCGACGCCACCGACCGTGTGGATATCTTCCGTGCGCTGGCCAAGAAGGCCAAGATGAGCGCCGATGTGATTGGCGAGGACGGCAAGGACTTGAGCCAGGAGAGCGACGATATGCAGGCGCTGGCCAAGCGGACTGAAGGCTTCTCGGGCGCCGATCTGCAGGCTCTGGTATCCAACTCGCAGCTCGAGGCGATTCACGACGCGCTCAAGGACCGCGAGCCGCAGGATGCACCGGCCACCAACGGCGCGGCAACAACCAATGGCGGCAATCGTCGGAATGCCAAGAAGGCTACAACTAATACTGCAGGCACTGCTGGCGGCTCATCGTCATCATCGGCACACAGCTTTGTCACTTTCCGCTACGGCGAGCAGGTGACCGGTGATACCGACTCGCAAGTCCTAACACGTTCCGCCGCCATAGCTGAGCGTGCAGCGATTACGGCCAAGCTCGACAGCATCCGGCTGGCACGGCGCCGCGAGCGGACTGCTAAGCGGCCCGGGTCTGCTGGCGAGTCCGCAGCGGCCGACCTCAAAGACGCCACGACATCGAGCCGGGACATTGTGATCCGGTGGAAGCATATCTACAAGGCTCTGGAGGCGACGCGCGCGAGTATCAGTGCACAAGAGCGGCGGCGGCTGGAGCGGATCTACGAGGAGTTTGTTGTTGGGCGCAGCGGCGAGATGAAGGATGGCCAGGGCAGCATGGAGATAGGCGGCCGGACGAGCTTGATGTAGGGTGGTGCTCTTCTAGAGAGAGAAAAATAGTCACATGTAGATACAGCGGCATTTCAATGATGCAAATATTGTAAATTATCCCAGCAATAAACCAACACTAAAACCACAAGAGAGTCGGCGGTCGAGGTTTCGGTCGATGTCGAAGCGGGTCATGTGATACAGTGTGTATTAGTAGGTAAATTGCACTGTGACACTGTGTCTCCCCACGCCACACCCCATCGACCACTGATAGGCGCTGGAATTGCAAGCTTCCAGCTGCTGAGCAAGCTGCATCAATGCTGCGACCAGAGCAGAGCGCAGGCGTCAGACGAACGGTCGGTACTGATTTGATGACGAAGTCTTTGAGAGACATGCCCTCTCTCAGATCAAAGCTGTAAGCCCGGCAAATGCTTACGACCGCACGTAAATCCGAGGAAAATGCATCGTGATCTGTGCATATAAGACGAGAACTGAATTGGCAGAGATTCGCTCCTGTATATTTTTACAGAATTAAATATTCACATAACTAGGAATTCCACGAAGACTAGAACAAACTTGTCGGCTTGTTATACTCAGTTTGCTGGTGCTTTGTAGCCGTGTCCGATTTGTTGCCCTCTGCAGTCTGCTCGCTCTTTCCCCACTTGGAGATAATACTGCACCAAATAACGTCAACTCGCTACCGCATCGTCTCTAATTTGAATCCCCTCTCTTTCCTCTCTGTTTCTTCTCTCTTCTGCCCTTTGTCTATCCCTCGACAGACATCGCCCTCATGTTTGCAGCACGATTCCGGCCGCTAGTCAAACCTCTAGTCCATTCAAGAATTGCCGTATGTTTATTTTGTCAAGTTTAAACCCGTCTTCTAGATCAAGCCTGCTTCATCTGCTGACAAACCAGTTTGCGCCCATCCGCACCATGCAGATCCAGTCCATTCCCATGTGTACGTGGACTCTACACTTCTCGTGCCATTTGTGCAAGTATCTAACAGTCTAGGGGTCGGCAGCAGCGACAACTATGCCTACCTTGTTGTCGACGATGCCTCCAAAGACGCCGTCATCATCGACCCGGCGCATCCTGACGAGTAGGTTCTCTCTCGACTTGACGTCAGGTATTTGTATACTAACAAGCAGGGTCGCTCCCGTCTTGAAAAAGGCCATTGATGCCGGCACCATCAACCTGACCGCCATCGTCAACACCCACCAGTACGTTTTTCTTCCTGGATATCTCAATCTCTTCATCTCGTATGATGACTAATCATGCAATCATCAGTCACTGGGATCACTCTGGCGGCAACTCAAAACTGGTACGTCTTCTTTTTTTTTCCCTTCATCTATAAGTCCTATACTGACTACCAGCGCTCGCTTCTTGGCCTGCCGAACCTGCCCATTATCGGCGGCAAGGACTGCCAGGATGTCACCCAGACCCCGGCCAACGGCGCCTCGTTCAAGATCGGCTCGGCCATCGCCGTCAAGGGCCTGTACACACCATGCCACACCCAGGACAGCATCTGCTGGGTCATGGAGGAGGGCTCGAAAAAGGTAGTGTTCACGGGCGACACGTTGTTCCATGGCGGTTGCGGCCGGTTCTTTGAGGGCACCGCCGCCGAGATGCACACGGCCCTCAACGAGACTCTGGCGTCGCTGTCGGACGACACAATCGTCTACCCCGGCCACGAGTACACCAAGTCGAATGCCAAGTTTTGCATTTCCGTGCTGCAGAGCGCTGCCGTCAAGAACCTCGTGGCCTTTGCCGACGCACACGCCGAGACGCAGGGCCAGTTCACGATCGGCGACGAGAAGGAGCACAACGTGTTTATGCGCGTGACCGACCCGGAGATCCAAAAGGCCACGGGCGAGACCGAGCCGGTAGCCGTCATGGCCAAGCTGCGCGAGATGAAGAACAATTTCAAGTAGACAATTTCAAGTCGAGATCTGTAGAGTAAACTAAAAAGAGCTTTTATTCCAACGCCGTCGATGACGTTTACTACAGCAAGTGACAGCGAGTAGTCACCATAGACAGGCAAGACTGCAGCAAACAGATGAACAGATGAACAGATGAACAGGAGAACAAGAGAGCCACAGAACAAGAGACCGTTCAAAAGGCAACAGATCCAGATAATCAAAAACAACAACGATACTGATCAAGATATAAAAGCAAGGATAGTTGTGCAAGTCAAAACAATGACCAAAAAATGATAGATGATAAAAAAACGAAACAATGAGATAACAATGGCAAGAAAATTAGACAGAAAAAAACGCCATCCCAAGAACAGAAACCAATCCTAAGCGAACAGTATAGAGACAAGGAAAATAATCGGAAAAGAAAACCCAAGGCAAGTTTTTTTTGACAAGTTCAGGGACATAAGAGACTGTGTTTAGTCGCTGTCGCTGTCGTCAGCCTTCTTGGCCTTCTTGGCCTTCTTCTCAGCCTTGCGGCGCTTGCGCTCTGCCTTCTCCTCGGCAGTCTCGCCCTCGTGCTTGCTCTTGCGCTTCTTGGCGTCCTCGGTGGCAGGGGTCTCGGCGACGGTGGTGGCGGGAGTGGCAGCGGCGGCGGCCTCGCTCTTGGCAGGGGTGGCGGGGGCGGCGGCAGTAGCAGCAGCGGCAACGGCGGCAGACGAGGCGGGGACAGCCTCACCATCCTCAAGGGGCTTGTTGTAGTCAATGTAGCCAGACGACCACTTGGCGGGGGTGGCCTCGTTGGGGCGGCCAAACTTGTCGAGCTTGCCGTCAGCCTTGAGCTTCTTCTTCTCGGCAGCGACCGGGCCGAGGCCCCAGCGGCGGGGGTACAGGTCGCGCTCCATGATGCAGCGCTTGACCTTGGCAACGACGCCGTGGTCGCAGGTGCTCATCTCGACGGTGGACATCTGGGCAATACCAATGGCAATGGCCTCGCCCTTGGTGGTCATCAGCACAACCTCCTCGTGCAGCTCAACGCCGGCCTCGTAGCGCAGCAGACCGGGCAGCATCAGCTTGGCACCGTAGCAGACGGCGTTGACGGCGCTGTCCTTGACGACCAGGCGCTTGTACGAGGTCAGCAGCGACTCGAGCGGCTGGATGATCTTGCGCAGGTACGACTCGTCGCGGGTGTTGTCGAAGAGCCACTGGGCGTCGAGGACGTCGTGCAGGGTGACGAGGCCCTTGTTCTCGTCCATGGCACCGGAGCGCACACGGCGCAGCTCCTGCATGTGGGCACCGACACCGAGCATCAGACCCAGGTGGACACACAGCGTACGCATGTAGGTACCAGCCTCACACGAGGCCCAGAAGACAAAGAGGCCACGCTCGTTGTCGAACTCAATGACCTTGGACTCGTAGATGGAGCGGACACGGAGCTGGCGCTTGACGGCGGAGATCAGAGGGGGGCGCTGGAACAGAGCACCGGTCAGGGTCTCGAGGGCGCGGGCAACCTCGGCCTCGCCACCGGCAACCTTGCCGTGGAGACGGGCAATGCACACGTACTCCTTACCAGCACCCTGCTGAGACTTGACGAGGCGCGTGGCACGGTCGACGCAGACAATCAGGCAGCCAGTGACCTTGGGCTGTGCGGGTTAGCAACGATGGTCATGAGAGTATTATCAGGATTTTAAAGAGGTTGTGAGGCTCGAAACTTACGTCAAGGGTACCGGAGTGACCAGTCTTCTCGGAGCTGAAATGTGTTAGCAAGCGTGTCGTGTGAAGCGTTTCTTGGCTGCTGGCATCCTGGCGATTCAAGGCTCGGTGTCCTCTTCGTCCACCGTTCTTTCTCTCCTCTCTTCTCCTCGTTCATGCTGTCTTGGCTCTCCCGCTCGTCCTCTTCTTGCCGCTCAATCTGCCTGCACGTATTTTCGTCTCCAAAACCTACCGGAGAATGCGCTTGATCCAGGCGACAACCTCGTGACTCGAGGGGTTCGAGGGCTTGTCCAGGTTGATGACACCAGAGCTGATGTAAGACTTAAGGTCGCGCTTCAGGGGAGCGCTGCCGTGGGGGATGGGGGTGAAGTGGCCGGTACGGATGTGCACTGTCTGGTTAGTTTTTGTCTCTCGCTTTCAAACTTGTCCAGAGTTCTGGCTGGACGGTCTGTTCTGGACGTGGACGCACGCTTGTCAAAGTTCTTGAGCAGCAGAGGCCACTCGCTGGTGTCGACCGCAGGCGCGGTAGCCTGCGGCTTGATGGTGTATTCGTCCGACATGTTGATGTTGTGAAGGATGTGTCGATAATATGATGTCGTCGGGTATCAAATGCTGACGAAAAACAAAAACCGATGTAAGGATGTCAAGTCAAGTCGGCGAGCTCCAAATTTTTTCGATTAGAACTTTTTTTCTTGGATGGACCTAGAGGAAAAAAGTTTAAAGGAAAAAAAAAAAGAAAAGCGGCGCTAGTGCAGAATTATATGGGGCTTTGGCGGCATTGTATGTTTTGATTGGGTGCTTTGGGCAGAATGCGATAAGATAAAAAATATGGGCGGTGAGCAGCACCAGCCACTTCTATGCACTGCCACTTTGATGATTATACAGTCAACCAACGACATACCATTCTGAACCCGATCTCTCGATGCTGCAACAGCTTTATTTTCATGTTTACTATCTCTGTATATCCAGTCAGCACGTAGCCTTCTATTTATCAATATATTTTGAGGGAACGAAGCGAAAGCAATGATAAGCTAGAAGATAAGCAGGAAAAGGTAAATATCACTAAACCGAAAATTAAAATAAATAACTTTTTTTTTTTGTTTTCTTTTTTCCCTTTCAGTTTTTTATTTATCGAGTGGTTTTGTGCACTGCAGCTAGGCAGCCTACTCAGAGCCTACTGTTTAGCTTACTCTGGGACCTCTGCCATTTCACCTGCTTCGTTCTTGAAAACCCCGGCTCGAGATGTACTTCGCGTGCTTTTGTTGAAGTGTCTTTCATGATTCCGTGATAACCAATAAAAGCACAATCCTGTTAAAAATCATTTAATTCATGAAATAGCAACCATTTGGATATATCCAGAAACCTCTTTCCCATTGTGCTATCATGTTACATCTATGCAACACCTATCGGCCTAGGCGTCCATGTGCCCGTGAGCCGCGTCCAGCGCGGCCGTTTGGCCGGTGCCTCTTCAAAGTCTTCGTCTGCATCGTCCTCGTCGTTAAAGTCCTCGGCGTCCTCTTTTGATTCAGCGCCATCGACCTCCATCACATCCTTGTCCTCCTTGTTGTCCTCAATTTTCTCGTCACTCTTTGTTGTGTTGAGACTAGACAGGGCCTCCCGGTTGCGAGCCATTGATGCTCGCATAGCAGCCAAGTCGAGGTTGGCCGCTGTCCAGGTTTTTGGTGCCGCAGGAGCAGTAGAAGGAGCAGACACAGCTACTGCCACTGATGCTGTAGGCTTTTCTGTTCGTGGCCGTTTGCGTGAGACTGGCTGGGCCGTGTCGAGCTCCCCTAGCTGCCCAGTCTGCCCCGTGCTACCCCATTGCAAGACAGCTTGAGACAGCTGCCGTATCCTTGCGCGACGTTCAGCAGTTGCATCGCCAGAGCCTAGCTGCAAGTGTGCCGCCAGTTCCGAGTCTGCCAGTTTTGATAGCCTTGCCAGTTCTGACAGCAGCCGCACCTCGCCCCAGCGCGCGATACAGGTTGGCGGAAGAGGGCGATCTGAAGTGATGTGCCGCCGCAGAACCTTTTTGAGGGATGCGCTCCCAGGCTCTGCAGTCTCAATCTCATTCTCAACTCCAGAAAGATCAGTGCCTTCGCCCACGCCCGCCCAGTAGTAGTCGTAGATCCACGCCAGCGCCTGTTGTGACGCCGACCGCAGTCGCCGCAACGACGGCAGCGCTTCGTGTGTGACTTGATGGCGCAGCTCGACAAATCCCGCCGGCAGGCCGATGTGCTGGGCGAGCCCGTGCATGGACATTTTGCGCGCGCGGTCCTGCTGGCCGTCGAGCAGGCCGGTGACGAAGCGCGCAAAGGCGGCAGCGTAGGCGGCGCGCGCCGCGACTGGCGAGTTGTCTCCAAGGATGGCGGCCGTCAGGAGAGCGGTCGACTCGACCATGTGCGGACAGAAGCCGCGCTGCATCCAGATGGTGACGCGCGCGACGGCCTCGCGGCGGACGGCATTGCTCTCGGGGGCGTCGGTGCCGGTGAAGACGGCGGCGAACGAGGCGGCGCCGCGGGGGTAGAACTGCTGGCGCACGGCGAGAAGCTCACGGCGGTCGCGCCATGGCGTGAATATATAGTGGACCATCTTGGCGATGAGTTGGTGAGCTCAAAATGGGCTTTTGATATTCTTGGTGCAGCGAGGCGAGGTGAGAGGACGTTGAAGTTATATATTTAAAGTGGGTCTAATTTACAGCACAATCATCTCTCACTACATCACTTGAACATTCAATTCGTTCACTTTACATATATGGCTTGATATCTATTGATGTATGGCTTCTTTGAGTTATTCTATACTTTTAAAGAAAAAAAGTTGAACTGCCGACGTCGCAGTGTATCATTGCCGCGCTCGCCTCCAGGGAACAGAAAAAGATCTCATACTCTTAAATTTTGTTCACCACCTTTGATCGGCGTAATTGAGCATGGCCCCACTTGACTCATAGCCTCTTCTCCGTATCAACACGCCGACCTCTATCATTCGACTCGGGAACTTATAACAGCTACGACTCATCATAGGACTCATACCCTCATGTTCTGTTTCTGATAGGACCTGGCCCTGTTTGCCCTGATATAAATCTCGTGTCGTTTTTCCTTCAGTCTTCAGTCTTCAGTCTGTTACCCCAGCTTCGCCATCTTCACCATGTTTCCCCGGACGCCGGTCTTCGGCCTCACCAAACGGGCCACGGCCTCGACCACAGCCACGGTCAATGTTGGTTTCCTTACTACCACTGTTCGTTACTACTCGGCTCCCGTCGGCAACGCCATCCCGCCCGCCAAGAAAAAGTATGTGCCCACGCGCGGCTCATACCCTCAGGGCTTCCGCGTCGGCGGCGTCGTCGTCGGCGTAAAGCCCAACAACACCACCAAGCCCGATCTCGCCATGTTTGTGTCGGATGTGCCCGCGGCCGCCGCGGCCGTCTTCACCAAGAACAAGTTCCAGGCGGCGCCCGTCACCTTCTCGCGCGACCTGCTCAAGAAGTCGCCGCTCGTGCAGTCGGTGCTGATCAACTCGGGATGTGCAAACGCAGTCACGGGCAAGGGCGGACTCGAGGATGCGGCCAAGATGGCGGCGGCAGCCGACTCGGCGACAGGCGGCAGCGGCACGCTGGTGATGAGCACGGGCGTTATCGGCCAGCGGCTGCCGATCCAAAAGATTCTGGACGGCGTGCCGCGCGTCTACGCCGGGCTGGGCAGCTCGCACGACCACTGGCTGGCGGCGGCCAAGGCCATCTGCACGACCGACACCTTCCCCAAGCTGATTTCCAAGTCGTTCACGCTCCCCTCGTCCTCGACCGAGTACTCGATTGCCGGCACGACCAAGGGCGCCGGCATGATCCACCCCAACATGGCGACCCTGCTGGGCGTCGTGGCCACGGATGCGCCGCTGGCCCCCGAGGCCCTGTCTCCGCTGCTGAAATACGCCGTGGACCGCTCGTTCAACAGCATCACCATCGACGGCGACACCTCGACCAACGATACCGTGGCGCTGCTGGCCAACGGTGTCGCCGGTGGGCCGACCATCGGCACCGACAGCAGCAGCCCCGACTACATTGCGTTCCGCGACATCCTGACCGAGTTTGCCGCCGAGCTGGCGCAGCTGGTGGTCCGCGACGGCGAGGGTGCCACCAAGTTTGTGACGATCCGCGTGACCGAGGCGGCGTCCGAGGTGGACGCGCGCCGCATTGCCAGCACGATTGCCAAGTCGCCGCTGGTGAAGACGGCGCTGTACGGCAAGGACGCCAACTGGGGTCGGATCCTGTGCGCGACGGGCTACTCGCTGATTTCCGAGCCGGGCGAGGCCGTGACGGAGACTGCCGCGATCGAGCCGACCAAGACAAATGTGTCGTTTGTGCCGACCGACGGCACGGCCGAGCTGAAGCTGCTGGTTAACGGCGAGCCGGAGGCGGTGGACGAGAAGCGCGCGGCGGAGATTCTGGAGCTGGAGGATCTCGAGATCCAGGTGCGTCTGGGCACGGGCACGGCCGAGGCTACCTACTGGACGTGTGATTTCAGCCACGAGTACGTGACGATCAACGGCGACTACCGGACATGATTTTGTTGGTTTTGTTTTAAAATGAGTTTATGAAGATCTAGTCAATAAAAGTGTTTATGGGTATCTATGAACAAATGAAAGACAGGTACAGGTAATGGTAGTGAATAAATCAAAGTAATGGAAGGAAACGATAATAGTAAAAGAATAGTAAAATAAAAATTTAAAACAAATCCATACCGTGTTTGTATCCAAAACACCAGTTGCTATATGACCATATCTACGTAGACAGTGAGTAAATAAGTGAAAAGTGAAAAGTGAAAAATAATAAAAGAAAACAGATAAAAAAAACTCCGCGAGGAGACCGTTCCCATGGATATCCTATTCTAATAAAATTGATAATAAAAGAAAAAGAGCAGACAAAAAGAAACCCATGATCCTGCTATGATGATATCCCGTCCTGTATGCTATGTAGAGATAATGAAATAGAAGAAAGAAAAAAAACAGTAAAGAAATCGTAATCGTGTCGTCATAACAAAAGAAATGGTAAAGTGCTGTAGGAGCAGTAGAAGGAGATGCGAAGGAGAGAAAAGACACTCTAGTTGGAGTCCTCGCCTTCGGCATCCCGCTCGTCGTCGTCTTCGTCGTCGTCGTCCATGTTCTCGGGCGGCTCCCACGAGTCCTCCAGCTTCAGGCCCTTGCCCGTGGGCGTAGCCATGGCCGAAGGCATCGAGTACGAAGCACCCAGCATCTGGGCCACCGACGAGCGGTAGCTCTGCAGCGTAGAGTCCTCAAACGACTCGAAAGACTCGAAGGACTTCTCGGGCGGGTCGTACAGGCCCATGCCGACAAGGATCTCGCCGTCCGCGTCGTCCTCGGCGCTGGCCTCGGAGACAGAGACGACCTCGACGGCGGCGGCAGGCTCGCTGTTGAGCGTGCACATGGGCGGCGTGCGCGGGGCGCGGATGGCGTAGGCGTACTCGGACGAAGCCGACGAAGCCGTGTCAAAGGAGGGCACATTGGTGGCCATGCTCGCATTCATGTTCATGTTTGCGTTCATGCTGAGCTGCATGTTGTGCATGGCGACCTGCTGGCGGCACTGCTCCTGCTGCTGGCGGTAGATCTGGTCCTGCTCGAGCTCGACATCGGCGTCGAGCGAGGGCGGCAGGCTGATCAGCGGCGGGCAGTCGGGCGAGGGCAGCTTGTCAAACATGGCGGCGCCGCTGGGGACGGGCAGCGTAGCAGGAGACAGGGCCCACGGGTTGGGGCTGTAGTACTGGGAGTGAGGCTGGTGGGCGGCGGGCATCTCATAGGACGAGATGTAGGGCGAGAAAGCAGTAGATGGCGAAGTCTGGTTGGAGTAGGTGGAATACACCATGTCGTCTGCCAGCAGAGGGGTGGTGGATGTGGTGGTAGTAGATGTGTTGGTGTTGAAGTACTGAGGAGGCATCAGGTAGTTCTGGTTGCTGCTGCTGGGGTGCCAGCTGACAGGCCGTGCCGGACGGGATGCCATGGTGGCGGAGGGCGGCATGCGTTTCCGGATAATGGAGGACGTCGGGCTGTTGCTGGCGCTGCTGGGCTTGACGACACGCATGGCTGAGGATTGAGACGAGCGGGAGTGGCGTCTGCGGATGGTAGATGTGGAGGAGGAAGAAGAAGAAGAAGCGGCGACGGCGGCGAGCTGGCGAGAGATGTCTTGGTAGAAGGCATCACTTGACTGCGGGTATGAAGGCGTCGACAGTTGTGATGGCATCTGTGATGGTTGTGTCTGGATGTATAATGGTGCTTGCGGCATGGCAAGCGAGTTGCCGTAGAGGAACGACATTTTGAAGTGGTGGTGGTGGTAGAGACAAGGTTGTGAGTTGACGAGATACCAAGAGAAGAGCTGAGAGTTGAGAGTCGAGGTTGAAAGATGTTGAAAGAGTCGAAAGACAGAGTCTTGATATATATCAGAGAATGTCACAGAAATACACAAAAGGAAGAGAGAGAGACGTCGGATCGATCTATTAAAAGGGATATGAGATATGGATAGTCTCAGAGATGGGGAAGCATCGTATATCAATGTCCCATCCACAGGATGTGGTACCAGCAATATCAAAACCAAAGTATCAAAACACTGTACATATCACAAAGTCATAAAGAAACATCTAAAAAAGAACCAAAGAAGCATGGAACAAATAAAGAAAGGATGGACCTCCCCCCCGGGCCCAGATTAAGTCTCATCCTTGAACGACATCTCCATAAAAAGTTTTTAGATTTAGTTTTGGGGTGGTCTAGGGGGGGGGTGTTTTAGTTTTGCTCGTTTTGTTGTCATACATAGTACTGAGTGAGAGTAGCTGGGGGTGTGATGAAAGATGGGCAGTCGGTCTGTCCTAGCCTACTCTGACTACATACTACATAGAATGGCTGCTATGGGTATCATGCAGTCGTGTTGTACGAAGACAAGTACATAGTAGCATATCGATGTGCACACAGGGAGAAAAGGTACCGTATTGTTAGTGTGGTCGAGAAGAGTCGGTGAAGGGGGTGTCTTTAGTCTACACACCCACAGCGCGCATCGCACGGAGTACAGACTACAGACTTAAGAAAAAGACTGGCATCTGTGCATGCGTCATATGCGGCGGCAGGGATCGCAATGCTGATACTACGGTATGTTGTGTGGTGAGTGACTGAGACATGACTGCATATTCATAGATACATAGTAGTAGATAATGTACATGTGCGTGGGCTTGAGAGCATGTAAAACCGAAGCAGACCAAACAAAATCAAACAGACCATAGCAAACCAGAGGACGGTACTATTGCAGAGTAGAGGGCGGGCGTGGAACAAAACAAAAACTGTAGTCAGCTGCGAACAATCGAAACTCACGACAATAATTATTATATATATATGTATATTTTTTTTAAAAAAAGATGGGAAAAAGAGAGAGAAAAGAGAGAGAGAAAGAAGATGAAGAAAAAGGGCAGCAAGGCAGCGAGACAGCAGCACCGAAACTGCACAGGTGATCAGCTATTGCACGATATCGAAAAAGACTCAGTCGTATTGTAATGGGTTGTGGTAGATGTAGACTTGTCTACTGTACGGGTTAATCAAAGGGGGACAATACTTCTACCTCTTCCGACAGAGTGCCATGTAGATGCCGTTATTTTCTAGTATTGCGGCCCACGAAGTGTATATTTATGTAAGAGGTCATGCGTCTTCATACTTTCTGCTAGTGTTGAATATTGGCGAGTCCATCATACGCTCTACTCCGTAATATTTACTATGTACTCTAGAAAGCCGAGCGGCAATAATGAAGCAGACTCGCCAGTTGAAGACCAAAGCGGGACGTGCTCCGTCGTAGAGTGGTTACTATCAGTACTAGATAGATTGGGTGAGAGGGGCACGACACTGTTTACGACGTCTCCGTACCAAGGTGGTAGGGTAGGCACAGTAGCACAAGAGGAAATAGGAAAGAAGCCGACGGTAAAAGCAGGAGAGTACTGTACATAGTCCAGACTATGTACAAAGCATGAGACTGGTCCAAAGCGAGGCACACTATGGGACAGACGAAAGACAGACGAAAGAAAGAACCACTAGTGGAGGGGACAGCCGAAGACACGGCAGAACCCCTGCCATGCTATGGACACGCCCTGGCTGACCTGCGTTTTGCATATGTACAACTACTACTACTACATAGTAGGTATTGTGCAGTTTGTCTCTTGTCTGCCCGTAGTAATGAATCTGGTTCAGTCTGGTCTTGGTTGTGACCAACGCGACCATGACCAAGCCAGTCGGTCAGTCTGATTCAGCCCGCACTCTTACAGACTACGGAGTAGAGAATATACAGACTATGGAGAACAGAGTACGAACTCACAATAGGCAAGTTTGCACTCTGCATTGCAGCTAACATGCGACTTGCAACTTGGATCCCTGCTTGAGCCTTGAATCTTCTCATCTCCTTCCTCTGCAGAGCAAAACAGGCTGCAGTATTATCACATAGCACAAGTCAACAAGACATGGAATATGAAAGTGGCACAGCACGGGCACCGGTTCCGAGTTGTGTCGCCTTTGTAGATAACAGTATTCTTACCGGTTGTTTTGGCTTTGGGTTTGGTCTTGTTATAATTGTCGTCGACTATGTATATTTATTTCGTGTATTCGGAGGATAAATTGGTGACACATGTACAGCATACGGATTGATCAAAAGATCACGACGAAAAGAACAACAAATTAACCCTCACAATAAAGTACAATAAATAATTAAAGAAAAAGAAGAGAAAAATACTACTACGTAGGAAAAGGGTGACGGAGTATTGTGTCGGAGCACCAAAGCTATGACCAGAGCGGCACCGTCGCCGCAGAATGCAGATGTGGGTGGGTAAGGGGGCGGACGGGAGGGGAAGGCAGAAGAAGGCAGATACCATCTCTGCACATTGCAAGTATGAGAGGCAGTTGGGCAAGGAGGCAAAAGGAAAAGGCGGAGATGTGATGAGTGATTGACTATTACGGAGCACAGGATGCACACGAAAAGCACAGCAAAAGCAAAGCACAGCGAAGGAGGGAGTGGGATGAGGAGGGGCGTGTGGGAGATTAAATAGGTGGAGGTGGAGGAGCGGGAAGTAGAAGTAGCAGCCAGTAGTTTACATACATAGTAGTAGCACAAGCACAAGTGGTTTAGTGGTTTAGCAGTTTAGCAGGAGGCTGGAAACAAAAGGTGCTGTTGATGAATGGTGTTTTTACACAGCATACAAGTCATGAGAGAATAAGAAAGTGAATTAATACTAAGGGAGAGCGAGGGGCAAGTGGGTTGGCGATGCTGCAAACAGCAGACAATATCCATAGTACTGAGAATGGGACACTGGATGGAGAAGAGTGCCGCGGCAAGAGAAGGGATAAGAGAGTATACATGGTCAACAAAATCGAAGAGTACAGAGAAGAATCACGAGATGCAAACAACCGACCCGTGACCCAATGCGGGAGCCTGCCCGGGAGCTACGTCGTAAGCGATGAGAAGAAACTGTACAGATACTAAGTGAAGACAAAGGTAGAAGCGAAAGCACAATAATGAAAGGGTGAAAACCGAAATGAAAAATGGATAGAGTAAAAATCAAAAGAAAGAAAGGAGAATAAATAAGTAAAGGAAAATAAAGAATGAAGCCCGAGTCCCACTCTAAAGAGAATAATAACGTGGCAACGCCACCGCGGCCGGGGTCGCAAAGCGAAGAAGAAAAGTGTGACGGAAAAAGGAAATACTTTGTATGGTAAAGTTGAGATAAAAAGAAAAGGTCGGGTAAAAGGTACATACAGCAGAAAGTAAAAATATAAATATTATATATATAAAAGCGAGACAAGAACGAGACAGCAAAAAGAAAGACGAGGGCCGAGATTTCCAAATGAACTGGCAGATGTAAAGTGGGGCCAGTGTAAAACTCTAAGAAAAGGGGGTGTGTTTATCGTCCTGTTTCCATCCACACATTATTAGTATGTACACACAGAAAGTCGAAACGAGAAACTAGAACCCGAAATGTGGAGGGCCATGGAGTTCAGCTCAAGGTTGTTCAAACAGGCAAAAGCATGTAATACTATGTAATAAGAAATAAGAAATAAGAAATAACAGACGGGCGACAGGGCGGCCGGACAGGGTATTGACTCGTTGGTCAACGCAAGGCGAGGCAGGGCAGGGCACAAGGGTGTATATTACGGAGACGAGAAGCGAGACGGGATGGGTGAGAGGTAGGAAGGAGCGAGAGGCAGGAGGCAGGAGGCGGGTGGCACGTAAGCAGACAGAGAGGGCGGCAAGGAAGAAGACCGGGAAGAAGACCAAAAAGACCAAAAGACCAAAAGACCAAAAGACCAGGAAGGCCAGAGCGGAAGGCCAAGGCGACGGCCACGAAGGCGTGGACAACCACGAGAATAGCCTACTATGTACTCTGCACAAGGACTGTGCACGAATCGAGAAATGTTCCGGGTGTGATACATTGGTAGGCGGTACGATGTACGGCGCAGAGGTCTGACGAGGGTCTGGGTGTGCGAAACCCGATATGAGAAATGATATCGGCGGCCCCTTTTGTATGGGGAGTTGTACGTAGGTACGGTACAGCGTACTACTATTGTATGTGCTCCGTAGTTTGTCTCTTCAACAGCTAGTGCCTGCTTGTTGGGAGACTCATAAAGACACTGGCTGTGCCCAACCAAGACGCCACCATGGATATCAAAGGATCATGGCAGGCAGACGTGTGCATGCATTGTACAAAGTACGCCGGCTTGCAGGATTCGACTATCGATGTGAGGTAGAGGGTCAAATAGGGATGGGAAATCCTCATATAATAGCCAATAGCCAATAGTCGATAGCCAATAATAAGGCCGGCTCCAATGGCCTGCGGTGAATCAAGACAAATGCAGCCGGTCTCCTGACGCTCGCTCTACTCGCTACTCTGTAATACAATGTGTCTTGCTCCGTACAGGCAAGTGGTAGCATTACTACAGTCTGTGCTTACGTAGACTAGCTCCAAGGTGCTAGGTGCACTACCACAACTGCATCGTAGGCCGACTCCGTAATACTTTGACCGTATCCGCCAACATTGCCCTCCGCCAGCTTGTCAAGTGTGCGTCGTAATGTGGCTTTGCTCCGTAGTGGAGAGCCCTCCCAGAGGGAGAAGGGGGAGAGTCCACGTCCACCGTTTGGTCGGTGACACCGTTATCCGATACAACAGTATTCTGTATTTCTACTCTGTAATATTGCATACTATTATGCTATGTATGTATGTACGGCGCATGCCTCAGATACTAGAGTACGGATGTATACGACTCTCACTGCAATAATTACGGTCATTATTACTGCGCCACTTGTTCATGTCTTGTTTGTGGTCTGGCATTACAACTATCTATACTTCCGTTAATAAAAGACAAAGAGAAGAGGGTCACGGAACAACGGCAGTAGAAGACTATAACGAGACAATTCAAAGTCAGAGATCATCTCGAGAGTATTACAATGTAGAGTAGAGAAATCCAGAAATCTAGTGAAATCCTCGACTTTCAGAAAGTCAGAAATTTCTCCGGCTGAACAAAGTCTATCAGGCTAACAGTTTGGATTTCTAATTTCCAAGCTTAGTATATGGATCGTCGTTGAAATTTTGCATGGTTTAATAGAGTACAGAGTAGTCGGACTTCAGGAGATGCGGATGAAGAATTTGCGCAATAAACTTCACGATATTACAAAGATTTACACTGTGAAAATTCGGCAAAGCGAACAAAATGCAAAATGCAAAATGAAATGCGAAATAAACAGCTCGGCAAATGGGTCTCCATCACAACAAAGAGTATTATTCACTACTATGAATTAATAAATGTCATGCTGTTTGAAAGAGAAGAAGAAAATGCTTCAGAGTCAACACCGGATCATCTACACCTAGAATGCACTCTCCCTTGCCTATACAGCGTATTATTGGTGTTTTACTATTACTGACTCCTACATACTTCATCTCCATGGGAGCAGACCAGACACTGGCATCACATCGACGACACCGACGACATCGACTACATCAAAGACCATATCTCAGACATACTATGCAAGGTGTCAATGTGCAGTACAACTGCGACGTTTACAACGCCCGTCTCAAGCCGTATTGGATCATTGGTCGACAGCGGACGGAAGAGTCTGGGAGAGTCTACCACACGCTACCATGTCTTGCCTGATGCTAGTACGGAGTAGTCTTTTTCTTCTTTGCTCACCGTACTTTCAGAGTCACTCTTCAGGCAGTAAGAAGCAAGAAGCAGTCTCACTGAATACGGGGCCACACCAACACGGCCAATCACGCTGGGAGAGTACTAATACGGAAACAACAGTGCAGGTCGGTTCCGTATGTACATATTACTCTGTAGCTGCTCCGTAATACCCAGTAATGGGCGGCACAGGGTGGTATGTACTACAGCATGTACGTACTATGTAGTCTGTAATAGTCCATTGCGGTAGTAATATCCTGCTCATACTTTGTATCTTGCTTTGTAGGTGTCTGGCCTAGCGGTAGCCGTCGCACTTGTGTCCGTTCTTTTGGCCTCTTGTCCTTTTCACTTTCGCTGTTTCTCACTTTCAAGGGCTCCGTTTTGCCCACTAGCACCGTTCCACTCTCGCCTCTCCTTGCTGCTCCTTTGCTCCTCTGCTCCTTGTCACTGCAGGATCAACAGACAAGTACGCTTACGCATGACGGAGCGAGTGGGACGGAGCCAGTTTATTACTACAGTTATCAACTCAACCCGCCGTACTACATAGTATGTACGGAGTACTACTTTCATGCGTATTCACAAGCCACCAGAAGAACGTCTGATCGGCATGACAGGCGAATAGCGGGTTGATCAAGGCGGATTATCACAGCTGGGCATGAATCCTGTCCTTTGTACATGTAATATTAATCGAAAACCAAAGAAAATAGCTGCGACCATTAGGCTCTTCTCTGATGGCGGCACAGGTCAGGCACATTGTAAGATACATCTCCTGCGGTCTGGATTTACACCTATTTAACCCATGGTGCTGACATGCGTCCAAGAGGGATAAATAAAGGTACGATGCAGATGAATGAGTCTCTAATGGCCATCACTTCAATAGTAATCGAGACGTCGTAACTGCAGCAAAGATGAGAATACAACCGAGATTGATACAGAGTACATACATAGCATGTCGACTGATCAAACAGCCGAGCCTTGTCTGTTTCCGACTCCTATTTCCGACTCTACACACATAGCAGCACATGCAGCTTGTGAGATTGAAATGTGACAACTCCGCTGGAACACCAAGGATATATCTGTACAAAATTAAATATAAATACTCTCCATACTCTCTCTTTGTACGGAGTACAGACGCAACAGACTCGTATCAGTTAGTGGCGAGCAGACGATCTTAATTGCTGCGAGTAAGGTCTCCAGTGAAGGTGGCATAACTCATTAGCTGGCATAACTGCGGAGTTTTGTATCTGTGCTGGAATGAGTGTGATCAATATTACCGTATATGTTGTATCCAAGTTTGATTATGAAATTGAATAGTAGTAACTCAATAACGACAGAGGACTCGCTTTCGCATGTCGCCATGGCCGCTGACCGGTTCGGGTCAGGGTCCAGCCTTGTATGCCCATACTGTATGTAGTTCTCTGGAGCTGTGCCTTGGTTTCGCTCTTTGCTTTTATTAATTATAGTTCGATAGCAAAGGTAGTAAATATAAATACACATCACACCGATACCATCCTTCTCCTTCGTTCTCCTACAAGATCTGCACGCGGCGTCCGACGTTCATCGTACTGTGTATGTATTCCTTTCGCTTTGCTTTTCTTTCTCAAACTCTACGGAGTGCTCTGTGCTCTGTGCTCCGAGCGAGGATCAAGGAGGATCAGCTGGGGTGATCCGTCTGAGACGATGTACGGCGTACTACTATGTATGTACTAACAGTATGCAAATATCAATACTAAAAAGCCAAAAGACATTAGAAACAATCCTTGCAAGAATAGCGCAGACATATTCTATCATGTATTACTACGGAGAAGAAACTTCTGGGGCGCTGTGTCTTTCCGCTTTGATTTAGATTGATGGGGCTGCATGGGGCTGCAAGCCGCGGTAAAGACGGCAGGGAGCCTGAATCAGCTTTATTCCAGTCTCTTATTGCCCATTTACCTTACATAGTAATACATAGTACATACCAATACCTGCCAATACCAATGGGGACCAATATGGCCGGAGCATCGATTACAGAGTAGAGAGCATTGGAGTAGATTATCCACGCCTTTTCTCCCCTCTTTTCACGCTTCTCCCTCATCTCCACATTGTTCCTTCAGCATTATTCCATTCTTTGTTTGATACTCTCCATCACTCTGCACTCTATTCTACTAAAATTAGCTGACGACCTTGCTTCGAGCAGTGCTAGTATTGCCTAGCAATGCAACATCGTTTGACCGCATCCTTCTTGAAACCGAGCAGGGAAGCCAGAGGCTACAACCGATGCCATCCCTGATTTTATCTTTGCGTATTGTATCTGTAGCTCTGTGCTACATAGTATGTACTACATACTGTATCGGTCTATTGACGTTGTATTTACATAGTACGCTTCTCCGTACATTGTCTTGTGTGCATGTTCGATGTAGTGGATAAAGGCGGAAAGGAGGCCAGATGAGCACGAGCGGCGAGGATACTCTATGTGCGAGTAGGACTGAGAGGAGGAGGCGGAGGGTAATGTCGACTCCTTGCAAGGGTGAGGCGGGCGGCTGTCGGTCTTTTCTTTCGGTTCAGTCTTGTGGTTCAGTCTTTCGGCCTGATTTTCTAGTGTTTTCTTCTGTTGTGATTGCTTATGTGATTCTTCCAATTGCTTTCTTTTGGTTTATCCTTGCTGAAATGTTTGTGGTGTCAATATGGACTTGCTTGTTTTGCTGCGTCTTTCTTCTTTCTTCTTTGTTTATTCTCTTCTTTGCGTCTACGCTGTTGCTTCTTCTTCTGGTCTACTCGCCGACGCCTCGGCCGCTAGATTCGCCGACCCATCCCTACTCCATACATTGTAGACCAAAAACCGCATGACAAACCCAACAAGAGGAAAGCCAGGTTGACCGCTACACCACTCTTGCGGAGCTATCTTACATCCTAATCCTAGGTGCAGACGCACGAATATCAACCATGCCTGCCAACGTTTCATGCCACGCAAATGTCGCTACTAGCTTATTGACGGCGTGGATGTCAATGTGAATGGCCGCCCTCGGTTCAAGTAGTTTGGTTCGGAGGGGTGGGCATCCTTGATAGACAGATGCAGACGATGAGACGAGAGGCGAGAGACGAGAGACGAGAAGACGGCAACGAGCAAGGAAGACGACAAGGAGGACGACAGGGAGGGACGAGAGGCGGCGAAACAGCAAGACGATACGGCAAATGAGCGTCAATACAGTACATACAACAAACCAACCGGATCGAGCTGATCGGCACGAAACGTCGTCGTATTGAGCAGGTGTAGCAGGAATACGTGTTTGTTTTATCTCTAGTCTTGTCTACCATGTATGTAAATCCATCACTGATGACTTTGTTCATAGGTTGTATGCACATGCACGCCACAATGTGACTGCATAGTCGCCTCCGACAGGCTCTCGGTTGTTGTCGAGCTGTGTCAGCATTAGCAGGTTGTATGTAGATGTGAGATGTTTTTGTGGGCGACAGTCGGATAGTCGAATCGACCTTGTTTTTGTTCAATGGTTGAATACATAGTATGGAATTAATGCGACTATGTTATCGGGTTTATTTTTGAATAAAAAAATTCAAATTCAAATTTAACCCGATTCTTTACAATATCTAATCAAAAAGTCTTGTGAAAATATAGACTATTAAATAAAAACAAAACAAACCACAACAAACCACAGCAAAACAAGAAGTGAGTTAACAATACGAGATGCACCATCGAAAAATATACCCGACGCGTACTATTCTAGTATTACATACCACATAGGATATATAAATAAACGTGATGATGTGATGTAGTGTATGTGTGATAGAGTACGAGTATCATCTGTTGGTTGACAGGATACATTCATCTCAAAATGAAACGGGCCGTAATACTATCTATGTACGCTCGGCATACGCAAGACGGTATGATAAGTGCTCGGCACTCTGTCAAAGCAGACGGTCACCAATGGGGAAAGTACATTTAGTACATACATGGTAGTATATCAGTCGACAGCTCAACCCATGGAAGTCGATGCAGCAGATGCAACCGTTTCTGTGCTGACGGAGTCTGCCGCTATCACAGCACTCTCCAGCTGACTCCAAGCAGACAGCAAATCCGAGCAGCCTGAACTCCACGAGTACAGAGTTGTCTCACACCCTCGTCTCTGCTCTGAAATACTAAAGACACCCTCCCCTCGGAGTACACCCTACGAACCCACCAACGGTTGTGTAATGGCCCGTGCACAAGCGTCTTTCCTTCCTTCCTTCTTCCCTATTCCTTGCACGAGGGGATAATTCTAGATTTGTCTAGGTCAGTAGAGTAATACATAGTACATAGTAGTACAGAGTACAGAGTACGAAATGGTCTTTACAAAGTCGTGTTGGCCTGTCTTGTGTCTGTCTCTTCGTCGTCACCCCCTGCTGGTGGGCCGTCGTGTGAACACTTGACATGGCGGAGGCATGGTGGCTTCTGGAGTAAGCATATTTGGCATCAAGTTCTGGTTAATATGCTGTGTATTATTTCAGGTCTCTTCTCATATCTTGCATCCCTTTGGAGTCCCTTTTGAGTCTTTTCTGAGATGTTGAGCCCGACCGACTTCACGCATTATCTGATTATTGGCTGTGATATATCAACTACAAGCAATAGTCTGCTGCATCAGATCAGTACTTAGGTTATGCATGTTGTGCAGACAACGAAAGTCATGAAGAGACACAAAACACGCAAAATACGCAAAAAAACACAAAAGAGATAAAAGAGATAAAAGAAAGCGTAAAAAGAACCCATGGCAGTGGCACCGGGCAGGGCTTGACTAGCGCCCCTCTTTTATTTCTTCCTGCGAGTGACATGGACGATGGGCGGCGGACATGACAGTCTTGAGTATCACACTACATACAGAGTAGGACCACTCTCTATTACTATTTACACTTGCTCCTCCCCTTGAGAAACGAGAAACGATCTCTGAGTCTATTGCCTGGCCTTTTGCATTTTTACACTCTTTTTCGCTAGACCGCAGACTGAGCAAGATCGACGTACTGCGCCATCATGAGATAGTATTTTCAGTCTTTTTCAATAGTAGCCCATATTATGCCCATGCCCATGCCCATACCCATCCTATGCCTATTATGCCCACACTCCGTACGAGTACATCATACTACCATGTATGCACTACAGATACTCGTATGGCGGCTCGGCAGAGAGCGACACTGACATATCCGAGCATCCATTCCCATCCACTTGTTATTAACTCCATACCATTTAGTACGGTTATGACTATCTACCCAGATGCCATGCTCCATCACAACATGTCTCACCTTTCCCTGCCTCTACTACTCTACCATGTACTACTCTACTACTCTACTTGGTGTAAATCACTTGCATCCGCCTTGACTCCTTACTACGAGGTGCGGGCGGAGAGACACTTGGACATATGACACCATGACAAGCAAGGAGCAGTGTCGGCTGAACTGCGATGCACATGCACGCGGAGGTTTGAGGGTCTGGTAGACTCAATACAGAGTAGACTGAATGCACTCCATGTAGAAGCAATATACGGAGTAGACGGAAACAATATTCTGTTGGCAGGCGGACTGTGCGGATTCATTTACATGGTAGAAGGCATCAAGAAGCCATTCTAAAGCTTAGACTGCAATCTACTATGTGATACAACTCCGTGCTGCCGTAGAGTAGAGAGTAATACTATGTACCATAGTAGAGAAGAGACCGCTTATCCTTGCCGTTGACGACGCTCTGTCAGAGACATCATCTGCTTGGGCACGCTTTGACATGGAGCCTCTCTGGACGCTGTATGCTAGATCCACCCCTGTGTCTCTCTTGCGGTCGCTCCTTGTCGCTCTCTCTTGTCGACTTGCCTTGCCGCTCACTTTGTCAGTTAATCCTACTCCCTACGGCGTATTGGGGGCTGCAAATGTTCTTTTGTTTTATTGGCTGTTTCTGTGTTTCTGGTGCTTTATGTTTCTGCACTACATAGTATGTATTCACTGCTTGCTATTTGCTATTTGCTATTTGCTATTTTCATTTTGCCTTTCTTTTGTGTGATCCGTGTCTTACCTTTAACTTTCTTTTCTTTTTTTCCTAACTTACTTTCTTTTGCGTTTCCTTTTCCATCAGTTGAACATGCAATCTGATGTCAGCCGACAGATCGTCAGGCGATGGACAGATGGAGACGAGAAAGGTAATAGGGCGAGAATGAGCCGAAAGAGAAATTAAGGCAAGGCCAGAAGCAAAAGGCAGAGGCTGGTCGCGGCCAAGGCGCAGTGCGGCGGTTTTGAGTTTGCAATTTGCGGTTGGCAGTTTGCAGCGCAGTCTGAAATAGAACTGCGACACAGCTGCATTGACACTGCACTACTATGTATGTACAGTCGCAGGCCTGGCCATTTTGCAGGGCAGTCTGCTTTGCCGCCGGGCCGCCCACAGTGGCTGTACATAGTACTCGTACGTGTGTGTAAACACATGCGAGGCCGCTCACATCCCGACACTCTATTTCCGTATGCCTGTGCCTGCACTTATGCTGGATGCCTGGATGCCTGTCTGCTCCCTGCGCCGTGTCGATTCCGGTGTGAATATACCGGGTAGATGCCTTTGCTTTATTGCTTACGCCGCAGTACATGGCAATACTCCTGTCTGACCCTAATCCCAGCTGACCAAGGCCACGAGTCAACCCGAGGCAGTCTGAGGAGTGTGAGGGAATATTGAATGAGAAATACCGTGCAGTCGGCGATTTGACGATCGTAGGAATCGAGAGAAAATGAATCACACAAGCAAAAGAAATATCAGAAACGACAAAAGAAACACCAAAAGACGAAGAAGAAAGACTAAAAAGAAGAAGAACAGGAACAAAGATTTGATAAAAAAAGCAAAAAAAGCAAAAAAAAGCAAAAGAAACCATGCCGGGACTTGTTCCTGAACTCACAAATAAAGACTCCAACAAAAGACTTGTGTGAGGAATGCGGCGGCATCACCAAGCAAAAGTAAATCATGAATTCATTAAAACTCTAAAACATCGCCATGATTCGCTCAAACTAGAACGAAAAGACGAGAGACGGAGACTGAAAACGAGAGACAGCGCAGAGAAGAAAGAATGCATCGCGTTTTCACCGCTCCTTTACGTCTCGACATCAACATTTTATAGAGAAGCCGTCTAGACATTTTCTACACCGAGTAAGACAAGGCTGAGCTTGTCGTGTTCTTACTCAATAGTCTTTGGTCTTTCTTTCATTGACTGTGAATGTTTGATCCCCAAAAGTCTTTGTGCGTGCATGCCTGCCTGCCTGCCTGCGATGCTGCCGCTGCTCTCCCTGCCGATCTAGGCTTCATTCCTGCCCAGAGGGCTGCAGCGAGCGCTCCCAGTCGCCGAGTGATGGACGAGGCAAATGGCATCAGTGCTAATCTCGGTGAATGAAAAATGACCAACACTTAAGCATGGGAATCCAAAGGGCTGACATCGAGATCTTTTTAGTGGCCTAGATCGAGATATCTCGACGGGTGTTGATCTCCAGAAGGTCGTAATTGAGAATGCTCCCGCGTCAAAATGTAAGCATAACACGGCGCTGGCGACCTTGCACCGACGTCGAGGATAGCTTTTATTTTGTTATGATCAACACACCATCACGAACGACGTCAAGCATTACACAAAGAGATGCCTGGTACGCACGCATGCGTTTTGACTGCTGCTAGACTGATGATAGACGGCTGGCAGCTAACTCCTCCCCCAGTGTCGATGCTCTAGTGATGCTCTAGTGATGCTACGATGATCCTCTGACGATGCGTGAATGCGCTCGTGTCGATGAATGCCAGTGACAACACCGAGCAGTACATATGGACAGGGCAGGCTCGCTTGCGGTCTCAGGGAAGCCCGTTATGCTCCCTACTCAAACCATCACCGATGCTGATGAATGCCAACTGACATCGACACCGGCTTAGCATAGTGTGTGAGCCTTTCAGCTCCCTTTGGCACCTGGCTTCATAGGGCAGATTCGCTGTAGATTCGGTGCGATGTGTGGGTGTGATGTGTCAACGCTCAATACTCCAGCCTCGATGGTCGATGCGCACCAGCAAGATTGTTCGCAGCGCCAGCACAGGCGTGCCATGTCCATCATGCCCGCCGTGCTGGAATGACACTGTGCCAACATCAACGGCGCCCTGTCGCCCTGTTTTGTCTCTCGGGAGGCTGTCTCTTTATGTTGGTGTCTACAAGGCAGACATATAGTCGCTTGTGCTTTGCGCTTTGTGCGCGCTGCTTGAGCTACCTTGCTATCGATACTATGTAGTACGCTTGTTGTGTGCTCCTGGGTTTTTCGTTCGCCTTTGTGTCTACATCTCCTCTGCTGTCCGTCTGCTCGACTTCGTTATTGTCTGCAAATAGCCACACAATGCAGCACAGACCGATCCTCTGGATTGATAGGTGGTGCAGTGTCTGGCAGTGTCTGGCAGTGTCTGGCAGTGTCGGCGGTGATTGCTACTTGATTGCTGTATACACGCTGACCGACTGGCGATGTCTGCCACCGTTTGTATGTCGTGCAACGCCTCTGTGATGGCCAGCACTCTACTTTGGTACTCTACTCTAATACTATGTGCCCTCTACTCCCGCACTCTACCCCCAGCACTCTAGGGTATGCCTCAAATATAGTGGTGACACTTGAGGCTGGTTCTTCCCGTCGCTGTTGGTGTCTCCGTTTCAGGTCGCTGTGGTATAGACAGTCAACATCGATGACTCGATTTACTGATTGATTAATATACAGGACACTCTTCTATTCTGCGCTGCCAGCCGTCCTCGCTTGCACGTGTATGACCAACAGCTTTGTTTGACTGTTGTCGCCTCTTTGTCGATGACTCCCGCCGTGTCTGGTAGATTGAGCTGAGCCGGATGCAGTCATGGCCAAGAGCACGCCACTTTATCCTTAATCTGGGTTGTTCAACTGACGATTGATATCCCTCAACGGTGGGTGTGATGGATGCAGTCACCAAGTCGTGCCTGTGACAGTTGACTCTTGTTTGCATGTCCACGCAGAAGGCAGACCAAGGCAGGGCAAGAAAACAACAGCAATCGCAACCAGCAACCAAACAACCAAAAGGGCAGAAGACCACCTCGACAGCTGGAGCGGCAAGTACATATGCAGAGGGAATACTTGCTGACTGCATGTCATGTTCTCCCGGCCGCCACCACCTCTCCACTCTACTCTCTACTATCTCATCTCGCCGTTTGCTGCACCGTATACTGTGCACGACGCCGTAGCACAACGATGGGGCTACACTGCATGTGTACGTAGCGTGCCATACCTTGTCCGTCGTTGATAGATGCACCCTGTCACAGATCTAGAGGGCGAAAACGTAGACAGAAAGAGAAACAAAACAGAGTCAGCATACAGAATTCTGAGCACAGGACACAGAGTACAGAGAATGAGGAGTAACCACGGCTAGTAAACCGCCACGAGACGGCTTGCAATCTATCATGGCCGAGGACACTCTTCCAGAATTGCAACTGCCATGTCTTTTATCAGTCGCTCAAGGTCTTTACTGCCCCCAGTGTTTTGAACCGAGTACGCGTGTGTTGTGCTGTATTACGCAGCCCGTCCACACGGGCCAGTAGCGATAGAAGCTGTGGCCTGTGACCTGCGACCTGCAACCTGCGATGTGACGAGAATGAGGGTGAGAAACAAACGGCGGATGTGCCACCTCATGCAGTTTGTTTCCCCTCCCCTCTCTTCTCTCTATCATCTCACCGCTCTTCTACTCAGGTCTATATGAGGGCCATGGTCTGTAGATACATATCAATATACTCACAACTGCGGCTGCATATTCTGGCTGCAGTCTGGCTGCAGTCTGGCTGCAGTCTGGCTGTAGTCTGCACACTGCATATTCGCGCATATGCGCCTTGGCATGGCTGCTGGTCCGGTATGCATAGCCGATAGTCCGCTGTATGTTGATCTATGTATTTGGCTTTACATACAGAACAACGCACAATAAAGAGGCGGCTATCACCGGGCTGTTGATTTCAGAGAACGAAGAACGAAGAAACAATGTGAAGATGTCCGTTGTTACACGTGATGTAGAATACGGCCCCACCCGGAGCCGAACACACCAGGCCCCGGCCCGGAGGAGGTGCTTTGTCGGGCAAAGAGACCCACATCGGCCGGGATTTGTCTTGTACTGTGTAGTATTACTACAGACTGCGGCCCTCTCAGATGTCTCGCTCGTGCTTACAGTGATTAGAATTTAGCAGTCTATCAAGAGGCCTCGCGCATGATTGCTGTGCCGCGCGGGACCAAGACCCAGATATACCTGGCCAGCATCTGACTGGCCAGGATCCAAGCACTTGTGTGGAAAGGCACAAACAGGCAGCGACAAGTGATATAAGCGACAGTTGCAAGAAAAATCAAGAAGACACGAGAAAAGAAACGAGAAAAGAAACGAGGCAAAACAAGACGAGGAACAAGAACTAGGCATCAGCAAATAGGATGCCATGATCCAAGCAGGTGTTTGCCAGACCTCTTAGTCGCAGCAGTATCGTCTACTCGACTGCGACTATGACAAGGTTCGGATATATGTCTAGACCTGCACATTGTTGACATGGCTATTGCAGGGAAGAGTCTAGCCTTTTTGACGTCCATCTGCCGACGAGATTGGTCCATTTCGATACGTAAAGGCCGGTGCCGATATATCGACTACGCTCTCCTGGGCACTATGCTTTTCTGGATACCGAGACGTGCTCACATATCAGTTTCCGCCACCCGCAGAGCAGTCTCAACATCAACAGCATCTGCATGGACGGGTCTGGCCAAAAGGCCGTTGACACAGATCGTCACGCGCGGCTCGGAGCATATAGTTTAATACTCAACTCTATTGTCGTGCGAGCACGTTTTGCATGGTCGGAGGATGTGCTACTGATTTGTATCTGATTAGTATGTCCCTTGTCAAGCTTGCATCTACTCCGCAATAATACAGAGTAAAAAACAAAACAAATAATACCCTTGCTTGCTTGCTCGGGCGCGACTGCAGTGTACGGAGCACAGAGCAGAGCTACTGACGTACTGACAAGCCCACGTGTTGTCTATGATCGGCGGATGTCGAGGTTATGGTTATTGTGACTGGAGACGGGAAACTCCGTGTAGATTTATGTCGATTTGCAACGTCTATTACTCCAAGTCGGATAGAAGAAGTGTACTCCATACATTTTTTTATTTGACATCGGAAGACTGCACCAGATGGAAGAACTCAAACATCGGTGTGGAGGAATGCACAGTGAATCCATCAAGATTCAATAAAGATTCAACAAGGAGAAAAAGAAGAGGCATGCTCTCTCCACAGCGGTTGACGGCGATGGGAGCTACGACAGTTGCAGAGTAGCTCAAAGTGAGGAGACACGACGACTTTTCGATAATCTACAGTACATAGTATCCTGTAGTCAACATCCCGCCGATGTGATAATGGATATCGGGATTCATTCCCTTTGGAGGCGGGCAAGGCCGTGCACGAGGCCCCCAAAGAGCCACGCTCTCTACTATGTACCTCTCTCTCTCTATGACACCTCTCAGTTTCTCAGTACAGACCTCTGTCATCGGTTGCCGGCTGTCAATCCTACCCTGCGTACTGGCCATAGCTGTCTGTGTCTATGCAATCTCCTACCCTTGGGCAATATCACGAGTACTACCACGAGAGTTGGTTCATGCACGGGAGAGGCGATGGCCACCTAGCTCTGAGTGTGCATCGTATTTCCGTTTTACGTTTTCCTAATTCCCCTTTCCCTTTTGCTAATTCCCTATTTCCCTACTTCGTCTGGTCTTTTTATTTATGCATTGGATATGGTTATCTACTAAGCATTAAAGGCGTATCTTGATGTGTGGCTATTCGATGCCTGTGCGCAGCCTTTCTTGGGCGACTATTTTCTCACAATCTACTATGTACACCAAGACGTCGCACTTATGGCCGATGTTTGCCGGACAACCAGGACTCTATATCTCTGCTCTCTTCTTTTACTTTGCGCACTCTCAAGTCTTGGACTTGAACACTCTTGCACAACCCAAACAAGGGGAGGGCGCCTTTGACAGGTTAACTGGCAGACCACGAGTATTTCCACTTCCCCTGGCAGCCCCCCCGCAGCCACGAGACTTTGTCAACTTGCATTGCTTGTTCTTGTTTGAGTCGACGGAGCATGGCGGCATTTGCTGGATTTTTGGTGGTTTTCACTGCTAGTTTTGCTTGGAGTTTTCAGTATTTTTACAGTCTTTTCGGCTGCCAGTTTTTACCACATTATTTACTCTGCAATAACCCTTGGCCACTTTGGCCATACTGATAGCTACCCTTGGCCACTTTTACACTAGCTACGACTTTGATTGCATTATGCCGGCATCGTGCACGCGGACCTCGAATGTGACTGGCCGGCTGTATTGTAGCATTCTCGTTTCCCCTTCGAGCCAAGATGATCGTCACTCTTTTTTTACATATATATATTTGCATGTGAGATGCAAGGGACCACCTGCCTGTAATTGAGCGTTCCATTGCAACTCCATAGTATTAAGCGTACTATTACTCTCGTGCTGCCTCCAAAAGTCGCATCCAAGATCAAGGTGGGCTGGTTTGAGCGTCTTTGGCCGGGTGTTCCTATTCGGGCATCACAGCCGTGCTGTTGCTATCATTGCCATTGCTGCCATTGCTACCCTCAGAGAACGACGATGCGTGAATCCAATTACCGTTAATACATTTCCGGCAGCAACACCGCTGACGACGACGTTAAGTGACATACTATGTATTATCATTATCAATTAGCAAAAGAGGAGAAGAGGAGAAGAGGAGAAGGAAAAAAGAAAACAGATCCGAAAAAAGAGAATGGACGAAGAGGAAAAACAAAGTGCATAAACCCCATCGCCGTCCGATAACTAATACTCTGTGCCATTGAGTATCTCGACATAGAACCCGGACAAGGTCGCAAACAAGAGAACATAAATACAAGCCTCTCCGCATCCTTTTTATTTCTGAATGCTCCTCTTCAACCAGTCCACTCAGCTTCTTTACTCTCTGCCTCGACCTCAACCTCAACCTCTACTCCCTTAATATCATCGCAATGGCCGTCATCTCCCGCATCATCTCCGGCGCTGCCGCCGCTCTGGCCCTGGCCACCTCGGCTGCTGCCAGCCCCGTTGCCAACCTGGCTCCCCGTGGCACCGTCGGCAACGACGCAATTGTCGGCTTTGCCCAGACCGTCCCCAGCGGCACTACCGGCACCGTCTACCTCAACTACCAGCCCTACCTCTACGTCTACAACGGCTGCGTTCCCTTCCCCGCTGTCGATGCCTCTGGCAACACCAAGTAAGCTCTACTCTTTGTTTTTCTTTTATTTAATATTATATGGTTCGGTGGAAAAGACCAAGACTAACAAAACCAGCGCCGGCCTGAACCCGACCGGCTCGACCAACGGCGGCTGCTCCAGCAGCACCGGCCAGATCTACGTCCGCAGCGCCACCTACAACGGCTACTACGCCCTCATGTACTCCTGGTACATGCCCAAGGACGAGCCCTCTGACGGCCTCGGCCACCGCCACGACTGGGAGGGTGCCATTGTCTGGCTCACCAGCAGCACCGCCACCACCGCCGCCAACGTCGTCGCCGTCTGCCCCTCGGCCCACGGCGGCTGGGACTGCTCCAGCACCGACTTTACGCTGTCCGGCACCAAGCCCCTGATCAAGTACGAGAGCATCTGGCCCGTCGACCACGCTATGTTCCTGACCACCACGGTCGGCGGCGCCCAGCCCCTGATCGCCTGGGAATCGCTGCCCACCGTTGCCCAGACTGCCCTGGACACCACCGACTTTGGCAGCGCCAACGTCCCCTTCAACGACAACAACTTCTCCAACAACCTGGCTGACTGCTCGTGGTAAATGCCGATACAATAAAAATGAGATCTCCTAAAGAGGGGAGCTGAAAAAGGGGGGAAACGGAAGAAAGAAAGAAGAAAGAGCCTGGACCGGCCAATTAATGATAATGCTATTTACTCTACACTGTATATACTTGACCTGCTACAAATCAGCTACTATTTGACTGGCTACACTACCGTTGACGTCTTTGGTGACTTTGTGTGTAAACTAGACAAGAGGCAAGACGTTGTCTATGTTGCACACGATTTTAAGAGCCGCAATATATATGAAAGGGCCTCGCCTTTCCAACAAACGTACAACTTGGTTAAAGATAGCATTTATTACTAATACCAATAGCTAAACAAGATAATATGATGTGTTTTTAGTTCAGGAGACGTTGAGTGTTGCAAAGACTTCTCACACCATGTGGACGCTGCATGATCCGTGTCGTGTCTGTGATGGAATGATTAGGCGCTTGAGCCACTTCCGTGGTTTCTGAAGGACGTTTGCCCCCCGGAGGTTGTCCCGTCGCTGGCATTGACGCTGGCATCGATTGGAGGCGGTCTGTATATGCTTTTTCACGTTAGAAGCTGGATGGCCAGAAGAAGTATGTACGAGCACAGGCCGGTTTTAGTACCCACCACCCGTGGTAATTACATACCTTTCTCGTTCACAGCTGGGGCATTTCTTCGTTATGAAGTGGACAAGCTGGTGCTTAGAACATATCTTTTGGTGTACCATACAATATTTCAAGGCCAGGGAAGTTTCGGTCGTATAGTGGCAGCAGCCGCCTTTTCTCTCTGGGCAACCAAAAGAGCGTTCGGACATTGTTTCCTGATTTCTGCGTTGGCGATGGCGAAAATTCTCAAGAAGGTGACGTGGAGAAAAGGGGGGGGGGGGGGGAATGTAGAAGAGCAGTTTCTGAAATATGTGTGAAATGTGAGAAATTGTAGGATATGGAGGAGGGTAAGAGAGCATGGCCAAGAACCGAAGCAGGCCGATCCCGTCTTGTATTTGTACTCTGTATGCTCGCCTTTAGGATGTGTTCTTCACACGTTGGGCCGTCTACAATAACTACGGAGTAGGATTTGACACCGATCTGCCTTACACATTTGGCCGCGTCGGGCCTCAATAGAAAGCGCCTCGTGATGCGAAAGACGGCATAGAGATTCGGAGATTAAACTTTGTACTTTTACGCGCTTTGCTTTGTGCTATCCCGTGAAGAGGCATCTCAGCAAGTACATATGTATATGTAAGCCATAGAAAAGGCTTCTCCCACCTCATTTCCCACATGGGACTATCTCTTGGTAGTTACCTGTTAAGGAAGCCACACTCAAGTCGCAAGGCACTTTCAAAGTTTGAAATACATACCTCTAGGTGCCATAATCTTGTTTCAATTTGAAATTTGACTAGTACAATGCTGTCTCGATACAATGTTTTGCTTTCTTGCTTGTGTTCATCTTATTTTACTGGCATGCACAGTAACTATCGTAGGGGTGTTCGGCAGCTGTCGTCATGCTTGATGCTTGATGCTTGACGCATTGGCCGAGCCCGTGTATTTTCCACTATAGATGCACGTTGCAAACTTAAAAAAGCATCAGGTTATAATACATAAAACAGTATCGATGTAATCCTGCTCATGTATGTAAGCCTGCTCATACATGTTAATAACCCCTCCTCTCCTTTCATATTCACATAGTGACTGTTCGCAGAGGTATAGTTTTTTTTAAAAAAGAAATGGCTGCCTTTTTTCCCTACTGCGGCTGTTTTATTTTACACAAGAAACGGCGATTTCAACTACTTTTGTTTCCAAAGTGATGACAGACTCTCTACGGGCGAGGGTGGCCTTGTTGGTGGCTCAGTCCCTGACTGGTATATGGTGGGAAGTGAAAAACGAGGAAGCCAAAGTATAGCAAAGCAAGTAAAAGTTTGGCTACCGCATCCGGCAACTAATCAACGCAGTTTATGTACGTGTTGAGCTGCCATCCCGTTTACCAGTTTCCCGCACATTGCGTTGTAGCCACTTTGGGTTACTTGCAGCCCCATGATATCTGGAGCACCCTGCAGCTGCACGTCTTCACACCTAGTCCGAGATAACAGCTATCTATCAAAATAAAAAACCTCGAGGCAGAGACACAGAGCGCCCAAATTTAAACACCTGCAGTTATTCTTTTGATAAATGATTTGCTGTTTTGTAGTCTTTGTGTCAAGGGTCCCTACTTCCTGACGACAGCCATACGTTTGCTTTTCCCGACCACCATTTCCAGTACGAACCGCTCAGTCCATCGGCCACATGACAGCACTGCATTATCACCTCGTCTTTTTTTCGCCACATTGGGCGCCACCAATGCTACTCCAAGGGGGGGGGGGGGCAATGCACTAGAGGGTGGACTTATAATATTGTAAATGAAAGTATGAGAGAATCAGATAAACGCTCTAAAGCCTTCTATCAATAAGAGAGGCCCAACGTCACTCCTATCTTTCTTACTATTGTTTGCCCGCCATACATGATGAAAAGCCGCATCAGTATTGTCAAATCATGATAAAGAATAGACGCACTTTGACTCCATGGAGCATGCGTAAGTATGTAGGGACGTTATCGCGACCTCGAACTCCTGTGGAGTCGTCTTTCAGCAGTGCTAGGAATGAAGCAACTTTCGTCTCTCGACTTTTTTCTCGGTTGCTTTCGGCACCATATCTTCTTTCGACCCGGAAAACTATTGTCCCGGCTTTAAAACGGCTGCGATGGAAGACTCTGATCCCGGAGCCGCGATAGAGCCGCGATATCCACGAGTGTAATTTGTGGCGCAAAAGTCCAGATGCGTGAGAGTGCAAGCGGTTTTGCAGTTCCAGAGTGTAGATACGCCAAGCCGTTGCAAGCCCGAGACTGTGCCTCAGAATCTGTTTATCAGAATCGCACGGCCGGCCGCGTACATGATTTTTCCGGTACTGTTTCTTTCCATCTTGGGACATGGGCAGTACAACGATAAATAAGGATCGGGCGTGGCTGCTGTTCCATGTATATAACACCCTGGGCCAGAATATCATCGCCTTGGATGAGTACTTGACTGCGCCTATTGGTGTTGCTGCTCTCCCTGCTGCTCATAGTACTTGCATCGACTTGAGACGGATTTCCGAGAGAAGGTTCAAGAGCCCGACGCTGTGCCCGGTGCAGCGGCGAAAGGGGGCTGAATGCACAAATGTATGGACATTATGTGCACAACGCTCAGATACATAATGGCGTTACTGATAATAGCAGCGTCGACATGTAAGAGCTCGCAGTAGCAAGATCACTCTGGTTTGCATTGCCTGAAGTCGTAGAATCGGACTATTTTGGATTTGGGCCACTTGCGCATCCAGCTGAGATACGGCTCTTCCGGACCATCAGACCGGTTGTGGTCAATATACTGTTCGATGGAAGAATGGTGAACCCAGCTTGGGCATGCGATTTTTTTGTACTTTACTAGGGGGCAAACTTATGCTGGAGGTGAAGGCAGAGATGCGCATAGACAAGTTGACGGTGTCAAGTTGTTTGATATACAGTTGTTGGTGAATAAGGGGGGGGGCGGGAGGCAAACGATTGACGAGAAGTGAGAATGGATTAGGTAAAGTGATGGCTCGAGTTTTGGCATTATTTTCCCGGTAAGGATTACAAAGCTGACCTGACTATCTAGGCTGATGTGTGAATGATGATATCTGACCTGAGTCGAGTTTTTACATTTCAATAGGTTCATGTTGTTCTTTGTGGGTCCATCTGCCGCATGTGGAAGTTAGGGTAAGTCAAAGTGAACGTCATTCACGAAACGTATGTTAACAGTACCATCTCGTGGTATTTTATTAAATACACGTAGCCCTTTCTTACAATATTTTTTATATATCAGCTTTATTAGGATTTCCCATGCCATTTCTCGTGATCGGTTACACACAGTCTCGCACTTGGTCTCGGCATTTCGATGCAATCAGAGCTCACACAACGATTCAGATAATTTAAAAAACTTAAATAACTCAAATAATCTAGAAAAAAGTAAAAGAAGTCACTAGCTAGTAGATACACACTCCTTACACTTGTCATTCGGCTACGCATGCACATAAATGTCGGTTCTAGCCCACCACAAAGTCTCCTGCAGAGTCTTAAAAAAGCCGAGACAGTTCCGCTGATGTTCCCTACCCGTGATTCGATATCGCTTGCACCGATTCCGAAAAAAACAAGTTTTCGAATGAAGACATCCCGAGGAGACAACGGCATAAAGAACTTAGTGCGAGAAGTGCACTTTTTGCCAGATTTTAATTCGTGGTTTATCAGTATGGCCTGCTACCTAACGAAAACCAAGGATCTGGCTTCAGCCATACATGCATGATTTCGCACCTCCTTTACTTCCGTGATGTGGCCCTATTTCGCCATGTGATGAAACGGCAGCTGACATCTTATTGTCCCGCATTGTTTGTGACCCTCGTGGGAGAGGGGGAGATAGGACGCTCAACAAGAACCAACAAGAACCAACAAGAAAAGACCTGTGCTGTTCTATTATGTTATGCTTTAACTATGTATGCTCTTGAGGGCAAGCATAATAATTTATAGTTTCTAGTTAGCATGTTATTTGTTGCAACTACTATCATGCAGTTTATATATAAGGTATTTGTATACAAGGCGAGCCTCAAGAGACCATCAAATCAGAATATGTGCGTCAATGACGGTATCTTTACGTCAAAACTTGTTGGGCATCAACGCCAAAATCAGTATGGGCACCTAGCAATCTGGGATGGGCATGTCTGATATGAAGATAAAAAATAGAAGAAAGAGAACAGGGTAAAAAACACCTCAGAAAAACCCGTCCAGACTTGAATCTGTAGCAAGCGAAATTGTAAAAGAAACTGTAAATTCAAGTAGTGTTATATAGTGCCTTGCAAATTGGAGATAATAACAAAAAAAAGAAAAGATTGCGACTTGCAGCTTTCTGACTCGGCTACACACTTTCTTTATTCTCGATTGTACGCCACAGCTCCGGCCCGATCTCCGGCTCCGGCTCCGACTCCGGCTTCGGCTTTGGCTTCGGCTTCGGCTTTGGCTTTGGCGCGAAGGCTAGACATATCTGTACACTTTTTACAGGCTGCGTTGTAGAGACGAACAAAAGGTGGTGTATGCTCATAACACACTATTTCATGTTTGATGCAACATTTGGAATCTGTATAGTATGCACAGTCTTTACCAGCTGCCGGGCACCGGTGGCCTTTTTCTCGTTCAGAGTAGCACAGCTGGCATCTCTCGCTGGCGAGATGGATGCGGCCGCCATGTGTCGTGCACGCCTTGTGATATGTGCAGTTACCCTCTGCGTCGGGGCTGGTGCACTTGGATTTGTCGGGGCTGGTGCACTTGGGGCGGGCTTGCGCCTCTTGCTGTTTTCTGCAGCGTCTTGGTCAGTATCCGTCACTCGTGTATGAGGAGTTGTGCGCACGTACGTACTTTTGTTCTTTGCGTTTCCTATATCGTCAGCTTTGTGCCAGAATGCAATTATAATGCAAAAAAAGTGCAAACTAAACTCACTCGTTGGCCACGCAAGTACGGCAAGTCTCAGTCTTGAGGTGGCGAAACTTATGCTCTTCACATATGACTTGGTGCTCTTTGCAATAGCGAATTTTGTCTTCAGTCACATCGTTGCATTTGCCTTTCGCATCCATTGGACAGTGATGCGTCCGGCTCCTGTGACCTTTGCCCATGCTGTACCAGGGAACAACGATTAGTGTAGAGACCAAGAATTCTGACCTGATATTGATCTTGAGCCGATGACCGTTCGTCCGTCAATGCGGGCTGAAGATAGTTCGTACGGAGACACACGAGTCTTATATGCCAAAGAGGGCGAGGTAGCTCTCCCTCTGCGTCCCTTTGCCAGTGCGTGAAGACTTGAGAGCATGGGGACATGGAGGGAAATAGATGGTTCTTTTGCACATTGGGCATCTATCTTACAACTACACCGTGCCGTGCCGTGCTAACACTCTTTTTATGCGATTCTTGCAACATTGCATTTTTGCACTTATGAATGTGGTGATGCTGTGGTGATATGTAATTAGTTGGCGAGTAGAAATAGACCAAGAGAGCTTACTTGTATGGTTGCGGTGAGTAGTTTTATATGTCCTCTGCATATGAGATGGTGTGTATCCGTGAGGCGGAGCTTGTACTATATTGCAGTTCTGCGAGTATTGTAATTTTGTAGTAGTATTGCTAGAATATGACAGTGTTGCTCGAGTTCTGTCTTAACCGATAATCCGTTTTTGTAGTCTATCCGGTAGTCTATCCTGCAGTCTATCGTGTACTTTATCCTGTATGTCTACCAACACCATATGCTCGTTACCCCTTTCCAGGCGACATCAATGTCACAACTGAGCCTTGCCTTTAGGTCTAGAAAGCTCCAGCTCTGCCTGTAGTGCAGGCCACCTATCCATCACGAGGTCCGTGTTGTCAAAGTCCTCGGACGTCGCGATGCCGTCCTTGGCAAAGTAAAAAATCCGCCGGGCCAACCGGTACGCTTCACTGTACGCGTACCGGCAGTACTCCGCACCCACGGTGTCGTCGAAAATCTGCTTAAGCGCCCTGCCGTCCTCACTCGTTGGTAAAATGTCGTCCATGTCGGTTGTGAACTGGTACTCTTCACTAACTTCGGACTTGTCCTCCATGCCCTCCTCCCCACCCCAGTCTTTCCACAGCCACGCATGCGGCTGGCATGCCACAAAAGCAGGCGCCATAACGGCGCTATCCCAATCCAGCACGGCCGTGATAACTGATTTGGGCTCTGGCGCCTTAAAATCCACAAGAATATTGCGTGCGGCAAAGTCCAGATGAGCAAGCCTGTAGTTGCCACGGCTTCTGTCACTGCCACTGTCGTTTCCGTGCGGTGTGAGGTAGCCGAGCCGATGCAGCTCCAAGATCATGCCGCTAAACTTGTCCATCTGGTGTATCCGGTAAAATTCGCTACCGGTATGCTCCCTGTATTCCTTCTGTCTTTCCTGTAGCATGACCACTATCATAGCGTGGACGGGGTCTGGCGGCTGCGAACCCACGTTGGTTTCGATTTCGGTCTCGGGCTCGCCCGGCATCTTGACGTCGACAAACGGTTTGACGCCGACCTCTGTCGAGCCAGACGTGGACGGAAATCTCGACACGGGCCGTATTCTCCCGCCTTGGCTGTCCACCTCGTCATAGGGGTTAGCAAAGACAATGCATCCGGCTGTGCTGCTCTGAACGCGCAGAATTTCCACCAGGCACTCGGCCACGTTGCGGGCCAGGCGTGCCTTGGAATCGAAATCCAGCTTTGGAAAAACCCGGTACAGGTTGGCGCCGGGCATGAGCTCCTGCACGGCAAAGGGGCTTTTGAGGAGGAAGTGGTCGTCGGTCGAGAAAGCGACGACGTGCGGGGCCGGGACCTGCGTCTGCTGTTTTAGGAATTTGAGAATGGCCACCTCGGCGCTGATGTCGGTCTTTAGAGTGGAAAATCGAGGTATACGAAGGACGTATTTGCCGAGGTCACCGCTTCTGCTGCTGCTGCTGCCACTATCATTAGCGTCGCCCCCACGACTAATGTTCAGGCCGACAATGCGGTTGTAGGAACCACCGTGCATATGATAAACCCTGATGTTACCGGGGTCGCAATGGAATTGAGATTGGGCGAAAGAGCGAACCGTATCTTCGTAATCGCTATATGGTACTTGGTCATACAAATCCGTTGATCGTTGCGTCTGTGGTTGTGAATCCGCTTCTTCGAGCGTCTCGAGGTTGATGGCTTCTGATGCAGTAGTCACTGCATTGGCCACATCGGGTGGCGTGACTGATTTCCAATTTGTGGTGGCTGTAGATTGGCCGGATACACCCAAGTCTACCTCGGCAAATAACTCATCGATAGATGTATTTTGGGCGACAGTACATCTTGTAGAATCTGCACGCCCGGTACCATAGAGCATGATGTCGGTCGCTTGATGACTGCGCCGTGTCGTTGGCGATTGTGCCCCGCCCGGTTCTGCCAAATCCCCAGTAAGAACTGTCATCGTTGGGTTTGCCGGAACTGGAGGCACTGCGATTGCATTTGCCTCTGCTGATTCGAATGCTGCGGATGCTGCTGATGCTGCTGGTATTGCTGGTATTGCTGGTATTGCTGGTATTGTGACGTATCCCAGAGCCGAGCTTAGTTGTCTAGACTCGTCTGGCAAAGGCTCAGGTGCATCATGGGAAAGTACTGCCTGCGGCTGTCGACCCATCCCGCCAGCCCCCGGAGAAGGGTGCTGCGGTTTTTTAAAAAACGCCCAAAATTTAGCAAGTAGGCTTTTTCGGTGGACAGTTGACGATGGATGGCCACCTGGCCGCGACATTGATGCTCGCATGCCAGTCATTGTTTTCCCTTTCTCTTCAAAGTTTTGCTTGAAACAGGTAAAGAGACAAAAGACAATACCAGAGTCTGTCTAGCGGATGCTATCGAATGCATAAAGAATGTTGAAACATGACGGAAAATGCAAATAATGTGGTATATACACCACAATGTCGTTGATGAAGCAAAGCAAACGTCTAAAAAAAGCAACTGCCTTCCACATGAAAGGGACACGAAGTTGAGACAAACAGAAATCAGTGCTAATATCAAGAACGCAAAGGTACTGTAACGTAGGCGACCAGATAAACTCAAACAGGAAAATGGACGAAAATGACGGAGTGTCTAGTTGTAAACATTAACCTGACTGAAAAAGGGACAATGTGACGGATTATAGTTTCAATTTTGACACAGACCTGTAAAAGGACAAGGAGACATACAGAGCGAGTTCAGGATGAAGGTTGATATCGGGTAGTGGCGATGTGCGAAGATGACTGGGCATGTTAAAGACAATGGGAACATGCGATCTTTAGAGAGAAATGCGAGAGGGTAGCAATTCTATTTTGTCTTTATGTACTTCATGAGTAGAGTTGACACGCTTTGGAGTATTATTGGTTGCTAAAAATTTGCCGTTAGGTTAAAACGTGGCACGAAAGGAATTAATAACAGTATTAAAAAGTTTGTGCGGCAATGCTTTACAAGCCCCGATAAACAATTCGCTTCGGTCGCCTATGGCTTGCTTGCATGGGCGTTAACATGCTACAAAGTAACATTGCACAACATATGTACATATGCAGTACGTGCCGAGACACTATTTAGATCATTACCCGATAATTACTACTCATTTGTATCACATCTGAAGAGAAGACCGACAGCGGCAATGCTATGTATGTGCATACCCTAGCCGTCTGCCAAAAATGAGGGATAAGAGTACAGCAGATGCACGTTCGTCACCACAAACCTTGGTTCTTACATGTGTTAGTTTCTCACCCAGCGCCTCAGGCCAGCCTCAGCAGAGAGACAAAGGCTGAACATACCGCAGCCACTCATTTATTAGGTCTCACTCGTATCCCTTTATGTTTGACGTATCATTGTATTTGTAAGGCGGAAGGGCTTCATACTGCTCTCAGTGCAATCTGATAGGCGTCTGTGCATTTCCCCTTTTTTGTTCATATTACTCCCAGGCGTCATTATATTACATTAGATTAGATGCGACCGGGCCTCGTTGGGCAAAAACAAAATCCCAAATCAAAAGTTGGCAATGGCGGCAACATCGTCAATGTTGATGAGGTCGACGCCGGCATTGGCCAGGATGCGCCAGATGGCATTGCGCGTGCTGACGGGCCAGCCGGGCTGGTCCCAGTAGCGAACCTTGATGCCCTTGCTGTGGGCAACGGACACCTGCTCCGTCAGCGTCTGCTGCTGCGTGCTGCTGAATGTCTCGGTGGCGACCTCGCCAAAGACGACGGCAAAGTCGACGCTGGCAATGGGCGACACGTCGGAGGTGATGTTGCTGAAGGTCGAGTTGAGCGTGGTCAGGGGGCCGTCCCAGAAGTAGTCGCGGGGCGCAACGCCCTGGACGAGGTTGAGCGGCGTGTTGCCGGTGCCGACGACGGTGACGGGCCCGCTGGTGAAGACGCTGCCGTTGTAGGTCGACAGGTAGCCGGCGTCGCGCAGGGGCTTCAGGGCCTCGACGACGACGGGCCAGGTGGATGCGCCGTCGGTCTTGAGGTCGACAAAGAGGTAGAGGGTCTGGCCCGACGAGGTGTCAAAGACGCCGTTCTTGGTCGGCGTCGCGTCGAGCAGGAACTCGCTCTTGGGGTTCTGCTGCTTGAGGATGCTCAGGAGCGGGTCGACGTAGAGCGAGGCAAACGTGCGCTGGTTGGTCAGGGCGCTGCGCTCGTGGCCGACGTGGAGGGTGCCGTTGTACAGCCAGACATCGGCCTCGACGGATATGGCGCCGGCGGACAGGGCGCTGTACAGGGGCACGGGGCGCCAGTAGTCGTTGTGGCTGTGGAAGCCCTTGGGGATGATGCCCTGGGTGAGCGACGTCGGGTACGTGTTGAGGGGGCCCTTGCCCTCGCCCGACAGGATGTGCTGCATCTGGTTCGACAGCGTCATGTCGGACTGGGCGGCGACGGCAGCGACAAGGCCGGCCATGGTAAAAGAGGACTTCATTGTGGAGGAGGGGAGAGGGGTTCTGAGATGGTCTCTTGAGAGTCTGGCTGAAGCGACTTGGATTGGGTGCAGATAGAGATCCCAAATTCCAGAGTGTCGGGAGATCGGCCCTGCACGATATATATATATATCTATGTATGTTGGCCTTTGACGTTTGCGGGAGTACTTGTGAATAAGCAAAAGTACGCTGAGAAAGAAGAGACGAAGAAGAGAAGAATCAAAACGGCCTGCTCTTCCGACTGAGATCCCACGTTTCCACGACACCCAGCCTTCCGATCGGCATTCGTCCGAACTGCAGGCTGCTGGCAACCGCAACTGCCAACAGACCAACAGACTGCAGCTGTTGTCAGCTCCTCACAGCTGCAGTGATGACGAGAGAGTTGCTACTGTAGAGTTGCATCCTTCGCTCGCAGCTAAGGAAGCATAAGTTTTTGGGCTACCCGGAGCTCCACCCATTAACCACCCGGGACACAGCCAATTGTAGGGCACACGTGCGCTAGCGATCGGCACTCTGGTTGCTCAATCCAGATCCATCACCGTTGTTGATTTTGCATTCATTCACATATTTTGAGTGATTGTCGATGAGATGTAATTGTTTGTAGAGCTAGCTCAAGGCCTGTCTTGGCGGCAGGGAAGCTCTTCCAAAGTTACACAGCACAGGGTACTCTGTTGATGTCGACAATCCGGGGTGCGGTTAGGCTCAGCCAATGGTATCCGCACGTTCCCCAGGTCTTGATCGTCCCGTGGTATCGTTCTTGCCATATACTTTCTATTTACTCAAGGAGAACCTCTAGACCCGAGCAACAGTGGTGCATCCTACGCTTGTCGTCGCATTCTACTAGTCAAGGTGAGTCAGGGTTGGGATCCTTTCACTGAAAAATAATGTCCAGCCACCTACGTCAATATAAAAGACCAAAGCCAAAGCTTGAGGAAACATCAGCCGTCACCTCCCGCTCGAGCTAGACGCAAAGTAGAGTAATGTGTCGCGAGGGCACATACAACTTGTAAAGCAGGTGAGTAGAGTAGAATGGTTTCCGTAACCGGATATTTCTATTTCTGTTGCGATGTGTATGGATAGCCGATGCAACGGACACCGCTCACCGACGCCGGCAGACTGAAGTTGGAGCTCACGTTCTTCTAGAAGCTGGCAGGAAGACCGAGTATCCCGGATGTCTGTTTCTGCGCAACGTCGGCCACGTTTTATTTTTATTTATCTTCTCCCTCTTATTTCTTTTTTCTTTTGTATATTTTGCAATACTGTGATTGTTGCTAGGCCCGGCCTCGGTGTGATTCATGTCACCTCCCAGACTATGCTAGCCCTTGAAATCCGTCGAGTTGAATCTTGCGCGAGGCAAGACCGACGGCATACTCGAGAGCTTCTCGGACTGTCTCCAAGCTCTCCAGAGGCCCTGTTTCTTGTGTTGTCTTGCTGGCCGACAGTCTCGTCGACAGCCTGTAGAGAATGCCAGCCGTGAATGTATCGCCAGCACCGACGGCACTGCACATGGTAATCGTTAGCTGTCTGCCTACTAACACAAAAAAACAGAGAAATGCCTTGCTTACTCGACAATCTTCTCTGCCGGGACATGCGGCGCGGGGGCCGACAACGCCTCCCCGGCGTGCCATACCGAAGCACCCATGGCCCCCCACGCGCAGAACAAGATCTTTTCTCCCAATGCTTTTCTCAATGCTTCTCCCAAAGACAAATCTCCCAACGGCAAAGCCTGCCCCATCAATGCAACCTCGCCTCGCAAGCATGCCTCGCTGCTCGTGTACCCTCCGCTCTCGGCCCACGTTTTGGAGTAAAAGACAATGTCGGCCAGCTGGGCCAGCGCCCGCAGGCCTTGCCGGCCGGGCTTTTCTACCTCGAGGCTGATCGTCACTTTGCGAGGAGATTCTCCTAGGTAGTGGAAGCACTTCAGCAGCGTCTCGGGGATGCGGCCTTCAAAGTGCCACCACTCGTCCTCTTGGTCTTCTATTTGTTTTTTGTTGTTGCCACTACTTCTAATCCGGGAGACAACGTGCTTAAACTCATCCAGCGTCATCTCGGGCAGGTCGTTGTGGTTGACAATGGTTCGCGAGCCCGTGGCGGCCGATCGGATTATATAGCAGCTGGCCGGGTTGGTATACCCCGCGCGAAATATGCACGTCGACAGGATGTCCGGCACATTTAGAGGTAGAGGGTCTGTCGGCAGAGGCAAAGCAGCTCCGAGAGATTCGGCGATCATGGCGGCCGACGGCGATGCCATGTCTGGCAGGCACGACACGAGATGCAGCTTTAGAGTCTCGTCTCTGTCTTTGCTGCCAAGCTGCTGCATCACCTCGATCGAGTTGGGACAGTTGCCACCGCGCCGGACCTGCATCGACGTCGCCCGCAGCTTGTCATCCTCGCCCGGGAAGTGCGGCACACTTTTGATTAGTTTGGTGGTGCAGCCCGGTGTGCACGTCTTGTCACACTGGATAACAGGGCATACCTCAGGATGGTGTCGACATAGCATGCTCCGACGAGAATGAGCTTCATATTGCGGCATTCGTGTTTGGTACGTCGTCTATGCTGATAAGATGTTGCAGATACGTCAACTTAGCGGTTTGATAGCAGTGATGACTAATCATACATTCTACGGCCTCATTCAGAAATCTTAAAGACTCGAGACAGAAACAGAAATTACAGCTACAAATGTCACCGCCTGGCTCGGGTAGTGATGCTCTGATAAGCGCCACCGGTCGACCGGACGGGCTTCCTTTTTAGGTTTGAAGAAAATAAAAAGAAAGGGGGTATTGTTCTTGCTTCACTGTCCACACTTGCTCGTTGAGGGGTCGAGTATCTAGCTCTTCTGAACGGCAAGCTCTAGCATTTTTAGAAGCGGATGACGGTTGTGCTGCGGCAAGTATTTGAGAGAAAGCAAACACTGCGCGCAAGCAACCATCGTGGTGACTGTAAAGTCGGGGGGGGGGGGGGCATGAAAAGAAGACGAGAGAACGAAAGAAAAGAAACTACAAACAAACCGTAGAGTGCTACCAAATGAGCGCATAGCGCGGCAAGCACACAGATGGACCGACGACTGGCATCGCCCGTAGCAGACAGGCTGAGTTCTCGTGATACCCTTGCGCCTCGAAGACGCGATGATGTTGAGAGGAGGGAAAGTCGAGCTGGGAAGAAGAGGAAGAAATTTCTGCTTTAAATACCAATGGTGGAGTCGCGGTGTGGATTGCCCAAATCGTTTGCATTATTTATGGCACGTGACGTTCTCCGCCAGTCCACGTGATGGCGTGTCAGACAAATCGCCCGGCATGACGATGACGACACGACAGTACTCGAAAAAGTTCACGAAATCACCAAGTCACGAAATACAAAACCACAGATTCTACCTCATAATGCCTCCAAAACGAAAAGCAAACTCGGCGGCGGCGTCCTCTTCAGCAGGCCCCGTCAAGCGCCCATCCAAACTGGCCAAGGAACACAACATCACCGCCCAGCAGGAAGCCGAGATCCGCGAAGCCTTTGGCCTGTTTGCCGAGCCCATGGACGGCGAGAAGGAGGGCGTGCTGCCGACGGGCGACATCCGGCGCGCCATGATTGCGCTCGGCATTGCGCCGTCCAAGTCGGAGCTGACCGAGTTCATTTCCATCCTGGACCCCGACGACGAAGGGTTCGCCGTCTACGCGTCGTTTGTGGCGATTTGCGCGCTCAAGATGCACGCGCGCAGCAGCAGCCGCAACAACACGGAGGAGGTGGACGAGGCGTTTCGGCTGTTTACAACGCACGGCCAGGCGCGGTCTCGGGATTCCCAAAAGGCGCCGGTGATCACACTCGCGGGCCTGAAGCGGATAGCGGCGACGCTCAAGGAAGACGTGGCCGAGGATGTGCTCAAGGACATGCTGCTGGAGGCCAACGGCGGCGCGGGCGTGACGGCGGGCGTTGACCGTGCGGCGTTTGAGAGTGTAATGCGGCGCGCGGGTGTGTGGTAGGAGCCCACGGAGATCTGAAATTTTACGAGATAGATATGAGACAAGACGGCGCGGGACGACACGAGATACCCAATGAATATGTAATAGCAGTACGAATAAAGTATGATCAATTTCAAATAATTGAATTAACGCCATGATGCATGCTAGAAAGCTAGAAAGCCAAAACCAGATGATAATAATAATAAAAACAGAGAATGAGATGCGGTACAGATGTATAAGTTCCGTCAATATAGTCCGTCGACCGAGTCCGTCAGCGTCGAAACGCCAATGCCGGCCGTAGTCGCTACAAGACTAGGGCATCCGGCGGCGACGCCAGAGTGCAGAGTCCGACAAGACACCCTATGCCGTCGCCTCTGCTGCTGTCTCGGCCTCCTTTTCTTTTGCGGCAGCGGCGGCGGCGGCGGCATCCCGCTTCTTCTGCGAGTCCAGCACGGCCTGCAGCTCTGGCGGCGCCTTGAAGCCAGCGTGGTCCGAGTGCTTCTTGTAAAAGTAGGCGTCGGACTTGGGCGCCAGCTCGGCGGGCAGCTCGGACAGCACACACTCGAGCAGGGCGTCGACCGACTTTTGCTTGGGCGACTCGCGGTGCCAGATGGAGATGAGGTGCGAGTTGAAGCGCACCGACAGGCCGACGCCGCAGATGGTGTCGCCCTCTTCCAGGACGGACTGCAGCTTTTCGCCAATGGCGAGGAGCTGGATGCGCGTCCAGACGTCGGGGCCGTTGCTCTTGGGCACGCGGAAAGTCCAGCTGCCGCCGTTGATGTTGCGGCGGTCTTCCCAGACGGGCCGGAAGCCCGACTTGAACAGGTAGATGGACTCGCGCATCTTGATCTGTTCGACGGGGGTGTTGTTGTTGTAGCGCCAAAAGTCCTGCACAGACTCGATCTGGCTGCCGAGCTGCTCGAGCTGCGCCTGGTACTTTTCGTCGCTTTCTGTCGAGGATGCCCCGGCAGCGGCAGCGGCAGGCCGGCTGAAAAAGACCTGCCAGTAGTGCTGCGTGGGCAGGGCACGCATGGTCTTGAACAAGTTGCGCTTGGCATCGTCGCGCTGCTCGGACGGCGTGCTGGGGTTGTTGCCGCCGCCGGGCGACTGGGTGTCGGCGGACGCGGTTGTCGACAGCGACGACAGTCCGCGGGTGAACAGAGTAGGACGAGCAGCCATTGTAGATGTGCGTTGTAGAAGGGAGAGGATGGTCGATGATGACTCGATGAACGAACTCGAGATGTCGAAAGGATCAGGACAAAGGCGAGGACGGAAACGGAAGATGGCTGCAGAGACAAGGGCTATTTTTCTTCTTCTTCTTCCCACACAAAGATTAGCAAACAGCTTTGAAACGAGGGCCGACAGAGTAGACGCAACCCCAAGGTGCACGGCGCAACATGCCACACACGCAACCACAGCCCAGCCAGACCAGGCCAACGACGGCCTCTGAATGGCTGCTGGCCGGTGCAGCTTGACGAATGGAGGGGTTCCCTGTGTATTTTGTATCTTGTATCTTACATATTGCAGTACTATGTTGTACTTGTAGAGTGCTGATCACTATGCGGCTGAGCAGGGGTCTTGAGAAGAGGTGGTGAGAAGTGAAAGAAGCAGAAGAGAAAACTAAAGAATCAGAGACGAAATCAAAAACAAAAAGCAAAAGCAAAAGCAAACTAAACACTCTGAGCCATCGACGAGCCTGCTCTCTAATAAGCTTGCTCTCCTGGAGCTCTACTCGCAATGCGACGTTATTAAGGAGAATACGGAGACCGGAGCAGTTGGAGGCATACTGTATGTAGTAGGAGCTGCTGGAGCAATACTATGTAATTACTGCGCCGTCGCCCTCAGCTCTGCTTTGACCTCTCTCGAGCAATACAGAGTGCGAGCAGTCGTCTCATCTCTCCACCAAAGCTTATACGTGCTATTTCTGGCTGTTCTCTCTACTAAATCTACCTCTTTGCCTGCCCCAGCGTCTCATGTTTGTCCTGCTGGCCGTCTGCTACTCGTCAACAGCAGGAGCTTTGAAACAAGTGGGGTGGGGGTGCTGGTCTTGTGCTCTTAGCTGTTGTGCCGTTTCCGTATGGCTGGCCTCTGACAGCCAAAAAGACCAAAGACAGCCGACCTGAAGCGCCGGGAAAGACGCTATTTTGGCTAGTTGTTAAGGATGTTGATTAAATAGGGGATCGGCTGCTGTGTTATTTGACGGTCACGTGCATATACTGCTAATGAATCGATTAATCTGGACAATATCGCCAGAATCGACATCCAGATAAAATTGATAGTATTGCTATGATTTGTATGTAGAGTATTTAATGTCTTTTATCTGAGATGCTCATACTGGCCTTTTAGTTGCTTACTGCTCTTAAATGTATGTTAAATACCAAAACTTTAGCAGAATATTTCAACTTTATTTTTATTAAACAAGACACAAAATCAATTAAATCAACAAATCACGAACAAAAGAACGATTCCAAATATTCGATATAATAGTTTAAACAAAAACATCGCTAACAACCGCATATTCATAATAATAGACAAACCCGAATAACCAAGCATCCAAGCAACAAACTCCGGCCATGTCAACTCCCACTCATTCACTCGTGAACGTCCCTCATCGACCAATAATCCACCAACTAGTAATTCGCCCGCGGTGCTAGCGGCTGTCGTGCAGTGCCGTGGCCAAACCCGTAGCTGCCACGCTCTCTCTCTCCTGCCTTGTCGACACTCGTGAACCGCTGCTTGTCGTCGCCAATCTTGCGCCGGAACATGCCCAGATCCGACAGCAGCGACTGCATGTACTCTTCCATGTCGTCTTCCCGATCGTAGTTGTAGCCGTCGTCGTCGTTGTCGTCGTCGTCCTCAGACTCCTCAAAGTCTTCCTCGGCCGGACTCTCGTTCTCGTCGTCCTCGCCATAGACTTCGTGGACGCCGTCTGGGGCCTCCTTCACAGGCGTCGCAACATCCTCGGCCACTGCAACACCCTTCTCCTGCGCCTCGTCAAGCCCGTCCAGCCGCTCTTCAAAGAGCCGGCCGGCCGCTGGGTCGAGCGACATGCGCATGCGCCGGCCGCCGGCACTGCGCCGCCGGTCGGAACCGCTGGCATCGGGGAACAGACTGCTGCGGCGACGGCCTCCATCCTTCTTAGGGGTGGATATGATACTGTCGTCGCCCGCGTCTGCTGCCGCGCCCTGCTCCAGCTTGGGTAGCTGGTCCATGCTGGCACGCGGCACAACGGCCGGGATCGGGTTCTTGAGCGAGTCGAGGGCCAGCTTCAAGTGAAGTCTCAGAGCTTCATTCTCGGTCTGCAGGTTGCGGATTTTGCCCTCGGCCACCAGTGTCTTCTCCTCCATCATGCGCTGCATGGTAGCCACGTGTGTCTGGTACTCTTCTAGCCGTGCCTCGCGTGCGGCAAACTGGGCCTCGCGCGCTTCGTGCTGGGCATGCTGGGCAGCATCGCGCTCGCGCCGCTGCGAGTAGTCCGATACCGACAGCTGCAGCCGCCGAATCTCCTCGGCCATGGCCGCCATCTGCGCATCGCGCTCAGCCGTCGACATGCTGTCCTGGTTGACCACAGCGCGCGTGCGGATGCGCTTGGCCTGGTCGGCATACCGCAGCGTCGACAGCGTCTCGTCGTAGTCGCCGGGTGCAATGCACGCAATCATGGCTGTCTTGGAGTTGCCGCCCAGCGAGTCTTTGAGCAGCCATGTGAGAATCGAGTCGCGGTAGGGGACTACATCGGCGCCGGGCCCCCGCCGCTTGCCGCCGTTCTTGCTCTTGCTCTTGGGGTTCTGGTGCTTGGGGTCGGCCAGAGCCGCAATCACGCGGCCCAGTGTCGTCAGCGATTTGTTGATGTTGCTGCCCTCGCGCAGCCGCTGGCCCGTCGCCTCGGTCGACTTGGCACGCTCACTGCCTGCCAGATCCACGAGACGGATCCGCGAGCTGCGCTCCGTCGTCTCGTCCGTCTCCATATCGTGGTGGATCTGCCGCAGCAGAATGGTGAAGACGGCGTGACTGCGACTGGACGTGTCGTTCATCTTGGTCGAGGCCACCGTGCGTGACCGGTCGCCCATCTGCATCTTGCGCAGAATGTCGTCGAGGCTGCGCACGGGTGCCTCGGTCAGATCCTTGACGTAGGGCCCTTCGGTCGGCGACTCGCGGATCTTGAGGTAGTAGGGCGGCTGGTTGCTCACGACGGGCACGAGCAGATCGCGCACGTGCTCGTTGTAGACCTCAAAGTAGGACACGCGCACGTTGTAGGCAATGTTAGGCGTCTCGCTCTGTGCGGCCTCGATGCGCTGGAACAGGTCTTCGCACGTGCGCGGGATCAGGCCGGGCTCGCTGGGCGTGCCCATCATTGTGTAACTCTTGCCCGAGCCCGTCTGGCCATAAGCAAAGATGCATGTGTGGTAGCCCTCAAAGTTGTGGTCCAGGAATTCCTCGCCCAGGCTGTTGTAGACCTCCTCCTGGTGCGCGTAGTGCGCATCCTCGCGCCGGTGGCTCCAGAACGAGTTGTCAAAGGTGAACGAGCGGTCTTCCAGGTTGGCGCGGCGCGAGGCTGCTTTGGCGAAGCCGGCGGTGGGTGTTTCGTCACGGTCTTGTGAGTTGGGCGCAAACAGCGTCGTCTCCTGTGTGTCGGGGTTCATCTCGATCAAGCATTTTGTGTTCTTGTCCTTCTCTCGTGGGAGAAAGGCGCGGACACGAACGACTACGCGCACATTGCCGCCCGGGTCCATCCTTGCGTGTGGCGGTACTGTGCCGTCTCGTGAACGCAGCGACGGTGTTGACGCCGACGAGCGGATTGCCCGCGTCGGGGTGGACATGTCTGTGGCTGATGTGGTTGTTGGTGTATCTGTGTTTTGCTGGGTTCGAACTTGGGTATCGACTTCGAGGAGGCCGGGATCGATCTTTGGAATGTCGTCCGTGTCCGTACTGGTGTATCCTCCCGGGAGCAGGCGCGGTTCTGCAGCGATGCCAATAAGCGTGTCGACAATGTCGTTGGCAACTTCTCGAAAGCGCAGTCGTCGCGATGAATGCATAGGGTAAATGGTAATAGCTGTAGCCGTCGTATGTTTTACTCCATTACATTCCTCATTTGCTCATCTTCCACTTGTCTTTGCACGAGAACCACTGTAATGGCACGTCACTGGCTCTTTGGGCTTAGGCTGATCAACTTGATTGGGGCACGATGGCCTGGATGGTCGTCACTGTTGATCCACAAACTGCGGGTGTATTTACATTCCGTTGCTACGGCGATGATTATGTCAGCCATCATATTGCGAGTCAAGGGTCGTCGTCACACGGTGTATTTTTATTGGCCAATACAATAAATAAATATGGACCCTGAACGGAAGCCTTTTTAGTGCCCGTCACGGTGTGTGTTGCAGCAAGCATAGCTCGTCGGAGTCAATTGGTTCACCTCCAGCAAACTCCGATCATGCAGTAACTCTCAAGCGCTTCTACCTTCTTCAAACCCACCGGCTGCATTCCTCATACCGCCCTCACCTTTACTCTTGTCTCCTCTGAAACTGCTGGATGCTGGCTCTTCCGGCGATAGCTGGGGTTGCATCGGAGGGCGGAGATTGTGCTCGGAAGAGAGCGATGCGGCGGAGAATTGCAGGGTGGTTGTAGGCGGGGGTGGTGTTACTCAGTATTCAACGGGGCAGTAAGGCATATTAAGTATTACTTCTTTCTGATAATAGAGTACTGCAGGCCAAGACTGCGTGCCTCAGATACGCGGTTTCGATCCCGTTCCTCGAGGGTGCTGATACGGATACTGACAAAGCAATGCATGATGCGATAGCAATCGTTGCAAATACTGTTTACTTGACATGAATACGATACAATTACAATGCAAGAATACAAATGCAAATACCTCTTGTGTCTACAGTGTTTCGCTATTCTTGGCTGCAAATGCCCAGGTCTTGGCCCTGGCCAGGGTTTGATCGGCCACGAATAGATAATCTGAAAGTCTGGGCATTTGCGGTCAAAGAGTTGAGCGTTTTTGATTTTTGAAGTATGCTACTCAGTACATTTTGCAATCAAAAAGTGAGAGCAGAGCTGGATGGTGAAAGCACAGAATCGGAGAATTAATGAGGCGGTCTGAAATCAAAACAAACATCGCCAAAAATGACTAAGCAGACAACATCGAAAAGACGGCCTTCCAAAATATTCACAATATCGCACTATTACTATTTCATACTGGGAAATTCTACTACTACTAGATACAAGCTCGAGCCGAATACACGTTGTATTACTCCTGAGTGTGCTCCGACATGCACGTCTTGGCGGTTGGCTTGGCCGGGTCTCATCGCTGTCTCTTGTTTTTGCAGCAGATATCTCCACCTTGCCTACTATGTACAGTCTCTCATCCTGGTCAGTTCTGTTTGTTTGCAACATAAAACAGTTTACAGTGCTTTATGCCCCCCTTCCCCGTAGCTGGAGGCTCCCGCTCCAGCAAGAATACTCAAAAAAAGGGATCAAAGTGCCGAGGACCAGAAACATGGCCAAGACTGAGTCTAGAATCCTAGCCAAAATGCACCAAAAGGCGCAAACTGCAACACCATGGACGGAGAGAATCCCACAGAACGACCGTGATTGGGCTGATATGTTTCAAGAAGACAGCCTCGTGCGGGCATTTGTTTCTCTGTTAGTGCTGCCTTTGTCGTGTAATACTTGCTCTCCCCCCTCCTCTTTGCCTACAACGTTCCCCGTCTCCACCAGATATCAAACTGCCTTGGCCCTGGCCTCTGGCTGTCTGGCAGACAGTCTGGCCAGGCCCTACGTAATATTCCCATTTGTCTTCTTAACTTTTGTGTTTGCATCTTTAGCTTGTGCTAGCATCGAGCTTCCTTTGCAGTAGACTCAAGATGATAAAAGCTGTCGATATCATCTCAAAGGTAGCAATATGTCGCAATATCGCGAGATTCGAAAAAGTCAAGCCTCTGCCAACACCCCAAGACAACGACTCCCATCTACCGTGCCAAGTGTGTTGGCATCTTAGCCAAACAGTCCAAACACTTCAGAATAGCAGAGCCGAATTCTGTATCCAAATCCCAATCTACGACGCAGCAATCTCGGCCTCTCTATGGAGATGTTGATCTAATTTCAATTCTGCATCTGACGGCAGTCCGTGGTGTTGTATCTGTTTGACGACGACACCTTGGGCCGCATTGGACCATCTTGGCGTAGGAGCTTGTAGAAGTAGTACTATGTAGTGCTTGATGAGCGTTGTGCAAACTTGGCCCTCTTGGCTCTTGTGAGAAAGGCTTGTTGCTCCTGGAGCCGGTCATATTAGCTAATAATAAGAGTTGACAAGCCGACAAGAGCACAAGAAGACAAGAGGACAAGACTGACAAGAGATGCAGGCGTGCATTCGGGTCTATCAGTCCTGGGCGGTATCTCTCAAAGGCTTTGAAGGCTTCAATCATTGTGCATCATATTTGGTTTGCATATTCTGTTCAGCTCAGCATCGACAACTCTTCCAACAGCCTCCAAACCATATACAGCTATTTACCCTCTCCTCTCTGCATGTGACAGGTCCTGACATGCAGACTGAGCCAGTTTCCAATGGTTCTTGGCCTTGCCTCCTCGTCTCTGCTTCTGCGTCCGTCTCCCTTCCCTCTCTCTACTTGCCTGCCCTGCAACCTCCTCCCTGCTCTACCCGCCGTCTTTATCCTCTTTGCTTGTTTCTCTTGTTGTGCTTGGTCCAGCTTGGCATGTTCGAAACAATGAGGCAATACAAGTAGATATAGATATACTACAATGCTTATCAACTACAGCTGTATTCATTGCCTCTTATAGCGTCACATATTGCCATTATGGCCGTTATGGCCATTATTGCCATCATTGCTATTATTGCCATTATTGTCACTTACACGGCCAAAGCAACACAGGGCATGGGTTGGCGCTGGCTCTTCCGGCTTGGCCTCAAACAGAAACGCCTTGGTCTCCTCCGTCTGCTCTGGATTACTGAAATCCGAAGATCTGTAATACGGTTTTGCACCCTATCCTGTAGCATTCTCCCATTTCGGTATTCGTCTGAGGATGGCAAACATGAAAAAAAGCCAAGCCTAGGGGTGTTGAGTCTCTGCCTTCTACTGCAGCCCGAAAATAGACCCCGACGATCTCTCCCTCTCTCCCTCTCTGTCTGTCTCTCTCTCTTGAGTAGGGCAGGTCTCTTTGACCGTCCTCCTCGACTATATATGACCCCATCCCATATCTTCTTCTTATGTTTCTCTTCTCTCTTTCTTCTTCAGCTGCGCTCGTCCCATCAATCTCTACACTACCTGTTCCTTGTCTCTTCTGCCCTTTTCGCTTCTTGTCGCTGGTCGTCTTACTTTTACACTCTTTTTTTTTTCACTCTCTATTTATATACATTCTCTCTTTTTCCTCTCCCTCTTTTTTTTTTTATACCCCATCAAAATGGTTCGCTACGCTTTCATCGCCATGGTCGGTCTGGCCTCGGCCCTTCCCCTGAACATCAACCTCGGTGCCTACTCCCCGGCACTGGTGGTAGGTGATGGTGAGATTAGCTTCGGTGGCGAGCAGGATGTGTCCAGCCTGATGAACGTTCTTGAGGGCGCTGCCGTCAACACTGCTGCCTCTGTCGCCAACGGTGCCGCTGCCGCCGGCTCTTCCTCCTCCACCACAACGACTGCTGCGGCTGCCGCCGTCGCCACCAACCAGGTCGTGTCCGCTGCTGCCGACCCTGGCCTGACAGAGCAGGCCGCCCAGATTGCCACGCTCCAGGGTATGGGCAAGGAGATCTCGCCCCGTGCCCAGGTTGTCGATGTCCACACCGAGATCGTCGACGTCGACGTTGACGAAGACGAGGACGAGGAGGACCTTGCCGAGCGCGACGTTGCCGATGATGCTTCCACCGGCAAGGCCAAGAGAGACCTGGCTGGCTTCGACCGTGCTCTCACCTTTGCCGAGGCTGCCCTGACTAAGGGTCCCAAGATCGAGCTCGGTACCGGCGAGGGCGGCTCTGGTGTCGGTATCATCGTGGACAACGCCGGCACCCGCACTGCCGCCGCTGCCGCCGCCAAGCGCGACCTGTCGTCCGACTCGCCTGCTGTCCGGCGGCGCGCCAAGGTGACCACCATGTATGTCCGCTCCGGCATCCCCGCATGTGAGTGATTACCTCATACAACTACCAAGAAACATTAAACTAACTGTCTGCAGCCCTTCAGAGTAAGCGCGAATCTACCACAGAGACCAACAAGCGCTCGGCTCCCTTTGCTCCGGCCCCTGCCACGCCCGTCAACGCCAACCGCCGTGATCTCATCGACTCGCTGAACCTCAACGTCGACGGCGAGCAGGGTCTTACCATGACCTTTGTCGAGGAGCTTGACGAGTAGATGCTCCTATTAATGGGTTAATGAGGGTTTTTGTTTTATTGGAGAGAGTCAAGGTTTGGAATTTTCAGGGAATAGGATTCTGTTTTTATTTTTTCTTACAGAAGGTGTAGACACTATGAATTTACAATTTGGGATACTGGTTTATTGTTTATTTTTTACTTTGCATTCGCGTTTTCTGTGTTTATTATCTTCTTTTGCGTTTCCTTCCTGTGCTATAGTTTGAGGGTGTCGGATCGTTTTTGTTACGATACTCTGTTATATCGGTCAGAAAATAAAACTATAAAACAATAAAATATCAACAAAAACAATGCCTGTAAAAGTGTTGCATGTGTGAAGTCTGCTCCCAAACAAGACCGGTTCCAGGCATGGTTCTGTGTTCTATGTTTTGTGTGATCCGAGGTCTGGGCGTCTGGGCGGTCTTGGCGATCTCGGAGATTATGCGCAATATGTAGATTATCCTGGACATAGTTACAGAAGCATACCATGTGATATATACGACATAGAACTGCACCTATTTATCCCACTCTTTGTAGGCCTTTTGCTTTTGCCGCGTATTCCATCCCAGCTTGCCGCTGATGCTGTTGACCCAGTCCTCGCTGCGCCGGCCTGGTGCCTGCACGGATGCAAAGGGGAAGCGACTGGCACTGATAGTCACGTAGTCGCCCGGGTGCAGCTCGACCCGCTCGCGGCCGTCAAAGCTGGCCCACGAACTGGTGCGGGCATCGTACGGTACACCGACGCGCAAGACAATGGTGTCGGGCAGGATGATGGGCCGGAACGAGAGCGTGTGCGCGCAGATGGACGTCACCAGCATCACGGGGTTCTCGGGGTGGCACAGTGAACCGCCTGCTGCCAAGTTGTACGCCGTAGACCCTGTCGGTGTCGACACGCAGATGCCGTCGGCCAGCACGGATGTAAAGTGCTCGTCGTCACCAAAGATTTCCATGTACGACATGGCTGTACACTGGTTAATATCGTGAAAGTGGACATGGTGTCATCACATGTAAAAAAAACCAAAAAAAACTTACTGGCATTTGGCCCTCTGTCGACAACGACCTCGTTGAGAATCTCAAAGGTGCCGTCGGGCCGGTGTGTGTGCTCGTCGTCCTTTTCCTCGCCAATCAATTCTTCGACAAGATCACGCTTCAGCTTGGGTATTGCCGCGTCGGTGTCGTCTTGTTCTTTTGCACCGTCGGCGAGAAGCGCCCTCTCTACACTCTGTGACCGCATGATCGTCGCCTCGAACCGCAGCCGCAGGCTCACAGTCACGCCCTGTGCAAACGCCCGCTCCAACGTCGCCTGGTAGTCGTCAAAATCAAACTTGGTCAAGAAACCCAGACTGCCAAGGCTGAAGCTCAGCACAGGCGGCACAATGCGCTGGAAGAGCCAGCTTGCATACAGCACCGTGCCGTCGCCGCCCAGCGTGATGACAAAATCAAACGTGTGCGGCCGCGATCGGCACATGGCCTCATCCCAGAACCGTAGTCGGCTCTCCACGTCTGCCGCAAACGACGGCGGCGGGCTGTTGCCGTCGTTGGTCGTCATGCTGGCGGCGGCCTCCTCCTGGCGCAGCTCTTCCAGCAGGCCGGGCATGTCAAAGAGCCTGTTGTTCTTCATGGGCCGCTCCAGGTAGACCATGTAGCGCACGTCGCGCTCGTGGCTGAGCAACCACTTGGCCAGCGCGCGGGTCTTGGGCAGCAGGTCCTCGTCGTAGATTTTTGTCAGCAGGAAAATCGACTTGACGCGGAACTTGAGCCGCAGACTGCCGAGGCGGCGACTGAGCTCGCGCACGCCCCAGGCCATTTCGCTGAGCTGCTTTTTCGTCAGCAGCCGGCTGTGCAATATGTCGACGGGCTCGGGCGATTCGCTGGCCAAGGCGCTGTCCTTGTCGGGGGAGCTGACCGCCGACACCTCGACCTTATCGTCGTTGCCGTCGCCATCCTCGTTACTCTCGAAGTTACTGTCGAAATCGACCTTCTTCCCCTTGGTCTCGTGTTTCGTTACCGTCTCCGTCTCTGGCGGCGCTTCTTCCGGGTCTGCAGACACAATCCCATGCGCCCATTCCTTCTCGTCAGTCTGGCCGGCTTCGCTGTCGCTGGTAGGGGTCTCGAGTAGTACGTGGTCGTTCTGCAGACGCTTTGTATCGGCATGGCGGCTATCTTGTGGCACGCTATTACTGCTGCTGCTTTGGCTGCTCTTGTTTTCATCGACAACTTCGTTAATCTGCTGTATATGGCTGGGCTGCTGGTGTGGCTGGAGGAGGTGAGATTTCCGGCCACCGGGGTGATTGTGGCTGTGGTGGTGGTGATTGCTGTCGTCGTGTGCGGCGCCGCCCAAGCGCTGCGCTTCTAGAAAGTGGTGCACAATGCAATGCGCCTTGTCGTTGGGCACTGGCACAACAACGTTCATGCTCTTCCGCAGTCGTGGCGGCACGGCCTCGGAGGCGACGAGCGAGCTCTTGCGCCGATAGGGGTTGGACGGGTCGAAGACGACCTCGACGGCGTTGCGGTCCTCGTCACTAGACTGGCCATCGTTGTCCGCGTCGATTTCGGGTGGCATTGTGCTGGTAGATGCAGATTGGCATATATTGATGAGATGTATGTGTTGATAGATCACTGGTTCTTCGCGTTGAAAACCAAGCTCATCCGACGATCTGCGGCCGAGGGATCGCCTCTCGGGAGCTGCTCAATTCAGTCGTATATATATAAACTTTAGCTATATATCGGGTGATGTGAAATGCTGCGCTGATTGTATTATGCTGCCGCCGTATATGCTGGTGTACGCGAGACGGGTTGCGCGGAAGCTCATATCCGATTAAAAGTGGTGTGTAGGTTCGAGGTCGATCGGGAATGGTGGGGGCTACAGGCTATGACGTGGTGAAAGTACGAAGGAATACTAGCAGGTGTGTAGTGGGGACAGTTTGGTCTGGATTATATAATCAGACGCGACAAGGCCCAGTTCTCTTTTCAGGGCCCAAAGCGCGTCGCGCGTAAAGTGTCTCTCCAGGCACTAAATGGTGAGGCTGGAGCTTTGAGCTTTTCCACCCCACGATACACGACCACGACGAGCATACATCACGACGACGACGACGACCACAATTGACGACACGACGGTCAACTTCCCAACATAGAAGACCTTTAATTCCTTTACTCTCCAAAACCTCACAAAATTCCATAATGCCTATTGCCGAGACAGCGGGCGAGTCGTCAACGTCGGCGGTCAAGAAGGCCCTCGCCTCGACGGCCAACATCCCCAACTATGAGCTGCCATGGTATGCTTGAGGTCTCCGATCAAGCTACAGTACGAAAGACTAACATTTGTGCAGGGTCGAAAAGTACCGCCCCGTGTTCCTCGACGACATTGTCGGCAACACCGAGACCATTGAGCGCCTTAAGATTATCGCAAAGGACGGCAACATGCCGCACATTATTATCTCGGGCATGCCCGGTATCGGCAAGACGACAAGCGTGCTGTGCCTCGCGCGCCAGCTGCTGGGTGACTCCTACAAGGAGGCCGTCCTCGAACTCAACGCCAGTGACGAGCGCGGTATCGATGTCGTGCGCAACCGCATCAAGGGCTTTGCCCAGAAGAAAGTCACGCTCCCGCTCGGCCGCCACAAGCTCGTTATCCTCGACGAGGCCGACAGCATGACATCTGGTGCCCAGCAGGCCCTGCGCCGCACCATGGAGATCTATTCCAACACAACGCGCTTTGCGTTTGCGTGCAACCAGTCCAACAAGATCATCGAGCCGCTGCAGTCGCGTTGTGCCATCCTGCGGTACGCGCGACTCACGGACGCGCAGGTGGTCAAGCGGCTGCTGCAGATTATCGAGGCTGAGGACGTCAAGTACAGCGACGACGGCCTTGCGGCGCTCGTATTTTCGGCCGAGGGCGACATGCGGCAGGCGATCAACAACCTGCAGTCGACGCACGCTGGCTTCGGCTTTGTGTCGGGCGACAACGTGTTCCGCGTGGTGGACTCGCCGCACCCGATCAAGGTGCAGGCGATGCTGAAAGCGTGCCACGAGGGCAGCATCGACGGGGCGCTGGACGGGCTGCGCGAGCTGTGGGACCTGGGCTACTCGAGCCACGACATTATCAGCACCATGTTCCGCGTGACCAAGACGATGCCGGGCTTGAGCGAGCACGCCAAGCTGGAGTTTATCCGCGAGATTGGCTTTACGCACATGAAGATTCTGGAGGGTGTGCAGACGCTGCTGCAGCTGAGCGGGTGTCTGGCGCGGCTGTGCAAGCTGAACATGGACCCGAAACAGTTTCCGTCGAAGCCTTAACACACACTCTCTCTCTCTCTCTCCCTCTCTCTCTTCAATTTTCTATACTTTGTACAAGATGGCAAAAGCGGTTATATTTTATTTATATCGCATGGCGTTCAGCGGGATCTGCTTTTAAAACTTTGCTCAGTTCATTTCACTGTTGGCAATCTTGGATTTTTGGTGTTCTTTTTTGCTTTAGGACGTGCTTATCTTCAAATACAATTATACACAATCAAATCAATATGGTATACAGCGCCCAACTTTCTCTTATCTTGCCTGCTATGGCTTATCGGCCTCGTCCTCCTCGTCTTGTAATGCCGCGAGCCGGGCTTGGTGTCGTGCGACCCTCCGCTGGTGACGCATGTTTGCCTCGTATTGCCGCAGTCGGCTGTCTGCCTCGAGCATGCTGCCCAGTACCATGCCCGACATGTGAATGTATCTGGATTGTGAGCGTGTGTTATATCTGCAGTCGATACTGGTGACTCTTGCAACCTACACTTTGAATTGGATGGTCAGACCACGGTAGATGGGAGACATGGCATGGCCGACACCGTGCAGAATGCCCATGAAAGCGCCGTACTTGGCTGCGCCATAGAGGGCGCCATGCACGGCTTCCCAGCTGGCCGCATTGGCTTCAGCGTCCTGTGCCGAGCCGCGCATGTTAATATTATTGATTAACAATTGAGCCGGGGTGAGGTGATGCGAGGCTGAGCGAGACGAGTCGAGGTGGCTGGGAACTGGCCGACCGGTTGATGACGAATTGAGCTGCTGAGACTGCGTGGGACTGGTTGGTGTTCACATTGAATAAGCCCAATCAGCAAAGCTGTCGGTAAGAGGCCAATTGATACTTTGGGTGTTCCGTTAATCGAATGTTATTCGCAGAGCGAGGTCGCGGGCTTTGATGAGTCTGCAGGTCGTACCTGAACTCCACACCACGAGGAACGGCCTCTGTCGGCTTTTGCTGCGTCATAGCGGGGCCACCGATATTCTGACAGCCTCGTCGCCGTGCAGTCTACATGTATTGAGATTATTATGTAGACATGTAGTTCCCTCATAGAATAATATTTTGACTATATTTTATTTCTAGTAGATTTTGTCAATGTGGACGCCTACAAGTATGCTTAAATGGTGTTGAATTGTGGCGTGTTGAGTATTCTAGACGGTATATTTATTGTATTCTATAGATTGTCGCTGACTTATTCCATGTATTTCATACCTAGTATCCTATTCCATTCTGGCCTGTGTTACCCTTTTTTAAAGTCATATATTTCATTATATTTTTCATTAATATATTCTCGCAGTGACTGCACCTCTTCCCGCTTCGTCTATGCACTCAGTGTGCCCTTAGTGCTGGGGATCTCGCCCTCCTTACCAGCAACCTTGCTGGTGGCCAGACGCATTGCCACGGCCAGCGCCTTGAACGCAGACTCGGCACGGTGGTGGTCGTTGAAGCCGCGCAGGCAGTCGACGTGCAGCGTGATGCGTGCGCCCTGGGCAAAGCTCTGCATGCAGTGGGGGATCATCTCGCAGCTCAGGTCGCCAATCTTCTCGCGCTTCAGGCCCAGCTCAATGACGGCATACGGGCGGTTGGAGATGTCGACAACGGCGCGCGACAGGGCCTCGTCGAGGGGGGCATAGGCCGAGCCGAAGCGGGCAATACCTGCGGCGCTACCGAGGGCCTGGTGGAAGGCATAACCAAGAGCAATGCAGACGTCCTCTGCCGTGTGGTGGTCGTCGACTGATTGGTAATTGGTTAGCATATAATCTGGATTCCATATATACTATAAAGCATAGCGCAGCTTACTGTGCAGATCACCCTTGCAGGTGATGACCAGACTCCAGCCAGCGTGCTTGGACAGGGCGTGCAGCATGTGGTCGAGGAAGCCGATGCCAGTCTGCAGGATGATGGTCTGGGACTTGCTGGTCTGGGCAGCATGGCCCTTGGACTCGGTCTCGATCAGGGCATGGACGCGGGCGTCGGTCTCGGGCGGGAAGCTGTTTGTGCCGTCGAGGTTGAGAGCCATCTGGATCGAGGTCTCGTTGGTGTCGCGGCTGAGAGCCGCCCAGCGGGGAGGAGAAGCCATGGCGTTGGTGGTGGAAGAGGCTGTGGAGGACGACGGAGGAGTCAGATCGGGCTGTGATGAGTCGGAGGATAGAGAGCGGGCTGGTCGTTGGGCTATGGCTGGTGCAGAGTCCATAGGAGGTGAGGTTGGAGATGTGAGGAGGGGAGGCTGAAGAGGAGGGGACGTAAAAGCGTAACAGGCAAGAGATAGCCGATATGACTGACTGATTGACTTTGCACCGGTTGCGCCTGCCTTCCCCGGGTCCTGGGTCCTTGGCTACAATTTGCGAATTTTACACACTAAAACCCGCCTCTAGAAACCGGAGTCCAGTCATAGCGCTGTAATTAGGCATGCGGCGGGCTCAGGACACTGTCAAAGAACGTGCTAATACAGCGCATGCGGCATGGGCGTACCCGATTCTTTGCCCAATAGTGCCATGCCTGACAGATCCACTTGCGACTGCTTTTTTCGATACGCTTATCTGAACTTCTTATCGATAAGAAGTGATACCAACTTTTTTTTCTCACTCTATTTCTGCCGTTCTAGCCATTTTGCGTTTTGGCTCTCTGATCTCCATCCATCAACCAATCTACCCCTTGTCAACCACGACAACCGATACAATGGCACCCACACGGACAATCAAGAACAAGCATGCCGCCAACAAGTCGGGCATCAAGAACTCAAAGGCCGCCTCCAAGTCGGCCCGGCCCAACAGCTTTGGCGGCCTCGGCAACCGTTCAGGCACCGGCTCCGGCGCTGAGGGTGTCGTCAAGACCAAGCGCGAAAAGGGCAAGCTGCCTGCCTCGCAGCTCAACAACCGCTCCAAGCTGCTCGAGATGATCCGCAAGCGCCGTCTGCCCGGTGGTGGCCGCTCGTACTCGGAGAAGGAGCTCGACATCCCCAAGCTGAACACGATCACGCCTATCGGCGTGCAGAAGCCCAAGGGCAAGAAGAAGGGCAAGATCTTTGTCGACGACAAGGAGAGCATGACGACAATCCTGGCGATGGTGCAGGCCGAGAAGGATGGCCAGATTGAGTCCAAGATCATGAAGGCACGCCAGATGGAGGAGATCCGGCAGGCCCGCGCGGCCGAAGCGGAGAAGAAGGAGGAGGAGCGCAAGAGCAAGATGGAGGACAAGAAGGCGTCGCTGCGCAAGAAGAGAAAGCGGACGGGCGCGCCTGGCCAGGAGGACAGCGGCGATGTCAACACACTCTCGTCCGAGGGCACCAAGGCGACCAAGCCCAAGAAGAAGCGGGTGTCCTTTGCCGGTGGCGAGGAGTGATTTTCCCCGGGACGGGGGTGGCTTGGTCACACCACGCAAGCCATCTTTGCTCAACTTAAACGCCGAGTCGCGGATCAAATCAACTCAACTGGTTTGCGGCAGCCCTTGCGGCCATCCTGGTATTGCGATAGCCATCCACGAACACTGCCAACCGCACCGCATCTCGACCACGATACTATTTGGAGTCACGATGCTGGTGCATTGCCTGGCGGTCTCTTGTTCCTCTGGGTGTGCAGACGGCTTCTGGTACTGGGGGGAGCTATCAAAGCTTGCCGTCTTCCAACAACAAAAGCATACTATCGTGTATAGATACCCTGTTCAGCTTCATCATCATCTTGTTCTTGTCATCATCATCATCGCCATCGTTGTCTTTTCTTTTTCATTTCTGCCTTTGTCTTCGATCATTATAGCTCTATTAATTGTATATATATATCTATGGAATCTGTCATCAAACATAACACAAGACTTTTGAAACAAAACACGAACAAACTTAATCAGTAGATTGCTTGCCGATCTGCATTCTGCGCCGCAGCGGCTGGTAGTCGACTCCCGCGATCTGCTTCGAATTGACATCATACTGGTCGCGCTTGATTGCCTGGAGGTCGACCTCGGTGGCCATTTTGTGCAGAAACTCGGTCACTGGCTTGGCGTGCCAGCGGCCGCCACCCATCTCAAAGTATGACAGGTGGCCGCCCATGGACGTCACGCACAGCACGGTGTACGGGTTCTGGCCGAATTCGCCATAGGGGATGCCGGCCTCGACGGCAATCGGGTCGTCCTTGGCCTGCAGAGCCATAAACGGAATGCGGATGGCCAGCACCGAGTCGGACGACGAGGCATCGCGGTAGTAGGCCTCCTCGGTCGGGTAGCCCCAGGTCGGGCACTGCACGGCGCGGTCAAACTCGTAGAGGTAGCGGACCTTTTCGATGAGGTCAAAGTCGAGCGTCGAGTACTTTTCGAGAGCCTCGCGGTGCTTCAAGGCCAGCTTCTTCACGTTGGTGCCCATGACGACCTCGTACAGGTTGCGGCCGATGACTGTCGACTGCAGCATCTTGTTGGAGACCTGCAGGTCAAAGGGGTTGCCGACGACGACGGCGGCAGACAGGGGGCAGTTTGCTCCCTCTTCACCGACGTACTACCCTGTTAGCGAACATCCGTTACTCCTTGACATCCCCAAAAATACTCACATTTGTCATAATGTTGGCACCGAGAGAGAAGCCAAGGCCAAAGAGCGGCCGGTTGGGATACTTTTTCTTGGCCCATGCCGCCACTTGCCGCACATCCCACGTCGCACGCGCATTGAACAGCACACCGCTCGTCAACTGGCTGTTGGCACACCCGCGGGCATTGACCACGGCAATGGCCCAGTCGGCCGCCTCGTTGTCGTCGGCTTCCGCCTCGGCCGCCTTCTTCAGAAGAGGCTCGAGACAGTGCCGCAGGTAGACCTCGTATGAACCACCGGACAGGCCGTGCAGCACAAACAGCATGGGCCGCTTATCATCGGAGCCCTTGTCGAGCTCGGCAAACTCGGCCTCGTCAAAGTAGGTCGTGCGCGGCGGCAGCGTTGCGTCGTGGCGTGTTGTCTCGTCATAGGGGGAAACGACAAAGTCGACGGCAAAGGTGCCCTCGTACGTGTGGTGCTCAGACGCAAAGACGTGTCTCTTGTAGTAGATAGCCGGGGCGCTCTTGGAAACGGCTGTCCACATGGTCTGCAGATGGCCGTTGAAGAGCAGCGGGTTGAGCTGGCATGTCGGTGTGCTGTCGCGGCAGAACTGGCCGAGGTTGGTCGGGGTGTCCGCCGGGCTCTTTGCCGGGAGCTCTATGGCATCCTCGGGGTGTGTAAAGGAGACACTGGCTCTCCCTAACCACTCCATGTTGTCTTTCTTTCTTTCTTTCTTTCTTTCTGCCGTTCTTTCCTAGTTTCGCTGTTCTTCTCCGTTTCTTCCTCCTTTCTTCTTCTCCCGAGTTGTCTCGGATTTGACAAGATCAAAAGTGACGATGCTAACTATCACTAGATGCAGATCACGACGAATGATGACCAAAGACAAGTAAAGAAGGGACGTCCTAGATGTACATAGTAGAATAAATCTAGAATAAAAGGAAGGCAAATGGAAATAGACAAAGAAGAGTACTACCACCGCCGTTCTCGTGTCCACTCCCCTTATTTTGAATCACGCAGTCTAGACTCGCCCCGGGCCGGTGGAACGTTCGCTTTTTTCCCATGTATTTTCTATTTATCTTAGGTATCTTCCTTCGTCAATCTCTTATCTATTTTCTAGACGTTAGCTTCGGGGCCTGTTCTGTCGCTCGTTCAGCGACTCTGTAAACAGAAAAACGGTCAGTACAACCACTGCTGTCGGGTCTCGTCGACGCCGCCTCCGTGGTGGATATGTTCCTTCCTTCTTGGGTTCTGGGCCTCGGCATATCTGCAGCGAGGCATCTCCCGAGTCGAGGCAAGACATGCAATCGCCGCTAATAGCTGCAGATGGTTACAATTAAGAACCATGTATGTACGATGAACTAGGCTAGTAACAAAAAATAGCTTTTAGAGTGCTTACTGAGTCAAGTCTCGGGTGGCAGTCTGCTAAAAAGCAAATGCAAGGCCATCGGTGGCTGCAGCGATCTCTTTTAACGGTGCATGACAGTGTGGAGTATATAAGAAGATTTTATTGGTTGTAATACAGCTATTTTAAAAAATAATAATTAGTCAGCAGTGTATCCGAGTCAGCCGCTAGGTCACGTTTTTGTATTGTCACTCCTTGTGGCGGAAAGACCGCCATTGCCCGTTGTGCCTAACGTGCTCATCGCGCCTTCCGGCAGTGCTACTCCCTACTCCCTACTCCCTGCGTCTCTAGTCTCTGTCCCCAGTCGCACCTTCCCGGCCGCGAGCCTAAGCAGCCTGTTCCTGCCTCTTGCCAGACTCTTACGAGAAGATACAAGCAATTTCGCTATTATCTTTTATTTTATTTTATTTTATTCCAACAATTTCCTCTTTCTCGCGACACGACTGCCATAGATCCATCTTGCCACCCCACACGAGCCACGAACCCTTCTTCTCACCACAGCTACACCTACGACCGCGCCTTAATCCCCGACGCCCACTGTCGACTTGATTTACCCCCGAACGTCGCGCCCGACCGCCCTTTTCGCCTTTGTCGCCTCTTGACTAAACGTCTCTTCATTTCCACCCACCGTCGTATCTCCTGCCGACCACCCCCCCGTCGCGCGCATCTACCCTCGATCGCCTCGTCGACCCTTGCTTGGCTGTCGTATCTCGGCACTTCAATAATCTGATTCTCGACATCAACCATCGCCACTCGACGCACCACGTTACCAACGCCGTCACCGTCTCGTCTGTCGTTGACCGTCGATCACCAGTCGCGAAATAACACCCTGCCACACTAGAGGACTAGCTGCGCGACCCATCGTGTATCTCGTGTCCGATAATCTCGTGTCCCGTGCATCGCGCCTCCATCGCGAAGGATCCTCATCTATCGTCATCACCATTGATCAGGCCAAGTATTATCACACCCGCCACTGATTGACTACGCGCCTGGTTTCCCGCTCGTCATCAGCCTCTCTTTATGCGCCAACCATGAGCGGCTCTCTGCCCCACGGGCAGCCGGCCTTTAACGGCCAGCACATGATGGGCTACTCGCTCAACGGATCGATGAACGGATCGATGAATGGATCGATGAACGGGTCAATGAACGGATCAATAAATGGATCGATGAACGGAATGAACGGACTCAACCCGCTGGGCAGCCAGATTTCACCCACGATGGGCGTCATGGCCAACCCGATGGGCCTCAACAACGGCGGCCTCGGCAGCCCCATGACCAGCGGCAACATGTCCAACGGCGGCATGGGCATGGGCATGGGCAGCCTGAATGGAATGAGCAACCTGATGAATACTGGCATGAACAACGGGATGAATGCCGGCATGAACAACATGAACGGACTTGGACTAGGTGGTGCCGGCCAGTACCAGCACCAGCATCAACAACATCAGCAGCATCAGCAACATCAGCAGCACCAGCACCAGCACCAGCAGCCTGTGCGGCCACCCCAGCCATCACCACAGCTCTATCAGCAGCCATCATTTTCGTCGCAATTTACGAGTCCCAACCTGCTGAACACGCAGTTGAACAGCCAGCACCACCAGCCACAACATCACCAGTCGCACCACCAGCCGCAGCAACACCACCAGCAGCACCAACAGCAGCATCACTCCCTCCCTCAGCCGCAGCAGCGCTACTCTTCACCCCAGCAAGGCCACGTCCCGTTCACAATGCAACGCGTTCAGTCTTCGTCGTCCTCTAATAATGGCGTCGGCGGCTTCTCGCCGTTCCAGTCTCAGCACATGTCTCTGCCGTCAACATCGCCCAGCCTGGCCAACCTGACGACACCAATGTCCATGTCTATGCCGCTCGGTGCTGCTACTTCGACTACTGCATCCATACACTCGCCCTCGCCGACGGTTAACCACCTTGCGAGCCCAATGCAGTTCATGAACCAGCCGGCTCATCAGCAGCAACAGCATCAGCACCAGCATCAGCCACAGCCGCAGCCTCAACCGCAGCCCTCGCCTCGGTATTCGCAGCCGCAGACTATGATACCGCAGCAGATGTCCATTTCCATGTTTACCAACGCATCGCCTGTACCACAGCCGCAACACTTGCCTGCCAAGCAGCCTCATCAATATCAGCAGCATCAGCAGCACCAGCAGCATCAGCAGCAACAGCAGCATCAGCAACAACAGCAACAACAGCACCACCAGTCGCACGAGCCATTATCACAACCGCTGTCTCAAACGATCAATCCGCAATCGCTGCCCCGGCAGATGTCTCAACCACTGTCACAATCTGTGTCGCAATCGTCACTTCCACAATACTCCCCTCTTTCCCAGCAGTTGCAGCTGCAGCAGCCACACAACGAGCAGCCCGCTCTTCATCTGACCGACCTCTCGGATCTCTCAGATCCGTTCCAGCAGCCCCAGCAGCCGGCTCAGGACGCGTTTCAGCCATCGCCGCATGGCTCATTTGCTTCGCCGCAGCCACCACAGCACCAGGCAGCACCACCAAAAGCAGCAAAGCCACCAAGGCTGCAAAAACCCAAGCAGTCCCAGCAGGCAAAGAAGCCCATTTCGCTGCCAGTTTCCCAGTCTCCCAACACAACAAACACCTCGATTCCACCACCACCGGCGCCAGCAGGGACGGCGGCAAACAATTCTATCAGACAGCAATCGTCGTCCGTCACTCCCTCGCCAATCCCGGGATCGATCTCTCTGCCCAAGGACAGCCCACGTGCATCGCCCAAGGGTGGTATCCAAAAACCTGCCAAGCCTGGCCACGGCGCATCGGCAGCTATCAAGGCGGGGCGCAAGCCTAGTGTCGGTGCGGGCATGACAGCACACGCGAGCCACCTTAATCACCCTGCCGTCCCTAGACGCACAACTGCCGAGACGGCAGCGCTACTGGTGTGTGTTGCTGATGACTGCTTTGAAAAGGCACAGGCCGCTGCCCCTGCACTTGCCACGTCGCGCGATGAGACTGGCCTGCGCGAGTACTACAAACTGATTGCAACCGGCCTGGGATCCCTGGACACAGCCGTGCGCATAAACAAGTTCCCGCCACGTGTGGAAGTCAAAATCAAGATCCGCTATGCATCAATTCTGAGCAGCGAGACTGAGAATCTCATGGATGCGGAGACAACCCTGCAGAGTGCCATCGCCACGTGCGAGAAGCACCGGTTGTCGGACCTCAAGATCTATGTACAGTTTTTGTTCATGAAGGTTCTGTTCAGGCGCAAGCCTAAGGCCGCACTTATTTCGATTCAGAACCACATCAACGACTGCACCGATCGTCGGCATACATACTGGACATATGCTTTTCGCTTCCTCAAGGCACTCTTCTATCTGGAGAGCGGCAACCCAGCCGAAAATCATGCTATTGAAAACCTGCACGCCATTACCGTTCTCGCAGAGCAGCGCGGCGATCATGCGGTTTTTGTGTTGGCATCTCTGCTGCAGGCCCTGGCTCTGTTCCGCACGACAGAGCCCGACGTCGTCGAGCGTGTGCAGACGTGCATGGCTGCTGCGTCAAAGTACCAGCTCGACGAGTCGGTGCACATCCCGCAGCTCGATGTTTTGTGGCTGCTCCTGGATCTGGGGTGCAGCCTCTACCAAAAGGAGAAGGCGCTGCCCGACAAGCTGAACTCTCTGCAGGCGCGCCTCGAAGAGCTCAAGGAGTCGCCGCACTGGGGTAGCGGCAGCACCAATGCGCTGAGCGGCGAGGTTATGATGCTCCCGCTCAACAAGGAACTGAACAGCTCGAATAGCCACACGATCAGTGCCGATACCAACGATGTGTTGTTGCCAGGCGACGACTGTGATTACTTGGTACTCAACTCATTTAGCAAAGTGACGGCGTTTGTGCTCGGTTTCGCTTACAGCGGCCTGACACTGGCCCCCAAGCAGCAGATGAACGACCGCCGGTGTATGGACTACTGGACCGAGTCATTAAAGATGCTCTCCCAGAGCACAAAGTCGGCTGCGCCTTCATTCCTTCACGAAGCCATCGACGAGTCTCGCTGGCGCGCCAACGCGTCTTCGTACGTCCTGGTTCTCATGGGCCTCAATGCGGCCACGCGCTGCGAATGGGCCAAGGTCAACGAGTGCATTCAGCAGCTCGAGGCGCCTGTGGCCGAAGCCCGCGACGGACCCATGGACGTGCTTGCCCTCTACCTGCGGGGTGTCTTGAAGCAGGGCCAGGGCGAGCTCAACGACGCGCTCAGCATCTTTGAAGACTCGCGCCTTGCGCTGTCGTCCTCTGACATTGAGCTGTCTGCCTCTGCCAACGGCAGCAGCGGACCGGCGTCGGCAGCTGCGGCTGCTGCTGCCGCCTGGTCGGCGTCCAACAACGAGGGGCACATGCGCCAAGAAGTGACGTTACTGGCAGCCATGAACCGGCTCATGATCATGCAGCTTATCCGGCTGCGCGACGAGCCCAAGATCAATCTCTTGGTGGAAGAGCTGCATGCGGCCTGTGCGTCGCACCCGAACCCCGAGATCAAGACGGCGTACAGCCTTGTGATGGCAGCCATCACGACCGACCCGGCACTGTCTATGCAAGAGGTCAAGCGGTACATCCAGCAGGGCCTGAACGGGTCAACAGTCAGCAGCAACGCGCAGTGTCTCAACATTGCGCTCAACACAATGCGGTACCGGCTGTTTGAGAACGTTGTGGGCGAGCAGGCCCTGAAGAGTGCCAAGGCCGGCTCGGCGCAATCCAAGAAGAGCGGCAACATCCTCTGGATGAGCGTGGCGGACGGCATGCTGGCGGAGACGTACGAGGTGGCCGGACAGTCGTCGCAGGCGCAGGTTGCGCGGCAGGCGGGTGTGCAGTATGCCAACGAGTCGTGGCAGCGCACGCAGCTGTAGTGGATCTGAAATGAATGTTTGCATGTGTGGTGTCTTTGTGTTTCTGTCTATCTCTTTTGTGTTTCTTATTCCTATTTTGTTTTTTTTTGTTTGCTTCTTTGTTCTGTTGTTTTCTTCTTCATCTCCAGCATCTGAGGCGCGAGGCGTATGGGCAACTAATATCACGGTGTATCTAACGGGCACCTCTTTGGTATCATTGTGATACTATTTCGTGCGAGTTCTTTATATTTACTTATATGTTTGTGCATTTATGTCGTTATGAAGTTTTGCTTTTCGTCAAAGTGAGTTGATCTCTTACATCATCGATATAGTGCGTATAACATATGTGGATCCATTAATACGGGCTTCGGACGCGAGTCGCTATTGGAACCGTCCAGTACCGATTAGGTGGGCCCGCTTTTAGCCATAGGGCGCGATAGTGGTTGGCTTAGAGCCAGAGCTAGCAAAAAAGTTTCCTCTTAATAGCCAGCCTTGTTAACCTCGCGCCCACCAAGTTGCATGTTTGCGATCGGTAATAACTTGTTAACAACCCGTTGACAGCTTGTTGACACCACGAAAGCGCCACCCTTTTGCAACTTGACAGCCTCCCCGCGCCTCGACATGCATCAATTGATTGGCCGCCGACGGCCCGGGCTGCCAGCGCAGTCGGCACAGCTCTGCACGACCTGCCTCGTCGTCCTCAGCCGGCCATTGCAGTCGGCTGCGCTGTCCTCTGCTGCCTCTACAGCACACTACACAACGTCGGCACCGCGATGGATGCGTGCGGCCAGCTTACGAACGGCATGCCCGGCACTGCAATGGCGCCAATTGCGGAAGTACACCACACCAACGCGGCCCATGTTCCGACCAGTCGAGGGAGCAGATGCAGTAGACACAGAAGCGGCAAAAGAAGCAAAGGAGACAAAAACGACCAAGCAGAAAAAAGAGGAGGCCAAGAAGGAGAAAAAGGCGTCGGAGACAAAAGAGGGACAGGAGTCAAAAGAGGCAAAGGAGTTCAAGAAGAAGAAAGCCAAGAAGGAGAAGGCTGAAGCCGCTGACACCGGCGACGATACGGCCAAAGATACAGCCAAGGACAAAGCGAAAGACACAGTCGATGGCAACAATAAAACTACCCGAGGAGGCGAGGCCAAACAGCCACGGTCCAAGGTCAAGCGGCAGCCGGCCGACAGCAAGGCGCCGGCGACGAGTCGCAAGGCTGCGCGCGCGGCCATGTTCAAGACCAGCGCCACCGCTGTTGCGGCTGCTGCCCTTCTGAAGTCGGGCATGTACCAAAAACAGGTACAGCTCTGGACCGAGGCGCTCAACGTGCTCAATAGGCTTGAGGCATCGCAGGAGAAAGCAGCAGTCAAGGCGGCGACCGCAGCCGAGACGGCCAAGGCGTATGAAGCAGCCAATGCCAAGCTCGCCGCCGAGATTGCCGGTTCTGGTCAAAGTCAAGCGGTGGCAGGAGGTGCAGAGGGTGCAGACGGCGAAACCGCAAGTACAGACACAGCAGTAGCGGCCAAGAAAAAGAAGAAGGCCAGCAAGAAGATCTCGGCCAAGGCCGAGACACTGGCCGCGCACGCCGCAGCCGATGCAAACGCAGCGCAAGCCGCCGCGGCCGCCGCCAAGGATGCACAGACGCAGGTCAAGCTGCTGACGAATGCGCTGCACACTCTGAAGCAGGCGCTGAGTTTGCCCGAGAGTGAAAAGACGTCACCGGAGTCGGCACCACCACCGACACGAGCGCCACCTTCGCGCCTCCCAGCAAAAATGGCTTACATTCCATCACCACTAGGAATCCCAGCAAAGCCACAGTACAAGCCTCAGCCCGGCATCGTCGATGCAATCATCCGTAGCCAAGCAAAGGGTCTGACCGACAACAACTCGATTATGCACAGCAGCAAGGCCAATGCCAATGCCAATGCCAGTGCCAACACCAAGACCAACACCACAGCGGGCAACACGTCCGAAGTGAAGGACAGCCCCGAGAAGAGCGAGAAGGTCGACGTGAAGGCCAAAAAGGGCGAGAAGGACGGGAAGGGCGGAACCGCCGGCCTGAACAGCTCGCGGTACCAGGTGTCCAAGATCAACACCAAGGAGCTGCAGCTGACACCCATCGAGGAGAACATGCGCGACGTCCCCCAGCTGTCTTACGGCCTCGACCGCGCGCTCTTCAACCCAGGCGTCTACCACCTGCAGGATCCGCACTCGCGCGTCTACAACTTTGACCCTTACCTGGCCAGCATCATGCCGCTGCGCGAGTTTGACTTTAATGCGCTCAAGCAGTACGTCACGTCATCCAAGGACCCCATGCTCATCCACATGGCACACAAGCACAAGATGCGCTACTCGGGCTCGACGTCCAGCATGACAAGCATGCTGTCGCACTTCCACTTCTTGCTGAGCTCATGGCGGCCCGTCAACCCGGCGCAGGTGTCGCGCAACTTCCAGCCCGAATCGTACAACTATACACGCATCACACGCGCGCCGGCTGCCATTTTCCTGCACTGGAAGCCCGAGGCGGACTCGTACGCCATTGACGCCGACAAGCAGTTTGACTCGGCCAACATCCTGAGCATGCTGGGCAAGTCTATGGAGAAGCTTTTGACGCTGTCCAAGGAAGACTATGAAAAGTACCGCGTCACGCGCTCGCACGAGCTGACCGATGCCGAGCGCAACGACCCCGAGGCGTTCCACTACACGACGTTCGGCGATTTCATGATGCGCTCGCAGCTCGACGCCTACGACAATCGGCTACCCGGCACGGGCATGTTTGATCTCAAGACGCGTGCTGTTGTGTCTATTCGCATGGATGCGCAACACTTCCAGCAGGGCCTAGGCTACGAGATTCGGTCGCGGTTCGGCCAGTTCGAGTCATTTGAGCGCGAATACTACGACATGATCCGGTCTGCTTTCCTCAAGTATTCCCTGCAAGTGCGCATGGGCCGCATGGACGGCATCTATGTTGCTTTCCACAACACGGAGCGCATCTTTGGCTTCCAGTACATTAGCATCAACGAGATGGACCTGGCGCTGCACGGCAACGAGGACCGCACGCTTGGCGACCGCGAGTTCATGGTCAGTCTGAAGATGCTCAACGACGTGCTCGACCGCGCCACCAAGAAGTTCCCGAACCAGTCGCTGCGCATGCACTTCGAGACGCGGCCGTCGGCGTCGGCGCCGTTCATGTATGTCTTTGCCGAGCCCGTGACGCCCGAGGCCATCGAAGAGGTGCAGTCGTCCAACAAGGCCGAGGTCGAGGAGTTTGAGCGCAACATGATGGGCCTGAGCAAGAACGAGGCGGGCGACGCGCTCGTCGAGGCAGCGCGCCAGGCCGCGATTGATATGGCCGACGAAGTCGAAGCCGAGGCCGAGGCGGAGACTCTGCTGGAGGACGAAGAGGAGGCACGCGCGCAGTTCGAAGAAGAGCTTGCGCGCCAAGAGGAAGAGGAAAACGACGAGGACGAGCTCGATAGTCTCAGCGTGTGGGAGTCGATGCGCCAGCGTGTCGAGGAGACGATGGAGAACGAGGCGCTGGGCATCGAGTCTGTGCGCGATACCATTGAGGACGCGCTGGAGCAGAGCGGCCTCCTGACGGGCCGGTCGGCTGAGGAGACGCGCGAGTATGTGGAAGCACTGCTGGGTGCTGTTATTGCAACTGACACCAAGGCCGCTGCTGAGACCATCTACAAGGACGCCAAGGGCGAAGAGGCCACCGAGGTCGATGCCGAGGTCGATGCCGAGGTCGAAGCTGAGGTGGAGGCAGATGCAGAGGCCGAAATTGAAGTCGAACCCAAGGCAGCAGACCAAGAGGCAGAGGTCGCCGAGACTGTATCGTCCGAGATCGAGGAGCCCTCTGAGTCTGAGGCTGGCAACATTGTTGAGGCTGCCGAGGCTACAGAGGCCACCGAGACTATCGAGGCTACCGAGGCTACAGAGGATACAGAGCTTACAGAGGCTACAGAGGCTAGCGAGACTACCGAGACTGAGCCTGCAGAGGTCCAAGGAGAGACTGCAGAGGCCGAGCACCCTGTCGAGGACGACATTGTGATTGAGGAGTCCACCGCTAGCGGGACTAGCGACATCGGCAAGGGTGAATCTACCTCTGCCGAGTCCGACGAGTCTGCGCTGCTGCCGTCTGACAACATCTCACTCAAGGACCTTATCATGAAGCTTGCCGCGCAAGTTGAAGCTGCCCAGACCCGCGATGCATCAGCCACAGCAGCGGCCGCCGCTTCAAAGTCGCCGTCTGCTACCCTGTCGCCGACTGACGAGGAGTCTTCCGAATCGGCCGACTTTTCCTCGCCAGACGACGCCCCCAAGAACAAGCGCTTCGAGCGCATCCTTTCCGAGCTGCTGGCCAAGTCGTCGCCCAAGACAGCCAAGAAGGCAGAGGCGGAGGCCGAAGCCGCCAAGGCCGCAGCCGCCGCCAGGAAGACCGAATCGCCGCTGATGGGCATGATTGTCACCATCCGCAACAAGGTCAATGGCAAGTACATGGCGCGCCCCGAAAAGCTGTCCAAACTCGACACCTGGACCGTCGAGTATGCTGTGGAGGAGATCCAGGAAAACCGCGCGCACGGCCTCTACAGCATGCTGCAGAAGCGGCGCAAGAACCTCATGACCAAGATGCCAGACTTTAAAGACGAGGGCGAGACAAGCGCGACGAAAAACAAAAAATCGTCGTTCAACCGCGACTACATGGCGCGGCTGTACAAGCTGAGCGCCAAGGGCCGCCAGATTCGGCACAAGGAAAACCTGGAGGCGCAGTCGCGGCCGCTGCACGTGTACGGCATGGACAGCAGTCTCAAGTGGACAGATGTGTTCCAGCCGATTGAGGAGGAACAGAATGAGGACCGGAAGAAGAAGAAGAAGAAGCAGTCTCAGGAGCCCAAGACGACGGAATAGAGGACGACACGACACGTACATAACGGATAGATAACGCACGGAACGGACGGGAAAAGGAAACACTCATGGCATATCTTGTATTATAAGCGCATCGGCCGGGCGTTGGTATTTATTGCATTCAGGATCACAAAAGCAATCTTCTCTCATATAGAATCACCAAATCAACTCTTTAATCTTTTTATTATTGACCGAGGAACTTTTGAAGTCTAAGCAGACGTTTAAGTTGACCAATCACATTACACAATTTGCGCGGCCTTTGTATGGCTTACGTGATATAACTCCACACTGCTTTACGCATCCTGCTCGTCTATTGATGACGGTTATGGGAATCAGCTTCCAAAGCATGGTCGATGACTTGAATCAATAGCTTGAATTCTATGATATTTTATATGCGGGCTAGCTGTCTGTTGGATACAACGATGAACTATGTTAATGCTTTTGCAAAATAAAAACTAAAATAAAATAAGAAGCTGAAAAAAAGAGAAAAAATAAATTAGCAGAGGGTCGAGTTAACGTTATCGCGAATGCAAGTATATTATATGCTCTAAACATATCGGTGATACATACCAGTTATCTTTGCAGTAAATTATATGGCCAAATTCCACAAATACAAGAACAAGTGATCAAGTATTCCTTCATTAATAACTATTGTAGATATTGTTAAATTTACAAAACCATCCACTCTGTTCTGGTTGATACTACTATATTGAAGACATAGCACGTGCCATCGGAGCGACAAGCCGTGCGACAAGGTGCGACCAAGGCATATCTTGGAGCCTCATAATACTTATTAATACCTGCCGTGGGCTTGAGTACTCGACGAGTTTTGAGCACTCCGGAGCCACCTGCTGCTTACGCGATTTGTGCATGCTTCTCACATTCTACTTCTCTAGCAGCCGTGTTCTGCGACCACGGTACTTCACAGACATGCCCTGATGGCTCTGAGATGACTATCTCTTATATTTGCCCATCTCAGCTTCTCCTTGCTTGATTTGAGCAGGACCGCTTTACAGTCTAAGCAGCACAGACTAAGAATCTATAGCAAACCAGCCCAGTCCTATGAATAAATATTGTCGGAAGATTTCGTTTACAAGGCGTAGCGAAAGTGCATATTCTCTTTCTGAGGCTAGTTAGCAATTGCACGAGGACTGGATAGTAGCAGACGAATAAAAATACTTACATCGGTAAGGTCGGACAGCTCCATGACCGTACGGGTTTCGTCGTGCGATCCCTGCGCATCTGCTGCCGCGAGACGATCTCGCTAAGTAGTGTTAGAAGCTATTCAGTCAGAGTAAGAGGGCAAGCAACATCAACATACCTTCTGATTGTCCTTCCAGGAAACGAAAAAGAGCATGCCAGTGAGCAAGAACTGCACGGCAAAGCAGGCGATCATGGATGTGAAGCCCGACTGGTAGCGAGGATACTCGCGGGTGAAGAACAGCTGTGGTCCGATCAGGTTTCCCACACAGTAGCTCACAAAGACGGACGATGTGACCACTGTCTTCTTTGTGCGGCCGGCGACGTTGGACTGTACAAGATTGAGTGTCATGGTGAAGGTGACGCTATAGCCGACGAGCATATAGTAGCCACTGTCGGCGGTTAGCGAATGACAAATTTGCAACAAGTGAATAGAAACGAGAGACATACCACAGACGGCCGATCTTGTTGCTAGAAGGCAGAGCATACATCATAGTGGCCCCGATGATGGCAACGACAAGACCTCCCGTCATCAAAAGATGGCGCTTGTTCTTGAAGTTAGAGGCAATGGTGCTGGCGAGGTTAGTACGGTGTTATAAACTACAGTATATCAGGGCATATCGCAAGGTCGGCCTACCCGGAGATCCAGAGCGCCATGATCTGGCAGGCGCCGCTGGGCATGTTGAGCAGCGTGGACTGGAAGGTGGTGTAGCCAAAGCTGTTCACAATAAGAGGGCCAAACGCAGACACGCCGCCGTTGGGAATGCAGTTGGCCAGCACCAAGAGGATCATCAGCCAAAACTTGACGTCCGTCACGGCCTCCCATGCCTGGTACCACTTCCACGTCTTGTTGTCGATGCCCGTCTCGTTGTCGGCCAGGCGCAAGACGGCCAAGGTCTTTTCCGACTCGGACAGCCACGGGGCCACAGTCGGGTTGGCGGGCGCAAAGTAGAGAAAGACAAAGCCCCAGACGAAGCTCACCGAGCCGAAAATGAGAAAGGGGAACTTCCACGCGGGCACTGACGTGTCGATATAGCCGACGCCGTAGCCGATTAGGCCGCCGACGATGTTGCCAAGACCGTTCATGGAAAACCAGATCATCGTGCGCAGCGGCTGCTCGTCACGGCGGTAGAACATGGCGGTCAGCAGGACAAAGCAGGGACTGACGCCGGCCTCGAGCATTCCCAGGAAGAAACGCACGGCGGCGAGGCTGGCAAAGTCGTCGCCAGCGGCCATGCACAGGAGCACAGCGCCCCAGAGAACGATGTAGATGCCGCAGACGCGCGTAATGTTAAATTTTTGGAACAGCAAGTTGGTCGGGAACTCGCTCACCAGGTAGCCGATGTAGAAAATGGTGGTGAGCCACGAGTACTGGGTGCCGACCAGGTGAGCTTCCGTCTTCATGCCCCACAGCGCCGCATAGGAAATGCATGATTTGTCGAGGAACTATAATTTCCAACAGAGTTAAACCGGATATTCGAGGCCAGGATGTATGTATACTTGCAGAGACAATAGCAGAGAAACAACATACCTGTAGCAGATAGGTGATACACATCAAGGGCATCAGGTGTGCATCAATCTTGCGTAGGATCTTGCGAGACTCGGAGCTGGTGACATCAATGTCCTCAGACACTCCATTTTGGATGACCTTGGCGCCTACATCGTCCGCGAGGACGTGCTTCTCATCTACGTCGGCGACCTTCCGGTCCGTTGCTGCAGGAGTGGCTTCCATGGCAAGGGGTGGACGGCTGGGCGTATTAGTGGTTTGCTGTCGGAAGGCGGGTAGCAGTTGGATGGTAGGACTGGGAAGAAGAAGAACAAGCAACGAGACGGACCTGCATTCTAAAAGCAAAGCTTGCGCTGATCGTATATATATTCCAGCTACGTAGTAATACCGACTTTTAAACAGCCGAAAAAATAATAAAAGAAGGGAGATAGGCCATGTGTATCGCGCTACGTCGCTTGCGTTGCGTTGCTCCCATAGCGTTCGGTCGGTCGGTCGGTCGGTCGGTCGGGCCGACCGAACGATATCAATAAGACGACGCCACCATCGCATGCATTGTCTAGGTGTGTGCTGTCGTAAAATATGCGATCGGATAAAGGATTAGAAAAGAACAGACAATTTCTCTGCAACTTTCTATTCGTTTGGAAAGAGATAGTAGAGTGAGGACCGCCAATACCGAAAAAGCCCAGACAACAGCCCTGCCGAGAGATAATAATAATACAAAACACCAATCAATATACCAACGACAAACTACTTGGCATACCACCATGACTATTTTACCTGCCCCGACGGCAATAGCCAAGGCCGGCCTAGAGTTGCAGAAGCGCGTCTTTGTCGACCAAGTCACAGAGTCCATCGATGCCGCGAAGGACGAGCTGCGGGCTATCAGCCTCAAGGTATGAATCAAGAGGCCGATCTACAGAGAGACAGAAGAGAGACTATATAAGAGAAGGGGGCTAATGTGATCTACCAGATATTCAACAACCCGGAACTCATCTTCAAAGAGTACAAGGCGTGCAAGCTGCTGTCCGACTGGTTCGAGGCGCGAGGCTGGACCGTCGAGCGTGGCGTCTACGGCCTGGAGACGGCGTTCGAGGCTCGCTTCTCCGTCAAGGCCGGCGGCCGGACCGTCTGCGTGAATGCCGAGTACGATGCTCTGCCGGGCGTCGGCCATGCCTGCGGCCACAACCTGATCGCAGAGACCGCCGTGGCCTCCGCCATTGGCCTCGAGACTGTCATGAAAGCCCACGCCATCCCCGGCACGCTGGTCGTCATGGGCACGCCGGCCGAGGAGACCGGCGGCGGCAAGTGGATCATGGCCAACCACGGCGCCTGGAAGGGCGTGGATGCGTGCGTCATGACCCACGGCATGGCCACATTTAGCACGCCGCTGTGCATCACCAAGGCGTCGTGGAAGATGCGTGTGCGCTACCGCGGCAAGGCCGCCCACGCTGCCACGGCCCCCTGGACCGGCCTCAACGCGTGCGATGCCATTGTGCACGCGTACAACGGCGTCGCCCTGCTGCGCCAGCAGGTCCACAAGAGCGAGTCCATCCAGGGCTGCATTCTGGAGGCCGGAAAGGGCTCCAACCTGATCCCCGACTATGCCGAGGGTTTGTTCAGCATCCGCGCGGCAAACATGAAGCAGCTCGACATTCTAAAGGCCCGCGTCGAGCCCATCTTCCATGCCGCCGCCGCGGCCACAGGCTGCCAGCTGGAGCTGGACTGGTACGCTCTGTACGAAGACGTCGTGTCTAATGACGTGCTCGCCGAGCAGTACCGCCAGTACATGCTGCAGTGCCTGGACTTTCCGCCCGAGCAGATGCTTCCGCTCGACGAGGCCAAGATTGCCCACGACCAGCCGGGAAGCTCGTAAGTTATAATCAATCCACTTTCAAGCACTAAATCAGCCTCTGCTAACCACCTCTAGTGATTTCGGCAGCTGCTCATATATTTGCCCGGGCATCCAGGTCATGTTCAGCATCGATGCCACGGACCTGCCGCACTCGGCCGGCTTCCGCGAGGCGGCCGGCGGCCAGTTTGCCCACGAGGAGGCGCTGCGGGCTGGCAAGGCAAATGCGCTGACGCTCCTGGACGTTCTTACCAATGACGACGTTGCACTGGCGATGAAGGCCGAGTTTGAGGCGTCTATGAAGAAGGCCGGCCGCTGGACAGGAGATGCATAGCGTCGTAGATACCAGAAAACTAAAGACGGCTAAAATACTGTACAGCTGAGCACAAACATAATAGAATAAAAATAGAGTAAAATAAATTAAGACTTTGTTGATTGATCTGATTGGTATGAAAATAAGATAAACTGCTTTGTATTACTCCAGCATGTAATTATTGATCAGCGGGAATGCGCTGTCCCACAGCTTGTAAACGGTCAGCCAGAGGGTCTTTAAAGTAAAATAGAGGAAAACATTGCATACCGGTTTGTCGAGGAAGCTGGGGATGTCGAAGAGAGGCACGTCGGTGGCCGACTCCGGGGGCGGCTCGGGCGAGAGCACGATATTGGACGTGGCGGCAAACTCCCCCCGCTCTCTCCTGAGCTCGCTGGCGACGTCCAGGGCGCCAGCCTGCTCAAAGACCTGGGCGGCCTGCAGCAGAGCTGTCAGACAGCCATCGTTGGTCTTGACCAGGGCCGGCTGGGCATGCATCGCCTTGAGGATGAAGTTGCTGGCGTGAAAGATTGTCGTCCCATTGTAGTCCTGGCGGGCAGTGTTAAAGGGGAAAGAAAGAAATATAGAAATAAACAAATAAACAAATAACTAAAAATGAACGGGACGTACGATTGTATACCGCAAAGCCTCTCTGAACGAGTAGGACTCCCACAGCGTTTGAATCACCAGGCAGGCGCTGGCCAGTGCTTTGCGTATAAACTCCTGGCGCACAAGATCGGCGACGTCGCCTGTTCTCTGGGGCTCGGCACCGTGCAAAGCCAGGCCATTAATGTACAGTTTCATAAACGCATATGGTGTCATGAAGCGGTTGCGGTCTTGGATGTTGTGGAACGTCTGGAAGAGGGGGTCAATGTTGTTGTTGACATCGTGGAACCACAAGTCCACACGGTCGTCATACGATGTGAGCAGACTCGAGATGGCTTCTGGCAGTGGGTGGGTTTGCAGGTGCGAGCTCTGCAGTCGAGACTTTGCGTCGCCTTGGGAGTTAGTTCTTATTACTTATTTGATACTGGAGAAGAAGAGGGAAGAGGGAAGAAAAAGAAACGAAAAATACCCGTGATGACAAAGCCGTCGATATAAGTACAGATGCGGCGGTCGACCGGGCGGCAGTACGGCGACGAGAGCAGCCATTTGGCATGCGGCAAATACTCTCTCATGTGGTGAATTGCATAGGGACGGCTCATGTTGACGCTGGCAGTTCGGTTTGTTAGACACTGGAGAGAAAAACAGGATGAAAAAGAAGAGCAGAAATAGAAAAGCAGAAGAAGATAAGCAGAAAAAAGGTGGCAAAAACAGTATAAAAAAAGGCACAGACGACTCACATGAGGTCGAAACAGCACAGGGTGAACCAGGCCCGTGCAGACGCAACGGCATCCTCGTTCTTCTCCACCGCATCGTCGCTCAGCTGCAGCGCGGCGAGGTTGAGCTTCATGTCGTAGGCTATCGACGTGGCATAGCCCCAAAGCCGGGCGCGGCCTGTCCACGCGGTCAGAAGCATGATGGCATAGAATCCCAGCAGATCCACCGGCGGCCCTTGAAACGTCTTGCAGACCAGCGCGTCCGCTGCGTCGACAAAGGCCTGGTGCCGTTCGGGCCGGACCGCCCTGGCGGCAATCGCGCAGATGACCGTCGACATGAGCGGATGCTGTCGCAGCACAGGAGCTGGCGGGTCGAGCTGGTCGTCTATGAAGGCAATCACAGTCCTGCACTTCTGGCGGTAGCTACATCGTCAGCATCATCAAGCAAGTGTAGTGCAGCAGACGAAGACAAAGACGCGAAGACGCGAAGACTGGGGAGGGACGAGAGGTTACCATGTGTAGAGCTCATCCCACTCGGCATCTGTGACAGCCCCTCGGGGTCCGGTTTCCTTCAGAGACGGCGGGCTGCCCCTCTCAGCTGCAGGGTGCTCGTCGTCATAGTTTGAATGTACGGAAAGGCAGGCCGGGCTGGCGTTCCCGCCTGCGTCTGTGTCGACCGTGGAGTTGGCAGACAGCTGGTTGACGGACATGCGCAGAGCGCGAATCTCACCTCGCAGCTGCTTCTCCGTGGAGCTGAGCCGCTGCTCGAGACGGGCCAAGCGGCTGCATTGTTAGCAAAGGAGTCAAATAGAAGAAAAAGAAAAAAACAACTAAAGAGTCAAACGTACTCATCTTGGCCGGGCACGCTTCTCGACAGCGACGCCCGAGGGACAGTAAAGACACACTCTGCCCTATTGGTCCTGCATCTGTCGCAAGGGACGCGGCTCGGCCCGCCGCACTTGAGCTTCTGCTTCCGGCACCGGAGGCATGCAGAAAGGGATCTTGCGTGTTAGATACGTGGCAGACTGGGGGGTGGGGGGTTCAACAAGTGAGAAGAGACTGGGATTACCTGTTTGCCTCTGCCATGGCTGTGAGTGAGTGCATATGAGAGTAACAAGTGAAAGAGCATTGTTCACCTTGCAGCAGTGAAGACGGCAGACCTGAAAAAGATAAGAATAAGCCCATACGATAACACCAGCAACTAACACACAGCCGGTGCGCTAAGCCTGATAGAGGCGCTCTCCATTGATTATTTTTGATTATTTAATTATTTTTAATTCATGTTCTGTTTCCGTGTTCTGTTCATGTACTTACTTTACAAACTCTATACGAAAACTACACACAAGAGCCGTCATCAGTGCTAGTATACGAGGCTGTAGGTTGTACATAATAATATTGCAATAAAGTAAGTTGCTCCTATAACACAAAAGTCCCAGGGACAAGAAGGCGGCCATCTTTGCCTTTTCAAAGTCCACCGGAGCAGCTTTCAGTATCTAGGCCGAGCGCTGCTTGGCGAGGCGAGCCTTTGTGTTCTCGACAATGACGGCCTCGTCGTAGATGCCGTTGACGCTGGGGTGGGCAGCCACGGCCTGCGCCCATGCCCAGAAGGCGGGCGCCTTGGACGCAGCCTCGGTGGGAATCGACGCCGGGTAGACGCCCTCCTTGGAGAGGTGGACGACACGCAGGATGAAGGAGCCGGTGAGCACCTCGGCCAGGGTCAGGGTCTTGCTGCCGCCGAAAAAGGGGGCGTCCGCGGATGTCGACGCCGCCAGCAGGGGCTCCAGCTCCTTGACGACAGCGGCAATGTAGGCGTCGGCGACGGCAGCCTCGTCGGCCGGGGTTTTGGCACTGCCGAGCTTGAACATCTGGCCCTGTACCTTGCTGAAAAAGGCATCGACAAAGAAGCTGATGCGCGCACGCGCAATGGCGCCCGCCTCCGAGTTGGACGCCGGGGCCAGCGTTGTCTTGTCGCCGTAGAGGTCGACGAGAAACTGGGACACAATGGCCGACTCGGTGACAATCTCCTCCTTGCCCGCGTCGGACACGTACTTGAGCGACGGCACCAGACCGCGCGGGTTGATGTCGGCCAGGTACCACGGGTCGCGCGGGCGGTCGAGGTCGATGGTGACCTCTTCAAACTGGACGCCGAGCTCGGCCAGGGCAATGTGAGCACGGTGGGCCCCTAGATGTTGGTTGTGTCAGTCAGTTGGCTGGCGGAAGAAGCGAGCCGGGCAAGGACAAGCAGAAAGACAAAAGACGAGGACCTAGAGTCAGAAGGGGACACTCACAAGGGCACCGGCGGTTGGTGTAGAGAGTCAGCTTGGCCATTGTAAAGAGAATCGCGTCTGTCTGTAGTTGTCAACCTTGTTAGCAAGACGATTGCTTGCAGAAAGAGTGTGATGTCAAGAAGCTCGTGCGGAGGGACAGAAGCTCAAGCTCGGGTGGGGGACGTTGCGTTTAAGTAGAGGGCTAGGCTATGCCCTGTAGACTCTCCAAAGACGCTGGACTACTGCAGGTAGCTACTGGCTAGTGCCCGGAAGACGCCATCGCCCGTGTCTTTGGCAAGCTCAGTGGAAGAAGCGTCTCGAGTTATCTTATCGGCACCGCACCGGCAACCCCTCTTCCTTGTTCCATCTGCCATCTGTCCCATCTGTCAATACCACGCTTTGCATCATCGATTGCACAATTGGTGCTGCACACCTTGGGTGCTTGATTGATAAGCAGACACAACACGGGACGACCAAGCCGGCGACCATGTTGGCGGACTTATGTGTAGTCGTATACATTAATAATCCAGGTCTCCTGTGCAGCGCATTGTAATAAGGTGCTGACAGCCAGTTGTCGTGGAGGTGTAGTGCATTAGTGGCGTGCTGATCTGGTGTAAGTGGGTGCAAAGTCCCGCCGGAACTTGACCGCCCGGCGGAAGTTGTACGGTGTATCTAGAGCTACGGGCAACTTCTTTAATTCAAATTAAACTATTAGAAGAGATATCAATGGCAACTTGTAAACAATTCGATGTAATTGTGAGATATAGCCAACCAGACAGAAAAGGTAAAATGACGAAGATTAATAAAATTGTAATCAAAGGCTAGACAAAAGAAAGAAATAAAGCAAAGAAAGAATAAAAAAGACATGGAAGAAGACTCGCGACATCAAAATAACGTCAACATCAATACCGACACAGCAACAGACAAACACTTTTAATATACAACTGGTATCCAGACAAACATGACAAGCACCACCCAATGACTCGGCCGAAGCGTCCCCAGCACGAGCCGCGGCGCCATCTTGAGGCCGACGAGAGCTGCCAGCCGCGACAGCGAGACGAGGACACGGTCGCTCGGCGCGTCGAGCCTGTTGGTGGCGACTGATCCGGTGACTGGCAGCTGACTGGCTGCGCAAGTCCCGCCAGCTTCACAAGCTACACTACGCGGCTCGGCCTCGATCAAAAACGCCTCGCTCACACTCAAGCTAGTACAGGCTGTAGCCAAGCTCGCTTTTCAAGTCGAGGCCGGTCACGCCAGCACGCAGGCTGTCGAGCTGCGGCGTCAGCAGCAGCTGGTTGTTTGTGCGGTTGTTGCGCGTCGTGTCGCCGATCCGGAAGGCCGTGCGCCACACCTGCGTCTGCACGTCGTGCGCGGCGCGGCTGATCGCGGCCACCGACACGCCGTCGTACGGCGCCGCCGGCTGCGGCCAGTACAGGCCGCTCTTGTGCAGCGTGCGGATCAGGCTGCCCAGCAGGTAGGTGTCCGAGTTGTTTTCGTTTTCCGAGTCCTCCTGCGTCACCAGCTTGTCGACGGCCGCCGCCAGGATCGCCAGCGACTGGGCAATCGCGTCCTGGCGCTGAATATCAATGTCCTGCACAATCTTGGCGCGCAGCGGCAGGTTGGCCAGAGCGGCCACGGGCAGGGGCCCGGTGAGCTGCGTGGCCGCGATCTTGGTGGCTTCCTTGAAGATGGCGTCGCGCTGGAACACGTACGACACGTAGATCCACAACACCAGGTCGCGGCGCGCCGCTGCCGCCGCCGTCGTGGGGATGCCGCGGCGGTACAGCGCATCGACCCAGCGCTCGGCGTAGATCTCGACGGCGTCCTGCAGCTTGAAGCGGTCCACCACGACGGCAATGCGCGCGAGCGCATCTAGCGTCACCGTCTTGGGCACGCGGTCCTTGCCGGCGCGGCCGTGCACAATGTTGAGCACCGTCTTGACAGCGTCGGCGTCGAGGCCGTCGAGCTCAATGTGCACGCGGCCGTCGGCCTCGTCGACAACGGTGGCCGAGACCAGGTTGTTGACGGTCGACGCAGTCGACACCACGGACAGCGTCGGCGACGAGGGGGGCTCCTTGCGCCACAGCGACTTGGTGGGCGTGGCCGGGGGCGAGGCCAGGCCGTGCGGCAGCTTGGGGCTCTTGGGTGTGAACAGGCCGTTGTTGGCGTTGGCGTTGGCGTTGGTGGGCGTGATGGTGCCGTTGCTCTTGGCCGACGAGAACAGGCCCGAGCCAGAGATACCGAGACCGCCAAAGGAGCTGGTGATGCTGGCAGTGGCCGACTTCTGCGCCAGCAGGTCGCGGAAGCGCGGCGACGCGAGGCTCAGGTGCTTGGACGAGACCTTAATGCGCACATCGGCGGTCTTGGAGGGCGACGCCGTCGCATTGGCCGAGGCGTGGTCGGGCCAGGCCGCAAACTCGGCGAGCGGGCGCACGACAACAAGAGCGTCGGCCTCGGGGTCGATTTCGTAAATCTTGGACATTTCGGCGGCTTGCTGGGGGTGTGCTTTGTTATCGTATTGTGCGTGTTGCTGCTGCAGAGTGAAGACGTCGAGGGGCGAGTTGAAGAGGGTAAACAGGTTAAACGACGACGCAGAGCTGATGGATATCCGGAGCATAGAGCAGTAGAGACGATGGAATCAGAACCGAATCACCAACACAGGAAAGCAAGGAAGAGAAAGGAGAAATAAAATTCTGCCACCACTTCCGCTGCCGGTCGCTGTCCGCCTTGCTCTTGCACGTAATTACTATGTAGTAATTACAGCATTGGTTATTATTCTACTTCTACGTGAAGCCAGCCACTTCTTTTCATTACATACATAGTATACACTTTAATTGATTTCGTCGAGGCCGGGGTAATACCGTGACAGAGCACTGAAAGCACTGAAGCAGAGTGTTAATGGTGTGCGTGCTAGCCGATCACGCCATCGCCGCCGATGCAGCAAGGTGTTTTCCTAGACGGGCTAGCGCGCTCTTCTATATGACAGAAGGAAGAGGAGAAAGTGGAATAAGTGTGCTGCCAACGGCTGTCGGACGGTAAAATAGCTCACGTTTCGCGACACAGCGGCACACGACAGGGGATCGCGGCTGTCCTGTGGTGTCTGCATCTTTGCGTGATTGCATGGTTTCTGATGTCAAGGATTGGCAGAGGGGGCGCAAGAAAGAGGAGACACTAATGTATATAGTATGCACGATTTGAAAGTCGGCCAGTCTATTGGGGACCGCGAGATCACGACATTCTCTGCCAGAGTCTCTGCCAGAGTAGCCGTCGCTTTATTTCTACTACTTGTCTGCAGGCGTAAGTGGCCATGTGCATGCCAGCACAGACTGACAGCGGAAGCGGCCGCATTCCTCCCTGGCGAGAAGACCCTGAAGACGCTTTATAATGTCTCGCATCTAAAACACAAAAGAAAAGACTATGACCCCAAGAGACTCCCCATGCTCGACATGAACCCCGAGACCGCACGGCCCTTGACTTGGCTCTGTATCTTGCCCAGCAGCACCGCCTCGCTCGCCGACAGCGGGGTGGTGTCGTCGGCCGTCGCCGTGTACATCAGCGTGCGCAGCGGGAACAGCGCGATATTGACGCCGTACCAGCCTGCTTCCGGTGCAACCAGCGCCCGCATCGCCTTGAGCATGTTGAGCCGGATCGCGCGCACATTCGCGACATGCGCCGGGATTTCGTCCGCCGGCAGAACTTGCAGGAGCATCGGCCGCGACAGCAGACAGACCGTCCAGTAGACCAGCATCGTGTGCGTCTTGCTGATCCTTGCACACAGCGACTCGTCCTGCTGGAAAACGAAACCATCCACGCCGCGCCGGGCCACCTCGTCAAACAACGCCGCCAGCGCACATAGGTACTCGCGGAACATGGACTTCAGGTGCGGTCGGTCGGTGCCGCTGTCGAGAGCAGCCGCCAGCTCGGGCATCTGGGCAATGAGATCAACAACACGGTCGAGCGGCGTTTTTGCCACCAGCGCCCAGGGCTCAGTCATCCACGCGCGCTCGCTCAGCACGCTCGTCTTGCGGGCAATGAGCGACTGGATGAGCAGGTGCATGCGCGCATCGACAAACAGCTGGTGCTCGTCGCCCGCCTGGTACGCCGCGGGCGGCCGGGCCACCAGCAGAGCCAGCTCGCCGGCGTTGAGGGCCGCCCACGCGTCGCCTTGGTCTTGCTTGCCCCACAAGATGGTAAACAGCGTGAGCAGCCGCGATGCGATAACCAGGTCTGTTATAGATGTAGATGTAGATGTAGATGTAGATGTAGATGTAGATGGCATTGATGACATCAATGACGCCGTTGATGTCGCAAATCCAACTAGAGACGCCCGCATTCCACGCAGCGCCCGGCCGTAGACCTGCTGGCCCTGGTCCAGGAGATGCCCTTCTCCGTGTTTGCTGCCGAGCATGCAGAGGCTGTTGGCAACGATGGCCAGGCAGGCAACTCGTGGCGTGTTACCGTCACCGTCATCATCGTCGCCGATATCGACACATGTATAGCGCCTGGCAATGTCTGTCCAGCCGCATGTTGTGTACTGGCGACACTCCTCGGGGAATGGACTGCCTCCTGCGTTTCCCCGTGGGAGATACGCGTCCCAAAAGAGACGAATGTACCGCTGCTGGTCCGTCTCGCTTGAAATGCCCAATGCCTCGGCCTGGCCTTGCCGGCTCGGTCTCCCAGGCCGGGTAGGGTGTACAGCCTTGAATACAAGTGTCCGCCCCAGACCTGTGCATGCCCGCCCCGTTGCTCGGCATGGCGTGCATGCCGGCTTGGCAAAGTCGCACTGGCTGTTAGCATTTCTATTTTTGCCCGTCGCAGCCAGGGATGTATCTTTATCATACCTAGCTCGTCCCGACAATCAAAAGGGAAAGGGGGCAGCCCACATTAATTCTACCTCGTCTGCAGGTACGGCACGCTTGGGACGCTTCTCGGTCCATGTGGGTATTTATCTGATCTTTTGGGTAATTTGGGATGGAGTCTGGGGAAGCCGGTGTCGGTGTCGGTGTTCGTCGAGGTGACGGTGTCGAGGTGAAGGTGTGCTGTTTGTCGAATGTTGAAGCAGTTTCGGCAGCTAGAGAGTAAGTTAGTCCTTGAATAAAGTATATAGTCGTTTGGACGGTACTTTTCTGACATCAGCATGAGATCATCGCTGCTTAACTGCAACAACTGCCACCACGGGCTAGGCCGACTCGCACATTGCCACCGAATCGGGTAGTCTATGCTTATTCTTTAAAGTGTCACGTTGTTTTCCGATTTCACAGAGAACAGCGTTGTGGCACAAGAGATAATCTCGACACTATATACAAGCGTGATTCTCGATTCGGGTATACATAGAATAAAAGGCAGCAGCATTACAACAGCAACGGTTTAAATATTATAATGTTTTCTAGCCTTCAACAAAAAGAGCCAGGCCGCGGGCTTTGGCTTGTCGTTGTGCCAATAATCGGCCGGTCAGTTGCCATGTCGATGCCGCCATCGTCAACACATATAGACAAGCAGTCTACCGTCAGATTGTCGGAACTGCTTCTTCGGGAAAGCAGCATCGCCTGATCGCGTTCCTGTTGATCTGTGCTGGCCTGCTGTTCTTCTTTGCAGACCCGGGCCTTCACGCTCCTCGCCTGTAGCCTTTCGTCGGAAGGCGATGGCGATCTTTGCTTTCTCTTGGGAGTCTGCCGGCCGTGACTTGCCGAGCCGAATTGCGTATTACTGGGATTAAGATTAGGCGTGGGGCAGCGAGATGACTCCCAGGAAATTGTCTCTGCTGAAGGCATTGACGTAGGTGTACAGATTGCAGGCTTGTCGTCGCGCGAGCCGTCTTCCCCCATCCCAAACAGCATGTCACTGATCTGACTACTGTCCTTGTCCAGGGTTGCTGATGTCTGGGTGTTTGATTCGGGCTTGGCATCAAAGTGAACCCGCTTAGATCTCGATTTCGCCTCGTCTTCGTCTTCAAAATCATAGTCAAGATATCTTCCTCTGCCCGGCGAAATGGGGAGCTTGTACCTGGCCACCAGGTCGTCGCGTGTGACCAGCCGCTCATGCGGTTCGTCGTCGCCCTGCACATCTTCCTTCTTCTTCATGTCCGCGAGCAGCGCTGAGCATTCCGGCAGCGTGTCCAGAATCGTTCGGATATCAGCTGTCGGGTCCATGACAGAGTCCCCAGCATCCTCCGTCTGGCTGTCTTCCAGCATAGACGACATGTATGCAATAAATTGTCTTAGCAAAACTATGCGCTCCAAAGAATGCACTGGCACAGCAGCAGCACCACGACTCGCTAGAAATAATCTCCAAACCCGCAGTTGCTCTTTCCAAAACTCATATTCCAGCTCCGCTGCATACTCCAACATGTCCAGTTGATCAACTCGCAGGCCGTCTTTGACTTGCTTGCCAAAATCGCCCCGTGTGCGCTGTTTTAAATTGCGCACAGCAAAGCCGCCAGACTCGACAACCGCATTGTGCTTCAGCTGTGCACCTTTGTATGCCTCTTCGATTCGGGCAGACGGCGACAAAATAACGGTCCTGTACAAAGCCAAAGCATTAGATATAGAAGCAAAAGTAAATATAGAAATCATTAACATGATCAAAGCCATTGGCTTTATATGGCTCTACCTGTTTTCTAGCTCCGCCGGGCGGATCAGTGTCCGTGGGCCATAGTATGCAGACGGGTCAAAGTCTGGGACTTTGTCAAAAGGCTCCACTGGTAAAATCAGCCGCAGCGGAAGCCCGCGAGTTTCTTCCAGTCGGCGGTTGACGGCGTCGAGGTCAATCCCCGGTCCAAAGACGCCAACGGGAGACGGCGGACAGGACTTTTGTCGGTCTATGGGATCATCGTATACGTCTGACATGTCGTCGGAAGTGTTTTCATGCGCGTGGCGGCTCTGTACTGTCTGAAGATGGTAGCACGCAGCAGCTTAATAAAGCAAAAGCGCAGTGGACGATATCCAACGCGCAGTAACAATAGTGTGCTGGTTCCCGTCGTTGGCACCAATGTATGCCCAACGCCGCACGTCCGCAGTGCAGCGATAAAAAGTGAATCCCTTGGCCACAATGCTGCCGTCTAACTGGCTGGCATCAAGCCCCTGCCACACCCAACACGCACTCTGTGTCTATTAGACGCCTCATTTCCCCAAAGGCACGTGAATAAGATGTGCAAAAATGCGGCTGATTGACCGGCCGCCTGCTCTGCTGAAAGATAACATCATATCACGGCCCAATCAGAGTTGAAATGCACTTTGAGGCTATGAAGATGAGGGGTTGTGGTCGCATCCCGCAGATACGTTATTTCATCCGTTTCCCCAAACCTCAACATACACCGGATCCCAGATTGCTCTTCACACAAACTCGTCAGAGATGGAGGCCACACAGTACCACAAGGGTGGTAAACTGATCAGCCCAGATGAAATTGCTCTTATCATCGGCATCTTTCCGTTGCAAGATCCAACGAACAGGGAAGAGTTTCTCCAGCTAAACGAAAGGCGTCTCTGTGACAGACCCGGCCGCCATACCATATGTACCGCACTCTTCTCTCTGAAGACTAGTCCTCCCCAAGATGGCGGAAGGTTTTTCATGATCGGTCGCAAAGGTTCCGATATCAACATCACTGGGGACAGGGTGAGCAACAAGCACCTCCGCATCGGGCTCTACGACGGCGACGTCTACTTGGAAGATATTTCTTCGAATGGAAGCTTCATCTCCATCGATAATTCGCGTTTTATTAGAACAACCCCTGGCGTCACCAAGCTGTTTATTCTACCCGGCTGTAAGATGACTGTCAAAATTAGTGATGTCCAGCTTCGGCTTAGGCTTCCCTTTCGAGACGAACAACAAAATCTCCAATTCAACAAAAACAAAGACGAGTTTCTCAAAAGGACAGAGGATCAAATCATTGGCGCTTTGCGCATCGCATCGGTACTCCCTACCGCAGCTCATACCCCCGTCCGTGCTACAGCCACCGCCCAAGCTGGAGCTACTGAGCCCCGAGATTTCTACTGGTTCCGGGATCTTTTGGGTAAAGGAGGCCAGGCGGAGGTTTTCAAGGCCATTCGCTTAAGGGATCGTCAAGTCTTGGCCGCCAAACGGTTCTCTTGTAGCAAAACGAACGGCGAAAAAGAAATAGACGTGCTGAAGACACTGCAACACGTGAGTTGCAAACCTTGCTGTCATGCCATACATCATTAAGAGGCTTTTTGGATGGAAGACCTGGCATGTGCTAATATCCCCTCCCAAAACTTATAGGAGCGAGTTGTGAGATTTATTGATGTATATGTCGAATATGAGAGACGTGGGGACCTTGTCTTGATCATGGAGTATTGCGAACACGGCAGTCTCAAGAGCTGGATTGATAAGCTCGCGGCCACTTCCACGCGACAGGAAATCCGCCAGCTCGTCGTGCAGATTGCCGAAGGAATACAATACATCCACAGCAAAGGCTATGTCCATCGCGACATCAAGCCAGAGAATGTCCTTGTCACAAGCATCGATCCAATCACTGTGAAGATTGCAGACTTTGGCATCTCGCTCCGTGAAGATGGGACCATGCAATCCCCCTGGGGAACCAAAGGCTATATGGCCCCAGAGATCCTAACAGATGATCACGAAACTCGGCGAGAAAAGTACACAAGTCAAATCGACATGTACGCGTTTGGCAAGATGGTGTCTGTTCTGTGCGAGAAGCTCAAGTCCACGCCGTGCTGCGATCCAGAGCTGAAAACCCTCTCAAAGGAGCTTCATTCAAAAGTGCCAACCGATCGGCCCAATGCCACTGCGGCCCTTGAGAGATGCCGGCGCTTGCTAGAGGCTACCGAGGAGGAGGAGGCTACCAAGGAGGAGGAGGCTACCAAGGAGGAGGAGGCTACCAAGGAGGAGGAGGCTACCAAGAGGGAGGCTACAGAGGAGGAGGCTGCTGGGAAGGAAGCTTCAGCACAGCAAGTGTCGCAGGACAATGGTGCGCCGCGGAGTGGAGGAGCAGATGCCGAGGGCAATGATAGCTCTGATACGATTCTCGGAGCTGTACCCGCCAACGTCTCCTCGGCTACTCCTAGTCCGAGCCAGCAACCCCAGCCTGAACCAAGTCAAGTCACACCGGGGGATGCGGTGGACAGCAATGATGACATGGCCACGGTTATACAGCATACCATGAAGCCTAAATTCGGTTCGTCACAGACATGTCAGGACATGACTCCCACCATCTCCCAGACCGCAATAAGCTATATTGCACCGGCAACGCAACCACGGGCGAACTTGGAGGACTGCAAGCACGAAAGAAAAAGGTCATTTCCGGACGACGCAAGCTTGACTCGAAGAGTCCGCCAGAAACTCGAAGGTGACGGCAGTTCCGAGTGCGAGTGACATACTTCAGCTCAAGGTTCCTGTGTGTGGTTCTCCTTGTGAAAGCTCTAGGCAGCCTTGTTCGTGGTGTTTTGGAGTTTACATTGATTATGCTGCTGTTTTAATATCTTCGTCCGTCTTTTTCTACTTGAGTCACTTCTTCTTTACGAATATCTAGAGAAATCATGATTGCCATTTGCACAGCTCTGCGTCTATCATGTGCTTCAATGTGCTGTGTAGTAACAATACACCAAGCTCACTTCTAGTACTTGGAAGCAGGCTCGATAGCCTCACTCTCGTGCTCAATGTCATCCCACTTCTCGCGGGACTCAAACATGGTCTGCTCGGCGGTGGCCGGGCTGTTGGCGAACGCGTCCACGTCGGCACTCGGGAAGACCTTGTGCAGCAGCACAAACACCAGAGCACTGGCAAAGAAGCCGTACATGTAGTTCATATAGTACAGCTCAACGGCACCATCCGATACGGTGACGGATGTGTTGACAGCAGCAATGAAACCGGGCATCAGCGGCGCGACACCACAGATCCAGGCAACAGGCGCACGCCAGTTGATGCCGTAGGTGTACCAGTAGATGCTGGACGAGTTGCCGCGGTACAGGTCGTCGACGGCAATCTTGCGGCGCAGCACCAGCAGGTAAGCAGCAACCATCATACCGGTCATCGGGCCCAGGAAGACCGAGTACGAGGACAGCACAGTCAGGAACGTCGTCGACGTGTTGACAAGCTTCCATGGGTTTACGAGGGTGCTAAAGACGGCCGTGATGTAAGCACCGCGGCGAATGTTGATGAAGCGCGGGAACGTCGCAGCCAGGTCAAAGCCACCGCTAAGAGCGTTGCCCGGCACATTGATACCAATCTGCGACACAATCAGGGCAAGGCCGGCAAAGAAAACGGCCGCTCGCGTGCGGCCCGAGTCGGGGTTCATGGTGATAAGCTCGCTCAGGACGGTCGCCGGGTTCCAGACGGCCTCGCCGCCGAAGCGCTGCTGGGTTGCGGCCGTCACGAGGATACCGATAACGGAGCAAATGACGCCGTAGATGGGGAACGCGACGGCCTGGCCGACAATCGCGTGCTTCGGCTTGGTGGCAAAACGGGCATAGTCGTTCTGGTTCAGGATGCCGGCAGAAATAGAGCCAATGGTAGACATGATACCGTAGATCATGTACCATGCGACAGAGTCGGGCCCGCCCGTCTGCGGCAGGTCCGTCGACGAAGTTATGGTGTCGCCGAAGCCACCGTTGCCGTCCTTGTTCATGGTGGCCAGGGCCCAGATGAGGAAGCTGAGGAAGAAGACAATAGTGATGCTGCTGGCAGCGTAGAAGAACTTTTCGAGACGGTGGGGGCGGATCCAGATAAAGGGCAAGCTGATAACGGAGAACACAATGTAGGCGACAAAGTTGGCCGTGGTCATGCCCGTCGACGGGTCTATGTGGTTGGGGATGTGTGACTCCAGCTTGGGGTCCCACGACAAGAAGATGGCGTAGACACACTCGCCGCCGACATAGGCGGTGAAGCCGTACCAGACGAGCGACAGCAGGATACGGTTCCAGATGACAAACTGCGATCCCCACAAGCCCCAGACAAAGCGGTTGACGACGGGGAAGCCAATGTTGTACGAGGCACCGGGCATGGAGTTAAGGACGACAAACGTGGCGGCGAGAATGTTGCCGATAACAATGCAGATGATGGCCTGCCACCAGGTGAGGCCGAGTGGGATCAGCGAGCTGCCGGTGAGGTAGGTCGAGATGTTGGTGTTGCAGAGCAGCCAGTAGTTGTGGTACGCGACATAGCCCCAAGTCCGGCGCGCGGCCTCGATCGGACGAATATCGTAGTTCTGCTAGGTTAGAAAAGTGCTCGTTCCGATGAATATAGTACAATAAGAACAGACATACAATCCATTGGTTGAACTCGGTGGTGCGAGGTACCTCGACGCGGCGGATCCAGCTCGTCAGAGTCATGATGGCGATGCGACTATGAAGATCTAGTGTGTAAGCCAAGACGCTGCTGTCAACGGCAGGCCACTGCAGCAGGCATGCCACGCCTTTATATCGGAAAAGTGTCCCGGAAATATGTCACACGCGCGGACGCATCCGACCACCCACCCAAGTAGGAAAAGATACTGCAATCTTGCGGCAGCATTCTATGTCACTAAAGCTTGTCTTTCAAATAAAGAGTCTAAGGACCAAACAAGCAATAATTTGAGAATACCCATAATAGATAAGGCCGCGTCCCCTGCCGCTCTACTATATACATACTGGCTCACAATGGCCGCTTCCTGGCTTCTTCGACATCGCGACGGGGCCCTTATCTCGACGTTGCAGTGACCATTATCAGAAGCTTGGACCGAAAGAGTCGTAATAAGACAACTAGAAAGAGAATAGTAAGAGGACAATAGTGCGAATTACGCCGATCGGGGCGGACTACCACGTGTGCCAAGTGGAATTAGTCTGGAGAATGCCGCCGGCCAAGAAGCGGGCGAGGCCTTCCACCCGGCGAGTAGGGTACCAGACTATTCCCGTCTTGACTTCTTGAAGCAATAGCACGGTCAATGACCACAAAAGCGGGCCTATGTCCGACTAATACCATTGTCTAATCGATTATAATCTGGCCGGTAGTACTGATATCGCTGGCACCATCAACCCATACGAACTGCTCCCACGGATCCGGCAAACTGGATATACTCGCAGCAATACGATGCACAGTCTAGCCCCGGAATCAGAATAGTTACTCACAGAATATATGACAGCAGACTATTGACTGCCATCGGAGAATATCACGGAGTATTGCTTTCTAGCTTCGTCTGGTTTGTTGATAAGATAGAAGAACCCTTGATGCTCACGTCGAATCTCTGGCCTCTGGTCTGTGACCTCTGACCCCTCGATTCCCGGCATCCCTCCCACCACCACTACAGACTAATACCGCTATCCGCACAATGTACCGCATCGGCGTCGACGTGGGTGGCACCAACACGGATGCCGCCCTGCTGGATGTCCAGGCCCTCAACACCCCCGGCCGCGGTGTCGTCGCTTCGCACAAGACATCCACCACGCCCGACATTACGTCGGGCATCACCAATGCAATCAGTGCTGTTCTCGCCAAGGGCAGCTCCTCGGTCGGCAACCCTGACCTTGGCTCCCACGTGTTGAGCGTCACTATTGGCACGACTCACTTTGTCAACGCCCTCATCGAGGCCGACGCGCGCCGTTTGAGCAAGGTCGCCGTTATCCGTCTCTGTGGGCCCTACACGCGCATGCTGCCGCCTTTTACCGACTTCCCCAAGGGTCTGCGCCAGATTATCGACGGCGGCGCGTACTTCATCGGCGGCGGTCTTGAAGTCGACGGCCGCGAAATCACACCGCTCGACCGTGCCGAGGTCGCCGACTGTGTCATGAAGATCCAGACTGCCGGCATCGATACCGTCGCTATAGTCGGTGTCTTTTCGCCGCTCGATGCCGAAGGCCGCCACGAGGACACCTGCAAGAAGATGATTGCCGAGATCGACCCCAGCCTCAACGTCGTCTGCAGTCACGGCGTCGGGCCGCCGGGCCTGCTGGCGCGCGAAAACGCCACAATCCTAAACGCGGCGATCCTTGCAACGGCACGGCGCGCCATTGCCGGCTTCGGTGCCGCTATGCGCCGTCTGCGCCTAGGATGCCCGCTCTACCTGTCGCAAAACGACGGCACACTCATCAGCGCCGATGCGGCCGCAGCCTACCCCATCAAGACATTCGCCAGTGGGCCGACTAACAGCATGACAGGTGCTGCCTTTTTGGCGGGGCTCGACTCGCCGGACCCGGAGAGAGAGAAGGAGAGCGACGCCGAGAACTTCCAGACTCTCGTGGTGGACATTGGCGGCACAACGACAGACGTATGTGCCCTGCTGCCCTCGGGCTTCCCGCGCCCGGCACCGAACTATGTCGATGTCGGTGGTGTGCGGACAGCTTTTGCCATGCCCGAGGTGGTCTCCATAGGTCTTGGTGGCGGCAGCAAAGTCAAGGTCGACGATGCTACGGGCGCAGTCACAGTCGGCCCTGACTCGGTCGGACACCGCCTGACCGAGTGCGCGCGCGTCTTCGGCGGCTCCGACCTCACCACATCGGACATTGCTGTCGCCAGCGGGGACGCTGACGAGCTTGGCCACGCGGATGCTGTTGCGGCACTCAAAGCTAGTCTCCCTGCATCCACAGTGGCTGCTGCACGCGCCACCATTCGCACAATGCTGGAAAAGGTCGTCGACGACATGCGCGTGTCGGCCGCGCCCATCCACGTGCTGCTCGTCGGTGGCGGATCGCTGCTGCTGCCGCCCGGCGACACGCTGTCCAATGTCGCACGCTGCACACGGCCGATCCACCACGGCGCGGCCAATGCCGTCGGTGCCGCGATTGCCAAGGTGTCGGGCGAGGTTGACACGATCGTGCTGCTGGAAGGCCGTGACGAGCGTGAAGTCGTCGACGCAGCCAAGTCCCAGGCCGTACAGGCGGCTGTCGATGCGGGTGCCGATGCCAGCGATGTGCGCATTGTTGCCGTCGAGTCGATCCCGCTGCAGTATGTGCACAACAAGGCGACCCGTCTTATTGTAAAGGCGGTGGGCCGCCTGGCGACGCCGACGTCTCTGCCGCCACGCCTCGAAGTGGCCGACGACAGCCCTGCCGAAGCCGACGTCGAGGAGGCCAGCGAGGGCGCCAAGGAGCACCGCGAGCCGCCCGTACCAGCCGCCAAGCCTGCTCTTCTGGTGGATCTCAACGAGTACCGCCCCGAGGTGCGCGACGGCGTATGGTACATTTCCGAGGTCGATCTGGACCTCATTGCTACGGGCACAGGCGTGCTCGGTACCGGCGGCGGCGGCCCGTCGTACCAGGAGCTGCTGCACGGCCTGCATTTGCTAGAGCACGGCAATGCGCGCGGCAAGATGCGCGTCGTGGCGCCGCCGTCGCTCGACGACGATGCGCTGGTCTGCTTTGGCTCGTGGTACGGCGCGCCCAGCGTCATCAACGAGCGCATCTCGTCGGGCGGCGAGATCACCAAGGGCATCGACATGCTTAAGACGATACTGCACATTGACTCGTTCCAGGCCGTGCTGACCGATGAGATTGGCGGCGGCAACGGCATGAGCGCGTTTGCGACGGGCGTGCACTACGACATCCCCATTGTCGACGGCGACGCCATGGGCCGTGCCTACCCGACCATGTACCACGCGATCCCCTACGTCTACGGCCAGCCGATTGCGCCGTGTGCGCTGTCGGACGCACAGGGCAATGTCAATGTGATCATGTCGGCGGACTCGCCCGAGCGCGTCGAGCGGCTGCTGCGGACGGCGGCCGTGGAGCTGGGTCTGGGCTGTGCAGTCTGTGCGAAGCCGCTGCCGGGCGATGTGATCAAGAAGTATGTGGTGCCCAACACGATCTCGCAGGCCTGGTACCTCGGCCGCGCCGTCCACCTCGCGCGCCGCAACAAGACCTCCCTCACCGATGCCATTGTAAGTTTTATTCTATCCATCCATTCTCAAGCCTCGAGAATAAAGAATGAATGCTAACAGACAATCAGTTCGCTACGACGACGGGCAAGGTGTTATATACGGGCAAGATTGTCAGCGTGAGTCGTGACGTCGCGCGCGGCTACACCATGGGCAGCGTCCTGATTGCGCCTGTGTCGGACGACGACGACTCGCCCGAGTCTGAGGCCAAGGACTCTGCCGCGCCGCACATGCTCATCCCGTTCCAGAACGAGTACCTATATGCCGCCTGGTCAGACTCGAAGGGCACCGAGACGGGCGAGCTCGTGTGCACCGTCCCCGACCTCATTTCCATCCTGGGCCACGACGGCGAAGCGCTGGGCTCGCAGGAGCTGCGGTACGGTCTGCGCGTCACTGTCATCGGCATGCCGGCGCACCCGCTGTGGAAGGCCGAGAAGGGCCTCGCCGTCGGCGGCCCGGCCGGTTTCGAGCTGGACATTCCATTCACCGGTGTCGGCGAGTACAGTGCGCCGCGCAGTGTTATTGAGGAGTATGGCCAGCAATAGGTCTCGATTCTTTGAGACTTTGAGCTACGAGTCTTTGATCGGGTCTTTTGTGTAAGCAATGTAAATAGCAAGAATAAATTATATTAAAGTACTATTTAAATTAATGCAAAAGTACGCCGCTTTTCCTTATCGCCATAATTGACCGATCACACGCGCCGACCGCGACTCCCCGCCCCCAGGCCGTAAACCACGCTAAGTCCAATATGGTAGACGCTCGGACCATATGTCTGTCTTGTGGAGTATCTCGGCCTCAACTAACAGCATCAAGAGTCTTACATCGTGTAAATTCACAGCAATTGCTTGTCTATTACTTGTTTGATGTCCGTGACTAACTTGCTCTTCACTCGTGTGGCGAATAATTTCCCAGAAGGACAAAAGTGAGAAGCTCGCTCGATGCAGCCCATTTGGTTTATTTAGAATATATCAGAAACAAAAACATATGTTATCTAATCAAGGGATGCTAGGTGTAAGTGTCTTCTCACTACGGCTCACTCTAATATCCCGAATAGGAAATTACTCGGACCATGTGCTGGCAACGATCGCCGTCGGGGCAAGATGGCCATCTCGGCTCAGCCTTGCAGTTATGCTTATTTCTGTTTCTTCCATCTAACCCTCTGATATTTTCTCGCATTTGGTTTCCTATTTGGCGATGGACTCGCAACGACGTCATCCCGGACTATGGCTGCCTCGTGTGATGCATACTCCTGTGCGAATGATAGAATATCGTCACCGTAAGACTCCTCGCCGTAGCTGGATCATGAATATAAATATGCCTCCCTCCGCCTCACTCTTGAGCATGAAGAAGTTGTCATCAGCTTCCTTCTCTCTTCTCAAGATACTGCTTATACATTCTTCATCACCATGTTCTCTTACCTAATCTCTGCATCTCTAGCTGGCCTGTTGCTCGGCGCCGTCGGCCGTGCCAATGTTGCACCCTCTTCCGTGGCCGCGAGGGCAGTTGCTACAAACTCTTCCTCGCCCAGCATGCTCCCTCTGAGCCAGGACTCGTCCTTTTCTTACGAGATGCTTCGTGACTTGGGCCTGGCTCGCTACTTTGGTGCTGATGTCGGCGAGGTTCTCCAGGCCGCGGGCAACATCACTGTCGGCGACACGGAAGGCTTCTCAGACACATTTGCCAACCTAGCCAACCACGTCTACGGCCAGGCCCAGGCCATCAATTCCTTCGAGTTTCCAGTGTCTGCTCGCGACTTTTACTTTCGTGCTGCCACCTACTTTCGCTCGGCCGATTTCTATCTGCACGGAAATGCCTCTGACCCGCGCATCATGACCTACTTTGCCAACCAGACGGCAGCCTTTGACAGGGCCATTTCTCTGCTGGATATTCCCGGCCAGAGGATCAATCTGGAGGCGGCCGACGGTTCTTTTACAATCCCTTGCATATACTACCAGGCATCTGGCGCCAATGCTACCCATCCGCGGCCTACCATCATCCTCGGCAACGGATACGACGGTGCACAAGAGGAGATGCTCCACGTGTCGGGCTTTGCCGCTCTCGAGCGCGGCTACAACGTCTTGACCTACGAAGGACCTGGCCAGCCGTCGGTGCGCCGCTACCAGAATCTCGGATTCATCACCGAATGGGAAAAGGTCGTGACCCCCATCGTCGACTTTCTGGTGTCGGGCGCGCGCCCCGAGGTCGACCCCGGCAAGCTGGGCCTCTTCGGCTACTCCATGGGCGGCTTCCTGGCTGTGCGCGCGGCCGCCTTTGAGCACCGGCTGGCTGCCGTCTGGGCCGTCGACGGCCTGTACGACGTGTTTGAGCCCTACTACGACGCGTTCAAGTCGACACCCCTCGGCACTCTATGGGACCAGGCGGCCAACCAGACCGGGAACTACTCTGCGTTTGACGACGAGATGGATGCCTACCTCTTCGAATCGGGCCTGGCCGACACGGAAACCGTGTGGGGTATCGTGCAGGGCATCTGGAGCTTCAACGTGCAGACGCCGAGTGAGTTTCTGCTCAAAGCCAAGCCGATGACGCTCGACGGCATAGCCCACCAGGTCACGACGCCCGTGTGGATTGGCGCGCCCTCGGCCGACATCTTCTTCCCCGGCCAGCCGCAGAAAGTGCGCGACGCGCTGGTCCCGGGCCTGGCGACGTTTCGCGAGCTGGGCGCCGCCGACGGGGCACAGAACCACTGCCATGTTGGTGCCATGAGTCTTGTGAATGAGCTCATCTTTGACTGGTTTGAGGGTATCATTGCGAAGTAAGTCGCGGGGATTCATTTAGGGGTGACTGAAACGGTCTATTCAGTTAGTAGGAATAAGAGACGATAAAAAGAAAAACCGAGCGGGAAGAGAAAAAAAAAAGGATAAGAAGAAAAGGATAAGAAAATAAGAAGAAGAAAAAAAAGGGCAAAAAATGAAACGTCGTGAACAGGATTTGAACCTATGCTCCCGAAAGAAACAGATTTCGAGTCTGTCGCGTTAACCACTCCGCCACCACGACTTGTTGTTTCTCCTGATGATTGTGGATTGTTGAGAGTGTCAACCCTCTCAGCCGTTATATTTAGTTGAAGTGGATTTATCTAGCGCTGCCTAGGGTTGGTCTAGTATTAGTTTTGTTTATTCTAGAATGATTTCACTTTCTCAATTGTCAAATTGTATATATTTTGACTGGAAATAGTTCTCCTTTTATCATAATTTTCTATTTGTTTAATCATCAAAGCATTTTCATAATGTTTGTAGTTTCAACTTTATGTTTCAAAGTAATGACTGAGTCTTATCATCATTTTAGAATAGAGTCTGATTATTGCCAATGCTCTGTAACAGAAACTCCTAAATGTCGAATAACATCTGCAAGGCAGACGGACAACGGCGTGACATTAGTCAGTCCTACACCATGCCGACAGTCCTACATTATCCCTCGAAGTCCTGTTCCCCATGTTTTGCTAGTTGTAACATCTAGCATTACCACGTTGTCTGCCGTGCCTGCCGTGGATTAGCTCCAACTCCGCATGACGTCGGCATTGCCAAGCAGGGACTGCACTTAGGTAGATACGGTGCATTCGGTGGCTACAGACGTGGGCTCAAGCTCTAGGTCAGCTCTAGCACGAGCTCGATGGTACCATCTATGATATGTACCAATAGCTGTGTCTTCTGCGGCGATGCCGGCTTCCGGGCCAATCATCTGTGTATACATGACTTGAGCCATGACGTTGTCTGACTGTAAACAGAGACGGTAGACATTGACAACAGTGCTGGATGGAAATGCAACTGAACCCTAGCCAGAGATAAGTATGGCCGTGTTTGCTATCAAGTAGAGGACAAAGACCTGGCCCATAAACCAAGCCCAAATTTCAAATCGACATCACCAGCTATACCTTTTGAGTCCCAGCCCGCCATAATGCCTGGCAACGTCAAGTACACGCACGGGTATACCGAGCACACCCTGGCAACCCACCTTCGCCGTCGGGCTGATGCTGACGCCGGATTTCTGCTTATGCACATCAAGCCCACGGACTACGTCCTCAATGTCGGCTGCGGCCCTGGCACCATCACCACAGGCTTTCTCGAGTATGCCCACGAGGGCGCAGTCATCGGCGTCGACATTTCCAACGAAGTTCTAGAGAAAGCCCGCCAAGTGGCAACCAATGGCAGCGTCCCTCTCCACCAGCCTTCGGAGGCCGAGCCCTATGGCAAACCGGGCGACCGTACCGTCTCATTTATCCAGGGCGACGTCCTCGCGGGCCTTTCCTTTCCGGACGACACATTTGATGTCGTCTACTGCTCCCAGGTCCTCGGCCATCTGCCGCCGCCCGACCTCCCGCGCCAGGCTGTCACCGAAATGCGCCGTGTCCTCAAGCCGGGAGGTGTCCTCGGCTCGCGCGACGGATGCGACCAGCACTTTTACCCGCGCCACCTCGCCATCAATGATCTCTGGGAGCCCAATCAGCGCAAAGTCTTGCTGCAGAGTGCACCCCCGGGCTCTGACAACACGGGCGCTGTCACACCTGCGCTATTCCGGGCTGCCGGGTTCGATGCCGGCAATGGCAAGGTGCTCGTTGGTGGTGGCGCGCGTGTGTTTGCCGGCCCGGAACAGCGCGCACGACTTGGGTGGCGTGTCAAGGGCCAGCTCGTACCGGGAAGTCAGTTCTATCAGAACTGGATCAATGCCGGTATTACAGCCGAAGAAGTTGAAAAGACGCTGCAGGCTGCCGATGAATGGGTCAATATAGAAGATGCGTGGATGCTGTCCGCCGAAGCCGAGACGCTCGGGTGGAAGTAGCCGTCCATAGACCCAAGCAATAAATCTGATAAATTGATAAATAGATAAAATAAATAAAAGCGGTACGTGGACATTAGCAATTAAGCATATCTCCGGCGTTGGTCTACTGCACGGTCGCTCTTTCCTTCTGTGTCATCGCTCGGATGTCGCCTGATGCGGGCGGTTGCGCCTTCCTTCTATTTCGTCGTGATACCGGCCGCACTTTCTATTGTAGCAAACACCCACATCGCACCTTCCGCAACCATCCTCAATGGCCAACAAGGTGTCAAAAATGCAATGAAGGACGAGATAATACCCTTGCCCCTTTCTATTGCATTTCCTACATCTCCTCGTTTACTTCTTCTTCTTACAACCCTGCCCTTGTCATATCTTGCCTGATCTTGTCCTCCTCTCCTGTCTCAACTCTCCATTCTTCACCACCGGGCATCGGTTGGGCACTCGACTCCCTCTAAGCGCCGTCAAATCTCTTTGCTTTCTTCCCCTATTTTTCATTGTGTCTCTTCAGTTTCACCTTTGTCATACATGTCTCTTTTCAGCCCGGCCGGTTGACTTGTGTTACACGTACTTGGCATTTGCCTGTTTGCCTGTTTGCCTATTTCCTTACTTCCTTATTTCCCTACTCCCATCGCCGTGTGTACATCCGACACAATGTCTAATACGGACGAAGACCTCCAGTACATGAATAATCTCATGTGGGACGAAGATTTTCTTCCTGGCATTGACGCCGACTTGGGTCTCGATCAACTGCTCACTGCGGACGATCATGTGGAGGGGACCGCCAATGAAAGCGATGCCCTGCTCAAGAGAAACTCAAGGTCAAAGACGCCGAAGCCAGCAAAGTCAGCAGCTGCAACCCCCAAGCTAGCAGGCAAGGGCAAGGCAGCTGTGAAGCCCGCTGCTGGCTCTGCAACAACCACACCCGCAGCCATAGCAAATCCCAATGCAAAGGGGAAGTCCAATGGAAAGAATGGAGGCAGAAGAGAGGAAACTGGTGTAACTATCGGAGATGCAGGCAATAGCAGAGACAATGCTAAATTGCCATCGCAGCGGCCTACCTCGCCCTTGAGTGACCTTTATCTATCATCACTGCCCGATACCCTGGTCAAGCCCAAGGTTGATAGAAAACTCAGCAAGTCCATGAAGGGAGCCTCACAGAACGAGATTCTGGCGCCAGAGGCAGATATGCTAGTAAGTTCATCGCGTTGTATGTATCTCTGGTTCGATAGCTAACGCACAGAAAAAGTCCCCCTCTGACCCATATGGAATCCCGACGTCTCCTGCATCAAAGAAACACGGCCATGAAAAAACCGCTCAAACTGCTAAGGCCGCCTCCCCTACTACGAGCGTTGCCAAGATGACGAGCCCATTGGGCCTGATCCCAGCATCTGACAAGAAACGCCCCAAGCCACAAAAGAGAGTTGCAAAGCGGTCGTTTCTCGATGCACCAGAGATTCCGGAGAGGGAAAAAAATGTGAAACCAGCTCAGGTCAAGCCTATTAAGGCCAGACCTCCTCAAACTAAACCCCCTCCCAAGGCAGCTGCGAATTCCAAGAAAAAGCCGCCGGTCAGCAAGGGAAAGGGCATGGGCAAGGGCAAGGAGAAGCAGATGGGTAGAGAAGAGGAGAAAAGGGTAGAGAAGTCAGTGCACAGACCCCAGCCCACAAAGACAACTGTCACGGTCGAGAAACGGGAGCTGTCGACACCTCGCTCTTTCCTTGTTCCAAAGTCAGAGAAGGATGAGGACAGCCCCTTGGATATCCCTGCCTCTGTGATCGCCATGCCGCCGGCTGCGGAAATAACCAAGAAGCTCAGGCCACGCACAGGCAAACCTGCTATCGTCATCAGCTCTGACTCAGAGTCCAGCTACTCGGTCGATTATTTGGCTTCGTTCGCTGGGAATACCACTGTCATGACCACGCCTGACCATGCTGTTGGAGACTTTCACCTGGCCAAGCCCGAGCTTCAGAAGACTCCGGCATCAGCAATCACGCCTATTGGTGCAGAAGGCAGTATGATCTTTGGCAGATCCAAAAAGATGCCCACAGGAGAGGCTCCAACAAAAACCACCAGCCGCCCGAAAAAGCTTCAGGGACAGGCTGGCTTTGATGTTCTGCACTCAACGACAGAGAATACTGCGAATGACGCCACATCTGTCTCATATGGAGTCAAAGAACCCACAGGAGGGCTGTACAGTGCACGTGGTCCAGAAGCACTTGTCTCGGAGCGGGACTCGGTCGAGCAGACGAGAGGTCAAGAGAAACGCCATAGATCCCCCACCAGTGCTGGAAAGACTGAACACCGTTCCAAGCGGCCCAAGCTAAAGAGGAGTCTATCTACATATCAGAGACATGATAGCGAAGACGCTGATGATGGTCATGGGCTGATGCAGTTCCAAGGATCGTCCTCCAAGGTGGTACACTCTGTGGCAGAGAGCGACCCATTTGTCGGAGATTTGGACGAAGAAAGACCTCAGCAGTCGCAGTTCACTTCAAAGCTTCTACGGAGTATTACTGTCGAGCCCGCATCTGATAGGGAGCAGTGGGGGTCTTCTCGCTCGGCAAGTCAGCAGCCACAATTTTCCATGGCCGCCAGCACCCCATGCGCTGAGAGAAATGTGCCAGTGCCTCTTAACGCCCATACATCTCATGTTCCTCAAAGTGTCTCAGCAGAGTCCAATCAAATTGCTCAAGAGATGATGCAGCTGCTTCAGAGTAGTCACCGCAAAGAGTTCAATCAGGGCCATAAGACAAAGGCTGAATCTGCCAAAGACATTTGGCTGGACGAGACCGACGCGTACAAGGAGACAACTCAAGTCATGGGCTATGTTTGCAAGGTAAGCACATATTTACATTTGAGCATACTTTTCTCGTGATTCTAACAAATAGACACTTCTGCGCTTTCTCAAGTCCAAAGAGGCTGCAATCGAGGATGTGGCGACCGAATACCGGCAGCGTGGTTGTGCAGTCATTACAAGCATACAGGAACTCCACGGCAATGAGAAGAGAAAGTTTGCACTTGAACTGGAAGAAAAACGCCAAAAGGCGCTGGACGTGTTTGAAGAGGCCAGTCGTGGAGTGCACAAGATTGCAGCAAGTCTTGAACAGGTCAGCCTCGTCCCAGCTATCAATGATGTTCTGAATGACACCACGGTGTCGCGTCTCCGAGCGCTCCAGGTTGAGATGGCCTAGTAATTTCCAGTTTGCTTTGATTTTCTCCGTTTTCAAATTGCATTGACATGTTTTTATCTGCGTTTATATTGTGCTATTTTCTTTACACTTTGTTTTCGCCCATCTATTTGCTATTTGCCTTTAACTTGCTACATCTCGAACTACACTTCGACGCAACCACGGGAAATATTTTTCAGGAGGAAAACTTGTTTTGCGAAAGATTACTGTTCTATGTTATTTGCTCTTTTTCACCTTTCACGCTTCCTTTAATCTGCGATAGATCTGCGGGATCTCGATATGCAACTTCTTGTCCAAGTGTAACGACCTGCAAGATGCTGTCGCACGCATGTGCATAGCGTCGTGCTCAAATACACTCCGATCCCGCGTTAGTTGTAGTTTCAACATTCAATCTTACTGTTTTTACTGAGTTTATAGGAATCACCGATGTCCGCTAGAAGCCTGTAGAAGCCGCCATGACTCTTCATCCGAGCTCCATGCTTGCATAGCAATACGAGCGTTCTGTGTCTCGCCGTCATCTGGTGCAAATATAATCTATCAGTCACTTTTTAATATTAAAATATTAGATAGATTATTTCAGATTCATCTACACCTGACCAAAAAAACGAGGTAACTTGTAGTTCATCAAAGATAGACCAACACTTTTGCCTCTTGTTGCTCTCTACATTGCGGGTCAAGCATTTCGCTTCTCCCTCCCCTCTTCCTCCCCGATATTTCTATCCATGCTTCCGCGAGACTCGAATATTCGTTTCTAATTTCTTTCAGACCTTTTTTCTCTCCTCTCTTCCCTCACACCCATCCCTCCTCAAATCAACCTCCCAGCAGTCCTGCTCTACAGACTTTGTAATTCTCCTCAGTGGGACACATTACTGCGCACAAGCGATAGCTGTCAGGATTTCTCTTTTTCATCGCATCTGTGCATTTGCCTCAAACCACCAAGAGGCCAGAACTCGACTGGGACGTTCTCGCCTTTCCGCCACCGTCAAATCTGGGCCGTCTCTCGACAGGACTTCGGAACCCGTCTTATCGTCAGTGTAAGTCATATCTCTTATCGATACAGACAAAGCGTGCCCAAGTGCCCTTCTAATCCCAAAAGTCCAGACCAGATCCGCCGTTCACGAAAAGTGGATACCGTTGTTACACCGCCAATAGTCTTCCTCTTTTTCTATTTCTCTTTTCTGTCCCCCTTCACTCCTAAAAAAAGTTTCTGCCGCTTTTTTTGTAACACCCCACACTTTCTCTCTCCTCTCCTCTGCAGCACCAGCGCACCCAAGCACAGCCCACATACGCTCTAAGCCTCCAGACAGACTCCTCTTTTTCCTCTTGTCTCTCCTCTTGTCTCTCCTCTGTCGCTAGTCGCTCTTACCGCCTGGCGCCCTATTATTACCCTTCGACCGTCAAAGCCTGTCGTCATCGATTCTTCTCTTTCGACCTTTCGATCTTTGGACCTTTGGACCTTTGACCTCGATCCTTTGACACCTTTTGATTGTACTTTTCGACATTTCGACATCTCGGCCGTTGCCAACATCATCTTTACTCGTCCTTCCATCAACGACCGCCACATAACGACAGTATCGCCAACAAGAACGCAGGATAAAGAGAACAGAGAAAAAGTCTACACTGGGCTAGAGTAGGTATCGCATCGCAACAGCAATCAACACACAGCTGTCCGCATCATCGCCATCATCACTTCCATCGCCATCATCTCCACTTCGACAACTCAGTCACGTCTCTCTGCACTCTTCAACACTCTGCCAGTCGCTCTTTCCCTATTCTCTTTTTTGTTCGACACTTTTGAGAAGGACTAGCCGGCACCATCGTACCTTCACTCGTTCCTTATCAACGTCTACACGACAGGAACCGTTGCTGCTCGTTACCAAAACGGCAATGCCCCTGGGGAAGCGACTTGCTCGGCATTTGGGAGAATCAGTGAGTGTTAAAACATCTCATTTGTCTTGTCTCTTTGTTTCGTTGTTTTGAGTGCTTGCCTTGTTGCTTGCTCTACTTTCTACTTTCTACTTTCTTGCTTGCTCTCTTGCTCTGGTTTCGTCTATACGACATCATCCAACTTTGCATATTGCTGCATTCTTACGGATATACACCATCAGCATAGTGTAGATTCATCCTTTCCTTCTGTCATTCCCTCTTCATCCTTCTTCATCCTTTCATCCTCGTCCCATCCCATCCCACCCCATCCCATCATCTTTTCATCCTCTTTTCATCCTTCACCTGCCATCCGCCATCCGCCATCATGTCCGCTTACTACACCACCGGCGGGTCCGTTATTTGCTGGCCCGACGATGACTCCAAGGACGAGTTTATCTACTTCCTGCCTTCTGCACTCAGTGATGCAGTAGAGGAGCTGTCTCGGCCTCAGGGCGAGCCTATTCCAAGGGCCCCCTTCGGAAAGGTGCAGCCACCCCAGGCTCTCCCTACAGCCGAGGTTGCCCCGACGGCCCCGGTCGTCTCAACCCTCACTCCTCGGCTTCAACGTAAACGCCGACTTAGCCAGGCCAATGTTCGCTCCTACGAGCCCCTGTCCGAGGATCAGCAACCCCGGTACCCTGGCTCGCATATGTCCTACATCCCGAGAGCTCCGTTCGGAAACGTGCGGCCACCCCAGGCTCGCCCAACAACTGAGGCAGCCCCGGCAGCCCAGGCACCCCAGCCGGGCATGTCGACGGCAATTCCGTCAACCACGATCGTCTCCACTCTCCCGGATCTGCTTCGACGTCGTCACCAGGTCAGCCAGCACAACATTGGCTATAAACCCATGCCTGAGGATCAACGTCCCCGGTCCTTTGGCCCGCCGCTCACGCCCTCAAGTGCTAGCGAGCCTTCAGAGCCAGAACGTGGCCCGTCCCCCACGGACCTACCAGTATCGGGCAGCTCAGATTCGTCAACAACCGTACCCACAGATCTCTTTATCTGGTCAGCCTATAAGTTGAGCTCACACCTATCTTCGGATACGGATACACCTTTGGGCTCGGACCTCTGCTCGGATGGTGACCACTCGGATGGTGGCCACCCGGGAGAAGAGGCCGGTCCAGCCGATCCGGCCGATTCAGTCGATCCGGCCGATTCAGTCGATCCGGCCGATCCGTCTGATCCGTCTGAGTTGTAGTTCCAGCGAATTACCTGGCGCAGGACTGCTGAAATCAACAGTCCGGCAGAAAACCAAAGCATATGCTCCAGCAACAGAAGCAATAGAGTCCGCAAAGGTAGACTCTATCATCAGGGGCGAAACTGCGGTCCTACTCAGCCCATACTAAAGCTACTATTCAATAGTAGCATTAGCCACAGCAATATTAGCGACAACGTGTATTGACAACAACAACAACACCGGCGATGACGATACTGGCGACTAGTACTTCTGACGCAACGGCGACAACTAGGTTGACGCTGCTGATTGTCGCATATCAAGTGTTTGCGCAATTCCATCACTCGACACGGCTCAAGATTCTTTCGGTTATATGAGATTCACCCATATCCTGATACCCATCCTCATTTGCAGCCGCTTTTCTTTTTGTTTTATTTCGTTATTGGCCACACTGGATCACCGGATACAGTCTAACAGCCATATAGTTTCAAGCAGACGCCAAATACCTCACATACCATGGAGCAACGGGTAAGCCACATATTTTACTTTACCACAGGTACAATCAGAATGGTCAAAATTAACAGTGATATAGTGACATACGGAGACTTGCGGGCTCTGCGCCAAGATTGGCTGACGGATAGCGTACGTATATACCGTTGACACGCTGTAGTGTACAAGCAGCACAGTGGCCCATGCCCGTGTGACTGCTGCTCACAATACTAACAATATAGAATATTTCATTCTGGCAAACATATCTCGAATTCGAGGTATTGTCGCGCTACCCCGAGGCTCGCATTCACCTTCTACGGCCGTCAATCAGCATGATGCTGGGCTGGCTGCGGACAGACGAGCTGCGCCAGAACATGCCGAATTTCCGCCAGCAAGGCACCACGCACATTTTTGTACCCGTCAACAACTCTCACGATGTTGGCTCGACTGACGAGGGCACACATTGGTCCCTGTTACTCGTCTCCATCGTCGATTGTGTTGCCTTTCACTACGACTCGCTCGGCGTCTGCAACATTCACAATGCGCGCGATATCACCTCAGCCCTCGCACGCCTACTCGGTCTCCCCTTGCGCTTCCGCAATATTGACGACACCCCGCGTCAGGCCAACAACAACGACTGTGGCGTGTTTGTCTGCATTTTGATGCGTTTCCTGCTTGTGAAGCGGTTGTTGAATGCGCATGCGCGTGAAAAGGTGTCAATGAGTCTGGGCGGCAAGATGATCGATGCCGAAGGCGGTCGCAAAGAGATGATCAAGACGATTGAGAATCTTCGGCGCGAAGCCGAGCGTCGGGAGTCGGAACGCACAGGACGGAGCGTGTCGCCATTTGTGCGCGGCGATGGCTATCGCATTGACTGATTTGTTATGTGTGTTTTCTTGTCTTTTCATCTTTTTTGACTTCATCTTTCTGCTGTACTTTTTGTCTTTTTATTGTATTTTTTGCCTTACGATATCCATTTACCCCGGTGGTCTTCGTTGCCGTTGGTGCCTTTCGAGGCTAGCCAGGCACAAAAGCACACCAAGGAGTTGGGAGTCTGGGTCTTGCGTTCTGGCTTTGCATCGGCAATATCTTAACTTGTTTCCATGTTTTTATGTTGTTCACGTTCTTCACGTTTCCTCCGATTCAATATTACTATCACGTTACAATGTGTCTACAATTCTTCTAGAAGCTTCATGTTGACCTTTGACGAATACGTCCAAGTTGCCTTCAATATGTGCATCAAAGCTACCATAGGATATCAATTATTATGCATTGATTGACATCAGCAGTATAACCCGTGTATTCAAGCTACCTTTTGGACTCCTAACGCCGTCTATATACTATAAATATTGATAAAACTTGACAGTGAAAAAGAAAAAGAGACGCCAGACTATGGCTGTTTGGCAAAGGCAGGGCTCTGGTCCATGGTGGCTGTAATGTAGCTCCGCAGCATGGCAAACCGGTTGGCCGTCGACTGCTTGGGGGCGGCAGCGGCAGCGGCAGCGGCAGCGGTGTCTGTCTTGTCGGTGCTCTTGTCCTGCTTCTTGTCAGAAGACGCCTCGACCTCCATCTCGCTAACAGGCCGGGCCTCTTCCTTGACGGCCGTCAGCTGCGCCAGATTCAGGCCGAACCGTGCCATCTCCGCCTGCACGACTTTTTCCTTTTGTTTCATCGAGCCCGGCCGCGTCTTGAGGCTCGTCTGCCGGCGCCGCCGCTGCATCTCCTCCTCGCTGATCGTCGTGCCAGACGAAACCTCGGGCAGGGCGTCGGCCAGCGACTCCAGAGTGGCCACCAGCTTCTTCGAGGGCCGCCGTCTCTTGAGGTTCTTGCTGCCCGGCAGCCGGCCCCGGTCGACAAGCTTCTCGGTCACGCGCGCGCGGAAAGTGGCTTTGCGGATGGTCTGCTTGTCGCGCTTCGAGTGCAGAAAGTCGTCGGTGACGGTGTTGTCTTCGCGGTGCACCTTGCGGGGCAGCGTCGGGTCGGCGATGCGGGCGAGGGCCTTTGCCCTGTGGCTCATTTTGGGGGCAGTCGGGGCCTCATCGGTTAGTTCTTGCAGAGTGGTTATTCGAGTGTTTAAGGACTTACCATTTTTGATGTGTGTTGTCGAGCTTGTGAAGAAGCAAAAAAACCGGACGACGTCAGAGCTCAAAAACAATATGAAAGTTGCAGCCCCGTTTTTTATTCCTGACTTTTCTTATCAGTGCGCACCCTATATATACTCCACTACTAGTCGATCTTTCATAGCAACAGGTGAGATGCCAGAGTGGTCTAATGGGTATGATTAGAAATCATATGGCTTCGGTCGCGTGAGTTCAAATCTCACTCTCATCGTTTTTTGTCTTTTTTTGTCTTTTTTTTTGTATTCAATCAGATTCTATCGCTACATGGAATCGACACCCCACGTCATAATGTGATCATTACGTATCGCCTCTTTTTTTGTTATTGTTTATAATTAATCAAATGATGGCTTCTCGCCTTCGGGAGCGAATTGCGACGGCCGAGGCAGAACTGCAAACGCTGCGCCAACAGCTCGCAATAGCAGAGGCCGAGGAGCGCGAGCAGCAGACATCCTCCACGTCCACGCCTCCATCGAAATGGCCTCTCCAGCCCGATGAGTATGGCCGCTACGCACGCCAGCTTATCCTCCCCAGCGTCGGCGTGTCTGGCCAGCTCGCCCTCAAAAAGGCAAACGTCATCGTCATCGGTGCCGGCGGCCTTGGGTGTCCGGCTGCTACCTACCTCGCCGGCGCTGGCATCGGCACCTTGACGCTCGTCGATGGCGACACCGTCGAAGTGTCCAATCTCCACCGCCAGATTGCACACACCACCGGCCGCGTCGGCCAGTACAAGGTCGACAGCCTCGCCGCCGCGCTCCGACAGAGCAATTCGTTGGTGTCCCTGCAAACCCACAGAGAACACATCACGCCGCAAAACGCTGCATCGCTCATTACCCCCGCCGTGACGCTCGTGCTCGACTGTAGCGACCACTCGAGCGTGCGCTACCTGGTGTCGGACGCGTGTGTGCGGGCTGGCGTGCCGCTGGTGTCGGCCGCTGCACTGCGCACGGACGGCCAGCTGAGCGTGCTGAACAACCCGCCGGGTGCGGGGCCGTGCTACCGGTGTGTGTTTCCGCGACCGCCGCCGGCCACCAGCCAGATGTCGTGTGCAGAAGGCGGCGTGTTGGGCCCTGTGGTGGGCGTCATGGGCGTGCTGCAGGCGCTCGAGGCGATCCGCGTGGTTGTCAGCCTGGGTGCATCAGCGTCGGCATCGGCAGCACCTGAAGCAGCACCTGTCCCTCCAACATTGCTGCTATTCTCCTCGTCGTCTGGCAGCAATCTGAGTCCGCCGTCGTTCCGGACCGTCCGTCTCAAAGGCAAGCGGGCAGACTGCTATGCATGCGGCACCGACGCACCACTGCTCAAGCTCAAGTCATTAGACAGTTCAAAAGACAGTTCAAAAGACAGTCCAAAAGACAGCCTAAACTCCGACTCCGACTCTACAAAAGAGTGGCCCGACTATGTGCAGTTCTGCGGAGGGTCTACGGCGGTGACGCAGCACATTCTGGAGGCAGACGAGCGGGTGTCTGTCGGCTATTTGGACGAGCTGCAGGCCGCCGGCCAAGAGCACTGGCTGCTGGATGTGCGAGAGCGCGAGTTCTTCGACATGGGAAGCATCAAGGGTGCTGTCAACGTTCCCTTTTCCCAGACGCAGTCTGTTTTGTCTATCTCGTCTCAACCCCACAACAAAGGTGGCGAAAAGAAGTGGCTGCCGTCCGGCTTGGCCGACGACAGCAAGCCCATCTATCTTGTCTGCCGTGTCGGAAACGACTCGCAGGTGGTTGCGCGGCAGCTCAAAGACATGGGCCTGGGCCGGGATGGTGCTCGCTTTATCGGGGATGTCCAAGGCGGCATTTTAGCATGGAAGCGCTCTGTCGATCCCACCATGCCGTTTGTCTAGTCTTTTTTCTTGTCTCTTCTTCTTGGCATCTGCTCATAGGTTGAAAATGTGAATTGTAATATACCCAAAGAGGAGTTTCATTGATGATAATAGCACATATCTAGAGTGGTCGTAGAATAACATAATACACGTCGTCTTCCTTACGACTTTGCCTCCTCCTATTTCCGGTTTCCATTTCAAGTTTTCCAGCGTTTGTGAACAAGCCTCCTTCGACTTTGCCTCGCCACCTCGCATCTCCTCTGTCCTATACAAAGGTCGTCCGCTTCTTGTTAAACGCCCGCTGGTCCTTGAGCCACTGCCGGTAGCCTGCCACGCTCGAGATCTTCTCGCCGTAGAAGTCGGGCACCGGATTGCCCGCCGACGAGTTGGTCGGGTCCACGCGGTTCTTCTTGATGCGCGCAAAGAACTGCACCTCCTTGGTCGTCATCTGCTGCCGGAACTGGCGCTTCCACGCATAGAACACGGCATTGCCCATGCTCGGGCCAACCAGCCAGCCCAGCGCCGAGAAGCCAAACGTCATCAGGCCCAGCGTCACAAAGGGGTCCAGCGGGACCTGGCCCAGCAGCGGTTCTGCCACGCCCGAGCCCAGAAACATGCCGCCAGCCAGACCGCCGACGACGGCGCCGACGCCCGAAAACACCATCTGGATCCGCCGCCGCGTCTTGCGCAGCTGGAAGAATGTGTTCCAGTCGAGGGGGACTGTGGATGTGGAGGTTTTACTGGAGGAAGAAGCGGATGCCTTCTTGGCGATGGCTGCAGCAGCTGCGGCGTCGACAGCGGCGTCTCTGTTTACTGACGAGCCGGTCTGCTGTGCTCTGGCGATTGTAGACGACATGGGAGACATGGGCGAGACGGAAAAGAAGCGGGCGTGTGGGCATGGCGCAAAGGCGGCAAAGGGTGACGCGCGGCGCATGCAGAGAGACGACGACGGCGACGACGCCGCGGGCTTGACGGCGAGTGCCAGCGTGCTTGTGCGCGCGGCCGCAGCCAGTCCGGGCCTAAGTAGCGATGGTGCTGAGATCATAGTGTGTGGTTGTGTGGGTATATCGTGTGATTGTAAAAGCGTGGCGGAGTCGTATGTCGTGTGCAGTGTGTCGTGTGTCGCCGTCTTGCTATCCTCTTTCTTCGATTGAGGGTGACTGAGGGTGCTGACGTCTAACAGGGCGGGTCAATCGGACAGTCAGCAAGAAAGCAAGAACCGAGAGAGCGAGAAAAGCTGGCGGCGAAAGGTGGGGTATTCTGTCCCGTCTTCTCGCTACTGGGGAAAGAGCAACTGAGGTAAACTACAATAAGAGAATGCACGTGACATTATCCGACGTCATCCATACGTTTGAGATGTGATGGATGATGATGTCCATGATCATGAGCAGAGCAGGCATTTTAATGTGCTATATGCTTGAGACGTTGGCTGTCTTTTGCGTCTATTTATATGTAAAATAAATACGAATAATTGAACTATTTGAGATCTTGTATGGCAGTGAATATTGTGTTGTTTTTGTACTCCAAATAATTTAAGGTGTATGACTTTGAATCACATTTTATCACACAACAGTTCGGTAATGTTTAGAAAAAAAAAATATAAGGTAGCCAGAATAATCTTGATTGATCATTATATGTGCCACGTGAGTCTGGATGCGCCCCAAAAATGTAAACAAATGCGGTGGTGGTTGGCTGTTTTCCTTTGACCTCTGGCTTCACGGCTGAATCCACTTTACGCGACTGAGACGACAGACGATAGACGACTGAGCTGCACAGCAAACAGTCGACTCGACAACAACCACACGCCACCCCTATCAAGTGACCTGGGGCCCATGAGATCCAAAGCATTAAAGACGGCGAAAAGCATCAATACCATCTCAAAAATGGCCAGCTTTGCCATTCAGCCCATCCACCGCTTCCACGGCCAGAGCCAGCCGGTGCGACGGCCAAAGGAGTTCACCTGCTTCTCCTACGACGACACGCATACGCTCCATCTGGACGACCGCTCGTTGCGCTGGTACTACCCGCCGCAGGAGCCCAATGCCGACCTGTCGCGCGGCTTTGAGTTGTTTGACAAGCACGACGACAGCGGCGACGAGCATCTCGATAGCCTGCTGGCTTCTATTGCCGCGCACGAGCAGGCGACACAGGCCAAGATTGATGCAAAGTTTGTCACCTGGCGGGGCATGATGACCAAGATCATGGCAACTCCATACGACGATAGAGATGGGTATGTGCGCTGTTTGTTTAGACTCGAAGTACGGATGCTGACTGTCTAGATTTGAGATGAATGCCACATACTACCAGGTACGTTTGGCTTGGGTATACACTCTTCAGTCTACACTCTATAGTCTACACTCTCTACACCCTACACTCTACATCTACACTCTACAAAACTAATAGCCAGGGATGCATTTTTGTCGAGGAGAACCACGAGTACAAGACAGCGTCGCGTCGTGAGCAGGAAGCCCGCCAGAAGCGCCCGCCGCCCCGGCCGCACCCGGACCGGCCGTTCTTCCCGCCCGACGTGATGTCGTTTTGGGGCTACAAGTTTGAGACGCTCGCCACACTGCCGCGGCCCTGGGGCGAGATGACGCGCGACCAGATCGAGGGCCGCGACACCGAGGTCGTCAGCAACAAGGCACAGTACTGCTCGGTCGTGCGCACGGGCATCGGTGCGCACGTCCTGTGCCTGGGCGGCGAGGTCGATGCCGTCTGGGACTCAAAGCCGCTCGTGCCGGGCAAGCCCATTCGCTGGGTCGAGCTTAAGACGAGCCAGGACATTGCCAGCCCGCGCGACCTCGAGTTTTTCGAGCGCAAGCTGCTTAAGTTCTGGATCCAGTCGTTCCTGCTGGGCGTGCCGACCATTGTCGTGGGCTTCCGCAGCCGACACGGGCGGCTTGTGCGGCTGGAGGAGATCTCGACCGAGGGCATCCCCGACAAGATCAAGATGCGGGCGGCGGCGGCGCAGCAGCAGATGCCATGGGACGGCAACACATGCATCAATTTTGCGGCTGCATTTATGGACTTTTTGCAAGCGACAATTGCGTCGCCTTCGGCAGACGGAGGAGAGGAAGAGAGCGACGGCGTGTGGCGTATCCGGCGAAAGCCCGGGTCGCCGCAGATTGATGTGTTCCGCGTCGAAGAGACGGGCCACGGCCGGATACTGCCCGACTCGTTTCTCAACTGGCGGATCAAGCTGGCCCTGGGAGCAGACAAGACTGCTAAGGCGGCAGAGGCGGCAGAGGCGGCATAGGCGGTAGACAGAGTACAGAATTCGGAATTTAGAATACATAATAGGGTCGTTCTAGTATCAATAGAAGCAGTGCCAACACATCCAAGCTAGCCGGATGTATCATGAAGCGATCCGCTCTGAAAATTTTATCCATGTTCTTTTTTTGCTAGCCTCTTGTTTGCTTTCTTGACTTCTGACTTGTTGACATATTGACATATTGACTTCTTGACTTCTTGACTTGTTGACATATACCCACCGTCAAATTCCCAACAATCTGCATCTGCACCCGCGCCGGCGCCTGCGCCCCCAAACAGAGGTAGCGACGGACGAGCCCGTGCTCCGAGTTTGAGCATCGTCAAGCTACTGTAGCAAGCTAGCAAGCTATGGCCTAGGAACTAGGATCTTCCTTGTCGTTCGGGTAGAGGAAGCCAGCATTCTCCTATTACTTGCAGAGCGTGTAGATGAATGCACATCGGTGGGGGTGCGATGCCGAAGACCATAGTAAATGTAGATGCAGAAAGAAGCCAGAGCAGAGCCGGAGAGATGCAGACCTAGGTCTGCGCAGATATGCAGAGCTGCACTGACAGCAAAGCAGACAGGCTGAAGATGAGCTGGAGTAGAAATGGAGACGGGCTGGAGCCGAGCTGGAGATGACTGCATGAAGCTGGCTGTTGCGGAAGCAAGACAATGCAGCCGTTATGCCGTTGATGCTCCTGGTTTGTCTCTTTTCTTCTTCTTTTTTTTTATCTAATTTTCTTACTTTCTCATTTCTCATTTCTCCTTTACTCTCTACTCCCCTGGTGCTTGGTTTGTGCTCATGATTTGCTTCTGGTAACCCCCAACATGTCTCTTCCTGACGGATCTTTTGAATTACAAATTGTTTGTTTTTCTGTTTGTTTTATTTTATGTTTTAATTTTGTGTCTCGCAGTCGTCTTTGTCTTGCACTTTTCATATTCTGGGACAGAAAGGACTGCACCCAGGCCGCAGAAAAGGCCACAGAAAAGGCCACAGGATGGAGCAGCCTGCTTGCAACCACTTCAGCCTCACGACGACCTCCACACCGGGTGCGCGAGAAGCGCCAGCCGAGATAGCTCTGCATATATATATTATGGAGCTTTGTAGAGCCTTGGAAAAAGTGCTGCAATATATTGCAGATTGCAGTAGTGAGGATGCGTTGTTCAACCGGAGAGGTTTTCCCCGGTAAGTACGGAGGCAATAAACAATAAACAATAAACAAAATCAAACATCAGAACAAAAAGACCAGCAACACGAACGGACGGCTACTTCCTGCGAACTGTGAGCTGTGAACCGAGATCGCAACGATGGCGGAACCAAAGAATCAAAGAGCCAAAGAAAAGAACCAAAAAGTCAAAGAAACATAACCACGAATTTACAAGAACCACAGAAGAAAGTAATGCTACACTGGATCGTGAGTTTGCAATACCGGCATGGTTCCCCAGATGCTATGATGCGTGACCTTGACGGCGATTTGATGTCAAATTCATGTTATATCGCCATCCCACAAAACTGTCCGCGTCCCATTACTCGGGAAGAAGGAATACGCAATGCCTCCCAGAAGACCCCCCCCCCAAATCTGTACGGCGTACGGACTTTACTGCAATGCCAATAATCCCCGCTGCTCTGCCCTCCGGTTACGGCTCTTCTCATCTGGCCATCTCACCATCTGGCCATCTCATCGAGCCATCGCATCGAGCCTTTCTCCATCTCATCTGGCCATCTCATATAAAAAGTACAGAGATGGGAGATGGCGATCGAGCAGCTATGCGAAGCATCGGACGCAATGCTACACCGGACTGCATCTCCGACCTCAGCCGCACCGTGATCTTCTGATTTTTTTTCTCTCGTTTTATTTATTTATTTATTTCTTTTCATTTTCATACTGTTAGTTTTGCCTCCTACATCCACCCCATCTACGCATACTCCCATCTCCATCTCTTCTACTCTCCGCACGTCCGGCGGCTATCTCCAGTCTGCATTGCGGTCTGCACTGTGAGCCCGGAGCCGTGAGCCGGTCTGAGGTCTGAGGTCCAAGGTCCAAGAGAAGCAAGCAAATAAGCAAAGACAAAGCAAGCAGGATACATCAAAGACGCAAGACGCAAAACAAAAAAAAGAAAGCAAATAAGAAAGCAAAGAAGCAAGAAACAATAAAAGAAACAAGAAACAAGCAATCAAAAGACAATCTGCCACGTCCAACCATCCAGCTGAATGTATGGTATGCACAAACACGAGGCCAGTGCTCCAACCACTCCTTTGATTTCTTTTTAATGTTTTTTTTCTGCTTGCTTCTTCATTGCTCCGCATCTTTGCCTCCTCTGCACCAGCGAGGTTTTCTTCGTCCATGTCGATGAACAGTTGACCTTCCTAACAAAGATGCTGCTCCGGCTGGCTCGCTTCTTCAGGCTTCTTCAAAAACTGCCTGAGCATAAGCATATGCAGAGCAGAGTGACAGACAGATAGACAGGCAGACAGTAGCAGCTCAAAAGCTCAGCTCTGACCAGGCTGCCGAGACGTCGAGCCGTCCTTCCACGTTCAGAGACACGACTACCCGGCTTTCGTATCTCGCTGACTTTCTTCTTTCTTACACAGACCCGATGAAAAATGATACTCTACTGCGGCATGTCCTTTTGCGCTCTTCAATTTGCTTTGATTCACCACCATGGTAAACCTTGCTCTTTGTTACTTATTACTTATTACTTATTATTTCTTTGCTTATGACTTGTAAATATCCGAATAAACGCTAAACGCGTAAATCAGTGGCGCTGAGACTTAATTCTCGAGCCGGCCAGGGCATTCCAACAGTCCGTTATGGACAAGATTAGCACCCCATCGTGGCCACAGTCATTGAAACACACGAGTCTAGATCGTATTACAAAGTAGATGGCTATCTTACAGAGTAAAAGGAGTACATAAAATCAGCTCGTACGTGTCTTGCCGCAGCAATTGTCGTGTCATTCTTTGCTTTTGCACTTTGATATTGCACCGACTTGCTCGTCTATGAATATATTTATATATACATATATACTATTTTTATGTCTGGACTCTCTTCAAAAGTACTGAAATTGCAAGCGAAGAGTTGTGATCTACACAACCATCTCTGCCGCCTGTCATAGTTGATGATTGCTGCCTCTCTGCCTGTCTTAACGCTGTACTTTTGCCATTCACATTGTGTTCACACATACGTCTGCATACACATCACTACCCAGGTAGGAGACAATATTCAGAGTTCAGAGCATATCACACCTCGGTTAGCAGATGTCGTACTCAGTAGACCCTGCGGTAGTCGGAGGCTGCCGTGCTCGGTCGTGAACCAGTTCCAGTCTCAAGTTTTGGTCTTGGGCTTCCAAGCTCGATTTTCCAGTCCTGGTTCTACTTGGGTTTCTAGTCTTGTTCAGATAGACTGCTGCTCACCAAGATTGTAAACGGGACTTGTACATAGTATCACTGGTTGATACGAAGAGTACAGACGAGACAATGGATGTTTCTGTTGTACAGTCGTCCCTTGATCCATTGCACAGCGCCTGTTACCTCTCTTTCCTTTGTCCTTTGCCGCCCGTTGCTCACGTTTCTCACGTTGCAGTATTGCTTCTTCGTTTTCTTCTGTGTTTGGTTTTGTTACACGAATTCCAAGTGGCCGGTAGGATCCGGTAGGGAACCGGAGCAGCAGACAGGAATCAAGAAGAGGCACTAAATCCTTGGGAATAGGAAGAGGAGGGTTGAAACAGAAACAGGAGACGCAAATCAAAGTTAACCCCAAGAGATATGCAAAAGCAATGCTATTCGAGACAAGACACGCACTCGGATTCACCCTCTCCCCGTCGTAACATGCATGTCTTGTCTCGACCTGGATACCAATAGCAATACCGAAACACGACAGCAGGAGAACAGGAGAACAGGTTACTGGACCGGTGATGCAAACGGGTGGAAGTAGCAAAAGAAAGATGCAGCAAATAAGGAAACACCTGGCTTCGACAAGGCTCTATTGATCCGGCTTTTTCGAATGAGTCGTGGAACTATCTATGATGAGCTCTCTATTCTGCTTGGTTCTTTTGCCATCCTTAGTATCAAGATTATCTTGTCTCTCGGCGTGCGTGTCTCACTCAACGCACCCATGCCAGAGCCAGCCAGTCATAAGGGTCTCAAGTCAAGCTGGCAAAGAGTGTTCTTGTTTCCTTTTTCTATTTACTGTTTTCTTATTCCAAACTTGGCCCGCCTTGCTGGAATGCAATTGCCGATCAGCGCCACCAATTATTCAAGAGAGAGAAAAAGAGAAAGAACAAAAAGAAAGACAAGAAGAAAAAGACACGAAGACAAAAGCAAAGTCAAAAGGGTAGGGTGTAGGGGTCCAGGCCATTTGCTATGATTACTTATTTCCCGGCACATCAGCTACTAGACACCATTAGAAGAAGCAATCTGGACGAGGACTACAATATATTACTATGTATGTACAAAGTACAATGTAAAGAAGACGGGTTCATCACCCAGAAAGACTGTGCAGAACAAGGCGGACACAAACACAAGCAGCCACAATCACATAATATAACCCTCATCGGGGGCGTCCCTGTGTAGATCAGGCCAAGAGCGAGAGCAGGCTCGAATTGGGAGCCGGGATTTGAGCCGGAGAGAGATGCTTCTTGATAGGATGAGGGCTGCGTCGCAAGGCATGCTGGCGCTGCAGCCGGCGAGGGCCTTCCGACGCCTCGTGCATATCTGTACGTCGTAATTCGTAAGCGCAGAGGCGCACTCTACTCTGTACTCGGTACATCTTTGGTTGCGCAAGGTACAGCTGTAATACTATGTGTATAATGCAGGGGCTGCATTCGATAATGGCTATTGGCACAGACTGGGGGCTGGACATATGCATGTACATGTGCATGTGCATCAAGTCATCGAGATGGATAGTCATAGAAGAGGAGTAATCAACAAAGACAAGAAGAAGAAGAAGAAGAAGACGGAAAGAAGACGGAAAGAAGACAAAAGAAGACGAAGAGAAGCGGACAAAGACAAGAGGATAAAGCCGTCCGGTTCTTCATTCTTTTAGCAGCGGCCCGGAGCGAGATCACCGCAGGCACGTTCGCGTAGGTCAAAGAATAGCCGGAATATCAGGCATAATTATGTAGAGCTAATGCTGTCCCTGTTGCTAGTCGTCTTGCCGGTTTGTCTACTTGCAGCACAACGGTCGGTAGAGGGTAAAATACGCGATCTTGGATGTGCTCGACTTTGATAGAATGTATCTAGACTTGGATTAATTCTCTTTACCTTTGAATTTAGACTGGGCGTATAAACATAAGCACTGCACGGTATTTCTGTGCTTGCATCTGCATCTGTGCACTGTGCATACTTCGACGCCGTGCTCGGTGCTCAGTGCTCAGTGCTCGGTCTTCAGTGTTCAGGTGTACAGGCGACGACAGTGTCTTACTTGGGGGCGGGCATGGCAAAGCATAAAAGTCGGGAAAATATGGCGGCGATGCAGAGGGGCAAAGGCAAAAGGCAAAAGCGAAATGTCAAATGACAAAGCCAAACTGCAGACGAACGCTCAAAGTGAGGCCGCACAAAAAACAACTGCCAATGTGACACCGAAGAAGGTGGATGGCGACTGAGACATGCATCCAGAGAGGGTAGACATGCGGCAGACAGTGCATGCATAGCATTTAGAATGTGATGTGACAAGGTGATGGAGTGCTTGAGCAGTCGGAGCTGAAGTCTAGAGGCCTCATTGCTATTAATGGATGGGGGCTGCAGAACAGACCGAGAACAAAGTCGGAGCTAGCAATAGCTCGAGCAGTCTGGTTGAGATGGCAGATTGCACATATTCACAAGGAGAGCCAAAGTACACCGAGATTATCGTGTGATATATTGGTTGTTTAGGAGAGACGAGGAGAAGAAGAAGAAGAAAAGAACAAGAAGAACAAGAAGAAAGAAAGAACATCGTGTGTCAGGCTACCTCGCACTCGGGTCGATGCTGCTTTCTGTGGTGATGTTCTGCGAGGACAACCCCCGGTTGTGCCGTGCCGTCTGTACGACGTACAGTTATTTCAACGACGTCTATTGCACGTGCCATGTTGTGAATTAATTCGAGAATTATGCGAACATGCTAATGCTAATGCTAATCAATCGATGAAACATACCAATCGACTCGATCACTGGAAGCGGCGGCGGACGCTGAGATCGGGACTGGAACTCGCTGTCAGTTGTCATTTTATTCTGGGTTGTATTGCTGTATTATGTATTGTTGTAAGGTTTGCAGAGGGGTGTCCGGTCCAGACTGTCAGCTCTCAGCTCTCAGTTTATTTCCCTCACTACAGGCTGCTCGTTTGCTTAGTCCGGCTACGGGGGCGACGGCTCAGCAGTCCCGAGGCAACGCTGTCAGGCATTTGCTCCCTGTATCCTCCCCGTAATGCTCAGTACTCCGTACACACTAATACATATGTGAGATATCTTACAGCAGCAGCCTCGGACTCGCGTAATTAACCCTTTTAGCAGGGCAGCTGCTACGCCAGCCTCTTGGGTGTTCCGCGTTCCTGGCCAGGCCTGCAATACTGAGTAAAGATATGGTAGGATACCTCTGTACAAAACAACCTGGAATTGCCCACTGCGGAACTCGCAGTACGTAGTAGTGATGCGACGGCGGGATGGACTGGACCAGGACAGGACAGGTCTGTACGAGAGGAGAGGAGAGGAAGAGACGGGAGTATTTACAGAAGATCAACAACCCCTGAGGGATTCCGAGATTCTAAGCATCCTGATCCTGATCCTGATCCTTCATCTCTGCAATGCGTGCTTAGCTGTGGCTCGTGGCCGTGGCCGTGGCATGGTGATGCTGTAAACCCGGCTGTACAAAGTAGTGATGACGGCGGCGCTGTTGAAAGACGAGCAGCAATTCAGAGTACGGTGTAGAGCATCCTTTCATGAAATCAAGCAAAGCATGTTACTGATAGAGATATATGACTTCTATCAACACCAACAGCACAACTCGCCAGACGCAAGACCATGTACCACGTAGGCCACCAAAAGCACCGGAAATAAAAGGCCCTGCCATGTAGAAATCCTCACAGAAATTCCTACTACTATGTACATATGCATGTACTCTTTCAAGGCCTGGGTCCCAATGAAGCAAATCCTCTGATACGACTGCAACCCAACACGTATATGTACTCTATTTCCGATCAATGGTGAATGAATGGTCCAGGATGGCAAAGAGAAAAATGCATCAGGGGTTGCTGTCTCCATGCCTCCTTGTTCTGCTACTTGTATCTCACATCCCATACCGTCACTGCCCCGTCATATTATATCCCGGTCTTATTGGCCGCGATATTACTACATACACCAAGAACCAAGACTAATACGCAAGTAACATGACTGCAGGTGGCTGTGGTAGCATTGGACAAGGCCTTGTTGCCGTTCTACCTTGTTCACCGTCCGTCACCGTCGCCATCCGGCAGCCGCCAGACCGCCCTCTCCAAGCGTCTCCAAGCCTCCCCAAGCACATGATGGCCTGGCCAGCCATTGAAGTGATGCTGGCACTGATACCGACACTGATACATCCAGGACCCCAAATTTTGCTTTCCAAGTACTATGGTACATATGTATGTAGTAGCGTGGCTAGGAATGTAACCTCCTACCCGCCCTTGTTCCGCCTCGTTTACATAGTACTCTACCAAGCTCGTTAGCTGCCTCTGAGCAGCGTACATACTTGACTGGAGCCATCATCTTGTTACAGATTACAGACTGTTTCGCTGTTCTTGGTCCTCTCGACTTCGACGGTCTTCCATGATCCTACATTGTATTTCCAGTTTATCTGGCTCGCTTACTATTGCCGTATGACGCCTTTTTCTTTTCTTTTTTTTCCCGCTTGCTTCTTTCCTTTTGGCTTTGGTAGGGTAGAGGTCGCTTCTTTTCGTTTCGTGCCGTCCTTTTCCTTTTGGTGGCGGATATATTTGTTTTGTCTTTTCTCTTCTGTTTATTATCTATACGTTTGATGCTTGCTTGCTTTTGCTTTGCGATTCCTGTCTTTTCCATCTTGATCAGCAATCTTGATAACTGCGTATTACTATGTATGTAAACGACACTGATCTACCCTCTTCTAACTATTCAATCAACCACACAACCGGCAATTCGCACTCCTATTCACCCACAGCGAACAATACCGCCCGTCGTATTAATTACATTTCGTCGCCTACTATTCAGCCCTCGTTTCGTTGTTGCAACATACTGAAGCCTGATTGTGAATTGTGAAGAAATAAATATGAGCCTGAATCTGAATTGTGACAGCCGGGGATCGTCTCGGTTGTTGTACTCGTTACCATTTCCTCTTTTGTTTGTAGTCGCTGTCTCTCTGACTACATACTGTACATACCACTATATGTAGAGTACTTACAGAGCACGCCGTAAAGCAGTCTGTCACATATCATGTCTCTGCTGTGTGTTTCTCTGCTCTGTACTAGTACCAGAGACAGCCAATAAAACAGAGGGATCCCACTGTGGCTGTGATCACTTTTCGAGTTACTCTACTTGGTAAAATACTCTGCACTCTGCCTCTTTTGATTAGTTCTGCCCTTCCTGGCAGCCATCACACCGGGAGCTGTCCGCGGGGTTCCATTCTCGTTTCTGGGACGCACTAGCTGCTGTGACTGCCCGATGGTGGTGCTGATGCTGGTGCTTGTGCTGATGCTGGTGCTTGCTATGTAATGCTGCGATGCGTGCAATTCCATGGCGGAACATCGCCGGGTCCCGGTAGTATTGCACTGTACAATGTAATAATGGTTCTGTACTATGAACACTCTGTACTGTAATAAACAAGTAGTCGCAAAAGGCGGCAACGCAGAAAAAGCAAGTCGTCGGCAAACTCGTGTGCCAACCCAACGCCGCGATGCTGGGTCTGCAATTTTTGTCTTTTATCACTCAGGGCCTATTGTAAGTAGGGCTTATTTTGGGTTATTACTGAGTAGGTGACGCCAAGAGATCAGCATCACGAGATGACAGTCTTCTGCAGGTAAAATGAGGTTCAGTCAATAGTGTCATCATTATTGCTAGTGCTCCCCATGTAATAAGAGCGGATACAGAGAAGCCGAGATGACTACGCAATACCTATATAGTGATGTTTACGTTTTTCCACTCTCCATGCACAGATTACTCTGTGGTAGGGAATAGGAAATGGATTGATTTTCATCTTCATTTCCATCCCCATCCCCGTCCATCCCATCTACATAGTACTCCGTTCGCACATCCTCTAGTAGTACACCGTACATGCCGGAGTATTGCTATTGTAGGAGAACTCCATGGCTCCCGTGAGTGGACAAAGATGCGAGGCAGCGACGGACGGGACACGGGCCATGCTTTACTCTGTTTACTTTTGGGTTACGAAAACGAGCTCCACTGATCAGAACAGGGAGTCGCTTTATGCTCGCACGGAGTTCAGACATTGTATTCTGTAGTGTCGGGTTTACAGCCTTTTGTAGTTATTCCGACTATATGCATGCGTTTGTATTTATGGGCTGTACATCCTCTTGATTGTACAATGTATTCCTTGATCATTATTAACAGACAAGCCGACTAAATCTACTTAGCTTAGTCTCCTCCTGTATACACAGTACTCTGTGATCTGTAATCTGTAATCTGTAATCTGTGCCGCGGACCGTACCTCTGATCACATCTACGGAGACATGCCGCAGTAGAGCGGAATTGCTCAGTAAGCCGGTGCCGGCTCGTGACGGCGTCTGTCAAGAGACAGATCTGAGCAAGTCCAAGACTATCGGATTGCATTGTTGATGGGTCGCGCATAATCATACCCGGAAGGAAAGCCTGGACATTGGTTCTCAGTGACTGCACGAGCGAGATGCAGAATACTACTCTATATGTACTATGCATACAGTGTACAGGCAACGAGTCGAGAGGGATGTCGATCCTGTGGTGACGGCCGGCCAGCCACGACAAGAGCCATTGAACCAGAGAAAGACGAAAAGACGAAACGAATCAGGGGAATAGAGAAGGGATAGAGAAGAAAAGAAATGGCAATGCTCTACTATGTACAAGCCGGACCCCCACGTTGCGCGTCTGACACGACACAACCCTAAACTGTGGCTGCATAGCGAGTAGGGGTTGGCTGGAAGACTTCCTACAGGACGAGGTCCGCATGCGCAGGGTGTGCATTGTTCTATTTGGGTGCCTGGATGTCTGGATGTCTACTGTACAAAATAAGATCCTTACAGTGTGGATGCTGGCAGTCTTGCTGACAGTCTACAGCCTAGAGTCTACACAACAACCCCAGACGGTAGTCGTCGGTACCGCGCACACGGAGTCGTTTATTAACGGCAGCATACTTCCAGGGTTTTTGTTTGAAGCAAAGGATGATGTGAGAATGGGAATCATGTGTGTGAAAGCAAGAGGCTTGAGTTTCTGTTATATTTCTGTATTTTCGTGTCCTGAAATATATATCGAGTAAACATTCTGTGTAGTTTACGATAATTGACAATACTGCTATTATTATTTATATTATTCTGGTCGAGAGTCGAGAGCAAAATTTAATTTAACTTCACTCAAATTTATTTTAAAAGGTGAAGCCACAGAGGTTTATTATTCAAACGCGTATATACCATATAAACATTAGATATCAAGGGCAGTGGGTTCGTCGCTATTTTGATATTGTTTCATCTTAGCCTCCTCCAAACTCTTCATTATTTCATATCCTTTGTTTACAAGGGCTGGTGCTAAAGAAAGCCGATCGGCATTGAAGATATTGCGAGGTTCACGAGTTTATGAAAGAATAACCTACTATATAGCAGACCGAAATAACAAAATTAAAGTTAAAGATTGAAGATGTGCACCCAAGAACAGGCGCAGTTGATATCACAAGAACAAAGAACTTGCAGATCGATAACGGTTGTCGTACGATCAAAGGGAGAGTTTTTGATTGTCGATTGGATTGCAGATGCAGATTTGCCGACAGATTCAGATTTGTCGACAGATTTGTACAATGTAGATTTAAGGAGATTCAAATCCAAAGCGAGTCTAGGGATTGGGGATTGCCCAGATCCAGGGAGAGTGCAGTCAAAGAGATGAGACGACCCTAGCTGTGAATGGCCATTGTCCTGTGCTCTGTCTTGTCCGAGATTGTCATGGGCTCATTGACATAGACCTATCGCAGCCAATGGACTCTTCTCCGTGCTGATCTGTGCAGAGGAGACGAAGGGTATGCAGATGTCGATGGGCCGATAGGCCGATAGAGTAATACATAGTAGATTGGATTATTGGTAGATTACTATGTAGTACTCTGAAGATTGGGGGGGGGGGGGGGGGTTGCCCAGGGAGAGAGAAACATAGAGTGTGTGTACTATGTAGTATCGATGAGTTTGTGGTATGTAAATATACAAATTCAATGCTCATACACGGTGCACTCCATACGCACAAACATGTAGAGAAAGGACAGAATGACTGCGGCGATCGCATCTGCCGTGTAAGTGTAAGTATTCGAACGGCCCCTTGAGGTTGTACAGACTGCCGTCTCTGCTGGAGTATCTTTGAATCTTTAATATGCCACACCCGAGGTGGTACACAACAGCGTATGACAATATCAAGGAGAGCGCAGACGGTCGGGAGCACGCATAGGGCTGGTGTAATGTAGTACGACAGACGACCGTACTCAACTGGGGATGTTTACAGATTCACAGAATGAAAGATTCAAGAACAATGAACATTGAAAACCAGCCTGATGCTTGTTTGACCACTTTGGTAATCACCGTTGTATAGGTCAAGCAAAAGCAACAAAAAAGCATGGCGAATCGTTTGATAGAACGGCAATAGAATGTCGAAAATAAAATAGAGAATAATACGAAAACAAAACGATAACATAGAAATAGAAACAGCATGGATCAGGGTTGAATGCTGGCGTCGGCTGTGAATGCGTCCGAGTACTTTTGCTCTAAAGAAAGAAAGAAGGATCAATACATACAAAAGTAGCCCACACATCGTAGTATACTATCAACCGCTCAAAGACAACCGCCCAAAGAAACAGCATTACTGTGCAGCTATTGGCCTCGCAGTCGGCCGTGAAAAGTACACAAGGGGCGGTTCGCTGATTACATCAAAGACTCATTAAACAAAGACACGCAATGTGATTCGCTGTGATCGACTTCACGCCAGTCGACTTCAAAGTGTTTGATTATCTCTACTTGGTATCCAGTCCATTGTCTGTTTTGTCTCCTCTTGTGTCTCTGTCTCGCGTCTTGCCTCTCTCGTCTTGCCTCTGTCTGTCTCGTCCCTCGTCCCTCGTCTCTCGTCTCTCGTCTCCTGTCTTGATGCTGTCTCCTGTCTGCCAAAGGACCGTGCATGTCTGTCAGCCACTGGGATCTCCGTCACAGACGACGGCGGCAGCAGCAAGCTTACTCGCCCACACAGCCGTCGCTCAGACGGAGCTCAGACGCTGCCCGTATGCAAGGTACTTTGTATCAGTGTGCATGCACCAACTATGTATGGTACAGAGTGACCCGCCAGCTCGGTTTATTATTACCATGTAATACCTGCGACTCGAGTCTGGGAATTAATACATTTCCCATCTCCATTTCTCACCTACGGGTAAGCTTCCGGTGCCGCTGGTCAGGGGTGGATTATTCCTTTTTTCTTTCTTTTGGGGGTTGCCCTGTGCTGTGCTTATTTCCTTTTTCACTTTTCCTTTTCTCACTACTTTCTTTTTTCGTTTAGTCGAGTCAATACTAACTCGGAGTGTATCCATTTCTTTTCTTATTTCGCGGATCCTGGCAATAAAACAGAGTACTCTGTAAAGGACATTCTCTGTATTTGGTTTGGTTTGATTCTTTCTCACAAATAGTTCATCGTCTTTAATCTATTGATCACTAGTCGAGTGCGATTCCATCACATTCCCATCCTATCTACCATATACAGTGTATTGTTACCTACTCTATTCTTGTCCTGAATCAAACTATCGCAACTATCGCGTCTTTGCATTAGATGTGCCGCAGTCCAACAGAAGTAATTAGTGACTGCTTCAAGCAGCTTTGATTTCCTACCAAGCCTACTTTTATTTTCCTTTTTGTGTTTCACACTGGAGATGTCACCGGATGTCCCTCTGTCCCTCTGTCCCTCTGTCCCTCTGTCCCTCTGTCCCTCTGTCCCTCTGTCCCTCTGTCCCTCTGTCCCTCTGTCCCTCTGTCCCTCTGTCCCTCTGTCCCTCTTGTCCTTCTTGTCGCACATCCCCCTCTTTTTCTTCTCACGGTGTACACCTCATTGTGCTTGCTTTTGCTCCCATCTCACTAACCATCCTATCTTGTTTTTCCGTTTCTTGGATCTCTAGGGTCGGAAGCGTCCGTCTGCCGAGGCTATCGTGCAGGGGAGGATGAATCTTGGTCTTTGTCTCCCATCTACAGAACGGATCTTTCATATGTTGTGATCTCGTCTTGACAGAAATCAATAGTCTCAATACTCTGGACTGTGGACTGGGAATAGAAGAACCGGATCGATCTGCCTCCTACATACGGTACATACATAGTAGTACAATAGTGCTTCTGCACAAAGTACAAGGATACTTGTAGCTCAGCTGGCTTGGCCAGGTTCAGCCGTCCCTCTCTCTCATAGCTGCTTATTTTATTTATCGAATTTATCGATTTCTGCCACACCTCGTAGTAGTATGTAGCTACAGTGTACATAGTATTGCGGCAAACTCCTTGAATAATGATTTATCGAATTCTACCAACAAATGTCTCACTCCCAGTGGAGGAAACAAGATGAACAATTTTCTTGCATTCTGTCTTGGACTTGTCCAGAGGAAAGGTCTCTGGGCCTGTCTCTAAGAGGCCACCGGCCAGGACTCACCCAAGACTCAGTGGACTCAGTGCCCCCCCAGACTCAGCTCTCCTGCCCAGTACTTTCAAGGTATCGATGGCTCGGCCTGTACCACGTATGGAGTATCCTGCTATTCTCCGTGATTTGCACTCCCTGGTCGCGACGCAATAATCCCGTTTCTCGTAAAATACATGGACTCTATTCACGGAGAACGTCGTTCTCCAGCCCAGCCCTTTGCTTCGCATTGGATGCTGTGATTACTATTTGCCATCTGCCATCTTCGCCGTACGTACTACGTAGTACCTTTATCTACAAATAGGGAGTCGAGATTAGAGTCTACTCCCGTGCACGGCTTCTTCCAGTAATTGGCAATGCAAGAAATTACACTGTCCATCCTTATTGCTCATCAGTGCCGCGTCGAGTGGGCCGTGGCTGATGTCGGCGATGTCGAGTGACGGTGTTGATGTGGTGATATCTTTAGTTTTGATGTTTCGATGTTTTGATATCTTTGCGTGTCTGAAACTTGATTGTCGAGAGTCACCAAGTTGCATCACGCATGGTCAGCCTCGTTTTCACTCCTCGCTCCTCCGCCTCGCTCCTCCCTCACTACTATGTATGCACTCTTCACCTCCAGACGCCGTCATTGCGACTGACATCTGCAAGTACCAGGCTAGCTTCACATCCATCCGACATGGCATACTACATAGCATGTAGTAAATACACTTCAGAATACAAGATCCAGAGATCGCCATCTATCGAAATAGGACTGCACTCCTGGATCAGTATTTCAAATAGCCTGCTTTCTCGACTCCATCACTCGAGCTGGGATCCTCCTCCCGCTTTCCGTACTTGCTCCGGCTAGTGGGGTCCTTTTTTTGCTTCTCTCTCTCCTTTTTCTTTTGTTTCTGTCTTTCTTCTAGCTGTGCTGTTATTTTCTTTTGTTTGTCTGTCTTGTTCTGTGTTATTGTTTCTTTTTTCTGCATACTCTCTTGTCTTTGCTTTTGTCTTTTCGACTACTAACTATCTACTACCGTTCTGCACTATCGAATATCCAAGACACCCCTTTCTACTTTCTTTTCTTTTTCTTTTCTTTTTCTTTTCTTTTCTTTTCTCTTTTCTCTCTTTCCTTTCTTTTTTATATTTCTTTTCCCTTCTCTTCCTCTCATCTAACATATTGCTTTTGTTTGCGAGCCTTACTACACACACCCCTGCTAGCTGTGGATCACTCACCACTCGGGACTGCCTGGCACTGGCCTGCTTCTGGAGACAGTTGTGCTTCAGTCAGCTGTGTTGACAAGGCGAAGTACCCTCAGTATCTTGATTTTATCGTATTATTACTTCTGATTTTATTGTCACGTTGGTCTTAGTATTCCTCTGGTTTCATTGCCTCTGCTTGTCTGTTGCCTCCCTCTCTGTCTTCTCCTTTCTCGTCTCCTGTCCTCAAGTCCTCTTATCCTCCTGTCCCCTCCGCCACTGCATCCCCTACGATCAATCCTCTGCGAGTTTGAATTTGGTAGACTCGTCTGGTTTATTTGATAGATTTAGTCTTTTGATTTTTTAACACGCCGATATACCCTATAAACTGTAGACCTCTCGCTGGATACTCAATACAAGTACATGCCCGCCTGACCGGCACCTCCCGACTATTTACATATCGAGCTCCTCGCCTATTAGACGACAAGATCTTCGCGGGAGGCAGTGTAGTAGAGTAGCAGCATGGGCTGGCTGCTACCCAGTCGATTGGGTCAGATCTCTCTTGCTTTGTATTGCACCGTAGAGTCCCTGTCTGTGTGTACGGAGTAGTCTGTACTTGGTCTTGGTCTGTGGTATTCCGTCCCTCCTCCTCCTCTACATACGTAGTAGTACGCTGTAATATCACACCGTAGCTCCAGAGTATGCTCACTATCTCTTTTCTTCTCCTTATTCTTTAATATTTTTCTTTTTCTTTTTCTGCCTATTCCTTTCTTTCCTCTCTGTTGCTCGTCTATCTAAAGCCCTCTCGACCTGCCTAGCAGTGTCTGTTCTTCCTTCGCTTTCCGTCCTTTTGCTTCTTTCTTTTCTTTTTCCGTCTTCTTTGCTTCTGCTTCCCTGTCTCTTCTTACATAGTACATCCCCCATCCTCCATCCTTCATCCTCACTCCCGGTCCCTCTACACCCTCCCCACGGAGCAATTACGCATACGCCCCCCTTTCTCCTGTAGCTAATACCACTTACTCGACTCAACCCCGGGAAGATACATATACACCCGCAGCCCTCCCAGAAACCAGGATACCTCCTGCTCAAGTATCTCTTGAAAAATCAACCACAGACACAACACTATTCTCGACCCTTTATTCAAAAGCAAATATAATATCACCCATCATCCCTCCTGCAGCCTCCTCTCTATTGACATCATTTCGATATCCATTATCTATATCTTATATCTTTATATTTCCATCTTTATATCTGTCTCTACATCATCTCCAACTACATCTACAACCAAGTCTTCATCACATTTTCTACATCATCCTTATATATCATACTCATCCTCCTCCAATGTCCTGTTAATCTCTCCTACTATCTACATCCTCTTTTATATCAGTCATCTTCTCTTCCATATGTACTTCCACGTCTACCTCTCTACTGCTCCTCGTTGCTGACGCCACACTCACTCCCGCCTTCTATCAAAACACTCCATCCATCACCACAACCTCTAGAACATTTAAGAACCTCCACACAACTCTCCCCGGCTCTGCCAAAACAGTCACCGTGAATCAACCGGCATCCCACCAGAACGCCGTCAACAACGGCAAAATGGCTCTCGCCGCTCCACCACCGGATCCGCCGCACTGGGCTCGCTGGAACCAGCCCCAGGCGTACCAGCCATATGACTCTCTCGTGGCGCCGTCTGTCATGTACGACGTGCCCCGTACAGACAGTCAGCAGCATCAACAGCATCAGCAGCATCATCACAACCATGGCCAAAGCCAACACCAGAGCCAACACCAAAGCCACCCGCACCAACAACAGCACCAGCACCAACAACACCAGCCGCAACACCAGGGAACCCGCTCGCCGCAATATGTGATGGCATCCGGCCCGTACGGCAACACGTTGGGCGTGCCCGCCGCAACTCATTTTGTCAACACAACGGCGGCCACCTCGCCTGCCCTGCAGATGCAGCCGTCGCCGAACCAAAACCAGCCGTCGCCAAACCAGAATCAGAATCATAACCCACACCAAAACCAAGACCAGCCGCAGCAATCACCAGACGAGCCGCGCCGCAACACACGGCGGGGCAACCGCAGCGCCATGTCGCCACGGACAACACGGAATGGCATTACCAAGAAGACATCCCGTGCCACATCTGTCTCGGCCTCGTCCAGCGGCATCAACACGTCTGCCGTGGGCGCTTCTGCGGCTGCTGCTACTGCTGGCCCCGTGCAGGCTCCCGACGGGTCGTTCCGGCCGCAGTTCACGACCCAGGTCGACCTGCTGATGCGCACCATCCAGCAAAAAGCAGACGAAGCAGCAGCTGCCGCTGCCGAGCAGGAGCAGGGCCAGGGCCAGCCGCAATCCCAGCCCCAGTCGCAGTCACAGTCCCCACGTGCACAGAGCAAGCCCATGCAGATGCATCAGCAGCAGCAGCAGCAGCCGTACCTCGTCGACAGCCAGCTTTTCGGCTCCTCGCAGCCCACCTCACCACTTTCCAGCACCAACCAACAAAAAGACGACGACGTCGAGCCCCTCCAGAAGCCGTTTGCCTGCTCCATGCCCGGCTGCTCCATGAAGTTTTGGCAAAAGACGCACCTCGAAATCCACCGCCGGTCGCACACCGGCGAGAAGCCCTATGTCTGCAGCTACACCGGCTGCGGCGCCCACTTCTCGCAGCTCGGCAACCTGCGCACGCACGAGCGCCGCCACACCGGCGAGAAGCCCTTCTCGTGCGAGAAGTGCGGCAAGTACTTTGCCCAGCGCGGCAACCTCAAGGCCCACTACAAGACGCACCTGCGTCTCCAGCCCTTTGAGTGCCGCCTCGACGGCTGCAAGAAGCGCTTCACCCAGCTCGGCAACATGAAGGCCCACCAGAACAAGTACCACGTAGGCTCGCTGCAGGCCCTGACCGAGAAGTTTGCCGCCGCCGCCGCCGGCGACGCCGAGGTCGAGGCCGCCATCACCGAGGCCGACCGCGAGCTGTTTGGCTACTTTGCCGGCCTCTACAAGAACAGCAACAAGGGCATCAAGGGCCGCGGCAAGCACCGCCGCGTGCGGCCGCTCGACGTGCCGCCCGGCGGGCTGGCCCCCGGCGCTGCATCGGCGGCCGCGTCGCGCGAGAGCACGGCCAAGATGGAGACGGACGACATGGACAGCATGGACGGCATGGGCAACATGAACGGTATGGGCAGCATGGGCGGCATGAACGGCATGGGTGGCATGAACAGCATGTCGACTGGCTCGGCGCACGCCCCGGCTTCAGCGCGGCGGCGGCGTCTGCGGACGACAACGCGCACCACGGCGACTGGCGCTCCAAACGTGTCTGCGAGTGTATCGCCCGCTATGACTGCCGTCTCTGGCCCGCAGGCATACGGCAGCATGTATGGCCACGGCTCGGCCATGACGTCGCCGCCGCCCCAGCAGCAGCATCAGCAGCATCAACAGCAGCAGCAGGCTCAGCCCCAGCAGCCCAACACTCTGGGTCTGGGCAAGCTTGCCAGCGCCGTCGGCAATGCGCCGGGCATGGGCTCGCCTAACCAGTATGGTCTGCCTCACCCGGGCCATATGCTGCAGCCTCCTCAGGGCCACCAGCACCACCAACAGCCGCACCACACTTCGCACCACCAGTCGGCCCTGCCGCCGCCGCCCTCGACGTACGGCATGCACCACCATCAGCAGCAGCAGCATCACCACCAGTCCCAGCCGCCCCAGCACCACCACCACCAGCAGCACGTGCCCATGAACATGCACGGCCTGCCGGCACCACAGCACGGCCACCACGGCGGCAACACGCAGCCCGGCTCTGGCGTGTACTAGAACTAGACTCGACTATACACTTAAAACTCTTTCGGTTACTCTTTTAAAAAAAAACTACTTTTTGTTTATTTTTCATTGGCTAGGTTATTGGCTATTTGGCTGTCATCGATTGTACGATTGCAATGTCTTTTTTTGTTTCTGTTTTCCCGGAGTTGAGCGGTGTTGATATACAGTGCCAGACACACAAGGGGACGGACCTATGATCTCACTGCGCTGCGTTTTATTATTTGCTTTTTCTTATTATTTGCTTCTTCACTGCTTTTTGCTTATGCTTTCCTTGGCTACTCATCTCGCGGCGTACAATTGCTATTTCATCAACACATTCTACCAACAGGGAACAGGAGAAGGAAACACAAAATTGGCGCTCCAGCGGATCATATTTCTTTTTACTTGCGTTTGCTTTTCTTCTCATTTTGCAATTCTATAGCCCATTCTGTCACTACCTATTATTAGTTTATTGATCATCTGCTTCATACTTGTCTTATTTATATCGTGACTATAGTGACACTTTGACTGGTTATCACCCACCGAGAATGCTGATGGAAATAGTTCGCAGAGGCAAGCTTAGAAGGCATTGATCATTGGATGTAGTAGATGGTCTACGTTTAGTAGTACAGGACGATGTATTTAAAAATAAAGAGAGCAAAAAACTATGCCAGCCACTGTGGCAGACGCCGCTTCACATTTTCGTACACCAAAAAGGTCACCCACGTAGCCGGCATCACGCGCACGACGCTAGGCATCAGGCCCCGGTAGAATCCGCGCGGCCCGTCGTCGCGCCACAGTTGCCGCGATACTCCCACCAGTCCGCGGCCAAACCGGGCCTCGGCGTCGTAGTTTTGCAGCCGGCTCCGGACCACCTGGTATGGGTATGTCACGGCACCGGCCACCAGCTTGGAGAGTGTCGACACCACCACTGTCTCGCGTGTCGACGGTCCTTCTTTGTCGCCTTTGTCGCCTGTGCCGCCTCCTCTCTGCAACACAAGCCACCGCTTGAGCGGCTCGTAGACGGCAAACTGCACGGCGCCGTGCGAGACGCCAATGAGACTGACGCCAAGCCCGCGGTAGAACCCGCGCGCGCCCTCTTCGCGCCAGACGTGCCGCGCACCGGCCCACATGCTCGGGTAGGCGCCCTGGGCATGCCGGTCCGACGACAGCATGCGCGTCTTGAGCACCCACAGCGGGTTGGTCAGCACCTGCACGCCGACGCCCGCGAGGCCCGAGGCCACAAAGTAGTCGGACGGGCTGAGGCGCGCGGTGGACTGGAGGGTTCTGAGGCCGGCTTCGAGGCGCGACTTGAAGAAGAAAAAGGCCGCCCACGAGGTGCCGTTGCCGAGCAGATTCGGCGTGAGGCCGCGGTACATGGCGGCCAACGGCTGGGGCGACTGGAGCAGGCCGCGGATGACATTGAGCGTCGATGGCCGGACGCCGTCTTTTTTATTGTAGACTATTAATTAGCAGACTTTCTTATTTTCTGATAGAGACCTGAGAGCAAAAACGGACTCTGCATTCGTGTTTTGACAATGTCGAGGGGGTGGACGACAAGCGTTGCCATGGATCCGGCGCTCAAGCCGGCGACGGCCTCGATGACCGCGGGCGATGGCGACGACGCCGGTGATGACGGCAAAGAGGCCGGGGCACCGGCAAGGCGGGTATCATCGCAAGAGTCGGCTGGGACTGCCGAGGAGGCCATGCGAAATTGATGGTGACTGCGTTATATCATAGCTCCGTGTGTCACATGAGAGTCGTCCGTCTTTAGGCCGGCTGAGAGCGGCTTTGACATTTGGTGACAATTATAAATTTTGGCCCCACATGCTATGACGTTGGTATAATGACTAATCAAGACCATTCGAGGACTCTGATATTTGTTTACTTTCATTTTGTTCTCTGTTTAATCCGTTCATTCCGAGTGTTCCAATTCTTTAGATAAGAGTGGTATTATAAATCATTCCGTTGCTAATGTACAAGCCTGCCTCTTGCAAGAGCAGGCAGCCGCGCAGGGAACAAGACAGTCGTCTCTGCTGCGCCGTCCGATGCTCCGATGCTCCAATGCTCCAATGCTCCTTTTGTCCCAGCCCAGCCATGACTCAGCCCGGTGTTTGCAGACTAGATGCGGCTTGTATTTCAGGCAGGTGTCTGATCATTCCCAGGCCGGTCGTGGTCGGTCATTTCCTCGTTCGTGCGTCTGTCGTCGTGTCGTCCGTGGCATCCGCCAACGGCATTGGCGCTGTTATTTACGAAAGGGGAGACAAGAGGCTATATCAACAGTCAGTACTCTGCAAATCTTGCGAATCAAATAGGCTGTGGCCCAGCAAAAAAGGATGGACATACCGGATGATGGCTGGCCGGGGCTCGCTGCGGGTGTAGCCTATGCATGTTAGATGGTGCTCTCCTTCGACCCATGTCAACCTCTCAAACTCAAAGAGTACGAACCAAGGTAGAGGATGAACGGCAGGTAGCCACTGCAGCTGTTAGCAAATGTCCATGCTTGCACCAATATTTTATTGGATCGTATAACTTACTAGTGGATGGCGACACGCGAAATGTCAATGATGCGGCCGATGCGCTCCTGCACAATGTTAGATAGGTTCATCATTTTCAAATCCAGGCCAACACTATCCCTCATCCTTCCCGGCTCTCCCCTGCGGTTGCGCCATCCCCCCTCCGGACCTCGTCGTTGTCCCTCTCTCCCTCTCTCATCTCCCTCTCTCAGTCTCTAGTCTGGTCGTCGCGATGCTCAGTCGTACCTTGGACTCTTCTGAAAGGGCAAACATGATGGGCGGTGGTCGATGATCTGGCTTGTCAGTCGGTGTCGGTATATTAAGCGAGATACACTGCGATAAACGTACGTGTGTCGGCCGTGGTGGTGGTTGCGATGCAGTAGACGTCAGGCAGGTAGTAGCGTTTTTCCCGATGCCCGCCCAAATAGCAGCTATCGGGCTAGAGACCAGAATTTGCGCCGCCTTCCTTGGTCCCCCGAGTGGGGTGCGCGCTCAGGCGGGTACAGCAGCCTCCTCAGCGCTGTCCACTGTAACTGTACTTATTTCAGCACTTTAGCTGCTGCAGTTTTTGGCGGATATTTATTAGTCCGACTCCCGATCTGCCTCTATCCCAGCCTTGTCTAGCAGCGCGTCTGCTGATTGGCTCTGGCAAAAGTATCTAACAGTACCGTGCCGATTGCATGCTGTATTACGGAGTATGCCTGTAGCACCCAGAAAAGCTCTGAATAGCTTCAATTCTAGCTCGCTCTTCTGTCCAGCGCGACGCCGTCACCTCACATACACGGCGCTGTCAATCGGCATTCTCTCAAATTATTCTCCCTGTCCTCGTATTTTCTCTCTCTCGTCTCGTCCACCTCGCCCGCCTCGCCTCGCTCTACAACTACAGCCACGACCCTCACAATGGCCGCTCGCCACTGGGAACAGAACAAGGAGGCAACCGTCTACGTCGGAAACCTCGATGAGCGCTTCACAGAACCTCTCATGTGGGAAATAATGACCCATATGGGCCCCGTTGTCAACGTGCACATGCCCATGGACCGCGTCTCGCGCATCCACCAGGGCTTCGGCTTTGTCGAGTTCGATACCCCAGAGTCCGCCGACTACGCCGCGCGCTGCCTCAACGGCGTCCGCCTCTACGGAAAGCCGCTGCGCGTCAACAAGGCCAGCGCCGACCGCCAGCGCGCCACCGATATTGGCGCCGAGCTCTTTGTCAACAACCTCGATCCCCAGGTCGACGAGAAGATTTTGTACGATACGTTTGTCCAGTTCGGCAACCTCGTCGCCGCCCCCAATGTCGTGCGCGACCAGAACAACGTCAGCAAGGGCTACGGCTTTGTCAATTTCGACTCGTTTGAGGCCTCCGACGCCGCGCGCACCGCCATGCACGGCGAGTACCTGCTCAACAAGCAGATCAGTGTCGAGTATGCCTACAAGAAGGACGGCAAGGGCGAGCGGCATGGCGACGATGCCGAGCGTAAGCTGGCCGCCGAGGGCAAGAAACACAACGTCGTGCCTGAGATCCAGCCACTGCCGCCGGCATTCTTGATGAAATCGGGTGCGCCGCCAGGAACCGCTATGAACGGTATGAACGGCATGAACGGCATGACCGGCGCTCCGCCAGGCATGCCTCCGGGGATGCAGGCCGTGAATGGCGCCGCGCCGCCATCAGGGCCCAATTCGGCTCCATTGGGTGGTCCCGTGGGCGGCGCCGGCCTGGGCGCTCCTCCACCAGCAGTGGGCGGCTATGGCGGCGGTGGTGGTGGCCGCGGCGGCTACCAGGGACAAGGGCAGTACCCGCGAGGCGGTGGAGGAGGATACGGCCGGGGACGTGGTGGCGGCGGTGCTCCCCAGGGTGGCCCAGGTCTGCCCATGGCCCCCTCGGGGCTGCCACAACGCCCGGGTGGATTCCGTGGCGGGTATGGAGGGCACCAGCAGCAGCCGCAGCAGCCGCCTGCATACAACGGCGCACCGCCACAAGGTTTCAACGGCATGCCACCGCCCGGCTTTGGAGGCGGCAACAGCAGCAATGGCAGCATGCCGCCACCTGGATTTGCGCCGCAAGGTCCTGGCGGAAACCAATACCAAACCCAAAACATGCCGCCAGGGTTCCGGCGGTAAAAGTTTTGGTTTGCGATTCATCCATCTTGTTCTTTTCATTTTCATCGCTTATTTGTAATCATATGTCATACTAGTTAGTCTGTTCATGTTTAGACGGCACGGCGTTTGTTGGAATACCACTGCATTTGCATTTGAGAAGCATAAGGGCTGAGTAATTTGTCATACTAAGATTTAAGTTTATACTTTAAAGTGATACCTTGTAGAGAATAAAGATCATATCAAGCAGGGCATAGACTGGAAGACTTGACGTAAAAAGTAAAGACAGTGGGCAGCAGACTTGCCACATTTCATGCATGTACGCTCCGTACAGGCAAACCAATGTACAGCGACGCAAAGAACGTGAATTTTGACGAGAAAGAGTATATTATCCAAGAGAAAGAAAGAAAAAGAAAGACGCGGAAATGAGAAAACAGAAAGCAATAAAATGTAGTAAAAATGAAGCGAAAGCAGGCACAAACGAAAAGGGGTTATAATTCGAGGCGCAAAAGCAAAGAGGCGCAAAGACGCAAAGACGCAAAGACGCAAAGGCGCAGAGATAGACAACGCATAGGAAAGGCATAAAACATGAAACCATGAAACCAAGTCCGGGCCAACCAAGGAAAAAACAACAGATACATAGAATGGGAAGATGACAGGAAGATGGCAGGAAAGTGGAATCAGTAGATCGCGAAAAGAAATAGACAAGAAGATATGAAGTAAATCAAAACAAGACAAAGGAAAAGGCAATGTTCATCCTCGTGACGTCATATCGAGAGGTAGATCAAGCACGGGCAGTCTCTGAAAGCCAGCTAGAATCCCATGGGCGAGAGCGGCTTGATTGGCGACAGTGGCCGCAGGTCACCTGTCTGTGTTGCATGCCGTGGCGGCGTGGTCACGCGCGTGCCGCTATCCAGGGTCAGGCTCGTCAGTGTTGTCGACAGCGTCTCGTCACTCGTCTCCGTGCGAGGCGCCCGCGCCTGACGGTCGTGGCGAGTCTCGGGACGCTCGGACCGTGCGTCCGAACGTGTTTGCTCTGATCTGTGGTCTGTCCGGTCTGTCCGCTGTTCAGATGATTTGTGGTCTTTGCTGTTGGTCGACGATATGCCGTCATCGGGCGTTGTGGCATCCCCAATGTCCTGATCCTCATCTGCCTCACCACTGCCGCCCATGCTACGCGGCAGCGGTGCCGAGAACAGCGCATACTCTTCGCGCATGTACTGTGTCTCGTTTGAGCAGCCCTTCCAGCAGTCGCGCCAGTCGCACACCAGAAACTTGAATGAAAAAGCATCAATCTTCATGCACGGCTGGAAGCAGATACACAGATTGCGGAAATCCATCTTGTTCTTGTCTGAATGCGCCAGTAATAAGCTCAAGTGGCAGGTGATGGCGAACAGCAGGTAGTAGTTGAATGGCGACAGACTTGACAGCTCATCGACGAGCATCTGGGGAACCTTTTCGGCGCCAGCGCACTCGCGCGCGATCCGCTCTTGTGCTTCCTTAGGGAACAGCTCGTCGGGCAGCTCGCGCAGCCACGCTTTGAGCATCGAGCCGATGATATTGATGTCGTAGAGGTCCTCCTGCTCAAATAGGTTGACGTCGTATTCTGCTTTTGTTAGTATTTTGCAGATCAGCAGGGGATAAGAAATACCAGGCTTACCTTCGTCAAATCGCCGCTGCCACTTCTTGATTTGCGGGCCACTTCCAGGAACACGGTAGAGACCCTCAACATCAGTTCCCTTGTAGTTGAGGTAGTCGATAGCGCGCCACGGGAACGCAGGCATCCAGAACTCGGTCCGGTCGCGTGAGTCTTCAAGGCGCTTTGAGATGCGTGTTAGACGCGTCTGCTCAACTAGTGGCCGGTTGATCACCTTCAACACATAGTGCTCATCGTCGACCACAGGTTCGCTGGAACGATCGCTGCTGTGTGCGCCACTGTTGCTGCCACTTCTGCCATTCTTTCCAAACAAGCCTTTGCTAATGATATCAGCTGCAGACCGAGAAGAGTTCTTGAGGCCGTTGAAAAAACTGCCGCCGCTATTGTTGTTGCTATCCTGGTTGCGATTGCTGCGGAAGTGATGGTGGTCGCGTTCGCTGCGGTTTTCACGCGGCGCTGCGCGGTCGGCGGAATGGTTGCGATTTGAAGAAGACATCATATCGCGGAAACTGCGGTCGTGCTGGGAAAGAGGGGCCGTCTTGAGGGCCGTCGGTTGCTGCTGCTGGTTCTGCTGGTTCTGCTGATTTTGCTGATTTTGCTGATTTTGTTGGCCTGATGAGCTTCCTTGGTGTGCGCGGTCAGGCTCAGCAGCGCGCATCTTCATCTCCAGCCCAGGGCTGGAAGCGCTTCCAGGAATAATCGATGGCATCGTTGCAGCGCTTACGTTGAGCGAGTTCAGGTTGCTGCTAAGGGGGTTGGGCTCGTCGCGATCGCGAACAGAGCGGCTACGGCCGAGTCGTGGAAAAGTCTTGGTCTTGCCCTTCTTGACAGAAAAGGCGTCGGATTCGGTGGGAAACGATGCGTCCGATCGTGAAGCTGGCAGTCGGTCTTGCGGTCCTCCTGCTGTCCGTGGTGGCACGGGGTAGTCTTCGATCTGGCTGCTGTCAAATCGACCCGCCCTCGAGCTAGGAGGGCGCGTGGCTGAATGTGTGTTGGTTTTTGTAAGGACGCTAGATGCGCTTTGTCCCTGACCCTGGCTTGATCCCTGGTTTGTGGCAAGTTTTTCGGACGACTTGGCAGCAGAGGACTTGCCGAAATGGAAGCGAAAGTTGGACTTTGATGCCTTCTCCTCGGCTTGCCGGCGACCGTGGCCGTGTTTTTGTTGAAATGACACGGGTGGTCGGTTGGGGTTCTGTGTCTGTTGTCGCTGAGGCTGCTGTGGTGGTTCTTGCTGTTCCTGCTGTTGCTGCTGCGGCGGGGGTGGCGGCTGCTGTTGAGGCGGCTGCGGCGGTTGTTGCTGCTGGTAGGGAGGAAAGGCAGGGCTGCTAATATCGTCGAGAGGCTGTTGGACAAGGTCGGCCACGTGCAGTGGCTGCTGGTATCGCTGTGATTGCTGCGATTGAGACTGTTGTGGCTGAAATTGAGGGAGGGGAAGGGGTTGAGATTGTGAAGGAGAAGGAGATTGGGGAAGAGACTGCTGGAGAGACGGAGAAAGCGATTGTGCTGAGTGGACCGCCTGTACCGCCTGCAACTTGAGGGAGGCCGGCGAAGTGGGTGATCTCTTTGCGGCAAAGCGGTCGTCTGGGGAGACGATCTTGAGCGTTTCAGGCAGTCTACGGTCGCTGGCCGGCAGAGCAGATTCTGCCAAGGCGAGCGGCTGCGGAGCAGGTTTGCGCACCATGGCTGTGGTGTTGTGGTGTTATGGTGTGGTTTTTTTTGCTTCTTTTTGGCTGTTTCTGGTATTTTTTGCCCTATTTTTGGTGTAATATATGTGAGTAGTATGGCGATGGTTTGGCTCTGTTTAGGGATACGAGACAAGGCGAGGCGAGACGTCGAGACAGTGCACGGCCAAATTAGAGGCCACTGGGTAAGTCAAGCGCGGGAAAAGGAGGCAGGGGGGGTTCAGTCTTCCGTATTCCCTGTTCGCTATGGGTCGGTATATTATGGCTATTATTGTCGCTTTTTGTCTTGTCGATTTTGCTGATACGGCTTTGGCTGACTTTAGCTTTGGCTTTGGCCTTGGACCCTTTTCTGCTTTAGGTTTTTGACCCTGTTATCGGTTTTCTCTTTTTCGTATATTTTCGTCTTTGTCTTTTGTTGGCCAGTTTGGTTTTTTTGCAGTTTTGTGGTGTTTGTGTTTTGGCCGGTGAATGGGCAGATTGATCTGTGACAGGAGTCGGCGATGGAGCTGGAGATGAGGTGATGCAAGTATGTAGAGGCTGATGCAAAAGAGGCAAAAGAGTGAAAATAGGCAAAAGAGACAAGGCCAAGTAAATGATGTGCTTTTTGATCGCCGGCAGAAGCGTGTTTGCTGTTTGCTACGAGTCTGCGTGGAAGCGCAATGCTTTGGCGAGGTGAGCGATACTCGTCTCGTCTTGAGTGTCGCAGCAGGCGGGTGCGCTGGAAAGTAGCCGACTTGGGGGTTTGAATTGGAGGCTTGGGCGGCTGATGACAGTCGGCACGTTTAAGCGGTCGAGGCTGGACTCTGGACTCGGAAACCTTGGGACTGGGTCGAAGGAGGGGCGATGGTGAGATGGAGAGGACCGGCGATAGGTCGAGAATCTGGTACAGCGTTTCGCAGAGGGGCAGCGGAGGAGGGTGGCTCGAGTGGAAGGGAGGGCGAGGAGGAGGAGGAGGAGGAGGAGGAGGAGGAGGAGGAGGAGGAGGAGGAGGGTGAGGATGAGAAACTTGCCCACGAGAGGAGGCGGTCGAAAGATGACGAACGAGGTCGGAAAGAGTACAAAAGAAGAAGGAGGGGATGTTTGACAAAAGGAGAAGGAGTGCTTGGAGAAGGAGCCGCAAGGCGAGGCGAAGCGAAGCTCAGGCACAGAAAGGCACAGTTCGTTAGGGAAGGGGCGATTGAGAGAGAAGGGAAGCCGAAGCGAAAAAGGAAAGAAGTAGAAACAAAAAGGTGTCGAAACAAATGCGAGCACAAGTTGGGAAAGTCTAAGCTCTAGAGTTAAAGGAGCAAAAGAGCAAAGGAGCAAAGGACACTCCTAACATACAGGCAGATCGCAGCGAGGGCTAGCGAAACGAAGACGGAAAGGCAGGACGGAGGACGGAGGACAGGGGGTGCATATCTTGGGGCTAGGATGGAAGGGAGGACGTCGGAGAGGCAGAACAGACAGTCAGAACGGCAAGAGGCAGAAAGGGCAGGAAAGGGTGTGATCGGCACGTTGGGGGAAACAGCGAAAAAGCTACTGTAATGAGGGTGCTTTGTTCTTGCCTTTTCGGTATTGTCATGTTTTACATCTACAGAATACATGTTGATCACTCCTTCCTCTTACTGAGATTGCACAATACTGCTATCTCTTTCGCTCTCCGTCTCTATAGTAAATGCGCATAAGTGGGAGCGCACACAGTAAAAGGCATCATCGCTCACTGCAGCAAACAAATGTCAAAAATCATAACCAAAACCAAAACCAAAAGTACAAAGAACTGGTCGTTGCTTCAAACGTACTCTAACGAGCATCCTGAAACGTGCCGGTGTCATCCAGGGGCAGCAAGCACCAGAGAAGGAGCAATGGGCACTTCTTTCCTAATCCTACTATGTATCCTACCACGCCTACGGAGTACAGTATGTACTAAAGACATGCAGGAAGAATAGGGGACGCCGTGGGGCAGCTAAGCACACGGCTAGTCTGGCTAAGAGCCCGATTCTAGCTCGAAGATGAAGAGGAACATACAGGACTATGGTCATAAGGGTAAGTTAACGCGTCTACATAAAAACAGGCACATGTGGAGGCTTAAGAGGTGCGGATAGACCGTTTGAACTTGTGGGCTTTTGGGCCCTTTGGTTTTGGACGGGTGGATGTTTGGACGTTTGAGGGGCCCAACGCTAGTGGAGTTGGACAGATCTAGGTCCTGCCTGCCAAATGCCATTTTCCCTATTTCCCTTGCAACACTCAGTCCATATTCCAGAGCCAAGATAGCAACTGCCAGTAATATGGAGACAGGCCTATTTCCGTACTTTTGAATCTCACTCTACTATATCTCAGGCTGCAAGCAAGGGAGGCCAGATATTGAAAGTACGTACTATGTACCTGCACACAGCAATGATCCTTGCCGTGATCCCTACAACGATCCCAGAACACTCATTTCCAGAACATATGAGAGAGCAACGCCCCGCTGATGAACGTTGTGCTGGGGCTGGAATGTGAAATGGCGCCGAGCACAGAATGCGTGGCAGACTGGCAAACGGACTCTCATTCCGCAGAGCCAATATCATTGCTGACCGAGTCTATCCGAGGTGTTCTCGACTCTCTGCGCTGCTCACGCTGCAAGGATGGCTGGCCGCGTTGTGTGCTTGTGCAATGTAGCTGTCACTGCCAGGGAATGTCATACAGAGTTTTGGTAAGTCAAACATTTGAATACTCAAATGATTCGTTTAATAGTCATTGGCGCACGGTTCCTTATATTGCATTCTGAGAGACGTCTTGCCACTCATCTACGTAGCAACAAGACATATACATATGATGTCAGCGCGTTCATTGATTAGTCAGCTTATCATATGATGAATGCGCGTAAAAGGTCGGCAGCCAGATACACCCGCGAAGACATATTTACATGCTTTACATTGAACTTGGCATCTAAACGTTCTTTACAATCTACCAAATGCCAGACAACACACTGCTTGGAACGGCCTGGCTTGTCTGCAAAAAGACTAGTCAGGAACCCATTCGCCTCCAAAAAGAGGACGACAAAGCTGGTAGCAAGATCCAATAGGACTGTTGTAAGCAGTTGTGGATAGCTTACCGTAATAGCAGTGTATGAATCCATCTTCGTCTAGCATCAAAGTCCTGATAACTCTTTGCGTCGAAGTTGAATCTTAATTTCTTTGGTGTGCTTCTTTTTTTTCATTTCTATACATCAATGTGATTTTAGTGGATTTATTGCAAGCTGACTTCGTGTCAGTTAAATATATCTAAATTCTTGAAAACCTTGACAACATGTTGATTCTATTTAATTTTGGTTTAAAATCCGGATACATAAATCACTTGGTTTGCACTCACCGCTATCTACTAAATGACTTGCAGCACTAGTGCACCATACCGACACGAATAACGAGATTCACGATAGATCAATGCCCGAGCATAGGGTCCAACATTGCGATATTAATTCTGGTCTTGGTCTTGCGAATACGCAGATACAACACTGAAGAGGGGACAGCTGGCTGCGGGGCTACACGGCGAACTCAGTGTTGCATTGAGAATTCGTCATCGTGTACACTGTGTACTGCCTCTGGGTGACTATCGGTCAGTAAAGCTAGTACAGCTGTTTATTGGTCGCCAGAAATGATAAGAATTAGATACCATCCAAGTAAGATAGCTGTTGAGAGGACGAGGTAAAAGCGCGAGGCTACATCACGTGATCACGCGAACGACGCACGTTCTTAGGTAAGCTCCACCGAGGGGCACCCCATAGCTAAACGCAGCCTACCAACAGCTCGAAGCTCGGCAAGCTGCGTCATTCCACGTATTCCCAGGGTATTTTTCAATTTCTATTTGCTATTTTCTGCTGCTGCGCACTCACTTTGCCCGAGTCCACGCAATCGAAAAGACCGCAATGTCGCTCGCCGTCGAAGCACATGTCCGCTACATCCAGGGTCTCAACTCCCGCCACGATCAGTACGAGTACTGGCTGACCGAGCACCTGCGCCTCAACGGTCTCTACTGGGGCCTGGCCTCGCTGTTCTTTGTCGGCCGTCCTGATGCTCTGCCGCGCGAGGAGACTATCGACTTTGTCCTTTCCTGTCAATGCGAAAATGGTGGGTTTGCTGCTGCCCCGGGCCACGATGCCCACATGCTCTACACCGTCAGCGCCGTCCAGATCCTGGCCATGACCGACGCTCTTGACCGGATAGACAAGGACAAAGTTGCAAAATGTAAGTTTCTCACCCATCTTCCCTTCTCCCGTTTGATGCATACAAACCTAACCTGCATAGTCATGTCCGCCTTACAAAAAGAAAGCGGCACGTTTGCTGGCGACGAGTGGGGTGAGGAGGACACGCGTTTCCTCTACGGCGCCCTCAACGCCCTGTCGCTTCTCGGCAAGCTTGATACCGTCGATGTCGACAAGGCTGCCGACTATGTTGCGGCCTGTGCCAATTTTGACGGCGGATATGGAGTGCGCCCTGGTGCCGAGTCGCATGCTGGCCAAGTCTTTACGTGTCTTGCTGCCCTATCCATTGCTGGCCGCCTGGACACTGTTGACGCTGACAAGATTGGCCGCTGGCTCAGTGAGCGTCAAGTACCCAACGGCGGTCTCAACGGCCGACCTGAAAAAATGGAGGATGTCTGCTATAGCTGGTGGGTTCTGTCTAGTCTTGCTCTCGTGAAGCGGCTGCACTGGATCGACCGCGACTCTCTCATTGCCTTTATCCTCAAGTGCCAAGACTCCGAAGACGGCGGCTTTGCTGACCGGCCGGGCAACATGGTCGATGTCTGGCACACCGTCTATGCTATCGCTGGCCTCGGCTTGCTTGAATACCCCGGCATCGAGCCAGTCCACGCTGGCTACTGTATGCCGCAGGCTACTATTGACAAGGTCATTGGTTCAAGGCAGTAGATTCGGACTGCCTTATAGTTCCAGTGCTCTCCTATTTTACGTACTTTTTGTATATTGTTTTGCATTCACGGCGCAGGCTGCTTTCGACTCATAATTCTCTCGTCGCTCTTGACTTGTGCGTTTATCTGCTCATATCATAGACATGTAATACTACATCTCTGGCACATTGCCATCCCAAATATATCACACTATACCAAGATATATTAAGAATTACCGAGATCTCAAGTCGCCGGTAGCCAGGCTTGCATTATCCGCTCGGACTGGCTTGATATCAGCATTACCCTTGCGTCACCAACCGATTAGCTTTGTCAGCTATATCCCAGACAACCTTCGAGGGCAGCCCTCTCACGAAAGAGGAAGGAGCGATCCATCGTACCTCCCTCACGAAGCGTATAAATCGGAGCGCGCACAAACCATCTTCCCTGCCACCACCCCGCGCTGGCTCCTGCCCCCTTCAAACTTTTCCTTCCTGCATAAATCAGCTTTTCTACTGCCAAATGCCAATTTTTTTGGAAACAGAAGGAACAAACACCCTCGCACCACCCTCGATACGCGCCTTCCAAAACTGAGATCAGCCAAGAGACGCGCCTTCCCACCGCAGCCATACCCGGCAACAAGGTTCGCTGCTCCTTCCTTGAGAACGCGTACTTTGCACCTGTTGTTCTTTCCTCTTCCAACCCAAATTCACCACTTCCATCCGTCTTCCTTCCCTTCTCGTCACGACTTCTTCTACCTCATCGTCTAACTATATCCTGCTCCTTCCGTTTTTGAGATTGAAATCGCGACAAGACCGCGGGCGAAATCGCGACACCAGACGCCTGCTCGATCCGCCCCTTCTATTTCTGTCGACTTTCGACAGATCTGGACGGCATCATCCACCACATCATCCACATCGTCGTCCGCTGGCCCTCTGCTCCTTCTCCTTCTGGCCTCGCGACACCCGTCTGCCTTGCCTTGGGGGCCTGGGTCACTGCCGGATTTGGCAGTTTGCTTGTTTTCTTTGCCCCTGATCGTGAAATCAGCTTGGCTGCCTTTGCCGTCAAGCCGTTGAGCCCCGTTTAGGGTCGGTTTTTGATCTCTTGCTCGATTGAGTGCTGATTTGGGGTGGCTTCTTTTTTTGACCTTGCTTGGGTTGATTTGCCTATATCAGCTGCACCGCCGGCTCTTCCTTCCCTTCCCCTTCTGCCTCATTCTTCACCTCTACTATCTCTCCCCTCTCTCCCACTTGATCGTTGCTGTTTGTTGCTGCTTTGCACTCTTGTTTCATCTTTCTCCCGTCTGCCGTTGCTGGAGCGTCTTTAACTGAGAACGTCGGCAACCTCTTCAGGTTCGTATTCAGCCCCCATCACTTCAGTGTGCATCCCATCGCGGCCGCGGCTTTGCTGCTGCTACATTGCGTGGCTTCTTGCAAGTACTGGATGTTTCCTTCCTCTTCGGCACCATCTACCGGCATCCGATGGCGTCACCGGTCGTTCCTTCTAACATTTCTCAAGATCACACAGGGGTTTACGCCTTTCCTGTTTGTTTGAGCCTCCTATCCTCTTGCACCTTCCCTCGCCAAGGCACCGACAGTACGATAACGGCAAGAACAACCTACGCTCTCACCAAGAGATCAGCCGTTCTGCCTGTTGAACTTCTCGGTTGGTCCCGAAGAAAGCTAGACACAAAACATCCGAGATCCGAAAGCAAGAGAAAAAGGAAAGAACAAGATCAAAGAAAGGGGCCTCGAGTAAACAGAGCAGCATAAAACAAACATCATCGTCGCTCTTAACTCTCATCTTCTTCTGTTTTTCTCCCTCACAAGCAAGTAAGTTGTTTGACTGCACCGTCTGTTATTTCCACCGCTCTCATACCGTTCTTTTTGCCCCCTTCGTCTTCTCTGGACCAACCACTTACACCTGCCGTGACACGAGACCCTCTTCTCTCCTGCACTGAAAATTAAGAGACCAAGATCCTCCCACATTTTGCTCTCTTCCTCTGATATCTTCCCTTCCACATCCGCCTTTTCCTCTCCTCTCTTTGTTTCATCCCACCCATTGTCACTCGCTCCTTCAATCCGGCGTCGTCTTCTGCTTCATCGTGCCTCTCTTTTTGGGGCGTCCACTCCTTTCTTCCCAAACTTCTTTTGACACGCGTTGCCTACTCTTGTGTGTCGCGCTTTCTTTCCCAGTTCATATTTTTTGCTCCCACTTGTATCGACTGCTGGACCAGCACCAGCATTGCCGTTTCCCGTCCATTACTCAATTGGTAACATAACATCCATGCCTGATTCAGAGGCACATCTTTGCTTTGAACTACTTTCCCAACTACAGTCCTAAAATACCACTGCGCGTCTGGACCATGTTTGATCCTGGACCCCTAGCTAATATACTCATTAGAACTCCGTCATCATGGCCGCCATTGCTCCCGCCCCTTCGAACCAGACCCAGGGAATCGATACTCCCCCGGTGCCCCTCCAATGCATCATCTGTCCCAAGAAGGCTGCCTTTTCGGACGCGTCCCATCTCTTGACGCACATCTCGTCCAAGACGCACTTGCACCAGAAGTTCAGCATTGAATTTCGGTCTAAGTCCGACCCCGAAGCCAAGGCCCAGCTCGATCAGTTTGAAGCATAGTATGCCGAACTCCAGATCGAGCGCCTCATGGCCGAGAGACTGGCAGCCCAAAGCATCCGGAAGCCCAACAAGCGCACCCGAAGCCGCGCGGCTGCCAAACCGGTAAGTCTTGCAACACTACACGTACTTTGCAATTTGATATATGAATGTCGACTAACTATCTGGATACCAGTCTCGCAAGTCCACTAGTGCCCTCGACGCCATGAGAGCTGCGCAGATGGGAGCACAGTTTGGGACTGGTACACAGACACCCGACCACATCCCTCGTCTTGCACACTGGAACACCGCCCCTGCTGCGACCGGCATGGACTACAACCCCAGTTACTTCCATTCTCCCCTTGCCATGAGACAGCGCTCGGATTTCCCTCTTCCAGACGGTGTTACTGTTGACAACTTCATCTTGAAGAACAGCACATTTGTTCCTGGCTTGGATGGATCCAACATGACTGGGCCCCCATCGGAGATAGACTCATCCTTTGCCATGAGCTTTCTCGACGATGACTCTCCATCCAGCCGGCTCAAGGGTATCATCTGGCCAGGCATGGACCTGTTTGACTCGGCCACTTCTGACCAGAAGAAGATGAGAAACCAGCGCAAAGGCGCTTCTGTCATCAACCAGCTGAAGAGCACCTCTCAAGGCATTTCAGCTGTTGAGGCTGTCTGGGGCCCCGAAGGTGAGCTGCGCAAAGAACGTGACATTTATGCCACCCCGTCTATCGATGGCAGTCCTCCAAGTACACCTCCTCGCAAGAGAAAGCAGCGGGCTCGCAAGGCTTCTGCACAGACTGCAGAGGCAACACCACTGTCTATCATGCAGAGCGAAGATGGCCAAGACTGCCAGCCTACAACTAAGCGCATCGGGCGGCTCAATGGTGTCGACCTGGCCGCTCTACAGCACACCCGTACATCTTCGGGGATGACTATCAACAAGGGCAAGACTAGCGAGCCTAGCCATGACGAGACCGAGGTCGAGGATCCGTCGTACACGTTGGCCAATGCCAGACCCAAGTTTGGCACATACTACGAGAATGGCAACACGAGTGAGTTGTTGGTTTAGCAGTGGTACAACCATATAACTGTCTATCCCTTGATATATAACTAACCCTTCCTAGCTGTCGACGGCCTCCCCCCGGTGACTTGTGAAAACAGGTACGTATCATCATTATCGTCATTCCCTGCTCTGAGTCTTGAAATGTTCTTGAATAGGTCGATTGGAAGCTGTCTTGGAAATGTATCGCTTGACACTCTCCCTTTCCTGCAACATGCCAGCCCTAACGTGGCCATCAGCGATTCCGCGCCGTACTTCAAGAACCCTGCCTCTTCGCGTTTCTACGCCCACGAGAGCGAGCCGAACCACATGTCTTTCCGCTCGCAAGCATCGCCGTACGGAGGATTCACTGGAAGCTCGCTCGGTAGCACCGCGTCCCAGCCTCGCTCATCCATGTACCCAACATTTGACAACCAAATGTTTGGCAACGTGAACAGCACTGATACTTCCACTGGCCCTTACAACCAGCCCAACGCGCGTCGTATGGGTTTTGGCGGCTTCACCATGGACTCGAACAGCTTTGGCTACAGCAATGACCAGCGCGACAATGGCACTATCCGTGACCCCAGCTTCACTGACCCATCGTTTCCCAACAACTCGAGACTCTTTGAGATGTGAGAAGGTCGCTCGGGCACGGTCGGGCGAGAAGCGGCAGCTGGACGGGACAGACCGACTGTGCGCTTGTAAATCGTGGCATTTTTGATGATGTTCCAGTTCTTTCACTTTAATGTGTACTGATTTCTATGTCTTTATTATGATCATTTCCTCCACATCTGTCCGTTTGTTCTCTATATGTTTATTTTTTCGACTTTTTCCTTCTGTTTTAATCATTACATGATGCTAGGCACGACGAACGAAAAAGCACGGTGGCAGTGGTTTATAGGAGGCAGAGTCATTCAGGAGATTGGCATTCTCCCCAATCAGCATCGGCTCTGCTCTTTGCACTTCATTTACCTTTCTTTGTTTAGACGTCATTTATCTCACGGCATTTTTCTTTTGCTTTATTGAGGCTGTTGTTGGCAGTCTACAAGGCAGTCGTATCATATCAAGATAGTCGGGGTTATATCGCACAAATAAAAGTATAAAAAAACAAAAGTGGTATATTGATCAGTCGCTTGCTAGATGGGATGTATTACAGCATGAATAATATGGCAATGGCAACACTGCGGTGACTAAAGCTGCTCGATGCTGGACAAGAGGTATTCCATCTGGTCAACGCCTGCTGCATTTGTAGGGTGCCCGGCACCCGTGTCTGGGCCTAGGATGTCCGCTGCCAGCTTGACGGCGGCCTGCAGGCGGCGTCGCCGCACGTCCATCTCCATGTCATGAGACTTGCCGGCAGCCACGTTGAGTACACGCTGAGGAATATTGGCCAGCCTTGCCACGTTGAGACCATACGACCGGTGAGCCATGCCAGGGGCCACTTCGTACAAGAACGTAATCTCTTCAGTCTCCTTGTCCTCGCGGAAGGCCATGTGCACGTTCTGAATGGGTGCCTTGTCGGTGTTTTTGGACTGCGCGAGGGCTGCACGACCCAGGCTCTGGTAGTGTGTGATGAAGAGCGTCAGGCACCGCGTGTCGCGCGCCACGTGCTCAAGGACGGCCTGTGCGATAGCTGCACCGTCATGGGTGCTTGTACCGCGGCCGAGCTCGTCGAGGACTATCAGCGAGCGTGGGGTGGCTGCGCGCAGAATAGCCGCCGTTTCCGAGACCTCGACCATGAACGTCGACTCGCCTGCAAATAGGTTGTCGCGTGCGCCCATGCGGGTGAAGATGGCATCGGCGAGTGTGAGCTGCATCGAGTCGGCAGGGACATACGAGCCGATCTGGGCCAGCAGTGTCAGCAGGGCCACAGCCCGCACAAACGACGACTTGCCGCCCATGTTGGGGCCAGTCACGAGCAGAGCCAGAGATCCATCCTCGCCTCCCATGCTCGTAGAGAATGGAATATAGCCCGATGGAAGGGTATGCTCGGCCACGGGGTGGCGGCCGCCCTGGATGTCAATCGTGCCGGGCCTGCCGACTTCCGACTCGAGCACGGTTGGCCGAGAGTAGCCTGGCAGAGCAGCGACCTTGGCAAGTGACAGCAAACAGTCGAGCGTTGCCAGTGCAGCAACCGTGTCACGCAGAGGCTGGTAGTGGCTGCCAATGTCCGACAGTAGATCACGAAAGGCAGCATCGCACGCCGCCGCCAGGTTTTCCTTGTACTGGTCGCGCTCGCTGATGAGGCGCACGACTGTCGGTGTATGGAAGCGCGACGCACGCTTGGTGCCGCTGATCTTGATCCACGAAGCCGGCACACGCTTCAGGTCGCCACCGGCATTGTTCACCTCGACAAGATATTCGATGCCTGCGACGGTGACATAGTTTGGCTTGGCTGCCTTTCCGAGCGTCTTGGCAATCTCGGCACGGTGCTGGTCCAGCTCAGCCTCGACGGCAGCAATGCTGACTTTGTAGTTGGTAATGTCCTCTGTTTCATGGGCCTCGCGGAAGAACTGGTACTTGTCGTTGGTGCGAGCAGCTTCGGCATTGATCTTGTCGAGGTAGGCGGCGACAGTATTGTAAATGGCCGGGACAGACTTGATGCAGTTGACAATCAGGGGCGACGTGAAGCCCGACGAGGCTGGATGGGCGAGCGTGCCAGGCATGCCGGCGTACGAAGACGAGATGCGCTGCAGTGTTTGGAGCACAGACAGCAGTTCAGAGCGCGTGCACTTGCCGTAGTAGATGCGGATCAAGCTGCGCTCGAGATCCGTCTTTCCACCACCATTGCCGGCGCCGCCGCCGCCAGACAGCAGCTGTTCCAGCTTGTCTCTTTTTTGCGAGCCAGCAGCGTTGAGCAGTTCCTCCACAGCTTCGACGCGCGCCTCGAGTGCAGCCCGGTCCAGCAAAGGCCGGCCAATCCATTTGCGCAGCAGGCGGTGCCCAAAGCGCGTCTGTGTCTTGTCGAGAGCCCACAACAGACTGCCGCGCAGACTGTGGTCCGTGGCGTTGCGATAGACCTCGAGACTCTCGAGCGTTGTGCCGTTGAGTAGCATGTGCTGCCGCGTCGTGAAAGACGAAAAGTATTTTGTGAGGTCAAAGATGTGCTGCAGGCCGTACTCGGTCAGGTGCGTGATCATCGCTGACAGACAAACAGTCGCATTCTGCGGCAGACCGAGCACCTTATCGAGCAGCTCGCTCGAGGCGGCACTTGCGCTTTCGTTGTCCGCCAGCTTCAGCTTGCCGCTGTAAAACTCGGCGACATGCGTGTAGGCGTCCGACGGCTTTGTGCGGCCCACGCGCTCGACCCGGGTACGGTCGCCGAACACATTGGTGGCACTGCCCGAGATGTGCTGGACGAGCTTTTCGGTGGCCTTGGACAGGCGGGGTTCGTTCATGTCGGTGTCGCCCACCAGCAGCAGCTCGCACGGCGCAATATGCAGCAGCCGGGTCTCGACCTCGTTGCGCATGAAGCCGTCCTCGAAGCTGTCGTACAGGATATCGCCCGTCGCTGGCTGGACTGCAAGCATGCCCACCTGCACCTTTTCGTCGGCACCGGCACCGCCGGCCTTGGTCTCGGACAGGCACAGCAGATAGCCCGAGGATGGCGCCGCTTCCTTGTCTTTTGAGTTTGAGGATGACGAGCGCGAAGACGTGGCACCGAGCTCGTCCTCCTCAATGTACGTGCCCTTGGTATAGATGTTGGTCAACTGCCGCACAAACGGCGCGTTGCGGTTGTCGCCCGCCTTTTTCAGCGCTGCCGTCTCCATCTGCCGCACGACGCCCACCTTGTGGCCGGCCGCCACGAGGCGCTTCACATGCACCGGCAGACGCGGCACCGGGATGCTGGCAGAGGCGAATCGGTCGAGGTGCGCCTCGCTCGCGTGCTCGTCGTACCGCATCTTGCCGGGGATGCACACAATGCCGAGTACACGAGCCGCGGCGCGCGCGTCTTCGCCGAGGAACTTGAACTTGTAGCCAACCTCGACCACCAGCAGCGTGTCCATGTGCTTGCGCTTGATTGCCAAAAACTGCAGCTCCATGGGCGTGAGCTTGCCCTTTTTCTTGGCTCCCTTTTTCGGCTGTGGCTCGTCGTCCTCGTCCTCTTCTTTGTCTATGTCCTCTCCACCGTCACCGCCTCCGCCCTCTGCATCAGCCGATGGCGCGGCATCTAGGTTTCGCCGACGCGTATTCACAAGACTGTCTGGATGTCCCAGTTTCTTGACAAACTTGCGGTGCAGCTCTTCTTTACGGCGCTTTGTTTCGGGGTCGTCGCTTTCACTGTCGCTGCCAGAGTGCTGGCTCTGGCTTGGGCCCTCGCCTTGTGCTGGCTCAGAGTAGACGTATCGGTCTGTACGCCCAGAGCTGCGCAGCTGAGAAGAAGCTGGGTGTGTGGTTCTAGGCGGCGGCAGCTCGGGCTCTACCGCGGCCTCGGCCTCAACGCCTGCGGGCGCATCCTCCAAAACAAAGTCGTCATCTGCCTCTTTGTCTTCGATGTCTTTTTCGTTGTCTTCATCGTCTTCGTCTGCTACTGCTGTTCTAGCTCGCTTGACGGCCCGCTCAAACCGGCTTCGTCTGGTATTTGTGGCCTCGTCGTTGTCGTCATCGTCATCGTCGCCATCGTCATCGTCGCCATCGTCATCGTCGCCATCGTCATCGTTGTTCTCCTTCTCGTTGGTCTTTTCGTTGCTTGCTTTGGCGGACCGGCCCTTGCCCTTGGCAACCTTGTTTTGGTCGGCCTGCTTTTCGAGCGGCCGTTTTCTTGAGGGCAGCTGCTGTGACTGCTGTGAAGGCCGCGGCTGGCCTGTCTGTTTTGCTTGACTCGCCAGGATCGGGCTTGACGGCGGTTGACTGCTACTTGATTTCTGGGTGAAGAAGCTGGTCAGGGTCGCCTGCTTTTTCTGTGACGGTCGTGGTGTTGACATTTTGTAGGATGGCCGGTATGACTTGATTCTGGGTGTAGAACACGAAGATGACGGAAAATACTGAAAGACGAACAATTGAGACCAAGTAAATATCATCGAGTTCAGCCCATCACTCAAATTAACAGCCGTTAACGCGTCAAGGCAGCTAGACGCGTTGAGTGATTTGGGTGGGTCCTTTCCAATTGAAAATCTTTGATTATATAATACAGCTGTCGGTCGGTACTGGGCGACACGTGACTGCTGTACCATGATTGGCCCACAGTGCCTAGCAATTTTTGAGGAAGGAGAAAAAGTGAACATCCAACGACATATCGTGAACAGCCACGACGTCGACGAGCGATTGGTTTTGCAGCAGCGAGATCCAGCACACCAAACCACACATACGAAATGGCCAGCATACGGAGCTTAGCCCGCACAGCGCGGCTGGCATCCTCGACGCCGAGAATCACTGCGCCCTCCACATCTGCACCGTCATTATGGCGGCAAGCATCCTCAGCGGCAGCGGCATCAAAGGCGGCCAAGGCCACCACTTCCCCCGAATTTGATGACCTCGAGCAAGAGTCGTCGCTGCTCACACCTCTTCCTGAATCAGTAAAAATGCCGGCGCGCGACCCTGAACAGCGCTCTGGCCGCCGGCTGCCCGGTTCCAGGTGGGTTTAGTCTTCATTCTTCTGCTCAGGGACTGCTCAAGAGCAATACAGAACAGTTCGGAATTCAGAACAAATACTAATCTGTAGATACCAATTCCATCCTCCAAAGTACGACCGCGGCCCGCTGCACCCCATCCAGTCGCCTGCCTCGTCCGATCCCACGGCCCGTGACTTTGTGCCCGGCCCCTTCCACAATGCCCGTCTGCGCCAGACCTACAACTCGACCCTCGCATCCGACATTATGGCGCTCACCTACGTGCACTCGCCGCCCGGTGCGAAGAAGGAGGCCGCCAAGGAGGAGAAGCCAGAGCGTCTGCGCGGCTGGGACGGCTCGTCGCCTTACCACAAGAACCGTCCGCTGCGGGGTCCCCGTGGCAGCCCGTACCTGTCGCTGATTGAGCACGACATCAACTTCCGCAACATCCCCCGGCTGCGGTCCGTGACGATTTCCGCGTTTGTGCCCGAGGCCATCCGCGAGCCGGATCGGTTGGTGGTTGCCAAGTCGTGTCTGCAGTCGATCACAGGCGCCAGCCCCGAGACCACCAAGGTCAAGCGCAACGTGTCGCAGTGGCACATTGTGAAGGGCCAGAATGCGGGCTGCAAGGTGACGCTGCACGGCAACGAGGCGTACGACTTTTTGGACAAGTGCGTGCACCTGGTGTTCCCGCGCATTAAGGAGTGGAAGGGCGTCAAGGGCTCGACGGGCGACAGCTCGGGCAACCTGTCGTGGGGTCTGACGACGTCAGACATGGCTCTGTTCCCCGAAATCGAGTCCAACTACGGCATGTTCCCGCCCAAGATGATTCCCGGCTGCCGGATCTTTGTGGAGACAACGGCGCGGTCTGACCGGCATGCACGGCTGCTGCTGTCGTCGCTGGGCGTGCCATTCCATGGCGAGCTGCGGAATTAAATGTGACGATATTCAAGCGAAAGCAATAATTTAGAAAAGAGCAAAATCTCGAGCATAGTTGTACAACAAGAGTATATATATGGATACATTTAGCATTATTAAGTTGTTTTTTGCGGTTTTGCATCTTTGCATTTTATATTTTCCATTTCCATTGCCATTGCCCTGCCTCCATGATGTCCATGATATCTAATCCAGTATATAAACGCCCAACGCCGCTATGTAAGCACAATGTGTAAGGATACCCAAGTGAGAAGAAAGAAAAGAAAAAACAAGAAAATTAGAGATCGGCCTTGAGGCCGTTGATGACCTCATCGACGGCGTCCATGTTTGTAGCGTCGACTGTCGCGGGCAGTGCCGAGAGTGTCGGCACCTTGGTCTCGAGCTCATTCAGGGCCTGCACGCAAGCGTCCATGGCCGGCTGGTAGTTGCGGCATGCCGAGCTCAGCGCATAGATGGCCTTGCGGCGCACGCCCTCGGGCTCGGCCTTGTTGGCGGCAACCTTGACCAGCGGTGGCAGACCGCCGACGGCCAGCAGGCGCTCCTGGCTCGGCTGGTTGTTCTGCACAGCCGTGCCCACACACCAGGCAGCCATGCGCCGCAGCTCGGGCTCGTCGCTCTCGAGCACGCCCAGCAGCGGCGTCCACAGCGCCAGCTTGTCCATCAGGTTGGCGTTGTCGAGCGACTCGACTAGCTGCTCAAAGTTGTCAAACGCAATCAGGCGGTTCTCCAGAGTCTCGTCGGCATCCTTGGAGGTGACGACAGCTATGGCAGCCTTCATGAGGTCGGCATCTGAAGGGCCGCCAAAGAGCGCGGCGAGGACTTCCGGGTCGAGGCCGCGGTTGGTGGGTGGTGCGGCGTCGGGGTCGTTTGTGGCCGTGACGCCGGTGGCGCCGGTAGCGCCGGTGGCGGCAGTTGAGTTTTGAATGCCCCACTTGAGGAGCTCGTTCATGTTCTTGTCCATTGTGTTGTATGTTGCGTTATGCGTGTGATGTGAGTGTGTTTTGTGAGGATTCAACTTTTCGATGCCATTTCAAAATCTTTTTTTTTATAAACTCAACATCAAGGTTGAAGCTTCTTGCACTTTCAGGAAGGTTCTATCCCGATGTAGACTAGCTCCTTAAACACGTGCTGCCCCTCCTTCGCTAACAAGTTCTTTAGGGAAGTTTTTATTAATTATTCAGTTAAATATTGAATTATTTTAATTCGGCCTGGTACGGGCAGGTTCAATAGCACAACGACGGCTACAACACTCGTTGTCGCGCGGTCGGAGCATTACTTTGTACAATGATACAAGCCTGAGCGCCTCAATGATGTCACATGTAGAGAGTGCAAAAGCGGCTGCTATTTAGTAAGGCAATGTTAAGAAAGTAGCAATGATTCCACTGTTTGGGCTGTCCTATCCCGCTGATATCTCGTGTTATTTTTATCTGTATTTTAATCAAACCTAACCTGTCTCTTGTCTATTATCAGGCTGGCAGTTAAAAGTCAGAAATCAGACCGAGCCACACACACGGTGTCATGTACGAATCGACAGACAGATAGACAGACAGAGAAACGATTGCGCTGGACATTATTCGTATTAATTTGCCAATTAAAGATGGATTAGTATTAATTCGGCTGCCCCTCTATTGGCGAATGGCTGTTGCCTTGCATTAGGGCAAGATGGAAGATGTGCCCAGAACGGCAAGCACGACGGGCACATCACATCGCATCAGCATCAGCAAGTCCGATTTCACCAAACGAAGTAGACAGTTTCTGTCAGTGATATAGACATACCACGTCATGAATAAAGAATAAAGAAAAGAAAAGAAAACATCTGCCTGGCAGGCTGGTTATTAGACATTGATCACTCCATTCACTTACATTTATATTAAGAGGTTAATACCTCTGCAATGCCCATTACTAATATGACGCGAGATAGGCACCATAATAAGGGCAGAGGCAGCTACATTACGAGTAAAGACAAAAGGCGACTCTCGCAGTATCATTTGCTGGTACCATTGCAGAGCACACCGACGAGCCACTTGCATACAGCGCAGCCTGCCCGACAGACAACACGGCAGACGGCAGCTCCGGAACGGACTGTCTCTCTTCTCGAAAGGGAGGCTTCAGTGACGGAGATCTTGGCGTCAGCGCTCCTTCCTCATGTGTCTTGTGCTCTGCCGCCGTAACGGACGAGACGGAGCACTATATCGTATAAATCGCCTGCGCGTCGTCAGCTTGAGGCACTGCCAGTCTAGCACCGTATTCACTGTATGAGGGCATCCTCGTACGCATCTCACGTCACCAACACTGCTCACAGAATATTGCCCAGCATCAACAGCCTTCTCGTTCACTCGCTCCCGCATTCTGTCCTTTTGCTGCCTCCCATAAGCCTAGCCTCTAAGCAATAGCTGCCTCCTTTTCGTGTGGACCGCCCCATCCTTAGCATCGGATCGTCTGTGGCTGTACATGAGTCTGCCGCACTGTGCCTTTTGGTGGTTTATGTATGATGTACTATGCATGTATGTGGCATCTGACAGACAGCTCGACGGATCACTGAAGCCTGTTCTTATTGTTACCACCCTCTTCATCTGCTTGAAATTTCATTAAAAAGATGCCAGAATAATTCTCTGATTCCATTGCTCACTTGATACGCTGCCTAAATGTGATGCATTCCGGCTGGAGGCTGCCTGTTTCATCCAGCCTTTCGTGATCATAACTATCTACTATTACGACTGTCGTCATAGTGAAACATATCCAAGACTAGAACAAAGGCCAAACTCTTACGATGCATGTACACATCTCTCGCGGTGGCTGTCATGGTTTATTGAGGCTGTATTACAGAAATCGAGGGTGCTTATACACAGTGTATGATGGCCGCACTGTACCCACACGGCCCCACGTTGAGCATCTGGGCCACCTGCTGGCGCGCGCAAGCTTGGGTATCTCGCAGCAAAAAGAGGGGACCAAAAGGGGGAGGTATTACCCGTCGAAAATACTATGTAGAAATAGATACAGAATGCTGCATATGAAGTGCAATCTGAGAACTTCACGATATGTACTATGTAGAGTGATATCGGAGATGGTTGCATTGGATTGTCTACCCGTCGATGAGATAGAAGGCCGTTTCCACCACCTGCTACTCTCCGTTCTCCGTTTCCTGCCGGCCGTCGTTACCTCAATCCCAACGGTGAACTGGCTGAAGTACATAGTAGGGGCTCTTTCCGTTCTTGTGGTCTGCCCCTCTTTTTCCTTTTGTGTGCCCTCACCCGTACTTGTAATTCTGCACCCGTATCTTTACATAGTACAAGTACTGTAGTCTTTAGTTTGCTGTCCCTCGTCCCTTCCTTTTCCATCTTACATACAGTAATCATAGTATTACACTGTATGGCCTCGCTCCTTCCCTGTTTCCAAGCTACCTCATGAGATAACGCCTCGCCATTGGCTCGTTTTTCGCTTTTGCCCTCTTGCCCCTCCCCGCTTTCGCTCTTTCCCTCTTTCAATCGCTGCCCCCTACTCCGTTTGATTGCGCCTCCTCCACGCTGAGGTCACCGTACCGACAGGCAGCTGTATTCTACGCACAGGCTCTCTGCATCTGCATCGCTCCTTCCTCGTGAAGCTGCCACTACATGACGAGTGCATCTCTGTAGACTACACACACACAACCACCATCCTCCGTTTTGCTCCGTATCAGCCTCTACCACAATCCCATCTCGTATTATGCAGCAGCATCCAAGAGCGAGCTCCGTTTTGCTGCCCGCACAAACACCTCCACCAGCCCTCTAGCTCTAGCCATTATTGTCCAGCTGTCCCGTAGTCTGTACAGAATGTAAGATATGTAGTTAATCGTCTCTATGGCTGGCCTAGCTCCTAGTCAGTAGTCAGTACTGTGTATGTAAGATAGTTATCTTTGCTTCAGCGACTGCTAGCACCCCTCCTGCTTCCCAACCTCCCCTCCTACTGCTCCCACTGCTTCCACTGCTGCCGCCGACCCCCCTGCTCGCTCCCTCCAGAGTCGCCCATAAAGAAGTTCCCACCACCCACCCCCCCCTTTTTTCTTCCCTCTCGCTCTCTCCTCCCCTTCCCCCCTTGTTTTCTTCATCCATCATTCTCTCAAGAAGCTTTTACGTCTCTAGTTTCTTTTCTTCTTCTCTCTCCTTCTCTCCTTCTCTTCACCAAACTCTCGTCACCCTCAACACATCTTCTAATTTATCCCCCCCCTTTCACTCACATCCACAAAATCAGTCACAATGGAGGGTAAGTCTTAAATCATTCTGACTCTCGTCGTCTCTATCGTCGTCGTCGTCGCCGTCAACTCTGGTCTGGTCTCTCCGTCTGCTCCCGTCTGGCTCGTCTTCGTCACCACCCCCCGTCTTTTCCCTACCTCCCTACCTCTACCTCCCCTACATCACCGTGCCTCTGCATCTGGATCGTGAACGGCCGCCCGGGATTCTCAGCTCTCCAGCTTGGCTTCGCATCCGTCCTCTCCTTGCCGCCCTACCCGCAGTCGTCGCTTCTTATCGCTTGCTCCTTGTCTCGTGCTCTCCGTCCTGCCCACCGCCTTTTCCAGAGCTGTCCACCGCCCCCTGTCAGAACGGACATGACGCACCAGACCAGACAGACATGACATACCTTCACACTTGAGCACATGCTAATCTGTATCCCCGAATATAGAAGAGGTCGCAGCTCTCGTCATCGACAATGGGTAAGCTCTACACCACCATGCCGCCGCCTTCCGCGCGGTGTGGCAAATACCCCTCGTTCCCGACCATCCCCCCAAATCGATGATGTGGCCGAAGCTAGGGACCCACCGCTAGATAAATGAGGAGGCGGCGCCGTTGGACTAGCAACATTTGTATGCATGGTGTATGCCAGCTGTCACAACAACTGTCGTGGCATGTCGGCATGCATATTACTTTGCTATGGTCCAATGTCGCGGTCTATCCCACCTCACTCTACGACGGCTCCTCTCCGCTCGGCCGGCATCGGCATCAGCGGATTAGCGGCGCATTCTCACCGCCGTGTTCACGATGCTTGCTATGATTGCCTCATACACCCCCCGCAGTGATCCAATGCTAACCTTTCAGTTCGGGTATGTGCAAGGCCGGTTTCGCCGGTGATGACGCCCCCCGTGCCGTCTTCCCTTCTATCGTCGGTCGCCCCCGTCACCACGGTATCATGATCGGTATGGGCCAGAAGGACTCGTACGTTGGTGATGAGGCACAGTCGAAGCGTGGTATCCTGACCCTGCGGTACCCCATTGAGCACGGTGTCGTCACCAACTGGGACGACATGGAGAAGATCTGGCACCACACCTTCTACAACGAGCTGCGTGTTGCCCCCGAGGAGCACCCCATTCTGCTCACCGAGGCCCCTATCAACCCCAAGTCCAACCGTGAGAAGATGACCCAGATTGTCTTCGAGACCTTCAACGCCCCCGCTTTCTACGTCAACATCCAGGCCGTCCTGTCCCTGTACGCCTCCGGTCGTACCACTGGTATCGTTCTGGACTCTGGTGATGGTGTCACCCACGTTGTCCCCATCTACGAGGGTTTCGCTCTGCCCCACGCCATTGCCCGTGTCGACATGGCTGGTCGCGATCTTACCGACTACCTGATGAAGATCCTGGCTGAGCGCGGTTACTCGTTCTCGACCACCGCCGAGCGCGAAATTGTCCGTGACATCAAGGAGAAGCTCTGCTACGTTGCTCTTGACTTTGAGCAGGAGATCCAGACCGCCGCCCAGTCGTCGTCGCTGGAGAAGTCGTACGAGCTGCCCGACGGTCAGGTCATCACCATTGGCAACGAGCGTTTCCGTGCCCCCGAGGCTCTGTTCCAGCCCTCTGTCCTGGGTCTGGAGAACGGCGGTATCCACGTGACCACTTTCAACTCGATCATGAAGTGCGATGTCGACGTCCGCAAGGATCTGTACGGAAACATTGTCATGTCTGGTGGTACCACCATGTACCCCGGTCTGTCGGACCGTATGCAGAAGGAGATCACTGCTCTTGCGCCTTCGTCGATGAAGGTCAAGATCATTGCTCCCCCCGAGCGCAAGTACTCCGTCTGGATCGGTGGTTCCATTCTGGCCTCGCTGTCGACCTTCCAGCAGATGTGGATCTCGAAGCAGGAGTACGACGAGAGCGGTCCCTCGATCGTTCACCGCAAGTGCTTCTAAGCTGTTTAAGCTTCTTGGATGTAAGCTGCTTTTTGAGCTTTTCTAGCTTTTTGAGCAGCTTGTTTCTTCTGGGCTTGAGCTGTTGGGGATTTTTGAACTGGTTTCTTTACGTTTGTTTTGATCTGAGCGATGGGAAAGGCGTGAAGGTGAAGGCAAGGAGGAAAGGCCGGAGGAAGGTTGGTGAGTTGCTGGTGCACGTCTGCCGGGTGCACATTTGCCGATTGTCATTTGTCCATGGCGGACTGCTGTCACGACGAAGGATGGGCTGGACTTTTTGATATTGTTTTGGAGAGTCGAGCCCGGCCTCGCCACCACCTCCGCCACCGCCTGTGCGAAGCAGCCTACAAGCCTTCTCGATCTTCTCGGTATCGTCGTCGTCATGCACCGGCTTCTTTTCTCTCTATATTTTTAACTCCTACACTTTTTCTCTTTTTTCTCTTTTTTATTTCTTCGGTTCATATCAAATTCAATGGCAATTGTTTTTTCTGCAGTACAAGTAAGAGATGGGTTAAGAGTAGGATTGTGTGGGCAGAGTATGGAGTACTCGGTATGATCACGACTACGACCACGAGCAACGAATGATTATGAATATGGTCGACGTCGAGGAGGATAGGACAACAAAATGAGGAGGCGACAGACAAAAGGCAAAAGGGGCGAAGGGTATATCAAATCAGACACCCAGACAGCTTGCGATCACAAAACTTTTCTTGTTTACTTTATTGTTCATACTTGTTGTGTTGTGTGTGCTACATGTGTGATGCATAATGTTGTGATGTAGTTGATATGCTTAGTCTATGTATGGGTATCATTTGGAGTTGTTGGCATGGACGCCGTCGCCCTTGTCTTGTGAGTCGTTTCCCTGCTGTTGCTCCTGCTGTTGCTCCTGCTGTTGCTCCTGCTGTTGCTGCTGCTCTGGATGCTCCCCAGCCTGTCCCTCTGTCAACTGTGCCTCTTTGTTTGCCGCCCCCTCTCCCTCGCCTTCCTCGCCTTCCTCCTCTCCTTCTACCTCTGCCCCGTCGACCCCCTCGCCGGCCACATTCTTGTACTTTCGCCTCGACTTTTTCGTCGCATTCGCTCGCTTCTTTATCTTCTTGGCCGCCAGCGCAGCCGTCCGGCACGTCTCTGGGTTGCGGATCTCGTCCAGCCGTGCCGCCAGCAGCCCGCGCGCAATCGCCCGGTTCTCGGACCGCGAGCGTGTCGCTTGGCACTTGACCACAATGCCCGTCGGGACGTGTCGCAGCTGCACCGCCGAGTTTGTCTTGTTAATCTTTTGCCCGCCCGGGCCTGTACCCTTGACAAACATCTCGTCGATCTCGTTCTCGGGCGGCGGCGCGGGCCGCGAGGGCATCTGTTTTTGTTTTGCTAGACATGCCGGGGTGGTCGACAGGGCGGCAGACTGTGGGAGGAGAGAGTGTGAGAGGGAAAGCGGGCCCAAGGGCCGTCGCGGTATTAATCGAAACATTTTTGTGTAAATGTCGTCCAGTCGTTGTTCTGCCGCTCGCAGCAGACAGTGACGTCGGACGCCCTCTCGACGTCGGCCGTCGGTCGTATGACATCACGTGACTTTGGTAGTACCCAATTTTTACGCTCCCCTGGCTAGCGCTTGCCAGAGTTATCGGCAGATAGGAGTCCCCTGAGCACCCTGTAATTACATACTTTGTACATGGTAGTGCTGCATTGTGCTGCAGCCGCGTCGCGCCGAGCAAGCCGTTATTACTCCTTTAATTGTCTTTTATTCGACTGTTGACTCGACCAACGACATCACCGCTATAACACCACATCACACGAGCATCGCTACCTCTCGACTCTACTCTATCCTCAACCTGTCTCTCGTCTCTGTTTAGCTAGTTCTGGACCGTCACCTACACAAACATTGTCAACTTTGTCTACCTCTTTATCGTCACTGCCATCTCGACATCTTCATCTCGATCACCCCCTCGACTCTCGACTCCCGACACCCCCCTTCAAACCTCAACGGCACAATGTCTCCCCTCGAGCGCTTCTCAAAATGGATCCAGCTCAAGATCTACCAGTTTGAGGTCACCTACAGCGTCTACATGCTGACGCCAATGGAGAAGTTCTTTATCTGTATGTCTTGTCTCCGTGATGTTCAGTCGAGTCGAGTACTCCCTAATCTGCTCGCCCTCTTTTATCTTTCAACACTCGCCTTGCTCGTGTCATCATCCTGCTTGCAGTTCTCTTCACTCGCTCGTTATGCTAACAACCAGACTCTCTTCTCTTCCTCTTGACCTCCCTCACCTCCATCGCCGTCTTCCTCTACCTCCCGCGCCACGTCTCCTTCATCATCAACCGCGCCTGGTTCTACGCCCACGGTGACAGCCAGCTCGACTCGGCCCATGCCCTGCTCAAGTCCGCTGCCGCCCGCTCCGCCGACTCCCTGTCTCAGACCTTTGCACAGACTGCCGCTTCCGCTGCCACCGTTGTCCGCGAGCTGTAGGCAGCCGCACGACTCGACCTCCCTTTTGAGCGGTTCATCCAGCTGTAGTTGGACGGCCTTTTACTCTTTTCTATCTTCCTCTCTTATTCTTTTCTACGACTTCTACCTTCTTACACACTAATACGGACTCGGCTCCTCTGTTCTCTTTCACTATACGCACACTTACGACATGAATAGACTTTTTAATACAATTCCATTTTAACCCAACGCCATGCATTTTTGTAACTCCTGACTAAATATCAAATAAAGACCGCGTCCTAGACGTCGACCTTGTAGACGCGGAGAGACGAATCGTCGCCGGCGACTGCGAGGTCTGCTGTCTTGCTGTCCGACTGGCTGCCCGACTGGCCGTCCACCCGCGGCCGCCATGCAAGCTGCAGCACAGCCTTGGGCAGGCACAGGCCGTCGTCCATGGCACGGACCGCGGACACGGCCAGCGTCGCGGCGTCGAGGGAGACCACCGACAGCCGGCCGGCCTCTGTGCCAATGGCCAGCACGTACGAGTCTGATGACGTCCGCCAGAGGAAGTCGACGGCCGTCACGGGGTGGTCTTGCGGGATCGTCGCTGCCAGCGTAAATGTAGACTTGCCCTCTTCTTGTGGCAGAGACGACGCCGACGCCGACGACGACGCCCACACCTTGACATTCTTGTCACGGCCTGCTGTCGCAAACACTCTCTTGCCGTCTACAGTCGGCGCCCATGCGCAGTCGAGAATCATGCGCGAGTGCGCCTTGCTGTTGCTTTCGTGCACCTTGTACTCGTTGTTGGGCGCGTCGTCGGCGGCCGTGCGCTCAAATATGGCCCACTGCCGGTCGCGGCCGACACTGAGCAGGTACCTGTCGTCGTCGCTGAAGCGCAGCCGCGTCACCGTCAGCGAATGCGTCGCCAGCGGCGGCCGCACTTCTGTCCATTTCTGGGTCTCAAAGAGGCGCACGACGGCGTGGTTGAGGGACGTGGCACGGCACGCGCTGGCCACAAGCGACCCGTCGTGGCTGACGGCGAGGCAGCTGATTTCGTAGCCGTGGCCGTACAGCTTCTCGGTCTCTGGCCATAGCGTGCTGCGCGCCAGTGTGTCCTCGTGCGGGGGGGCAGCAGAGGCAGCAGAGGCAGCCTTGGTCTCTGTGGCCTCGCCAGACATACCGCCCTCGACCTCGACCTGCGCCTCGACCTCTGTCTCGTCATCGACGGCCTTGTTGGACAGACCGAGCACGGGCATGTTGGCGGCGTCTGGCAGGACATTGATTTCCGCCACCGACGCGCCGCTGGTGACGCCCAGGTCGGCCAGCAGCCGGGCGACCGACTTGGGCTCGTGGAACACGCGCATCAACTTCTCGTCGGCGCCCGAGACAAACTGCGTCGGGCCGAGCGCGTCGATGCAGTTGAGGTCGTAGCCGTGGATCTGCGGGCGTGCCATTTCGTGCCATGATTTTGTGCCTGTGGCAGACGTCTTTTCTGAAGCCTGTTTGCAAACCCACTCGGCGTGCAGCCGCGTCGTCTGGTCGCTGCTGGTGGACAGCAGGTACGAGCCGTCGCGCGACCACGCAATGCCCGTGACCGGCTTGACGTGGCCCGAGACGCCCACGGCCTGGATCCAGCGGCCCTCGGGCGCCAGGTCGGACGTCGCCCACACCCAGCGCCGCCAGCTGCCGGTCCGGCACAGCACCACCACTTCGCTCTTGGACTCGTCGTCGTTGCTGCTGCTGCTGCTGCTGCTGCTTCCCCCTCCCCACAGACCAACCCAGAACCCGCCGACACTGCCCGTCGCCGTCGTGGCGCCCTTTTCTTTGCTCAGCTCGCCGAGCCGGGCCGTCGTGACCCAGATGCCCGAGCTAGCGTCAGCCTCCCACACCGCCAGAGAGTTGTCGGCCGACGTCGTCAACAGGCGGGTTTGTGTATGCTTCTTGGATGGGGAAGAAAAGTCCCACCGGGCGCTGTAGACCCAGTCTTCGTGGCCAAACAGCAGGGCCTCAAAGGTGACCGAATAGTCCTCGGCGGCCACGCGCAGGCGGTGCGCCTTGTTGGACGGTGACGAAGACGACGACGAGGCTGTCGACAGATTCGGCAGCAGGCCCTCTTCGCCAAGCAGAGACGCTGCTGCCGCCGCCGAGGCCGAGAGTGCCGGCATGGACGAGCCCTTGTGGACGCGCCAGAGGCGGACGTACTTGTCCTGCGAGGCCGAAGCGAGCAAGATGTCCGACGCCGGGTCGCCCGCGGTCTCCCAGGCGAAATCGAGCGAGCGGATCCAGCCTTCGTGGCCGCTCAGGGTGGCTTCGAGGGCAAAGTTGACGTCGGCGTCTGTGGACGAAGCTGCCGAGCCGGCAAAGATTTGTATGCGGTTGGACGTGCCGGCCGCCGCCAACAGCCAGGTGTTTGAGTCTGATTCTGTGTTTGTGTTTGTGTTTGTGTTTGTGTTTGTGTTTGTGTTTGTGTTTGTGTTTGTGTTTGTATTTGTGTTTGAGAGGGCCACGAGGGCGAGGCAGAGGGGAAAGTATTTGGGTTTCGTAGTGATGGTCTGGAGGAGGGTGATCTGGGGCGTGTCGGTGTCGGTGTCGGCGGCAGCTCCCAGACTCAGCGACCAGGTTTTGATGGCATAGTCGGCACCGCCCGTCGCAAAGAGTCTTCTGGGTAATTTCGTCGACGTCTCTAACTCTGTAAAGAGCGTCCGCTCGGCGGCAATGCAGTTGATGGGCGCCGCGTGCGCATCGGCGACGGTCTGCACGCACCGGCTGCTGCTGGCGGAGACGGCCCACAGCTTGAGGCTCTTGTCGTCGCCGCCGCTCACAAAGTAGGTGCTCCCTTTGTACACAAAGATGGCCTGCACGGCCTTGACCGTGTCCGCGTGCCCGGCCAGCAGTCCGGCGACGCCTGCTTCGTCGGCGGGCCGCCACACGGCGAGGTTGACGCCGGCGCCGTAGACCAGAGTCCCGTCGGGCGCCCAGTCGGCCGCTGCCGTCTGTCGATTTGCGCCGGAAGCGTAGTAGTTCATTTCGGCTGTAAGGAAGTATTACAAGAGTAACTCGAAAAGAAAATACAAACATTAAAAAGTGACGTAGTAAATTTCAAACGACGTCTAAAATGCCCCACTCTGATTGGCCCCTCGTTCTGCGCGACGACAGACATCAGACATCAGTCAAAAGACAAAAGACAAGCCAACAGACAAAGACATACATTGACAGCGACTATTTATTTTGCTCGCAACCACCATGGCTACAGTTTCACTTGTTGTCGAGTTCTCGTGAGTACTCGTTGTCCCCTATAAAAACAAAAGGCATCTAACACAGCAAGGGGCGGCCTGGAAATGCTGTTTGCCAACCGCAAGCGCATCGACGTCGACCTGCCGGCCACCACGCCGTCGGAGACGCCTGCGACGGTCGCGGACCTGATTGAGCATCTGTGCCGGGCGGAGATGGCGGATGCGCGGCAGGATCTGTTTATTGTGGGTGGCGGCAACTACGCGCTGCGGCCGGGCATCCTGGTGCTGATCAACGATGCGGACTGGGAGCTCGAGGGCGAGGAGGCGTACGAGGTGCAGCCGCGCGACAACATACTGTTTGTGTCGACTCTACACGGGGGTTGAGTCGGGAGCAGTCAGAGGCAAGCGTGAACGGTGTGCGTTTTAAAAGAGGTTTGGATCAGATTGCAGATACCCAGGAATGAGACAGAATGAATCAAAATCAGAATCAGATTAAAAGGTCGTATCGTACAGATGAAAGCAGGAAGAATAAAAAAAGAAAAAGATGCGCCTGAAATGAACCAACAGATAAATCAAATAAAGCAAACGCCAATGCATCCGTCCAAGCAACGCCGTCGTCCAGCCCTGTCCAGTCCATGCTCGTGTTCAGCTTCTTTCTAGCCGACATGCCCGTCCCTCGGGTCGCCGCCCTTCCACTTCTGTCATGCACACCACACATTGCTGCGCAACCCTTTCTGCCTGTTCCGTTTGCCCATAAGAGGCCCACGGGCTGCTTGCTTCGCTTCGCCTGCAGCCTACTGACAGGTCCACTCTGCAAACACACACCACCGCGCCGTCCGGTCCGCCAGCACCAACCCACGCCACACTCCCCGCTCGCTGCACTTGATAATCGTCTCCCACGTGCCGCCGTCGCCCTCGTCCTGCCCGCCGCCCAGCGTCGAACTGCTAATCGCGCCGCTCTTACTGCGGTCTTCTTTGCGCATCAGCCGCAGAATCTTGCCGCCGGGCGTCTGGATGGCCAGCTTGGCCGGCTTCTTGCTGCCGCCCGTCGAGCTGCTCGTGGTGCTGCTGCCGCTGACACTCGCGGTCGCCGGGATGACCATGTTGCTGTGATTGTTGCCGCCAAACCCGGGCGCGCTGGACAACATGCTCATGGCCGACGAGGGGCGCGCAAACGGCGACGGCGAGGCGGCCCGCGCGATGGAGGCCATGGCACCAACACCAATCTGCGGCGTGCTGGCGATGCTGCTCGGGTGCTGGCGAATGGCAAAGACAAACGTATTGTTCAGAGCCAGGCGCTGACACTGCGGCTGCACGACATAGATGTCGTGGCGCTGTGCGTGCGGCGTCGGGTGCCGCAGCACATAATCGTAGCCCGGATTCTCGCCCGTGTGTATAATTGGCAGCGAAAAGGCCAGCGGGTGCGGGATGTCCTTGATGCTGTGCATGAGGCCGCGCTTGCCGGCATACACCTTGAGAATGCCCGTGCCCTCGTCGCCCGGCAGCAGACCCTTGACCGTGTACCGCTTGATGCCGCCAGCAATCCAGTCGGCCTGCGCCAGGGCGCGCTTCTTGATGGTGTCGCCGCTCTCGAAATAGTCGCCATCCGCATCGCGCGAGAGTGCGCGCACCTCCACCTCAGCCGCCACCTCTACATCCTCGGGCACGCTGAACCGCAAATGCACCATCTCCAAGTCCTCAATTCGCAGCAGCGACGTGTTGAAATCCATCAGCTGCAGGCCGTTGCGGAAGTACGGCGCGCCCGCGCACGGCAGATTTTGCAGGATCTCGTGCGCAACAGGCGGGCACAGGTGCTGCTGCGTGTGGTGCTCGGGAATGTGCGTGTAGCAGGCCTCGCTCGGCTGCACCAGGAACCACCACGGATCGGCCGCAGTGCTGCTGCCGCCGCCGCTTGAATAGGTGCTGCGGCGCGGGAACGAGGGGCTCGCCAGGCAGCAGTCCATGATGCGCCATTCGTTGTCGACAAGCACGGCGTTCCAGTAGTGGTTCGACCGCGGCATGATGCCCAGCTCGGGGATATCGCCTGGTGCCTTCAAGTAGCCGCGCACCACTTCGCACGGCAGGCTGGCCGCCATGCACATTTCGGCAACCAGCACAGCATACTCCTCGGCACAGCCGCGCTTGGTCTGGATAACGCGCCGCGTGTCAATGTTGCTCTCGCCGCCCACCTCGTAGTCGTCCTCCCACACAATCTTCTCCGACACCCAGGTGAAAATGGCACGCAGACGCTGCACGTCGCTGCGGTAGGGCCGGCACACGTACGTCGTCGCTAGCGTGATCGCCGTCGTCATAGGCGGCAGACCGCTGATGAAGCGCGAGTTCTTGTCGACCTGGCTCAGGTTGAGTGCGCTGTAGTTGGTCGGCTCGGAAATGGGCATACCGTCGGCACCCTCGTCGCCGTCAATCGTGTTGTACAGCTCATCAACTGGGTCGAGTGTCGGGTAGTCGAGCATCTGGCACCGGTCCCGCCGCTCATTCCTCTCTATGCGACTGAGCGAATTGGACCGGTTGACGTCGCGCCGCACTTGCACCCAGTCGACACCGCTGCTTGACTGGCCACCACCGAGGCCCACATCTTTGCCCGCATCGCGACCGAAGCCGCTGTTGCCTCCCGTGTTGTGGCTGTGCGATGAGATGCCGATACCGAGGCCGTTCATCGGCGACGACTGCGAGTAGCTGTGCGTGCTCGTGCTGTTGCCAAAGCCAGTCATGGCAATGGAGCCGCGGCTGCTAGCCACGCCCGTCTTGGCCGACTCGATAATCTTCTTGAAGATGTTGCTGCCCTTTTTCGGGGATTTCGGCGCCGTCAGGCCGCCGAGACCAGACATTCCTCCGAGACCAGGCATATCGTCGTTGTTGCTGTGGAATCCAATCTGAGATTTGGGACGCTGGAGGCGGCCGCTGCCCTGGTTTTGTTGATACTCCGTTGCGTGGCTGCTGTGGTACGTTACACCGGTAAAGGGGGAATCCGGACGGTCTCCTGCATTGTTCTCCCACTCACGCATGCCCAGAGCGCTCTGCGCGCGGCTGTGGTTCTTGCGTGCGAGACTGCCTGCACTAGTAGCACTGAGCGCACTCGCCGACGCGCCACTCATCAAACTACGATTAGTGCTCTGAGTGTTGGTGCTACTCGTCGTTGCTGTGCTCTGGTTGCCCGACGACGCATTGGTCGAGTTGGTCTTGGTCGTAAACGTCCGGCTCAGTACTTGTCGTCCCACGTCGTATGCAGACCGCCTGTGCCGCAGCTGCCGCTCGACGCCTTCCTTGTCGGGTGCATTGCCCATGGACGACTTGGGGCGGTCAAACAGAGTCATTCTTTTGGGTGGCGGCACGGGCGTGTCGTCGTCGACAAAAGCTTCATCTACCAGCTGGGCCGGCTGCGGCTGGCCCGCTCCGACTTGCTGGTGTTTATTGTGCATTGTGCGCAGCCGGGACTCCATGCGCTCCACGTAGTTGCTAAGCTGTGGCAGCTTCTGTTCGTCCTGATCGTCCTGGCTGCCTTGGTCTGGCTTTATTAGTTGCGAGTTCTGGGACGAGTGTCCACTTCCGCTGCCGCTATAAGTCTCATAGCCTTCATCGACGTGTTGCGGACCTGGAATGCCCATGGATGTCTGTGGTCTCTTGAACAGCTTTGACTGCTGGTGCACAGTCTCAAAAGAGTCGGGCGACCATGCATCAAAGGCGACTGGTGGTGGACCGTCCATGGGATCTACTTGACCAGGAGGGCCAATAGGGGCAGGTGTCCGCGCCTCGTCGCGCGACATGCCCAGAGTGTGCAGCTGCTCCATCACGTCGTCCATGGCTTCGCGCAGTGGTGATGGTGTCAGACCTGTCTCTGCACCACCGCCGGGTGATGGCATAGGCGACGCTGCACGCGGTGTGTGGTAGCCTCCTCCTGCGCTTCCACCTCCCGAGTTGTACGACAGACCTGAGCCCTGTCTATCTTGCCGGCCAAAGGTATGTCTGTGTGGTGGGGGCGGCGGTGGTGGAGGCGAGTCGAGTGGTTCTCCATTCGCTGTTGGTGGCCGGTATGGCTGGTAGGAAGAGGATGCGTCATTGAAGGAGTCTTGCCGGAACGGCTGCAGTGGTGGTGCAGATGATGGCTGTCGTGACGGTGTGTGTGGGTGCTGTGCATGGTAGTCGTGCTGCTGCTGCTGCTGGCGGTATTGCTGATGTGGTGCGGGCGACAGTGGCGGTTGATAGTGTTGTGATGGCGGCTGGTAGTGCTGTTGTGGTGGTTGCGGCTGGTAGTGTTGCTGGTGGGGAGGCTGTGGTTGATAGTGTTGCTGCTGTTGAGGATGCGAGCGGTACTGCTGCTGCGGCTGCGGCTGGTAGTGAGGCTGCTGGTACATCTGCTGTGGTTGCGAGTGTTGCGGCTGGTGGGTGGACTCTTGTGTGTAACTGGCCATACGCGGCGGCAGAGGTGATGGTGATCTTGAATATGACCGAGGTTGCTGCTGTTGCGGTTGCTGCTGCTGTTGAGGAGGAAGAGGACTGGCTGCTCGTGGCGGCACGCCTTTGCCGCGAAGACTACCGTTGAAGGCATTGTTGCTGTTTTGCCGCGAGTGGTTGGTCATTGCGCCCGTCGCCGGCTGGCCGCTGCCTGCTCTCTTGCGCGTTGTGCCGGTGCTGCCGGTGCTGTTGACGGAGTTTGTCGACGTCTCCCTAGAACGTATGACAGATGCACTGGCACCGGGCGCAAAGGTCTCGGGCTGCTTGGCGGTTGTGTAGTGGGGTGCCTTGGCGTAGGCCTCAAAGGGCTTGCGGAAAGTCTTTGACTTTTGCGGTGCGGTCTTGGGCGGCGTGTTGCCGGCGGGCAGCGGGCTGACGGAGCGAGTAATGGGGCGAAAGTCTTCGGGCAGGACTTCGACAAAGTTGGAGGGAAAGGCGCCGACCATGCGGCGGTCGCGGAAGAGGCGGCCGGTCCACCAGCTGCCGTCGCCGGCGTTGAGGCATTCAATGAGGTCGCCCTCCATGAAGCCGAGATCGCGTTTGCCCTAGTTGCAGTGTTAGTATGGTAGATGTAGGCTTGACTCGAGACAAGACTCGGGCACCCACCTCGCCTCCCCAGGAGTAGACGGCTCTGCACCAGCATGGGAACCGCATGGGCAGCGGCGGGGGACCCAGCACGGTCATTTTGGAAGATGTGTGTCGATGTTGTGTTGGTATAGCAGGTGTAGATATGTACAAGGTAGTGTAGATGTGTAGATGTAGATGGTAGATGGTAGATGTATCTCGTGATGTCGTGACCGATGCCGTGTCGTGATGCTCGTAAAGTCAACAGCCGGCCTGGTGACCAAGATTCGCCGAGTGGAAGGCAAGGCAGCAGATGCGTGTCGCGATGATCGACTGTAACGACTGAAGGCGGAAGACAAAGAATGAGGAGGACAGTCAACAGCACAGAGCACGATGACACCGACAATGACAATATTGAGGAGACAATCCGTTGAGAATGAAAATATAAAAATGCTAGGAAATGCTAGAGGTGGACAGCCATAAGAGCTGCGCTATAGCTGATAGCTGCTCTGTATTGCACTAGCCGGTACTTGTCATTGGCCTGGTCGACAGACACAAAAAGGCAGACAGAGGTCGACAGGGAGTCGGTGTATGCGCTGGCCGTGGAGAGTGTTGTGGTCGTGTGGGTGTGTTGCCCAGCAACGCGCCCGTATCGCTTATGTAATGTGGACCCTTTCACAAGTACCTCTCTCCAAACGGCAAAAGGCAGAAAGCCAAAGCATGGGCCACCTCAGCCCGACTCCATACTCCACCAAAAGGCCAAAGACGGTAGCGGGCCGCTGGCGCTAGCAAGTCACTCTAACTGTAGATTAGGTGCAAGATACATTCATATGTAGGCGCGATCAATCACAAGAGAATTATTGCTGTGTTGAGAAGCTGGAGATATTAAAGATGTCGGAGATCGCCACGTTCAATGAACATCTTGCTCTATTAGTCGGGCAATAATACTCTGAGATTAAGAACATCATTCTGTTACTGGTAATGGAGAGTACGTGCCGTACATAGTACTATGTGGCTACTCTGCAAATTGGGACAGTGAGGAGATTAAAGGCTTAGTCAGCATAGATACGGACACAGTTCACGAGGAAGACGACAACGATGGCAGACGCATTGAGCAGCAAAGGAGTTGTGCGCAAGCCTGCAATAAAGTGTACGCCAGTGGCCGCCGTTATTAGCCCGGTGTCTTTTTATAAAACACACAGATCACAAGGCCCAGGCCAATCTCGGGCATCAGCCGTGGCACTCAGCTCGGGGTCTCGACATCAGCAGGGTAGCAAGCTTGTTCAGCTTGGGCCATTAGAGCTATTAGATATACAAAAAAGATATCATCATGAGCTTTCGTTGTCATATAGAATTTGAGAGTGTTGACTTTGCTCATGTCGTGCTTGTATAGATAGGCCTCGCACGGATGCACTCTCCTCCAGCCGGCCCTCCGAAACGGCATAAGACGACAGACTCTGTCTTTGAGATACGCTGAATAAGATGACAATGAAAAGGAGAATAGAAAAGCAAGAATATGATTGAAGTGCTTTACTTTGTATTGTCTCATAAAAAATGAATTACGACTACACTCGCCTGTTGCTTCCTACCTCGTCGCAAGATGACGCTATCATGGACCGGGAGACAACACCAGCTCCAGTGGTTGCAACTGAGTTCTATCGTACATTGACCTACTTGTCTGGCAGCAACATATCTGAACTGGCATGACAGAGGCCACTCTCGGAGCTGCTAAGGCGCCCCGGAAGTCGGGTATCTGTCCACTGTGTTGGCTGCTCTTTGTCGGCCATCATAAACGATGAAGCAGATGACCGTGGCAGCTTACGATGGATGCAGCCATAGCTACTCGATGCTGGTTCAGACGAGTTAAATTGATGCGACCTTGATCATATCACTGCCTTGATGGTTACATCTTCTAGATTCTTGAATGGCGCTGCCGATGCGGTGCCGATGGGGGTATATGCAGGTGGCTCGTATCAGCATCGTATCAGTATCAGCATCACCGCTCCCTGGCATCAGGCCGACGACCACGATATCATCCACTATGGCCCCTCATGCTGACGCCGACTGCGACCAGTTTAGCGTCACCAACGACATCAGGCGCGAGTTCCCCTCGCTCCAGCTCAGCGATATCGTGGACGAGATGCCAAAGTGCGAGACTTCGCCGTCCTCATGTCGCAGCGCGGCGTGGTCTTCTTTCGCAGCCAGACCCTGTCCATTGACGAGCAGAAACGGCTCGGCCAGAAAGTCGGCGAGCTTCCGTCGACGACAACGGCCGGCTCGACGACGAGGTATTGGTCATCTTGTCGGAGCAGAACCTCAGGTTCTATGACAACAAGACGAGAAGGAGAGAGGCCGGCCGGCATGCGGATATTACGTTTGATCATGTCACGTCCGACTATGCCATCCGCCAAATCGCCGAGACGACGGCAGACGTCGGCGGCGACACGCTGAGGGCGTCGGGCTACGAGCTGTACGGCCGTTTGTCGCCGCCGATCCAGACGCTGGCAGACAACCCGACGGCGACGCACTACCAGCCGAGTTTTGTCAAGGTCAAGGAGGTGTTTGGCGTCGAGCTGCTTGATGCGGACCGCGGGTCGCCCGAGAACAACGGCCTCGATTCCAGGCCGAGCACCTGGTCGTGACCATGCGGCACAACAGCAGCGTCTTCCACACGGCGACGGCAGACTACGCGGGCAGGCAATAATGCAACCGCGTGGTGTCGCTGGGCGAGCGTCCGAACTTTGATGCCGCGAGCAAGGGTGGATGTGATGTAGATAGATGCAGATGTAGAGTAGACGCCTGAATATCTATCGATCGTTTGAATCAAAGGCGGGCTTGATCAAACACGCACGAGGCATGTCGGCCAACCAACGTCCTTCAGCCATCTTGTCAGCTGTTGTCTTGGTCTACCTTTTGAGTTTTTTTTTGTTTTTATTGTTTTATTATTTTTACATCTACACAATAGTCGACCTGTCTGTCTGTCTCGGATTTATCCCCGTATTAATCCAAGGATATGTGCACAACCCTTTTTATACTACGCGTTTTAAATAGAAGCACGATCGACAGGCTGCATATTAGCGAACGATAGAGTATTGTGAGTAGATGGCACAAGAAGCACGGAATAGCGAGATGATGTGAGCTGGTGATACAGGCAGACGATGCTGCTATAAGTGTCGAGTCGAGCCGGGCATGTCAGCTGCTGGCCATGCTCCGACAACTGCCAGACGATCACAAGGACTTTGTCTTCATTCTTGTCGTCTGGTCTTCTTGCACTTCCCTCTCTATGAATGCCTCCTGATTGGCACCTGATCTCTGCAATTTGCCCATTTACTTGCTCTGCTGCTGGAATGCTGTTGCGCGTTGCCATCACCATCTAGTCAACCCGTCTTCATATTTGTGCAACACCCATTTTATGTCACTGGCTGCTGGCTGGCTTCCGCCGCATTTACTATTTGCTATGCCATTGATTGCTTCATTGTTGCTTTTGACCTTCACAGATCGTGGCTGACGGGAGAGCGACAGTCCACTTCCCGTCGGTGCATTTGATTATTTATTCTGTGGTATTGTCTGGTTTGATTGACAATAGTATTTGCTCTAATTTGGTTGTATTTATCTGGTTGTAAATTATGTATCTTAGTTTGTTCATTTGATTGTTGGAATATATCTGATCTCACACGTTTTTCTTTTTCTTTTCTTTTTATTATTCTCTTCATTATCTCAATCTCCGTATGGTTCATCTTCTTCTTTATTTTTTCAATTTTTTTCACTTAAAAAGTTAATCAGTGATAATATCAACTATTCTCAACATCTAAAATAACATCATGAATAAACCCTCTTATTCCTATAAACATCACCATGTTTCCGTGGCTATTTTATCAAAATACGCATCGCATAATGCCATCGGTTGCCCCGTATATCAATGACATTATCGACAAGCAAGGGCAGCGCATTGCGATAGAACAGATTGCCCGTACCGTAGAACAGCAAGGGGTAGTAGCTGGAAGAGCAGGCCGTTGCCCGGACAGCTTGGCCCAAGCTCAAACATTCAGGCACACACACTAACATCTGGGGCACGCGCTATCAGAGCACCTGCGTATCGGGACATCTGCAATCAATTTAGACAGATTAGGACGGATTAAGAACATTAAAGTGGAGCTGAAACATGTAGAGAAATAAGTAAATAGTAAATAAAATAAATAAGAAATTCAAACAAGTAAATAGGAATGAACGAGAATTGGCAACAGCAACCGGTGCATGCAGCTTGCGATAGCTCCTTCCATTTCTATTCAATATCTCTTCGTCTCTTCGTCTCTTGACAATCGCATCGCATCTCCATCTCACCATCTCTATTCCCATCACCATCTCCATCATCGTCTCGTCGATTCCCGTCTACACCTCTTCACCCTCTAATCTACACACATCTACGCCATCTACTTACCATACGGCTTGTTTACTTCACGATCAAACAAAAAACAAAACATCGGCGCTGCACAACTCCATCATCACCATCTCCTTGAATCTCCTTGAATCTCGAATCTCCTCCTTCTCCATCTCCATCTCTATCCCATTTCGCCACACTCGCCAGGTCGCAGGCGCAATGGCCGAGTCTATCGCCAACCACTACCAGCCGCTGGAGGAGCTGGGACGTGAGTTCTCCTGTTGTACTGCTCTCTCTGCATCTTCATACTAACTCGACTGTTCAGGTGGAAGCTTCGGTGTTGTCTACAAAGCCCTCGACCGCGCAACGGGAGAGACTGTTGCGTTGAAACTGGTATGTTTTTTGTCTTTTCATCTTCAGATGGCCTCCTCAAGCTAACAACCCAGATCGACCTCGAATCTAGCGACGACGACATCCAGGAAATCCAGCAAGAAATCTCCGTCCTCAGCACCTGCGCCTCCCCCTACGTCACACAATACCGCGCCAGCTTCCTCCATGGCCACAAGCTGTGGATCGTCATGGAGTACCTCGGCGGCGGCTCCTGCCTCGACCTGCTCAAGCCCGGCAACTTTACCGAAGCACACGCGGCCATTGTCTGCCGCGAGCTGCTCCGGGGCCTGGAGTACCTTCACAGCGAAGGCAAGATTCACCGCGACATCAAGGCTGCAAACATTCTGCTCTCGGAGACCGGCAAGGTCAAGCTCGCCGATTTTGGTGTCGCTGCCCAGCTCACCGATCTCAAGAGCATCCGCAACACATTTGTCGGCACCCCCTTCTGGATGGCCCCCGAGGTCATCCAGCAGGCCGGCTACGACTTCCGCGCAGACATCTGGTCGCTCGGCATCACCGCCATCGAGCTCGTTCTCGGCGAGCCGCCACACGGCAAGGTCCACCCCATGAAGGTGCTGCTGCAGATCCCCAAGAACCCGCCACCGCGCCTCGAGGGCAACTTTAGCAAGGACTTCAAGGACTTTATTGCCCAGTGTCTCATGAAGGATCCAGACCGGCGCCCGTCGGCCAAGGACCTGCTCAAGCACCGCTTTATCCGCTCGGCCGGCAAGATTGAGAACATGCAGGAGCTCGTCGAGCGCCGCCGCCTGTTTGACGCCGACCAGCAGCGCATGCCGCACCCTGCCTACTACCAGGAGACCCTGCACAACCTGGCGCCCAAGGATGATTCGGACGACTGGGTCTTTGACACGGTCAAGTCGGTCGCTCCCGCGCCTCCCCTGCACGGCGTGTTTGGCAATGTCAGCGGCAACGGCAATGGCAACGGTAACGGCCGGCGGACAATTCGCACGCGCAAGACGTCGGCTCTGTACGCCACCGAGGAGCTCATGCGCAAGCTCGATGTCAAGGATGGCCCGCTGCAGCCTTCGTCACCGGCACAGACTGGTACGGTGCGCCGCGGCACTGTTCGCCGCATGCCTTCTGTCGCTCTCTCCGGATCGCCGCGCGCCTCCATGTCATCCAACGCTTCACACTCGTCCAACCTGTCGACATCGTCAACTGCAACCCAGATCGCCGAGCAGCCTCAACCCCAAACTCAGGCCGTCTTGCCAAAGCGGCCCCTGCAGCCCGACATGTCCTTTGGCAACAGCGGCTCGACTATGCGCTTGTTCCGCCGTGTGCCCTCGGACGGCTCGACCACCGGCCAGATCAGCTTTACATCCATGTCTTCGGCGCCCGGCTCGCCTGGATCCAACTCGTCCGGCACCACCCTAACCAATGAGAACCGCCCGCCATCCATGCTGCAGCCGAGCTACTCGTACTCTCACCTGGCCTCGGAGCTCAACAGCAAAGAGGCCACGCTTGGCCGCCGCCTGTTTACCAAGGTGGTCGACCCCACACTGGTCGAGCTGCATGCGCAGACTTCCACTCTGCAGAAGCGCGAGGCTCTTGCCAAGCTGACGGATGCGTTTGCGCAGCTGGACGCGGTCGATCCCGAGGGCGCATACCACCTGATGAAGAGCATGATGGCCGGCATCTCTGGGGATAACCGGCTGGCCAGCACGTTTATGCCGTCGTCGTCTCCCGTATCCAAGGTGCCCAACGATGGCACGCCGCAAGGGACGGTCATTATCAAGAGTGCGCCGTCGATGGGCACCATGAACAGCGCCATCCTGAGCCCGAATGCGCAAAAGAAGCTCGTGCTGAGCCAGGCCAACCCGTACCTCAAGAGCCACCGCCGGCGCAACGGCAGCCTTGCGCACAACGACTCCTTTTCCATGTCGCCCGAGAAGCCGGAGCGCGACATGCGGGACCTCGAGAAGACGCTGTTGGCGCCCAAGTTCCCCGGCCGTGAGGCGCCGCCGGGCATGGAGCACTCCAAGATGCTGTCAGATGTTTTGTACAAGCGGTGGGCCGAAGGGCTGCGCGTGCGATGGCCTGCCGTGTAGTGCAGTGTATTATTAGTGATTTCTTCCGTTTCTGAGACTGGATGTTTAGCCTGTTTGTTCTTTTTTCCTCTTTTTTTCTTTCTTTCTTTCTTTCTTGTTTCATTGCTTGTTGTTTAGTTGCTTATCTGCTTTCTTCTACTGTCCGCATGGCATGTTTGGGCTTGGGCATTTCTCTACGGCGTTTTGATTTTATGTCATGTTTACTATCTTCTTTTCTATTTCTCTTCTCTTCTTTTCCCCATCTTCTCCCTATTATTTAGATATCTGTCTACGGACATGTTAATACGAGCCATTGTTTTGAAATTGTGTTTGAAAATTTAACTGATACATGGTCAATGCGAGCAAAAGTATGTGAGTACAATTTGCAAACATTGTAGACAAAAAAGCAAAAAGTTGGGGTCTGTCCGTGGATCGAACACGGGACCTCTCGCAAGCTTGAGAAACTCAGGGTGTACCCTAAGCGAGAATCATACCACTAGACCAACAGACCTTGTAACGTGATTGTTGTGATACGACGCCGCGGGTGAATACATATAGTCTCACGCAAAAAAAAAAAAAAAGGAATCAGTGGTACTTGTTCCTCTCGGCATGGACGTCGTTCTCGAGGTAAATCTCAATCTTGCTGTTCATCTTGTCGTCGATGTCGTTGCAAAACAGACACGCAAGAATGGCCATGACGCCAAAGGACAGCGACGACAGTGCCGTCGTGCGCAGGCCGATGACATAGGCCTGCCGGTACGCCGCGCTGGCAGCGGCAATGATCTCGTCGCTGACACCCGGCACGGCCTCGAGCGCAGCCGCCGATCCCTGCGCCAGCGCGGCAATCAGCAGCGACACCGACGCCTCGGGCAGCCCGGCTGCAAGCGCGGCTGCCGGCACCCGGGCCACGATCTGCTTTGTGGTCACGTTGTTCAGCACCGTGGAAAATACAGAAATCGCCACCGTGCCGCCGGCAAACCGCGACACGCCGGCGAGTCCGCCCGCAATGCCCAGCTCGACCTGGTCTGTGCCAAACTGCACAAACGCAATCGACAGGTACTGCGCCCAGCCGAAGCCGACCTGCTCGATAAACACCAGCGCAATCGCCAAGCCCTTGCGCTCGGGCGTCACCACGGCCAGCAGCGCCCCAAACACCACCATCACGGCCACCGACGCCGTCAGCGTCCAGCGCCAGCGGCCGATGCGCGTGCCCAGCGCCGACAGCAAAAAGGCGCCAAAGCACAGCCCCAGGTTGGCCGGTAGCGTCAGCACCAGCTGGTCGGCGAGGGTTGTCGTCGCCGCATCGGTAAAGAACACGTTGATCATGGTCGGCCAGATGACATTGATGGCGTAGTAGAACATGGTGACGACAAACGCCGCGACAAAGGGCGCCGTCAGGTCGCGGCCGCGGCCCTTTGTGAACACGCGCGTCGGCGTCAGCGGCTGCTTCAGGGGCACAAACGTCTCGTACAGCCCAAACACGACCAGCACCCCAAGGCCCGACACGAGCGTGCCGACAACCTTGGGGTCGCTAGACGGCAGCTGGATCGAGTAGACGATGCCCGTCAGGGTCAGCGCGGCGGCGGCGGTGAACAGCAGCGCGCCGCCGTAGTCGAGCTCCCGCAGGGCCTTGCGGAACGGCAGGCCGCGCGGGTGGGCCGGCGGGTAGTAGAACAAAAACAGCCCGACAAAGGACAGCGCCGCTGCAATGGCAGGGCCATAAAACAGCCACCTCCATGCTTCCGAGTTCGAGCCGGCGACGGCAAACCGCCCGGCGACAGGCCCGACAACGGCGCTGAAGAGCACAAACAGATCGGCAATCACAATGGCAATGTGCCGCCACTTGTTGGGCAGCAGCTCCGGCAGCGCAAACGCGGCCAGCTGCGCATTGCCGGCGCCGAAGCCGATCAGGCCCATGGCCGCAAGCAGCGCCGTGTTGCTCTTGGCCGTGCCGCCGACGATGAAGCCGACAACAAGCAGTGCGTTGCCGCCCGTGATAAACCAGCGGCGGCCAAACAGGTCGCTATTGGCGCCGCAGATCATAAACGCAATGGTGATGGTCACAAGGTAGATGGAAATGTACCAGGCGGCGGCGGAGGTGTCGCCGAGCAGGGTGGCGACGGTGGTGGCGCACGAGTTGAGGGCGGGCACGATCCAAAAGGAGATGCCGTAGCTGGCGGACAGGATGAAGACGACGATCCACGTTCTGAGAGTGACCTCGTAGTCGTCGTCGGTCTCTGGGATCCAAGCCGCCGTGGTGTTGGTGTTGGTGTCTCTATTGTTCCCGGCGTCGGATGCAGCCGTGTCCGAGTTGACGACATCATGTGACTCGGCCCCGGTTGGTTTCTCCGTATCAGCCATTGCGACGGTCGAGAAAGGGTGCTAGATGCTAGAGTCTCTGTAGGATAGAGACATGAAGACATTTGCCCAGAGCCTCAAAGCCGGACAGGCAGCTGGACGCGCGCTTTATACCCGGCATTGTGGTCGACACGAGGGTATGCTCTTCCACGCCCTAGTCTCTAGACGGCAGTGATGTTGGCTGTCGGTATTGAAATCTATCTGCTCAGCGGTCGTTGTCTGTCCCAAGTCTTCATACACCGCTTGTGCCTTGTGTCCAGGCCTGCCGTCTTGGCTCGTCGATACTGCATCTGCTCGCGGTTAACTTGTATCTTGTCCCTGTCAATATGATAACTGAGTTTGGGGCTAGCAAGCGCTGCCGGCTGAAATCTGGTCAGTATATCAGTACATCTTACAACTGATCTATGCGTCCAAGGTTGTGATGATCTCTTCCACGCATCGGATAGATACTGGCCGGAAAACGACACCCATGCTGTCGGCGAGTAGAGACTGGTAGGGCAGCTTATTTCCATGTGGTTAGATGTGATCAGATGAGATCTGCCAGTGCGGGGAATCGATAATATACAAATTCATAAGAGGATAAAAGAGGATAATCAAAGAAAACAGAGACAATAGGCGAAGAAAGAAAGAAAGTAGAAAGGTGACAGCGCCATCTCCAACTGCACTGAATCATTGCTTGGAGATTGCCCTATGTCTTGGGGTTACATCGTTATCAAAGAGTTTAGGGTGTTGCACATAAGCTCGTCTGCTTTTGATACTTTAATTTTGTCGATAGTTTATTATATCTTCTTCTTTTTCATCTTGTTTTTTTCTTTTCCTTAAAAATACGTTATCTTCAGACATCCCATCCATGACCGGAAATAATAACAAAACAATTAATGGCCCAGAGAGGTCATAGAACCAGTAGACACCACTCAAGATATAAATAAGCCAGCTCGCAAAACTGTGAGCTTGTAAGAAGTTGTCCTTGTCACACAAAAAGACATCATGTTGTTATCAGTTACCAGGACGGTATGAAAGCCTCAACTCTGGCCCACAATAACTATACACACTATATAAATTGCTTATATAATCACTGACAAGAAAATGCCGTCTTGCTCAAATGGTGCTCACCTAAAGTAGATGAGAGAAGACACGAATAGAGTGACTATAGGGTGCGCTCGGGCTAAAGTTCTGGACCTGATATTGTCCTGATTTTGCCGTTCACCATGTTGCGAGCCATCTTCGCATAGTCGTAGAGATCTATGTTAAAGATTGAGTCCGCACATATATGACCAATCACACCTATTATAAAAGTGGACCTGCGCATTACTCAGTTTTTCCCTTTGCGCATTCTTCTCACGTACTAAACGCGTTTGTCGCATCCGCGCGTGTTCGAGCCCCGCTCCAAACCTCTTTTTTTAATTAAACTCACTTTTTTTTGTCGATGATTTTGAGGATTTTCAACGTCTCTCATCGTTTGGGCCCATCTGATTTCATATCAGTAATTCTAGTCATCCAGTCACTTTACCATCACTTTCAACCTATACTAATTCCCAATTTTCAATCATCAATTCTTAACTCAACTCACTCACAACAGTATGGGCAGACATGGCCAAAGGACTTGACGAGCTCATCGACTGGCTCGTCGCCGAGACGGCCTACTGCGGCGAGACAGGTGAGGTCTCTAGTTTCTTATATTGAATATGGCTACAGGAATACAAAGCTAACGCATCAAGGTCTCGCGGTGACCGACTTTGTGGCGGCTGTGAACCGCTTCTTTGACGGCCCCAAGCCAGAGGCAAACAGTCGAGATGGCCAAGACGGCAGCATCAACAGCATCACTTCTGGCAATGCCAGTGGCAAGGACAATGCCCTGGCCCGCAAAGCCTGGGAGTGGCTGGTCGCACGGCCCGAAATCCTGGTTGGCCGCGATGGGTGTCGTGGTAAGATGACTCTCGACGACGCCCTGTCTCTGCCGGAGCCGGCCCCGGTCGACGACGACGTGGACGGCGACATCAAGACAGAAGACGCTGCTCCAAACACAGGCAAAAACACGCCGAGCAAGGGCAGCGCAAAAAGCAAGAAGGTGTCGTTTGCCGTCCCCAGCGGCGGTTCTGGTTCTGTTGCAGCTGCAACTCCAACAAAACGCCGAGTGTCGGCTGCGCAACGAGCCGCTGCCGCCGCCGCCGCCGCTACCCCAGAAGACCCGGCGGCCCGGCCGCGCCTCTTCGCCACAGAAGACACCATCTGGCACGCGCTGACCGGCCACGACGTCGACCACAAAAAGATCCCGCCGCTCGAGTGGAAGTGTCTCATGGGCATCGCCTCGGCACGCGCCGACGGCATCCTGCAGGGCGACCTGCGCGCCCTCGTCGACCAGGACAAGCGCTCTGTCCCCAAGCGCACCGACTTTCTGGCCTCCAAGGGCTATGCCATCAAGCGTACCACCATTGCGCGCGGCTACCGCACGAGCATGCTCTGGCTCACCGAGTTTGCCCCCGCCGAGCTCGACGTCGAGGCTCAGGAGTCTTCAGTCTCCACCTCAGTCTCTACCTCAGCCTCGACACCTGCACCGCAGATGGACACGGCCGGCCTAGATTTGTCGCCCGAGTTCCTGCGCAAGGACCTCGACCCCGTGCCCTGGCGCAACCGCTGGATCGGCGACGCCATCGAGTTTGCCTCTTTTGGCCAGACAATTCTCGCCATCATCAAGGCCTGGGGCGTCATCCGCGTCGTCGACCTCAAGCACAAGCTCGGCATCATCGGCCAGCGCTGGCAGATGCGCACCCTCGCGCGCGCCTGTCGCGAGTTTGTCGAGTCGGGCATCCTGCGCTTTGTTGCTGCTATGCGCGCCGACGAGCGCAAGCTGTTCAAGGACTGCATTAAGTACGAGCGCGATCCCACGCCGCAGGAATGGGCCGTCTACCTCGCCGCCGGCCGCCGCCGCGGACCCATCACCGAAGTCCGCGCCAAGCACCGCCGCGACCAGGAGCGCCGCATCCGCAGTGAGAGTGTTGCCGCGTCTGCCGACCAATCCATGACCACCAATGGAGACTCGGTGTTTGGCGACAGCATGGCCGACGATGCCGAGTTTGACGAAGAGACGTTTGACCTCGAGACGACGGCACATACCATGTGGCAGCCCGGCGTGCCGCTGCTGAACCTGGTCTACGATACCGTCGAGCGAGGCGGCACGGCCGGTATCACATCCCCGGAAATCTGCCGCCTCACGGTCGGCACGCGCTATTCGCGCTACATGTTCACGCTCATCAATGCGCTGTCCAAAGCCGGCAGCCAGCCGGCCCACCTCAAGTGCTTCCAGCTGCACTGCGAGCCCGACCGCGTCGGCAAGAACAAGGCTTACCTCTTCCGCACGCTCAAGAACCACCGGCGTGCCAAAGAGGAAGAGGCCATGGCAGCCTCGATCGAAGGCGGAGTTGCTGTCAGTGTCGATGCCGATGCCGATGCCGATGCAGCTACGAATACATCTTTTGTCGAGTCGCGTGCTGCGTCTCCGTCTGAAGATGCAGGACAGCACACACTCTCGCTGCACGAGCGTGGCGAGCTTGCCCATCTGCCGGCCAGCGAGCTAAGACGCCTCTTTGGCTTTACGGCCGCCCCAGTACCCCTGTCCGCGAGCGAGGCCGCAGACCGGCTCCACGACGTCATCTCGGCACAAAACCAAAAGCAGACATACCGCCGCCTGGGCCGTCCGCGGAAGCCCGACAGCGAGCGGTCAGCCAACAGCAAGCCCAGGAGCACGAACAAGGGCGCGTTTGGCAGACGACGCGGACGGCCTCCCAAGGAGCCCGTTGTCGGAGAGGATGGCGAAAACGTGTCTCTGCCAAAAAGACCAAGAGGGCGTCCAAAGAAGATTTCCTCGAAACCAGAGGAAGAAGCGGAAGCAGAACCAGAAGCAGAAGCCGAGATAGATGATGTCGAGATGATTGATGCCGAGGAAGAGATAGATGTTGAGGCTGAGCCTGCCAAAGATACTCCTGCAAACAAGGCCGTCCGGCTGGGTGAGCCTAATTCGCTTACGCCACATACACCAGGCAAGCGCGGTCGCAAGCCACGATCGATTGTTATCAACTTTACGTTCGACCAGCTGAAACAGCCAGAGTATCTTGCCCAGCAGCAGGGCTACAAGGAGGGTGCTATTCGGGAATTGCCCGAGGAGGAGGAGGAGGAGGAGGACGGAGAGGAAGAATATGAGGAGAAGGAAGAAGAAGAAGAAGAAGAAGAAGCAGAGGAAGAGGATGACGCCGCCGCGGTCGACAAGGCTGACAATGTCGATGAGGAAGAGGCCGAGGAAGCCGAAGAAATCCAGCCTCCTGCAAAAGTCACCCCTATTCAGGTGCTCTATCACGGCTCGCCTGGCACGCTTACGGTTGACCGTGCCGACAAGACACTCGCATTTACACCCATCCGCCGCAGAGGACGGCGCAAGGCCAACCAGCCACAGCCTGCCACCAAGGAGCCAATCGTCATCGACGTGGCCAAGCTTGCCAGTGCGCCAGCGATTCGGGGTGTTCCGGGAACTGGTGACAAGGCAGTCGTGGTCGAAGTCAAAGAGGACGATGCGCCCGCCTGGCCGTACACCTTTGTCTTGGGCGGAGATGAAGACGGCAGTATCGGGCTTCAGGCAGACCTGCTGCTACGTGTGTTGCTGCAAATGCACGCGGGCGAGGCTGTCGGGGTCGAAGCTGAAGTCGAGGCCGAGGCAGAGGCCGAGGCAGAGCCTGAGCCTGAAGCTTCAGTACCGTCTGCTTCTGCACCTGGCAAGAGAGGTAAACCGGTCAAGCATGCCGGCCCGTACGTGTGCGAAAAGTGCAAAAATGTCTGGAAGAACTTGCTTGGCCTGCAGTACCACCAAACCAAGGCCAAGACAGCCTGCAACCCCGACTATGTGGCCCCAGATCAGAACGATACCCCCAAGGCACGCAGAGAAAGAGAAAAGGAGAGGAAGAAAGCCGACAGAGAGGCTAGAGAGGCTAGAGGGGCTAGCGAGGCCTCGGCTCGACCAAGACTGCGGCAGCGCAAGTCCATCTCGTTTGCAGAGATGGATGTCGACGGCACCGAGGATACAGAAGCAGAGGTGTCCGACGCAGGAAGCGACGAAGACATTGTCAGCGACGACGAGGCCACGCCAGCAAGGAAGACAACACTGAACAGGACAGACTCTCGACGTCGCCTAGGCGAGAACGGCGTGGCGGACAAGCCTGAGAACGGCGTTGTGCCAAGCTTCCGAGGCATCACAGGGGCGTCCAAGGTGTCGTCGGCACCGCGAAAGCTGCAGCCACTACCGCCGCGAGCTGTCGTCGACACCGTGTCTGCTACAAGCACCCCAAGCAAATCGGCCGAGTTCAGCAGAGCCAAGGTGCTGTTCCCTGCTGAAAGGGCGGCGCCGTCTTCCCGGCTGTCCACGCCAGCGGCGCCAGCAGCCGTATCTGAGAGTATCGCGGCCTTGTCTAGACCACAGACGCCTCAGAGACCCCAGACGCCCCAAACACCACAGACATTCAATTCTGGAGATGCACCTGCTGCCACATCAGCCTACCCCAGCCCAACTCAGATCCAGGACGTGCCATCATCTGTTCCGTCGGCCGTCAGCACTCCCTTCAAGTCCGCCCCTATGCCGGCAGCCCTCAATGTCAATGCGTCGTCTTCGTCTACTACAGCCAAGCCAGAGCCATTCCGCATGCCTCCACTGCCTCGCAACTTTGCCAAGGCGTCCATCTTTATTCTGCGCGCTCTCCGCACTGTCGAGATTATCCGCTACCTCGTGTCCTGCTACGGCGACGGCATCTTCCCGAGCGACCGCTCGCTGTGGTACGCGTGCTATTCCATCTACACCAAGACGTTCCCGGGCCAAGACCCACCCACGCTGCACGTCACAAAGGCTTCCCTCAAGAAGCTGGAGCTGGCCAAGGTTGTCGAAGAGCACACGTTTGGTTTCCGTGATGCCCGCGGCCAGTTTATCTATTGCCGTCTAGTGGCCCGGCCGGGCACGGAGCTGTTCCAGTCGGAGACGGCCAAGGAGATGAAGCGCAATATACAGGCGGCATACCCGAAACCGTTTGTGCCGGCCGAGTTTGCACCGTCTGCCAAGGACTTGGCAGTGCTGCGAGTCATGGACAAGGAGTACGACAAGGAAACGCCCAAGAATGTGCGCGGCCGGCGGTCGCTGGCCCCCGAGATCGAAGTCCTTAAAGCTCCCGTGTACGAGAAGCCGGCGCCGACACGCACAGCGATAAAGACGGTGCTCGTGGTCGACTATGACGACGAAGAGGACGACGTTGATTATGACAACGATACCGGAAACGAACATAGCAGCAGAGGCCGGCCACCAAAGAAGGCTAAGGGCACGCCAGGACGCAAGCGCAAGGCCGGGCCTGGTAGGAGCGGACCCGGTGAAGACGATGACGACGCCGACTTTGCCGGCGCACTGTCGCGTATCAACAACGGCCAGAGTGGTTCGACGCCTGTGTCGTCTGCATCTGCGTCTGCATCTGCATCTGCTGCTGCTTCAGACCCCAGCTCAAACAAGAAGCGGCGTGCCAAATTTGCCGACTTCATTGCCGGCAAGGCTGAAGCACGCTGGGCTCGGCGCGACACCAATTTACTCGAGAACGGTGACTTTGACAATGCGGATGGTGTGCGCAAATTCGAGGACGACGATATTGATGCAAACATTGATCCCCTGCTGCGCGACTCGAGCACGATGCGCATCCGCAACAAGCCTGGCCCGCGGCCCAGAGTCAAGGCACCCGTTAACCCAGGTCTTGACACTCTGCCCGACTACTTTTTCCACCACCCTCTAGCCGGGCCTATTGTGCCTATTGGGTCTGTGAGGTCTACTGTATCTTCGCAAACTTCTGCAAGCACGGCCGCCTACCGCAACAACAAAAACCGCGGCGCACATCTGCGCGCCGTCGACCCCGACGGCCATGCCACGTTTGTCCATTTCTTGCCGCCCAACACGTCGCTCGGGGAAGACCATAGCATGGAGCTTCTCAATGTCGATTTGCAGAGCGAGTACGCCAAGGTTACGCCACAGCGCCGGCCGTTCCCGCGGCCCCGCATGTACAAGATTGTCACCAAAACGTTTACTCTCGGGGATAGCCAGTGGACTGACTCTCAGTCCTCTCAGTCGTGGCCCTACCTCACCGAGACCGTCTTGCAGCGACACAGCGACAGCAGTGTCACCATGGACGGCTGGATGCCGACGGCCAAGTCGCTCGTGCGCGCCAACCTGCCGCGATCGGCCGCCGAGTGTGCCTCGCTGCTGCGCAAGAACCACGTGCTGTCGGGCATCGCGGTGCTGGCTCAGGACTACAGCGACGACTTGACGCCCGCCGAGCGTATGATGCTGGACATTGACTACTGCCGCGCCTGGGAGCACTCGCAGCCTGGTACGGACCTGCTCAACAACCCGAGCGTGGAGCCCAAGTTTGTGTTCTTGAACATGGCATTTGCAGGTGGCCTGCTAGCACACAAAACATGCACGTCCGACGACTATGCCGAGGCTGGAGTGGCGCTGTGGGTGCCCGAGAACCAGTACACAGTCGAGACGTTGCCGTACGCTGCTCTAGAGGAAGAGGAGGTATTTGGCGAGGAGGTGAGTGAGCAGGAGGCTGCGATGACTGGAACAGCAACGGGAACAGCTGCTGAGCCCGCGTCGCCCGCTTCGCGCCTGAGAAGCAACACCGCTGCCGCCAATGCCCAGCGCACCCGCGACTCACTGGCCCAGCGCGACAGACAAGCGCGCCAGGCGCGCCAGGCAAAGTATGTCATGAGCTCGCGCCGCGAGCTGACGGCCTACCCGCAGACCGAGGACGAGCTTATCCCATCCCGCAAAAGCACAAGCAAAAGCCAATTTGCGAGCGAGAGTGAGTGGAACTCGGACGAGACTCTGCTGGCGGCGTTTATCGCGGTGCGCACGCTGCTCGGCGGTCTGGGCAACGCGGTCGACTGGGGTCTCATGATGCGCCTGTTCCCCGACTACAAGCTGTCGGCCCTGCGCACCTTTTGGAGCACGCAGCGCAAGCGCAAGCAGGTCTACATTGACAAGTACACGGAGCGGTTCCAGTCTGATTTCCTGGAGGCCTACGACAGCGGCGCGCTGCCGCCCATTGACTACGACAATGCCGTGGCATACGACTGGCACCGGCTCGTGCACTGGACCGTCAACATGATACGACACAGCGCGGCCGTCACGCTGCCGGCCACGCGTGCCGAGCTTGAAAACAAGTACGCCGTCGTAGATATGGTGGCCAGTGCGGCTGCGGCACCGTCCATCTCTGCATCGGCCTCGGCGGCCGCGGCGGCTGCAGGATCCGTGTCCGGTTCGGCACCGCAAGCCATCTCGGCGTCGCTGCAGCAGGCATCCGCGCCTGCAGTGCCGTCGTGGCGTGAAGACTACTTCCACGTGGCGCGCTCGGTCTGGAACCGGCTGCAGGACTCGGCGGGCGAGGCTGCGTGCAAGCCTATCGACGCCGCCGTGCCGTCGACACCGGCCGAAGCAGCAGCGGCCATGGCAGCAGGCCGACCGGGGGCACTGGACGCGCTGCGGTTCATGGTGGCACGTTCGTGGATCCGCGCGCTCTGCGGCACACCACACGACCGCTACAAACCGGCGCTCATCAAAGAGAAGCTGCTCAGTCTCAGGTCTGTGGGTGTTGAGGCTGGTGCTGGTCTTGATATCAACGATGAAAATGACCCCTCTGCATTGAAGCGCGAGGAGGCCAAGACGAACGCGCTGCTGCAGATTGTGATTGGCAACCTGACGCACGCGCGCATCCTGCGGCGGTCCAAGTCCATGGTGGCGGTCAGCGGCCGCATGTACCAGATGGCGGAGCTGTACGAGACGACGCTGGAAAAGACGGCCATGGAAGAAAAGTTCCGGCAGGCGTGGGCGTTCAAGCAGCGGCTGGACAGCGCGTTCCGGCGCGGCGAGCCGGTGGAGCTGCCGACCAACGCCAACGACGACGGCATGATGATGGCGCTCGTCAACCTGCAGGCGCACGGGCGCATTGCCATTACGTCGGTAGACGCGCCGCACGTGCCCTTTGGCTTTGAGCCGGGCAACTACGAGACGCGCAAGTTTCCCAAGCACTACCAGCGGTTCCAGCAGCGCATCGTGCCGGCCGACTACGTCTACAACGAGGACATCAAGTGTGAAATGGGGGTGGACCACCCCGAGACGGGCGAGCACGGCGAGAAGCCCATCTGGCGCGACTTCTTCGGCGTGCTGGACCGGCAGTGGTTTACGCGGCTTGCGAGCGCGGTGGTGTTCTCGCTGGCGACACGCGGCGCAACGCCGGCGGCACAAACGGCGGCGCACCTGCGGCCCGTGATTGAGCCATTCGAGGTGCAGATGATTACTACATGGGCATCGCGTGTGGGCATTCTCTATCCGGCTGATGCGGTCGGTGCGACCGATGGCGCCCATAACACAGACGTCGTTAGTATCATTGACAAGCCGCCTGGAAGTGCAGCGGTGACGGAGTGGTGGTGGTTGATGGTGGGCCAGATGTACACGGCCGTGGAGGAGAAGAAGGGCGGGCGGGCCAAGGCGCGGGCGGTTGAAGTCGAAGTCGAGCCGGAGACTGAGACGATGGATGTGGACGTAGACGTGGACGCAGCAGAGGTCTAGTCGCTTAGAAAGAGGCCAGGTCTGTCAAAGGCAAGTCGGCCATGTCGACCTATCCCTACAGGATATTGCATACAAGGCGTTTGGATTGTATTTTTTATCTATTTTCATGTCTAAGTTTATGGTGTTTTGTTTCTATTAGTTGTTCCCGGTCCGGTTGTATTACTATCACTAGAGATGGCGTTTGAATATATTTAAGAAGGTCAAATGAAGGATACTAAGAGTTCCAATAGGAAAATAAAGCGTTAAAAGTTGACGCTCGCTTGCTCGCTTATTACTCACTATCGCAAAGGTGGACTGGCTGGCAGAGCTATGAGATGAGATGTGAGGTATGAGCGAGGCTGTGCTCTGGCTGTGGAGTTGCGAGTCTAGACCAGCTCGTATTGACAAGTACTGCCACGAGATGACGCAGCGGAAAACGTCACTCTTTGATTGATTTCTGCATTTTCTGCAATTTTTGTTCGTAATCCTGGGTGAGTTTCTTTATTTCGTGTAAATGGTAGACTAGTGAGACAGGACAAGAATAAGAAGAAAAAAGAAGAAGAAAGTACAAGACAGAAAAGTAGAAAGTAGAGAAGAAGGAAGAAGAGACGGAGAAGAATAAAAAGGGAACAAGACCAGACGCCGGATGTAAAGTGACAGACAGTAAACAAGAGACGGGGACGACAAGACAAGTCAAACGGTGGACGAGCAAAGAGAAAAACAAAACTCCTATCCAAAATGAGACGTGGTCACCGGCCGAGATGGCAGCGGCATACAGAGTAGAGCATGCGGCGACAAGTGGCCGGGACGAAGGAGACCATTAGTTGACATTACAAACGAGCATACCAAAGAGCAGAACGAGCACAAGAAGAGCACAAGAAGAGATCGACAAGAGGCATAGAAATGATATCCAATTCATATATTGGATACCCCCTAGATCTCAATCGTCTTCATCGCACCGTCGTCCTCGTCGTCGGCCGTCTCCAGTGTAGCCTTTTTGCTTGTGCTTGCTGCCGTCGTTGAGGGTGCGGCGGTCGATGCGGTCGACGTGCTTGATGCGGCCGAGGTCTCCGTCTCGGTTGCTGCGGCAGCCTCTTCGAGCGTGTCAATGACGGTCGACATCTTGGACTTGCCCTTGGGCGGCGGTGGCACAGCCGCGGGCGCGCGTGTCGGCCGCGGTGATGGGATCTTGACTATTGTCTCCGACTCCTCATGCGTCGGCAGCGTCAGATTCAGCTCCGGCAGCGACGTCTCCTCAGTCACACGCGCCAGCGGGCTCATCTTGTTGCCGTGCTGCAGGCTCATACGGTTGGGGCTGGCCAGCGGGGAGCCCAGGCTCAGGCGCTGCAGCTGGCGGCCGCGGCCGTCAGTGGCGGAAGGGTCCACGGGGCTGGCGTAGGGCGAGCCTGTCGGCGAGCCGTTGGTGCCGGGGACGACGGACTTGCGCTTGTTCTGGTTGGCACGACGCTGGTACTTTTGGTCCATGCGCCACCGCAGAATGTCCAGGTAAGGGGGCTCAACACGTGTCGACTTGAACTCGCGCAGCTTTAGCTCGTGGCTTTCGTCGTCAATGAACCATTTGCCGCTGGTCAGGTCGTCGGCCACCAGTGCGAGGAAATGCGACCACGACTTGGCAACGACGTACTTGGTGTCGTAGTCGCGGCCAAACAGCACAATCTGACCCCACGTACCGCGCGGGCCGGGCGCCAGATCGACGGCCAGGTTGTTTCCGCCCCAGTCACGCACCAGCGGGATCCAGGCAGGGTGGGCGTACGCCTTTTGCACGGCGCCAGCCGGCACACAATCCTGCCGCGCCAGAAGCTCCTGTCTCCACATTGTGTTGCCGTTGACACCGGTGGCAGACGACGATGAGCGCACGGACGCGGCCTCGGCGTTGCCGTCAATGCTGCTGCGGGCACTACCAGCAGCACTGCTAGGGCCCGCCGAGCCAGGGACGTTGCCAGCGGCAATGGCAGCAGCGGCAGCAGCTTCGGCGGCAGCCACCTTGGCAGCGTTGGCTCGTGCGGCCGCGGCCGCGGCAGCGGCCGAGGCCGAGAGATACTCGCTGTTGACACGACGCCAGTTGTCCCACTCCTGTGTGATTTCCTCGCAGTCAAGCAGCATGCAGCCGAAGATGATGCCGGTGGGGTTGCCGCCACGCTCTTGGCCGTCATGCACCTGCAGCGACTCGCGCACGTCGTTGGGAAGTGAGCAGTCGAGAATGTGCTCGAGCTCGTTGATGTCGTTATTTGTGCAGCCTTCGCAGAGCTGGTCGAACAGTTCGGGGTAGTTGTCCTCGGCCCAGTCGTCTATCCGGTGCCACGAGTTAGTCACGGGTGGTGCTGGTGGCATGCCGTCCTGGAAGGACTGCATGGGGATCTCGCCGGTCGGGCTCTGCATCTCAAAACCGTCGCCACCGGCCTTTTGTTGGCTCTGCTGGCGCGCACTATCGGAGCGGCCGCCAGGGGAGTAGGGGGCCGAGCCTTGGGGAATGCGCGGGCTGTTGGCGCCGATAGTCGGGCTCAGGATGCGGTCCATGGGGTTGGAGTTGTAGTCGGTGTAGGGAGAAGACACATCCTGGCGCGAGTCGGAGGCGGTAGCGACCGAGGTCAGGGTGTTGATGCGGCCATTTTCTTGGTTGAGGGGCACATGCTGGCCGGTGCGGTAAGGAGAGTCGTAGTTGGAGTCTATGGATTTGTTAGCAGATGCAGAGTAGATGCAGGTGTAAAGAGAGAGGAACATACGTCTGTCATTGCTGGTCATGGCATGCCAGAAGGATTTGAAGGCTCCGCTGTGGTACGTTAGCAGATGCACAATGTATGGACATGTGGAAAAGCTGGTGAGGTGAGGTGAGATGTGCATGCGAAAGTGCACATTGGCCATCGTGTTTCGCTGGCGCGTTTGGAGACTTTGAGACAGCTCGACGGAGGGCTGAACGCGACTCCAGTGCATGCGTGCTCGGCTACAAGCGGCAGGCTGAGACTGCATCTGCATTGGCAAACTCACCTGATCATGGTTGTCGAGGATATTGGCAGTGACGGCCAACACGCAGTAGATTATTCTGTTCAGATGTTTGAATCCTGTCGGAGTTCTGGTCCGAAGTCGAGGTTGCGACCCGGATGTCGTCGAGGTCTGGATTCAGGGGGTCTGGGCTCGCCGGCGGAATGAGTGAACGCGGCGGCGGTACGGTGTCGTGAGTCGTGCTGGACGTAACGTCGTAGGTGATTAAACCTGGAGGAGTGCAGGCAGAGTCGAGGCCCGAAGTTGAACTAGATGACGCCGGAATACGAGATCGGGGCAGTGCCAAGTCAATGGGGTCAGACGTCAGTCGTAGGCAAAAGAAATAGAATGGGCAGACTGGCGGCGCAGGCGGGTGATGTCGCTGACGGGCTGCCGTTCGTTAGTGGTTTGGGGGGTGTATGAGTCGTTGTGTCGTTGTCGATGTGAGGCAGTCGGACAAAGCAAAGCGCGTCGAGCGAAGGGTTGGGCGTGGAGTGGGAGGCGGCCAAAGAGAGTAGAGGAGTGACTGGCAGAGGAGGACAAAGGTCAAAGGACAAAAAGACAAAAAAAGGACAAAAGAAGAAGGCGCCGTTGAGGAGAGCCAGGGAGGGAGGAAAGGGAAGAGGAATAAGGAAAGAGCACTAGATACTAGCATGAAGTAGAAGCAGGAAATAGCGTGTGTAGCAGCGTGGAGCGTGGAGCGTGGAGCGTGGAGCGTGTAGCGTGTTGGAGAGTGTAATTATAGTGCGAATAGAAATACAGAAGACCAAAGACACTGAATAAGGGAAGGTGCAAGGGGAACAGAGCAGCAATTACCACGTAAGGAAGGAGTCGAGCTGAGAAAGAAGACACTTGGGGAATACTTGATAGAGAAAGGAAGGAACCAAAAGAGCAGTGAGGTCACACATCGAGAACAGAACCCCTGAATACTCCGCTATCTACACCGTATCCAGCCTGGCCTGTGAGGAATGCAGTGACTTAATAGGCATTACAGCTATTGCGGCATGCGCTGTGCGATGTAATTACAGTGCGGAAAGGAGTCAAGTTGATTAATTATTTAATTGATTAATTAAATTACTACCAAAGTGAGAAACTGTTAAATTAAATGCAAGTTTAAATGGAAAAAGAAAGGACGAAACGTGCAAAAGGGAAAGAGCAAAGGGGCGAGTGGAAAGCGGAAAGTGGAATTAGGTCAATTAGGGGAATAGGAGGTATTCCTGTGAAGGATTAAATATATTGCAGATTTAACTGTTTAATCAATACTACGTGTTTGAGCGGATGGATTCTAGCGGCAAACTCCATGTGCAAAGAGATGAGGGAGGGGAGAAGGAGGGAACAGAGAGAGGAAGGAGGCAGGAGGAAATGGATGAGGGACGGAGACGGAGGGTCACAGCCTCGAGATGGAAGGAGCGATCAAGGGGATTGAATACAATACTCTCTCTGTAATACAGAGTAGAAGAATTTGAAGATATGAGCAAGAGCCCCTTTCGTGGGGCGGAAGAGGAAGGCGCGACGGGGCATGAACCGTACAGAGCAATACTGAGAGAGAGGCCGGGCAGGGCCAGCCAGGCCACACTATGTATGTACGTAGTTTCCCCCGTCGCTGTTTGTGAGTACTTGTAGCGCTGTGTAGGCGTGGTCATTGCTTCTGCGATCTGTTTGGTTGGCTTTAATTTAGTAGTTATTTCTGTGCCAGATTTAGTTGATAAATTCAATTAGCCCTGTTCTGTGGAGACGTCACTCGCTACTCTAACTCTTCTCACTCATATGCTGTGGTATGTCTTTCTCTGGCTATTTAATACCCTATATTTAGCACTGCAAGCAGCCGCGCGTTCGCCGGGCGTTTGCCGAACAACAGGCGATGATGAAGTCTATGGAGTACGAAGCAGAGCCTGGCCAGCATAGAGGTTAGAGATTAGGAATAGAACTGGCCTGCAGACCGCTGGAGTTGAAACACTGCCGTGCAACGACGGCGTGGCTTGCAACGTGCAGGTCGCACGGCACCGTCTTGATAGGCAGTATTGCAGAGCAGACCCTCTGAAACAGAGCAGGCCCTCAACTGAATGTGAATGCGAACGCGGCTTGACGCGTCAGGCGACAATAGGTGGCGGTGCCGCTGGAATGTGAGCGAGTATCACGACGTGCAGCTGTATTTCTACGTACTATGTATTACTTTAAGAGAGCCAAGAATGCATGTCATTGATGCTCAGACGTCTAATGCAATAGGGTAGAGATGTCATTCTTACAAGGTTCAAAGACTGTCACCGCTGTTAGAGCGCCGTGCTGATGCTGCTTACATAATCGTCCAAATTCAAGGAACAGAGTTGCATTGAACCACATGCGGCATCACGTCTGTTCGCCAACAACGTCACTGCTTGGCACTTGCGCTCCCGGGCTTGTGCACACTGCATTGCAATACTCTGCACAGAAGAGCCACGATACCCAATACCTACAGCCTGCAGCCACCAGCTGCTATGTCCGAGAGGGTGTGCATACGTAGAACTCTACAGAGAGAGGCTGCATCGATAAGGCAGTGCGGCACGATGACGGCACTTGGCACAGTCTTGCTGATAGTGGATAATATATGTAGCATACTGTGTTCTGCACTCTCAGCTGTGCTTGTAATACTGGTTTGCCTGCATCTGCGTCTGCTCCCTTTTGCCACTTTATATACTTGTTTCTCAGGTGTTCCCTGCGTCGCATTCATGCTGGCAGGCCTGGCCACCCTGTCTGAAACTAACTTTTGATATGATTATATGGTTGCTTAATTTCTGCAGAGTAGAGAGTCAAAGGCAGCGTTCTAGAACTGCAGCGTCCGGGGATAGGGGTGCAAGGACCAGAGAATTGTGTCTGGTTATGTAAGCAGTGATCATGCAGAGAGAACGCAAATAGCACGCCGTGGCCAGAATGAATTAAAATAAACGTCATAAATAATGCTTGTATACATGCCGTCAGCTCGCCTGCACCTCGGCGTACTTTTGCACCATGAGAAGCTGCACGCGAGCCACTATGATGCACGCAAGAGGGCCAAGAGGGTCGCGGATCGGGTCTTGTTTCTTTTTTTCTTCTATTTTTCTGGTTTCTTTCTTTTGTTGTTCGGCTGCTGTCCTGTCATTCGCTGCTTATTATTGCTTGTTTACGTCTGCCAATGTTTCCAGATCTTTTCCGTCGTCTTTAGTACCCAGTATTCTCCTTGTGCTTATGCTTCTTCATGTCCTGGGGATGTCATCTGCTGCTCCTGTTTGATAGTAAATTACGACCCACATCCTGTGATAGCATACATACATAGTAGTGCACATGTCATTGCCGCATGGCGCTCGCTTGGCTTATGTAATCATTACATGGGAACTTGAGAAGAAGAAAAATATGATATTTAATAGAGACAACGTTCCAAGAACCGCTACATCATCATATAAATATATATATATAGGGGTTTCGTAAACAGCAAGTTAGATGCTAGTGCCTTGAAGTCGGCACAGAATATGTACGTCTACATCTGCCACAGGTGCTCGCCCAGCTCCATCAGCTTCTCGCCCATCTGCCGCCGTGCCGCATTCTCAATGCCGCGCTCCGGGTTCGCCAGCTGCTCAGAGTAGTACAGCTCAATCAGCTGCTTGAGCTCGTCGTACGTAAAGGAGTCGTCGCTGACGCTGGCAGATGCATCTTCATCAGAAGTGCCGTCCGTCGTCGCCGCCGCCGCCGCCCGCTCCTTGGCCTTATTGACGATCGCGTCCGGCCCTTGCTCAAACAGCCCGTAGTACTTGGCCGCGCGCGCCAGGTCCACGCCGTCCTCGACGTTCTTGAGGTTCTGCTGCAGCACCAGAATGTTCAGCTGCATGCGCCCGCAGCCCCGGCTGTTCATCGGCGTCACCATCGGCGCATTGCGCACCAGGTACGCATTCACCAGCCGGCCCAGGCCCTGCCGCACAAACTCCACCTCGCGGTCGCGCACCAGGCACCGCACCACCGTCTCGTCGTACGCAATCAGCTCGCTGTTGAGCGCAAGGATCTGCGGGTCCGGCTCGTTCACGTCCTGGTCCAGCAGGTACGGCGCCGTCGCTTCCGGCGACAGCGCCACACCCAGCGCGTACGCAATGCGGCACCGCACCTCCAGGTGCAGCGTCAGCAGCGCCGTCGCCGCCAGCTCCTCGTACGACGACACTATGCTGTCAAACGACTCCACCGTCTCCTGCGTCATCGGCAGGTACACCGGCCGGCCCCCGCCATCCAGTGCCGCTTTGCCCGAATCGGGGTTGAGCAGCGTCCACCGCCGCTTGTCCGGCTTGGCCAGCGCCGCATTGGGTCCGCCTGCCACTGTCAGCGGCTGGCCGTTGCCGCCGACCACCTCTGCGTTTTGCTGTGTAATGTGCCGCAGCCCGCCAATCTTAATGGCCAGCCACTTCATGCTCGTATACAGCAAGCACAGCTGCGTGATCGTGTCGCGGTCCGAGATTACGTCGCTCATGTCCAGCCGCTGCTTGAGCTTGTTTTCAGTCGAGCTGCCGCCGCCGCTGGCGCGCGTCAGCAGCAGATCAACCTCCTTTTGCAGTAGGTTCTGCTTCTTCTGCGCCAGCAGTGCCGCGTCCGACGAGGACGCCGTCACAGCGGCTGTGGATGCGGCTGCAACTGCCGCAGCCGACGACGACGTAGCCGCCGCAGCCTCGGCGTTGTCGGCCATCTCTTCGTCCACAGCCCACAGCGCGCGTGCCGTGTTGGCAATCTCGCCGCCCTCCAGCGCGAGCACGGCCGACACGCGCAGACCGTCGTTCTCACTGCCAGCCTTGTCCACGGGGCTCGTAGCCGTAGGGCTCGACTCGTCTCCAGACCCATTGCCGCTGCCGCCGCTGCCGCCACTCGAAGACGACTGCGTCTTGGTCACGAGCGACTTGTACCAGCTGAAGCACCGATCATAGTAGCGCATCATTTGCGTGATGATCAGCGCGCTTAGCGCCTGGTCGTGCGGGATCGTGCCCAGCATGCGGCAGAACGCCGTGACGACCGAGAAAAAGGCCGTCGTGCCCTTGAACACGGGCCGCCGCGCCACCTGGCTCCATGTCGGGTCGGCCTGGAACGAGTCGGCCTCGCCAAAAACGGCATCGCTCAGCTTGCCCAGCGTCTCATCCAGCTGCGGCTGGAACACGTTGACCAGGAAGTTGTCCAGGAACGACGTCAGCGTGCTGGCTGCCAAGTCCGATCCGGGCGGTACAATGCCCCGCAGTCGCTGCAAAAATACCAGTGTCGGTGGTAGAAGAAGGCTCATGTTGAACACGCTCGGCTCGACCAGCGACTTGTGAATGTCGCCAGCGCCGCCGTTGCCGTTGCCGTAGGCGCCCTGGTTGCCCGCACTGTTGCCGCTGCCCATGAGATCAAATCCGCCCACACCACCGTAGCCCTTGCGGCCCTTCTTGTCGCCCTTGCGGCCTGCACCATTGGGACCACGGCCGCTGTTGTTGTTGTTGTTGTTGTTGTTGGTGTTGTTGCCGTTAGCATTGGCCACGGCACCGTTATTGCTCGTGAGACCAGGCACTGCTGCCCGAATAATGCTGTCCAGCGCATCGTACTCGGTCGTCATCTCCATCGATTTGGAGTCGGCATCGTTGAACTTAAAAATAGCATCGCGTCCTCCACGGTTGCCATTGCGGCCGCTGCCGTTTAACAATCCGCCACTGCCGCCGCCACCCTCGCCGCCACTGCGGTACAGGTCGGCATCCGTAGTCACATAGTTGTGTAGCAAAGACCGGATCTCGTTTTGGTAAAGGTTCCACAGTTCCTTGAAACCGCCCAGCAGCGCGCTATTGTTGCCTGCACCCTCGCGCCGGATCAGCGCCTTGATGTATTCGTGCAGGATACGATGGCCCTCGGCAATTGCCTCAAACTTGCCGTACAGCGTCCACAGCAGGTCATAGATAACATCAGCCCGCATTTGTGTCTCGCGGCTGCCGTAAATGTGCAGACCAGACGACGCTGCAGCACTCGAAAAGGACTTGGGGCCCGAGCCACCACTGCCGCCATTGGCGCCGCTGCTGCTGCCCGAGCCGCCGCTTGACGTACCGCCTCCCCGCGCCGCGCCAAAAACGGCCACGGCACTGTTTGTGGTGCTGCCGCCGCGCAGCGAGCTTGGATGCTTTTGGTCCATCTCGTTAACCGTCTCGTGCACGACCGAGAAGAGCTCGACGGGCAGGCGCTGTTTGAGCTGGTCGACAGCCGCTTCGAGCCGGCCCAGCTTGTTGAGCGACTCGATGACGAGCGTAATGTAGTAAAATGTATCGCCCTCGGGGTTGCGCGCCGAGTCTTCCTGCACGGCGTGCTCGAGGTCCATGTCGTCCAGCATGGCAAAGAAGGGCGCAAAGTTGGCCGGGGTATCCGAAGCAGACGCCGTAGCACCCATGACAGCACCGGCCATGGTTACAGACGGCACCCCACTTCCCCGCGTGACATTCTTGGACGAGCCGGTACCCGATCCAGAGAAAGATGAGGAGAATCCGCTGCCTGCACCGCCTGCGCCCTGGTGCTTGGCCAGCGTCTGCCAGCGTTCCTGGCAGTACGGCGACTTGAGGTACAGGTGCTCATGCAGCTCCTCAACGAGAATATCCATCAACGCCGTCTCCTGGTTGGCTAGATAGCTGCGCAGGTCAGACAGGGCACCGATACTGTCGAGCTCGGGCTTGCGCAGTTTGCGCAGTGCATTTTGCAGCACCTCGACAGCCGTTAGGAACTGCTTCTCGGAAATGCGCGCCTCGAGCCGCTCTGGTACTTGGCGCAGCTCGTCGACGTCACCCAGGATTTGCAGCAGGTCGTCGTACTGCTGCGACGCCGCGTACAGCTTGGCAAGTTCGGGATCCGACTTGCATAGGTTGACCTTGGACGCCGCCAGGCCGTCCTTGAGCACGCGCACCTTTTTTTGTGATGCCTGGATGCTGCTCTGGATCTTGTGGAAAGTGCCAATAGACGAGTTGAAGCCCTGATGGTAGTCGTGCACAATGCCCTTGAGCGAGTCCTGGAGGAACTGGTGGGTACGCTGAAAGGCGCGGTATTCGTGGGCACGACCGACGGATGAGCCGTCCAGCAGCTGCAGGGCCATCTGCACCGGCACGCAGTCGGTCTGGCACATGGATGGCCACTCAGTGCGGATACGGTCGAGTGCATCCTGGCCGATACGGCGCTCTGCTGCATAGCCTGAGCGGCCCTCTCGTGGGTCGCCTGCACCGCCGCCAGCACCAGCCGCGCTGCGGGGGTCACCGCGCATCACCATGTCTCTCTGCTGGTCACGCGGATCCCGGTAGTCACGAGCCCCGCCGTCACGCATGTCGCGCCCACCGTCTCTCGGATCACGGCCGTATGATGGCGATGCTTGTTGTTGAGGTCGCCGCTGTGCTGGTGCCAGTCCACGCTCGTCAAACTTGTCATAAGGTTCGTCGTTTTCGTCTTCCTGTCGGTACATTTTCCGTCCGCCGCTGGCGCCTGCGCCTGGACCAGGGCCCGGGCCGGGGCTTGTGCCTACACCGCCGCCATTCGCAGCACCGCGAGATGGAGGCGGCCTCCGGTTCTCGCGATCGCGGTCACCACCGCCTCTAGAAGATGAGCTCACGTAGCCGCTGCCTCCTCCGTTTGTGTTGCTGCTGCTGTAGCCGTCGCCGTACGGATCGTAGTCGTCTTGCGGGGCTTGTAGTCGCTGTCGTGCTTGTGGTATTGGCGGTGCGCCCATTCCGCCTGGTACTCCCGGTCCGCCCGGTCCTCCCGGGCCTCCTGCCATTCCTGGTGGTGCGCCTGGTCCCCCCCCTCGTGGTCCCCCGCCAGGCCCCGCCGGGCTCGGCTGGCCAAAGTTGCCGTAGCCGTTGCCATTGCGGTAGCCGCCGCCGTTGCGGTAGGCCATGGCGAATGTGAGTAGTTCTTGTTATGTAGCTGATTTAAAGTAGTCGTGAGGGTTGTAGTTGTGTCGTTGAGGCTGTGTGTAAATTGGGTATATCGGTAGATGGAGGTTGATGAGGTGTAGTGTGTGGATGCGATGGACTGTAGTGAGGTGGACAGCTCCATCTGCAACGCGAAACAGGAAGGGCCAACCTCCTTTACGTATGAAGCCCGATGGTGGTCTGCAATTGGCCATAATAGACTGTTATGGTGGGGCACATTTTACGTCGTGCTTATATAAGGATACTTAATAGACTCTGCTGTAGACTCTGAGCCAGAAGGTCTGCATCGTTATTATTTTTTTAAGTATTGGCACTTTTGTAGAAATGAATAAAATTATGTGGTTAGATATTCTTCTTCTCTTAAAAGCAGTAATTTTTTGCACAATAAACTGCTGAGGAATATAATTTTGATTTACAGACTCTGTTTCTCATAGCCCAGCCGTGAGAACGATCACAATACAAGCAAAGAAAGAGAAAATTACGAGTAAAGAAAACAAATGAATATAATGAAAAAGAGAGCAGCATTGTTTTGAATTCCGTGCCAGATGTCTATATCGTAGCTAATGATGAGTAGGTTCCTCGAAAAGTGATGCTTTGTCATGCGTGATGGATTGGACTTACATGAGGAAGGAGCGAACGAGCATCACGCCTTCCGTTTACATCTGTGAATAATCAAATCATGTAGCGAAAATTATGTAATATTTTGCTTGCTGTCATTCACTATCATCTACGTGGCTACAGCTCGTCATGTTTCCATCGAATTCACTCGACTTCTCTGGCGTCCTGCCTCGCTTCTGGCTCTCAAATTTGGCAACTCACGGTAGCCCCCGCGTGAGTGACTTGGTTACGGCGTTTACTTCCTCTTTGTTATATCGTCAAGTTTTTTACATACTTGTCTTTTCCCAACGAAGACTCTAGGCTGAAAAACTCTAGAGTTCAAGACTTCACACGGTCACAACACTCACATCTACACGTCTACGCGACCCAAGGATGAGTCGCAAGCACTTCCAGTGCTCGGAGTGCAGCGACGGCATGACCTCGTTTGACACAGAGGAGGCACTCCTTAGCCACAAATGGAACGTCATCAAGTCGACCAAGCGCAAGTCGCACATGCGCTGCCACATCTGCAAGCTCGACCATCGCACCTTTGAAGGTCTGGTGCGTCACTACCAGATCTACCACCCGGCCAAGCAGACGCTCAATTGCCCCGGATGCAACGAGCTGTTTGCCCGTCTTCACCTGCTCATGGGCCACCTGGAGCGGGATGAATGCCCTGTGATCATGGCCGAGCGTGTGCGGCAGAACCGCATGCTGCAGGTCCACGCGACCAACATGCTGGCGGCCGCCACTGACCCGTACAGCACCCCTGTGCAGTGCATCGAGGGCATCAGGGGCAGCCCGCAGATGGCGCACGACATGCGCAAGATCCTGGGCCAGAGAGATCGGCGCGTGTACACACTCCAAGAGACGATGGAGGAGCTCAATGTCGACGGGAAGGACAGAGCGGCGGACCGAGGAGGAGGGGCTGGTGGAGGCGGCAACGACAAAGCCCAACTCGAGCGGCCCAGTTTTAGCTACAGCAGAATCACTCTGGGCGACTTTGGCGCCTTCATCAACATCAAGCCCAAGGTGGCCGAGGCCATGGCCGTCGCCGTGGCTGCTCAGAATGAGAGCCAGGCTCGGGCAATAAGCAGCCAGCAGCTTCTCCTCAAGGACTGCGAGAGTGTAGCATCCGAAGAAAACGCCGCCAGCACAAAGCTGTCAACTCACCAGTTCCGCCAAGGCGACTCCAAGGGGCCGGACCTGCTTACAGATGACGCCAGCCCACTCGCGCAACGCACCAAGACGTCCGTGTGGGCGGGGCAAGAATCCATGGGCATGCACAATGGGACAGATGCCAGCGGCGCCTCAAACAGCGGCGCCCCGAGCCGTGGTAGTGCTCCTGCCTTTGGTGCGATCACGCCCGGCATCCGAGCTCGCCCTGCATCTGCAGCCCCGTCTGCACCAGGCAGCGTTGCGGACACTGCAGCGGGAGCCAGCCCCGCTGCCGCAGTGTCTACTGATCCCAACCACCCTAGCCACCCGCTGTTCAATGTGAACAAGTACCGCGACCAGTACAGCGGCCGCTACAGCTGCCCGCACGAGATGTGCCACCGGTCGGGCAAGAAGTACAAGAGCAGCAGGGCTATTATCAAGCATTTGCTCTCGGAAGATGCACACTCGACAAGCCGTAAGCAGTGCCCATCGTGTTTCGGATGGTTCAACTCGCTCAACGCTCTGACGCAGCATATCGAATCGCCGACGACTCGGTGCCACTTCCGCGAGACGGACGAGTACGTGCCGTTCATCAACATCTTGTCGGCAGGAGTGGTGGACGTTCATGGCCACCATGCGGACATGACGCTGGCCTACTCTGTGCAGCCAACGGCGGCGGAGGCTCTGTTGGAGGACGGCATGCTGCGGGTTCAAGAGGAGGACGACGATGCTACAGTCTGGTAGATGAGAGAAGGGGTGGTCAAGAGCTTGGATGCATGTTAAAGTCTGTGGCCGCTTATTGAAGAGAAAAGCATCAAGCCCGATATGCGAGTTGACGGGAAGGGCAGGCCTTTGACATCGTGGGAAGATGGGCTATTGCAGGTGGTCAGATGGGGTTGCATGACTGACACCAGTCGACAATACTATGTAGATCATAGCTGAGCGTAATAATTGAAGCTATGGAGGAATGCTCTGTGATTAAGCTAATTGCACTACACATAAACGTCATAGGCATAATAGCGTACTCCGTAGTTATATACTATATACATAAGCCAGCCATATGCCGCCCACTAAGCACACTATCTCCACTTAAACACGCTGTACGGTTCAGGGGAAATGGAGGAAATAGTGGACTCGCGCCATTACGACGCTGCCTGCTGTGCACTTCGGGGCGCTGTAATGGGCGAGGCTTGGCCCTATCAGGGAAGTGGAGCGGGCTTCAGGACCCGAATAAGAGATTCGGTTAGATATCCAGACTGCATTACGGAGCCAACACGCTTTTTGATGAAGACTTGGATTCAAGTATTGTACAGAGTACGTGAACATTGCATATTTTACAAAAAATAGAGTCGTGGTGGTGCCTGGTTGCTCCTTCCTGCCCAATGTTAACGCCTCCTGCCAGTTTTGTGTTTTGTGTCTGATCCTGACAAACTCCCGAGTGTCCGGCAAGCACCTCCCTCGCTCCTTCCCATCTTGCGAGTATCCCTTTGCGCCCTCTCGTGCTCCGCCACGTCCCCTGTTGTCAGCGACTGTCGCAGCGAATCTGTCCTCCTCTCCTCGTGCAACTGTGCCACGGCGATCTCAAACCCTGCATCTCGACTTTGATATTATCCCTTCTCTCCGACAATGATTAGCACGACCCTTTGAATAGCGAACTCTACTGCAATTACGCCCACCGATGGACCTCAACCGTCCGCTCCCTTCCCTTCCGCATCCCTCCAACTTCGACCTTTCTAGCAGCGACCATCACGACCACGAACGCCACGACTACCACCGCCAAGACACATACACACCTGCATCCCGACCTCGAGACGTCTTTGACTACGCAGACGACGACTTTGTTCCTCCGCCGCCGCCGTCCGCCATGGCCAAGTTTGGCCGCCGGCTTGCGCGCCGCATGGAGCGGGCGTGCTGCCTCTGCGCGACCTACTTTCCGCTCGCTTTCGTCTACAGCCTGACGGTCTGGGCCCTCTATGTTGTCGTCAACCTGTCCACGACGCCCTCGGATGCCGCCAATGCGTCGTGGGTCGGCCCGTGGTGTGCCGTCGCTGCTGTCACACTCGAGGCCTTGCTACTGTGGTCCTACACGACGGCCGTCTTTTCATCGCCGGGCAGCACGACAAACGACCAGGGCTACAGCACCATCCCTGCCGCTCTCTCTGGATCTGGAAACCTGGGCACCTCCCTCACCGTCAAGTCCAACGGCGAGATGCGGTTCTGCAAAAAGTGCCAGGCGCGCAAGCCGGACCGCGCGCACCACTGCTCGAGCTGCCGGCGCTGCGTGCTCAAGATGGACCACCACTGCCCGTGGCTGGCCAACTGCATTGGTCTGCGCAACGGAAAGGCATTCCTGCTGTTCCTTATCTATACCACCATCTACAGCATCTTTTGCTTCTTTGTGTGTGGCGCGTGGGTCTGGACCGAGATTGTCAACGAGGCCACTTATACGACGGCCGACGAGTCGCTGATGCCGGTGCAGTACATTATGCTGTGTGTCATTGGCGGCATCATCGGACTTGTGGTGGGCCTGTTTACGGGTTGGCACCTGTTTTTGGCGTGCAGCGGCCAGACGACGATTGAATGCATGGAGAAGACGCGCTACAGCTCGCCGCTGCGCAGCACAATGACATTTACGGCTGCGGCGACCGTGGCCGAGGCTATCAACGACAGCCTCGGCAACAAGAAGGCCAAGCCGCAGCACGACGAGGAGCGGGCCCTCTTTGACGGCATCGAGGGCGCCCACGACGAAGACGACGAAGACGACGTGCCTCTGGGCGGCCGTCTCGGACCCAACAGCAACGGCAGCTACGGAAACGGAAACAGCGGCAGCAGCTACAACAACAACGCATCCAACACCATGGGCCGCCGCTTGACATACAATGAGCTCGAGCGGTACCGCGCGCAAAAGCGCCACGAAGAGTACATGGACGAGCAGGACAGCAAGAAGCTGCCGCACGCCTTTGACCTGGGCCTGCGCCGCAATCTCCTGCACATGTTCGGCCCCAACTTTTGGCTGTGGCCGTTCCCGATTGTGACGACGACGGGCGACGGCTGGACGTGGGAGCCGAGCCCCAAGTGGATGGCAGCGCGCGACCGCATCAAGCAGGAGCGCGATGCACAGCTGGCACGCGAGCGCGCGGCCGGCTGGGGTGCCGTGGGCGATGACCAGCAGCAGCAGCAGTCCCGCAGTCCGGCGCCGCCGATTGTCGTGACCCACGCGTCGCCTAGAAAGCCGCAGACCCAGTCGCAGACCCAGCAGCCGAGCCGGTACCGCCGTACCACGCCTGGCCAAAACCAAAGCCAAAACCAGAATCAAACACAGTCCCAATCCAAGGCAGACCGGATCCTCGGCCGCACGCCCGGGCAGTATAGCGACATCCGTGACGGCCAGGCATCCGAGAACAACGGCAACAACGTGTCGCTGCAACGGCTCAACTCGGCCGGCCGGACAATACCAAACGACGACGATTTGTTTGTCGACGACGACGACGAGGACGTTGCGGAGGACGAGGAGGAGGAGGAAGAGGCTGAAAGCAGGGCGGCATCGCCTCTGCGAGCACGGTGGATGCCGGACCCGACGAGCGGCCTGCTGCGCAAGGCGTCGTCGTCGTCGATCCGGTCGCCTGTGCACTCGCACTCGCACTCGCCGCTGCCGCTATCACGGAGTGTGTCGCGGAGTGGCGAGAGCCCGGCCGCCGAGCACTCGCCGGCCGAGTCGGTGATGAGTGACGCCGACGACGGGAGTGTCGATTAGATGACTCATTTTGTTTTGTTTTTAGTTCTTGATTTCTTTTATTATCGACTAGATTTTGGATGGGACAAAGTGGTCAGTACGATTGGGTACATTTACAATCGCAATTACAGATACAGGTACAGATTTGTTTAGCGATAGACTGAATGTATGTTTTGTATTTTCACGTTGGACACATTGGACATGTATGTAAGCAGTGACGCACGGCCATGTATTGTACCCGAATTAGAATGCAAAGAGTCAGTAGAGCAAGATAAAGCAAAATTCAATTTCTGTCCTAGAGCCCGAGCTCTCTTAATATCCTCGCGCCAATGTCATGCAGCTGTGGTAGATGATGCGATGCAGATAGATACATAGTAAAGCAGGGAGCAAGCAGAAGCAATAAAATAAGTAATGAAAAGTCCATTGTGTCCCGTCCTCGGCAAACACTCGATGCAGTCTATGAGAGAAGAAACGTAAAACGAAAGGTGATGACAAGAAGAAGAAAAAAAGCAGTGTTTGCCTCGCTGGTCTATAAAAAACATGATAAGTAAATAGGACAATACAAAAGAAAGAAAGAAAGACGTGGGTAAGAAGAGTAAGATGAGTAACCAAATGGAAAGGAGTAAAGTAGATAAAGAGAATAGAAAGACATATTGGCCATCCTCGGATGCAAAGACAGAAAAGGAAAAGCAGAACAGGGGAAAGGGGGAATATAAAAGAATCAAGGAGAACAAAAAAATGAAAAGGAAAAAAGACAAAAGAAAAACAAACAAGATGAACCCAAAGACACCAATGCATGTTCCCGTCGACGACATAGTTGAACAAATAAAGACAAAAATCAAAAACAGTAAAAAGTCAAATCCAGATCCCATCCCGCTATGCTATTTTTGTAGTTGTTGTCGTGTCCTGATGTGATTGAGTTCGCTCGCTAAGGAGTACAGATGAATGAAGAGCAAGAGCAAGATTATAAGGAATACAGCAAAGTGGTAGAGTAGAAAGGAACAAGAGAAAAGAGAAAACAATAAAGAAAAGAGAGTCGTCATATTGTACAGGAGCCGATCGTCGGATCAAGGCCCGTTGTTGGCGCTGTCGATGCTGGACTTGCGGCTCATGGCCGTAGCCGTGGGGGTAGAGGTGGAAGTAGAGGTAGAGGTAGAGGGAGAGGCGATGGTGTTGGATGGGTAGTGAGTGCTGTAGCTGGCCGTGTTGTTGCTGCGGTTGAAGACGGTGCGGATGCTCTTGGTCTTGAGCTTGTTGGTGGGGGGCGCAGTCGAGCCTGCATTTACGCTTGCACTGGCACCAGCACCTGTACCTGCACTAGGGGCCGTCGAGGCAGAAGCGGCCGGCGCCGTGGCCGACGTCGCGAGACTCGCGGCACTGCCGCTGGCAATGCTCGACTCGGACATGTTGGCCGACGCCAGGGACGACAGCGACGCCATGGGCACGTAGACGCTCGTGATGGGCTCTTTGCGGATCTCGCACAGCAGCGTCGAGAACATGTAGCGGTCGGCATTGACGTCGACGAGCGGGATGGAGCGGAAGCCCTGCTTGAGGTTGCTCAGCTTGGCCATGAACGTGGCCGTCGGGCTCGCGCTGGCGCTGGTGTACTTGCCGCCCTCGGCCAGCTTGACGCTGAGGCGCACAAACACGAGATCCGGGTGCTTGGTGGTGAACTTGAAGTCGAAGCGCTGGTCAAAGATGGGGTTAAAGCCGTTCTCGGGCGCGATCTTGGTGCGGTAGAGCAGCGGCGTCTGGGGCAAGTTGTCCTTGTCCTTCTTGAGCTTGGACGGGCTGGGATCGTCGTCGTCTGCCTCATCGCGGTCGCGCTTGTCGTCGGCGAGAAAGACCTCGACCTCGACGTAGGGGTCGAGCGTGCGGCGGTCGGAGAAGGCAACGGGCCGCATGAGCTGCTGCGCGGAGACGACGCTGATGCTAAAGGACATGTTCTTGCGCTCGCGCTTGAGGTCGCGCGGCTTGCTCTCGCCCGGCAGGTTGCGGATGACCTGCATCTGGCGGGCCTCGCGCGGCTTGAGCACGTAGCCCGACGAGTCGGTGCCGCCCGTGAACATGGCGGCATTGATCTGCATGCCGAGGTCGTACGTCTGCCAGTTGAGCGCGGCCATCTGCACGCCGCGGCGCCAGTGCGCGAGCGGGTTGAAGTTGGACGAGCCGATGCGCATGGCCTTGGGGTAGACGCGCATCATGTAGCGCATGTTGTGGTAGTAGACGCTCTGGCGCGAGTCGCGCGTCTTGGTGTGCTTGTCGTAGACCTGCTCGTCCCACGACAGGATGTGGTTGAACAGCTTGCAGTCGGCGTCCTCAAAGGCCGTCGTTTTGTGCACGCCCATGCAGTAGACGGCCAGCGAGCCGAGCTCGTAGACAATCTTGCTCTGCTTCTGCTTGGCCGACAGCAGCACCTTTTCGCTGCCGCTCTCGCAGTCGCTCGTGCTGTTGCTCGGCGAGTCGCGCGGCAGCTCGCGTGACACGTCACGCGACACCTCACCCTCGGTAATGGTGTCGACAGCGTACACGCGCGCCTTGGGCGTGCTCGCCTTGCGCGGCGACGGCGGGATCGAGTACAGGCCGCTGTTGCCACCACCGGGCCCGAGGATCGGGCTCGCGCTAGGCTGGCTGGCCGAAAACTGCGTCGGCAAGCTGTTGCCGCGGCGGCGGCCAACAAACTCGGCTGTTGCGGTGGGCATGGGAGGCGCAAAGCCCTCGCCGGCAGTGCCGGCATTGAGGCTCAGCGCCGCCAGGGACGGGAAGGGAACGGTCTGCGGGTGCACGGGGTGCGGCGGGTAGGCCGGGGACGAGAGAGGCGACGTCGGCGACACAGGCGAAAACTGCGAAATTGACGAAGATGACGAAAATGGCACCGCAGGCCCCGGAAGCTGCTGCGTCTTCTTGGTCTTGATGAGGATGCGGTGCTTGAGCTCGGTGGGCGAGGGCAGGCGGTTGACGCCCGGGCGCACGGGCTCGGTGACGAGCTTGGACCCAAAGACGTCGCGCATGATGCGGGCCATGATGCGCTGCTGGTCCGGGTTGCAGTGGACCTCGAGGGAGATCCAGAGCGGGTAGGGCGACTTGACAAAGGCGTAGCGGTTGATGGTGTTGATGGTTTCGCGGAACGAGATGCTCGACGTCCAGGTCTTGCCGTGGACGACAATGGGCTGGCCGTCGGCGCCGTCCCAGCAGTCGATCTCGACGCAGCGGCAGCCGCGCGTCAGGGCGGCAATGTAGCCCTCGGTGCTGGAGGTGCCGGCAAGCTGGCGGCCGAGCAGGTAGGTGTTGTGGGAGCTGGAGATGTAGTACTCGTTCATGGGGCGGTCAAAGGTGTACTCCTTGGGTTCCTTGACGGTTGTCATGTTGTACGCCGATGCAATGTAGCCGGCCAGGCCCGTCTCGCTCATGTGGGCCTCGGACACCTCGGAAGACTTGGGCCGGCGCGCAAACCGGGCAAAGGCGCTCTCCCACAGGGGCAGGTCGTCGTCGACGTTCTCGCCCTGGGTGTTGCGCAGGAAATCGAAAAACTCGTCGCGCGTGATGCCCAGGGCTGGGTTGGCGGCGACGGAGCGGTAGATGGCCTGGATGTCGGTGCGCTTCTTCATGGAGCGCACAAAGTCCTGGAAGCCGGCATAGTTGAGACGGCCGGTACCACCAGCCTGCTTGTCGATCTTGTCGAAATTGCTGCGCAGGGTGCTCTGGGGAACGTGGATGTGCAGGTTGCGGCACACACGCTCGACGCCGGCAAAGTCGATCTCCCCGGCGGCAGTGGTGGTCGTCGCGGCCGCGGCCGCGGCCGCCGTTGACACCGCCGACGCCTGCTTGGCCATCTCGCGGTTCCAGTAGTCGCGGACGGCGCGGTCGTTGAACGACATCAATGACGCCATCATATCCTGGCGGTGCTTGTAGATGGCATCCAGGGTTGACGTCCAGTCCATGAAGCTCTCGTCGGTGTCGGCAATGAGGTGCATCAGCTTGGTCTGCGTAGTGTCGGGGACAGTGTACAGAATAGAAAAGAAGCGGGCCTCTTCGGATTCCGGGACATTGCAGTCGAGACGGTACTGGCGGATGTCTTCGGCAGTGCGGATCTCCTTGATGTCGTCAATGTAGACGCACTTGGAAGGCCGGGCCTTGTCCCAAAGGATCTTGCCGGCGTCGGAGTCGAGAGAGAGGATGATGCGCTTATTGTTGTTCTTCTTGGAGACTTTGCGGATGGGGATGCCGTGGAGCAGGGCCAGAGGGATGACGGGGCCAACCTGTGCGGAGGTGGCGGCGGCGGCCGAGGCCGAATCGTTGACCGAGGTGGTGGCGGTACCGACGGAGCCGTCAGTGTAGAGCATGGCGTCGAAGCTCAAGTTGGCAAAGCTCTCGGCGTCGTCGCGCAGGTAGTCGTCCGAGTCGGACTCGCTGTCGAACATGGCGCGGTCCTCGCTGTTGGGTGCGGTGTTGTTGCTGTCGCTGCGGCGGCGCAAGATGCCGGGCCCGACACTGACGTCACGGCTGTTGGGGTGAGCGGAGGACGGGCGGCGGCGGGAGATAACCTTGGAGGCAGCCCTAGAAGCATTGGAGATGCGGCGGATGATGCCGCCATTTTGTTTTGTTGTAGTAGCGGTAGGGTTAGAGGCAGAGGCAGAGTTCTCTTGTGGCATATATATGCTGGAGGGCGGTGTGTGCTGCTGGAGAGAGGTTGCGCTCATGCGGTGCGAGAGGATGGACTCTGGCAGCTGAAAGGAGGTGGGCACAGGGCCCAGGTCTCTGCCGCGGATGGGCTCTGGCGATGGCACAACGGAGGAGTTGTATGTGGCGATGTGCGACGGCGGCTGCGACTGTGCCGCGTAGCTCTCGCGCGAGGAGCTGCGGCTTAGGGCCATTGTTCTGCCAAAGGAGGAGGGCTTGAAGGAGAAGCTGGCAATGGATGAGGCAGGCGACGATGATAACGAGGCCCCGGAGGCTAGGGTGTCGTCCTCTACCGATGATGGGATCGATATGGAGGAAGCAGTAGCTGTGATGGAAGGTTTGGGGTGAGCAAAGGAGAAGAGATTCATTGTCATGTGGAGGTGTGGTGTGACGTGTGTAGACGTGCGGTAGATATCTGTCTGAGTGGTTGGATGCAATGTGATCAGAGTAGAGAGACGTGCTTGTTAAGAGTGCCGCATTGTAGAGAGGAGAGGTGAGATGGGGGTGGACGGCAGCTGTTTATATAGGATTGCGGACGATGTTGCACAAGCGGTGTTGCAAGAGGGTGGATGAGTAGAAGAGTAGTAGAAGACAAGGTGAGACAAGGGTCGGAATAAGAACAGTGAGAATAGAAGAGCAGGAAGAAGAGAAGAAGAGAAGAAATAACAGTTGAAGCAGGCCAGCCCACAAGCAACGAAAAGAAGGTGGGGAGGAGAGGCTTTATGTGTGCACGACGCGGCAATATGACGGCACTCTGTGTCTTTGTGCTTTTCTTCTTTTGCAGACTGTTCTGCTTTTGCTTGCTCGTGGTGTTTCTGTTCGTCTATTCGTCTATCGTCTGGTCGTGCTCGTCTGCGGAGGAGCGCACAAGAGACGAGACAAAAGGCTAAGCCAAGGCTAGTCCTGGGTATCGTCGGGAGACATGCAATGCAAGCAGGCAGACAGGCAAGCAGCAAGCAACTGCAGTGAGATGTAGTGGTGTCGGAATATTCTTTTCTTTTTTGTGTTTTGTGTTTTGTGTTTTCTTTTTTCGTCTTTTCGTCTTTCGTTTCCTCGATCCTCGTTGTCGGTGCTCGTGGTCGCAGAGCTAGGAGTACTAGAGCACAGAGTACGACAGTACTTGTGTCCGTTGTAACTGGAGGGGGGTGTATTGAGAGAATGGACAACACATAGGTTGGGGGTGGAGCTGTTGCGATCGGCTGTGCCCAAGGCGGCGGGCGAGGGTTGCAACGGGATGACGGGAGGCTATTGGGGTGGGAGGGGAGGTAGAAGTCTGGAGGAGAGTAGAGAGTAGGAGAGTGAGGAATTAAGTAGACTTGGTGAAAGCCAAAGGTAATGAGGTAAAGACGAATGGAGAGCAAAGGAAGAAGAGAAGCATAAAAAGAGAGAAATAATAGAGAAAAAGAAAAGAGAAGAAAAGAAAAAGAAATAGAAAATAAATAAAAAAATAAAGGAGATCTTGGCTCAGCAATTAAAAGAAAAGAAAAACCAAGAATCTACCCTGGAACCACCCCCCTTGTCCTTGCAAAGCAGGATGGGATGGAAGGGATGGATGGATGGATGGATGCGAGAGATGGGCAAGTATCTACCATGGCATGTCAGTTGAAACAGATCTTCAGATTGACGCCGGGGTTGCAGAGTGCTGTTGCTGTCGCCTGACCAGCTGCCTCGACTGTCTCGACTGGAGATGAGATGAGTCGACTGTCTCGTCTGGAGTTGAGATGACTGTCTCCCGGTCGAGTCGTCTGGCAACACCGGCTGTCGACTGTGGCATAGACCGCCTCACTTGGGCGCTTGCATGCACTGATGCAGAGCAGCGCAAACCAGCTCAGCCCGAGCCAAAGGAATAGGAATAGGAATAGGAACAGAAAAAGGAAATACTTACTCGATATGCAGGCCGCTATTTCGGGTTACAGCCCAGGTCGGCGTCCCACAGACAGCCCAAAGGGTGCAGAGGCAGATGCAGCAGATGCAAAGGCAGCAGGGCGGCAGAACAGCAGGTGCTCATGGCCGGTGGAGGCCGAGTCTTGTGACGTCTGCTGTCGTTGTCGCTGCTGTTGTCACTTTTGTTGTCGCTGCCGTGTCTACTCGATATCCGTCAAGATCTAACCGATCCTCACTTTCGTTTGTTTTCTGTGTGCAGTCTCCAGGTATGCCCGTTGTGGCAGGTATAGCCGGCGGTCGAAGAGCATGCGTCGGCTGTAGTCGTCAGTGATCCCAAGAGGAATGCTCTGTCGCAAAGCAGCACAGCGTAGTCGTGAGTTGCGAGTTGCGAGTCGTTGGCTGTCGCTTCGTCAAGAAGTCGTCCAGAGTACACAGGATGCTGCCGGAGAGAAAAAGGCAGAGGCGGACCAGGTCGGTCAGTCGAGTGCGGTCACACAGCACAAGCACAAGCAGGTAGCTGGAAGAGGAAAGAAGGAGACGAGTTCTGATCGAATGTGTGTTTTCGGGTATTCGTTTTTTCGTGCTTCTGTCTTGTGTTTCCGGTTTGTGTTTTTGGCTTGTGTTTCCTTGCTTGTGCGAATTTGCGAGTTTGCGAGTTTAAACTGGTAGACTTTGGTGCGAGTGTTGGTGCGGGTGCGACTTGCGCGGTCCTTTTGAAATTTTGTCGGTAGACGTCGGTCGTCGCGGTGAGAGGAGGTCAGGAAGCGAGGTGACAAAGTGAAGAAGAAGTGAAGCGAAGAGGTGAAGGAGAGAACAAGAGAGCAAGTCGGAGCGAAGCAGGAGGATGTCAAAGAAGTCAAGTCAGGAAGTCAGGGAGAGTGCCGTTTACGTCTACGTAAGGAAGGAGCGAGGGAGGGTTACTTAAAGAGCACAAGTGCGAAAAGCAAGAAGCACGAAGAAAGCGAAAGGGCGCCTCGATTGAGTGACGACAAGTAGTAAAATATAATTCAGAAATAATGGTAGAAAATAAGTAAAGTACAAAATAAAATAAAATAAAAAAATAATGAAACGGGAGCTAGAGAAGACTAGCGAGGGCATGGAGTAAGGTGCAAATGGGTGCAAATGGTCAAAATCGTCCAAGAGTCATGGAAATAATACATCATAGCAGCGCAGAGTGGGAGATGATTTTCGGTGTACACCGTAATTACACATCTGGCGAGTACGGGGTATGTAAACGGTAGTATAAACGGTGAGAATCCGAAACGGAGGCCTGACGGCGCGCTACGTAAGTACTGTCGCAAAGCAATGCTCCTTATATGTTCCCATTTCCATTCCTGGTAATTACACGCCGGCATGACGAGGTGCGCGCTTGCCCTTTTGGCTTTTTTATACTTTTCTGTCTTTTCTCTGTCTCTTCTCTTTCTTTTCTCTTTCTTTTCCTTCGTCTTCCGTCTTTCCTTCCACTCTCTTCTCTGCTTTGACCTAGCGCAATAATAGGGGAAGACAAGGACAGGGCGCCTTGCCTTGCCTTGCCATGCCCTACCATGCTTTACGAGTACACCGTATTGCATCGTACTGACACAGGCACACGCAACTGCCTGGAATAAGAGAACAGCTCGTTCTTAATTGATGCCCAGCGCAGACGACGACCCGAAACAGGAAGCAGCGACAGCAGGCATAGCGATGGCAAAACAGGCAAAGCAAGTTAAATAGAATAAATCGACAAGTAAAAGGCATTGACACGGAGACGGTCACAACACAGACTCACAGACTCACAGACTCACAGACTCACAGACTCACAGACTCACAGACTCACAGACTCACAGACTCGCAGACTCGCAGACTCACAGCCTCAGTCAGATACAGACAGACACGCTGGACGACACCGTCACTGACTCTTTGACGTTGCTCACCGACCGCTTGGTACAGGGAGTGGATTGGGCATCGCTGGTGTTAATAATTTTACTCTTTATTTTGATATCATATTATTTAATATTACTTGTTATGTCTTTGCTACTATGTACTAAATTAATCAATGGAACCTGGCTTCTTTGTGTTGCGCCATGACGTCGCAGGACAGAGGGATGGCGGTAATGACAGGGCAGAGGAATGCCCCGAGAGGAAACAACGATCCGGCATGTCGGCGCATCGGCGCATGGAACATGGGCATGGAACAATGGAACGCGAATGAGATGAGGGCAGAGTGTGACTGAATACGATGAGAGTGATCAATGAGATCAATGAGATCAATGAGATCAATGAGATCAATGAGATCAATGAGATCAATGAGATCAATGAGACCAAATGAGACCAAGAGACCAAAAGAGAGCTCCTCGGAAACGGCGCAACAGAGGGAATCCCGAACAACGAAACCTGACGGCCAACGAATCAGCGGCGGATACGGCAGGGGTGTGCGGTCACATGAACAGGGAGCGGTGAGGGTGAGGGAGAGGATCGGGATGAGTACTGTAGATTTAGAGAATATTACTATGTAAATATTGAATATAAATATAATGAATCAAATATTAATACAGTAAAGCCCGACATCAAACAGCCAATGACACGTCAAGTCGCATTGCGCTCTGAGACGATGCGCGATGCGATGAGACGAGAGACGCTGCGAAACCGAGCGTCGTACTGGCTGTAGAGGGCAGACGTCTACATAGTATACATTCATAGTAGAGTACGGAGTAGAGAAACAGCACAGTGAGAAGGACACCGAGTATTACATCGTATGTCAAAGTATGTGCAGACAGAGCACTATGTAGAAAAGGGAAAGAGGCTTGTGGAGATCAGTGGGGAGTGGAGAAGGCAAGCCCGTAACCGTGGCGGAAGAGGTGGAAGGTGGATGAGAGGGAGGGAGAAGAAAGTGGGAGGAAGGAGAGGATGAAAAAATGACAGCGCAGCTACCATGTATCTTATTATTACCATACCTAAAAAAGATACATCCATAGTAGTACATAGTACGAGCTCAGGCGCCTGAAAAGGAGAAAAGAGAATGGAAACGAGGAGACGGCGGGTGACAAAGTGCTGGGACCGACAATGTGACCCAGAGTGGGGTGCTAGCGGTATTGGGCCTGTATTTTTCTACTTTATTTTTCTTTTTTTTTTCTTTTTTTTTTAACATACTACTCACTCTCACTTTCGTACTCCTCCCTTTCAAAGCTCCCGCCAACTCCCAACTCCCAACTCCCAACAGACAAGACGAAACCAAAACGGAGCGTACTATGTAGAATGAGCACGGAAAAGGAAAACGAATAAACGAGCAGAACGAATGATGACGCTGCGACGTGGTCAAATGCAGTCGTCGTCTACATAGTACTCACTCTTTGTTCTTTGGTCTTTTCTTTATTTTTGGTTTTTTCTTATTTTTATTCCAATCTTTCATGTTTTCGTAAACGTGTTCTTATGTCAGCAGGTATTTTGCTCAGACAATCACGTGGTTTCCTTCCGTCTCATTCAATCACATCCAGCACTACAGAGGCCATGTGCTCTGACTCTGGCCAGAAAACTCGGAGGACTGCAATTTCAATTTTTGCCTCCCCCTTTTGACTCCTATCTTCGGCTGTCGGGCATATCTTTTTAGCCTCTAGTTTCTAGTCGACATACGTACATAGTATGTTTTATGTAGTATGTGCAGGAGTATTCTTCTAAAAGTTGTGGCAGAGCTAGCTGGTTAGCTGCCGCGCTGGGGCTAACAGCGTCGTATTGTGGTGGTTGTGAGAGGAACGAGCATACACAGTAGAAGACGAGAAAAGCGAGAAGGGAAAGAGCCCAACTTGGCAGCTAGTGTCTGACTGATAGAGCTCAGCCCAAAGCTAGGCAGTCGTTTACAGAAATAAAAATACACTAATCTGTACTTTTTATCCCCTTTTTGCCTACGATGTATGTATGTACTGGATATATTCTCTGAATACGATGGGATGAAATTAAGCTTGAACAGTCAAGATTAACAAATACGAGGTTTGGAGGTTGTCTGTCTGCGTGCGGGACTGAGTGACAGACAGATGGCATGTGTTTGGTGGGGAGTATTAGGCAGCCAGCAGAGACGGCAAGAGCAGGACCAACAGCAGGAGCTCTTGTCGCCGTCTACTCTGCACAGCACACTGTCAGGTGCACACGAGGTCACTGCTTACCGCCAGACTCTACTACATAGTATGCATGCAGATGCAGAGAGGCAGATACTTTGTACATTGTATGTAGTAATACAGATCCAGAGTACCGAGAACACGGAGAACACGTTCACGCGCTGAAGCTAGTCTGTAATGGTCTGCAAACAAGAGTGTGAGCGGTTCTGCCCTGCGAGGGGAAAGGAGTGAGCAGAGCGAGAGAAAAAAGAAGGGAAAAAAGAAAGGCAAAGAAGAGGAAAAAGAGCAAAACAAAACGGTGTAGAATCCGGTTAGCGTATCAGAGCTGCTTAGTGTGAAGCCGCTCTGGCGGTATGCGCAACTCTGTGCATGCCTACATATTATAGTAGTAATATGCGCTATGCTGATAGAAGATGGAGTCGCATCTGTTTTGTCGGATAGCAAGTGGGATGACTCAAGGCCTCAAGACAGATATGTGTTTTGAGGAGACTTGAGACTGGGCTGAATGCGACCAGCCAGTAGACTACATACATAGTGTACTGCTATGTAATTCTATGTAATTACTACTATGTATGTACTTTGTAGCTGCAGCTGAGACTGAGACATCTGATCTGATCTGATTTGATTGCTTTGGCCTTGTTTGGCTTGGTCTGTGATTCTGTGCGTGGTGAGGGATTGGGGTCTTTCACTGACAGCCACCTAGCACGCGCTACGATGCATTCTTGCGACGATGTGCATACAAGGGATGATGGTAATTAGGAACAGACTTGGACAGAGAGACAGCAAGTGTATTTAAAGGGGGAGGGAAGAGAAAAAGAAGGAGACGAGAAAGAAGATGGAAAAAGCAACGAGAAAAGAAAACATGGAAGTAGCTTGTCGCTTATTACGATCGATGGCGATCCGGGGAGGCAGTCTGCTTTCTGTTTCATTTTATTTTACTGTTTTTTTAGTCATCATTCCAATAATTGCACTGTTGCACTGCACACGGTATGACGGAAGACCAGAGGCCGGAACGGAGGCATCCGAGAGAGTGAGACGGCAAGATGAAAAACGACCGCCATCACTAATGGGCATCGCGGACGGGGCAAGACGAGGCAACGACGAGGAATGCGTGACTGCATCGCACCGAGTAGAGATTTTGCACGATCACGCACGCTGTCAAGTGGTAAACTCGGCTTGTTCAAGATGGGACTCACCTACAAATCACAATCAGAAGACAATAAAGTAAAGAGTGAAGAGTGAAAGTAAAGAAAATAATGCAAGTGAGCGAAGTGTCGACAGACCATCCTGGCAACACCAAGCTGTAACTCTTTGAGCTCACACTTCGTCAGGTCTACTTGAATCCATTTCTATTTGCTTCCCTATATTGGAGGCAGGCAGTGAAGGCGTATTGCAGAGAAATAAATGAAATGGAAAACGCAGCACATGGTACAGTATTATACGATAAAAGTGGGCACATGGTGTATTCATCCTTTTCAGACACTGACAAGGCTGATACTCTGCAGAGCTCACTGATGCAGCAGCTGGTATGTGTTTTATGTTTGGCGGTGCTTTGCTGGCCTCTACTCGCTACTTGCTTAGCTTGTTGCGTGTTATTACACTGCTATCTTATTGCAACACTGCCGCATTATCATATAAGCAAATAAACAGTCGTGGTATTGAGGTTTAGATGCTGAGAAGCATTGCACCGTGCAAGCGCAAGGCTGCCATTTGCTAGTGCTGTCTCCTGTTCGGGCTATTCAGCGTCCGGCTGTGCTATTGTGCATTTTGGGTGTCCTGGCTTATACTGGCTTACATCGTATTTAGTCACTTTGAGCTCACTCTCCATTCACCTTTATTGACTGCAACATCAATAGATGCATTTATAGTATACATAGACGACAACAATAGACGCATATGTAGCTTGCATAGATGACAACAATGCTCGCACGAGTCGTCAGTCGCCGACAATATAACACATACTAGAAAATAAAAAATAGAGAACAAGAAAATTAAACGCCACCCACGAGGCTGCAAGTGGGAGTCTACTATGCCTCGCCTCTTTCATCCGATGTTGTCGTATTAAAAAAAAATGCCCTTTCATCCTGTCTGCGCAAATCTGCTCTCATTCTTTCTTCATCTCCATATTCATCTTTATATTTTCTATATTTTTACATAGTAGATCTCACCACATCTTCATCTTCCATCCCATGTTAGTTACATTCTCTCATCGCATCTATCACCGAAATCTCCGCCGAAATCGACCTTGAAGGCTATCGGCCGCCCTCGCCCGAGGAGCGCTGCTTCTACCTCGCCGGGCTCGGTGGCAACCCGGATCTCATAGCTCGCACGTCGACGGACCCGTTTGTCTACGCCCCAGAAAACCGCCTGCGCAAGCAGCTCGCCACACTGGGGGAGGCCAATGCACTGGCAAAGCATTGGTCGGCGGGCCTGCGCGGCCAAATCATTCAGGTTTTACAGGGCACAGCCAGCCCCACTAGCGGTAGTACTAAGATACGACTAGCACTACCACCACCACTACAGGGCAGCTAGAGTGGACGGCCGTGCTGCCTGTGCGACTCGGCTGGCGCGAAGCAGTCCACATGCAGTTTCAGGACCCAGCGGAGTTCTCGACCGTGCTGCTCATTACAGTGGCCCGGGGCAGCCAGTACGACTGGCCCAGCGTCATGCCATGCAGAAGGCGCTAGGTTGTCGGGCTCTGCTGCAGCGGGCGCACAGCTTGCTGCGGCGCAGCGTCGAGGTTGTCGTGGCGGCCTGCGCTGCCGACGACCAGAACCAGGCGTCCCGCGCGGCTGCGTTTCTGGAAAAGGGCATAGACTGGGCCATGGACGGGTTTGACCCGAACAGAACCATTCAGAGCACTATGATGCCGCTGCTCCCATTCAGCGGCTGCACAATCACGCAGACAAAAGGCTCTCTGTCTGGCTCCCTGGGCCCTGTTGTTCGTTTGAAAAAGCAATCAAAAAAGGGAAAGGGAGAGGAAAAGTCTACAGTTTGCGGCCTGGCAAGCCGCCACGTAGCCGTTGGCCCCCTTCTCGCCGCGCATATCAGCTACAACGCCGACAAGCAGCACCGCACAGCGCTCCTTGACGCTGGCGTGATGACGGGCAGTACGGCCACCACAGATTGTGCCGTCGTCGAACTAGAGGGCCACCTACACAGCGTCCGGCAGGAAACCCAAGACATGTGGACTCGGCTCAAGGCCGACCCTGGCGACGAGGCGGCCGCCAATGGGCTGGAGGCGCTGGAGTCCTGCAAGGCATATATAGACCAGCTCAGAGAGCATGTTACATACCAACTGAGGGTCGACGGCCTACCTGACCTGAGAGTGGGTACGAAAAACCCCCCATAAAAGTTCACCTGAGACTGGAGAAAAAGCAGCAAGTTGAGGTACATACAGGCCTTGTTTTGCCCGTACTGCATAGCTAAATACTATGTGTATTAATTTCACGTTAACGTGTTTTTTCTCTTTCTCTTTTACTAAAGATAATTATTATCACTACCGTAATTTTATATTAGTGATACATTTCAAAATTACTCTTATTAAATAATAAATAATAATAAAATAAAATAAACGATAACAGTCGTCGTCCTCGCTATACTATACACACTATTGTGTAAGGAGGTAAAGAGGCTGATCTGAGTCTCGGGTGAGCTCAAATACTGCTCTTTTTACGTCTCCACTCTCAGGTCAGGTAGTCCGTCCACCCTCAGTTGGTATGTAACCAGAGCTGTAACCTGACCTACATTGACAAGGCGACCGCCAGAGCTGCTTCGACGTGGGCATACAGAAAGCAAGGCAGCAGCAGCAGCATTACCGATGGGCGTGAGTTTCATTTGATTGGGGACAGGCTCTTGCGTCTTCACGGCCATGGCATGCCATCAGATCCGCCATTTGCCAGAACCAACTCGGCCTCTTCTGCTTCCTCTTCTGCTTCTTCTTCCTCTTCGTCTCCGCGCCCTCCCTTTCTCCTCGTGGCCAAGAGAGGCCCCGAGACCGGCCAGACGTTTGGCGTAGTAAACGAGATCGAGGCTGTCAGGCGGGTGCCCTACTCGTCTGGCAGCAGCCTCGTCTCGCTGCACATGCTCGTCCTCCCCATAGACTACCACGCCGCCTTCTCGGCCAAGGGCGACTCTGGCTCCGCCATATTCGACTGCAACGGATGCATTGTCGGGATGGTCGATGCCGGAACGATGATGGAGAAGACGCTGCCGCCCCCGTCGTCGGCTACGTCTCACATGGCCCCACGGACCAGCGCCATGGGCAGCATGCGCATTGCGCCCGCGAACAGCACTGCGATGGATGTGACATTTGCCACACCCATCCAATGGCTGCTTGATGACATCAAGGCGTTCACGGGCCACGACGTGGAGATTGCCTAAGCTTGCACATTTGATTCGACTGATTGATATACTTTTTGCTTTGATTTGATTTGGTTTGCTTTGCTTTGATTTACTCGTACGAATCCTCTTTCTTTTCCACCACCTCACCGTCCACCACCTCACCGACTCCTCTCGCGCCTCTTTTCTTCTTCTTTTCATTGATTATCTATAAAAAAAAATCGTAAATTACTTTGACTTTCTACAGCCCCCGCGATGCCTTTAAATCACGACACGGCATCGCGCATCTACGTCGCAGACTTGGTGTTTGCAATGGTTTCTGCTATTACAGAGCATTTCCGAGCTCTGCTCTGCCTCCTCTTTTGCAATAAAATCAAACTCCCTTTCTACTTTAAAGCTCCATTAATTCTGCTCCCAATCGTATTGGACCGTATTGAACTCCAACCGTACGTACTATGATGTACGATCCCCGACCGCCCGCACCAAATGCTCCGGCTTACGGCAATAAGAGGGTGAGATCAATGGAAAGAAAAATAACAATTAAAAAGGTAAAATTAAACAATGAGAAACCAGCAAAAATCGTATGTAGGAAAGATCAGTCTGCAAATCTCCCAAATCAATCCGCTGGGTACAAGAGCCCATACGTCATTGTCGTACACCGGTCCACAGTTGGGCACGTTTTGTTATATTACTGTTCATTTTGATTCTCCTACATATTACTATGTATGTATTTACTACTACGGTATTCTCTCTGGGTCGTCTGTCCTTCAACAGTTGGCTGCCAGACTGACGACCGGATTCGGCGGTCAGCATCGTATCATGATACTTGGCTTCAATGTTGGTTTAATAACAACATTGGAAACAATACTGCAAATTTTAGAGAAAATACAAATTAAAATATAAAATACGAAATACAAAATACAGACGGCGGGGAGGGTAAGGGGAGTTGGCCCCTTCAATCTCCTCTGCCGTCCTTTCGTTCGCGTCTTCCTACTCTACTCGAGTGCTGCCATAAATTACACTCTCCTTTGTTTTCTGTGCCGCTCTTCCATAACGCCAAGCCTGGCACGATCATGTGCTGCTGGATACGAGGGTGAGATTCAAAACGGTGCCTACATACATAGCAGTAGACTACGGAGTACGGAGTACTATGTACTATGTAGTATTACGGAGTCGTAGACGGAATTGAGAAGAGAGAGAGGAAGGAGGACCAGAGATGGAGACGGAGGGACAGGACAGGGATGAACGAGGGCACCAGTATGGCGGGACGCGCTAGGAACTAGAAAGGGGAACGAAAAGGAAGAGAACAGGGCACAGGGATATTAGCATCTACTATGTAGGGCCAGGAAGAAGGAAAGAAAGGAAGGCAGAAAATAGGAAGAAAAGAGAGGAAAAAGAAAAGAAATCTGCCTGCCAAGACGCCCACAGGAGCACGAAACGGTGACCCCCTCTACTTCTACTTCCTCTGCCTACCGCTACACTGCTATGACGCATTAAATCCATATGGGACGTACGCGACCGACTGCTCTGCATCCACTGCCGGCATCCGATCAACAGTCAGGAGTTGCATTCTCAGGAGAGGCTCACCGTGATTAAGAATGTCGTCTTGGAGAGAATTTTAGTAGTGAATTACCATGTAGAAATCAAATAAATAATAATAATAATAATAATAATAATAATAAAAACAAATACACCGCCAATCATGGCCACAGTGATCCAGGTGAAACGACACAGGAATGGCACGAGACTCGGCTGATTAACGTTAACTGGCTTGTCAAGGTTAAACCTGGTAGACGCCCTTGATACTCAAAAACAAGGCAACGAAGAGGCCTCGTGACAAGGCTCTCCTATTGTAAATTAAGAGAGGCAGCGGCAGACAGACATGCACAGGAGAGACAGCAGGTCTGTGGCAGAGGTGCTGAAAGGGTGCAGCTTGCTGGATCTACATACATATTGGGATCCTACCAGTGCTTAGCCAGGGTGTTCCCAGTTGTTTACACAGTAGTTGTTTTGCTTGAATTGGCCGACTGTTTATTCTCCGGGTTTGATCCTCGCTGATTGCAAAGATTGAATGATGTGCGCGATTATTGAGTGTGGACTTGGGTCGTTATTCTCTGGGATTGGGATTTAAAAGTGCCACGTCAATATGAGGCTATTGGGAGGGGGTTGTTATTTATTTATTTATTTTCTTAACGACAGTATCAAAGATAATGTTTTCTTCTTCCCCCCCGTAACATTTGGCATTCAAAATCCTTGAGGTCAGCATAGTCACACCACTTTGCATCATGCGGTATTTAAAAAACATTGAATTTAAGAGGGCAATTACTTTGTTAACCTACAGCTCAAAAGAAAAGTAAACGCTTGAATAAAAGTAAACAAATGTAGAGATCGGGCCAAAACGAGGCATCACTTTAAAGCCGAGTTGCGGCCCCCAATGGTTCTTGGTCTGTTTTCTTCGTTTTCTCCCAGGGCATTATTTTGGACAAAATCGACATCCAATTATCTCAATTATATCAAGTATCTCAATTATCTCAAATGTCTCATGTCACAACTCATCCGCTGCAAAATGCTACATCCTACAGACAACACACCCCCATACGGGGAACGGCTGCGCTCTCCTTCCGATGGCAACGACGGCAAAAGCAGGAAAAGGTAGAAGAGGATGAGGCAATTGGTGATTCCATATCAGTATTCATTTTCAGGAACAGACGCGAGTGTAAAAAGAGAACGGAGGAAGAAGAAAAGAAAAATAAGAAGGAAAAAGGGAAAAAAGAGACCCATTTGAGGGTGTGCTGAGATTCTGCAGGCTGTAGGGCGTACCATGGTTGCGACGTCGTATGTGTGTCATTTTAGAGGAGAGAGGAGAGAGGGACAGTAAAACAGTATTCAATGAATCTACCAGTCTCAAACGAGAAAAAGCAATCATCCGAATTGATTCTTGATTTTTTGAAACGCGATTGGATGTGATTGAATGAGATGCATGCATTTTTTTGTTTTCTTTCTTTTGTTTTCTTGCTTTCTTTCTTTCTTTTTTCTCTTTCTTTTCCAACGCATCACGGTGTCGTGAATATGGGCCATGATCCGAGATACAGGTGCATGGCCTGTTTTATGAATTGATGCTGAAAACAATACACAAAACACAATACATAAAACATAAAACGAATTAAAGAAGACAAACAACACGAACAATTCACGAGTGATCACATTGCAAAGATATCACGAGACGTTGCGTGCCACTTTTTATGTATGCTTCGGGTTAGGGCGCGGGAAGGGCCGTTGCGGTTAGATTCGTGCTTTTCTCTGTTCTTGTCTTTTTTGTTTTCTTTTTGTTCTCGTTTTGTTTTCGTTTCTTCTTTCAACTGTCTTTTGGAAGCACTATCTGATACGTCCCCAATCACATCACCCACTAGCTCGCCAACTTTGCAGACACTTGCTGTTTTGCTTCCAACTTGGGATAACCATTGTCAAATCCAGTCAGATCCAGTCCAATCAGTTAAACCAGTCCAATCAGCCAAATCCAGTGATCCAAGACGAAAACCCAACCTGAGATACTTGTGCGGCATGTATACAAGGGTGTCTGTATAGCAGCGCCATTAGCCCCAGCAGATATCACAAAACATCACAGTATATCACATACGTGCATACATAGCACGTCGACTGAGTGATACATCTCCACAGCCACTGTAGAGGTTGCTGTCCGTCTCCCGTCCCGTCTGCCACCTTTGGGTACAACCGAGAGTAGCATCGTATTCATTGAGGATGGATTTGAGGAAGAGTGAGCTGGTGCTGCAGTGTTGTGAGAAAATAGGACGAAGAAATACATGGTAGATGTCCAACAGACTGGTGGATAGAAAAAAAAACAAGACACAATCAAGACACAAAACAACAAGACAACAAATAATGATGTCAAACTAAACTAAACTAAAAAAAAAAGAAAAAAAAAGAAAACAAGGTAAAGTCAAGACAAAAGACAAATAAAAGACAACGCATCTCTGCTGATCTCTAATTAATAATGAATACATCTTGGCACACACCACCACCAACACCATCGTCACCACCATCGTCACCACCACCATCAAACGATCAGAAGACACAGGATCTCGATAGCTCTTCCGCCGTCGCAGCGCACAGAGAGGGGAGGGGAGGGGAGGGGAGAGGAGGACATACATACATAGTACAGACATAAGAGGACCTGTCTTGGCGCACCGTTGCACTGTCACATCCAGCAGACTAGCTTGCTTATTACTGCGTATTACATCGTATAAAAAGCTTGCAGAAATCAATTATCCGCCCGCCGACAGCAGTGCTCCGTAACCACGATTTACGGCGCCAAAGCGACTGATACAGTACTATGCTATACTTGCAGTCGCTGTACGACTGCTCTGCGACGTCTCGGGCACTCCCGCTACCACGTCGTTTGTCGGGTCTTTTGGCGTGCGTCCTGATTATTTGATTACTCTGCACCTGCGCTGCATCAAGAAATCCGCGATGCAGCCGGCCAATCCAGTGCCAACACATTGCAGTCGGAAAATAGGCCGTCTTTAGAGGTCGTCTCTACTCCGTATTTGTCTTCTCTGTACTAATACCATGTAATCCCCATTATGCTATTTTCCATCTTGTTCTGCAGCAGTCTCCATTCGCAATATTTTGCCCAACGGCATGTGCAGCTGTAATCTGGCATTATTTGGTTTCTTTTTTTCTTTTTCTTTTTGCTTTCTTCTTCTTTTCCGTCTGTGTGTTTCCTGTTTTGGCCGTCTCGCTTCCTACTTTTTTTTGATTTCGGCACATTTTGCTTTTGCTTTTGCTTTTGCTTTTGCTTTTGCTTTTGCTTTTGCTTTTGCTTTTGCTTTTGCTTTTGCTTTTGCTTTTGCTTTTGCTTTTGTGTTTCTTCTTTTATTCTTTCTTTCCGACGCACATTTTTATTTAATTATTGACCACTCTGTGCCAATGCATGCTCCTCCTTGCGAGGTATTATTTCCATTTGATTTTCAGTCACGTCTGCGTGCATGTGCATGTGTAGTTTGTCTTTTGTCTTTTGTCTTTTGTCTTTTGTCTTTTGTCTTTTGTCTTTTGTCTGTCTTCTGTCTTCTGTCTGTGTATTCTGTACATATAAATTTGTTGACTCTTTTGCTTCAGTGACAACCAAGCATGCCGCCGGCGTTTTAGATATTGTTTTTCTTACTTTCAACCACTCCGTATAAAACATGTACTAAAATACATAGTATGTAAGCAGAACAAACAGTCACACTCACAGTAACGGTAACAGCCAGCACAGTCACAATACCATGTACAAACACCGTTGGACCCCCGGAGTGATCTGCAGATCAAGGTTAAGCTAGTACCAGTAGATTAATACTGTATTCTGTAAATATCGTAAATATCGTAAATAAATGTAACTAAATGTAAATGAATGTAAATGTAAAAAGAGGAATAAAGAGAGGCCAGCTACGATTACTGATTGGCAGATTGGCAGACTACATAAAACTAGACAGGGCTTCATCCTTGATTTGGCTTTGCATCGTCGGGGTTTAAGCCTTGGTAGTAGCCGTTTGAAAGGAAAGGGGCGATGATCGTGGTGGCAGTTGGCTTGTACAAGTAGCACATTTCTATTACTCTACACAGCATAGTAGTTGAAAAAACAAAAGAAACTTGCCTGGTGAATCCTGATGCTATAGAGTGCGGAGCAGAGCCTGTCAATCTCAGGGTCTCAACTCCCCTGCTAGTCTGCTCGGAGAAATCATGAGAAGAAGAAAATGAAGAAGAAAATGAAGGATGAAGGATGAGGGATGGAGGGATGGAGATGAAGGGATTGGCAAAATATGAAAATACCGAGTTGAAGACACAAAGAAGACCCCTATTCTGCCGAGAATTCCCTGTTTCGTGAAATTGATCGTGGATCATTATTTACTCCATTCTAGAGTACAGGACGTCATCTGACATGCCAGACATAATCAACAGAATGCCGTGTTACAGATTGTTCTATTCTTCCTTCTTCTTTCCTTCCATCGTTGCTCCGTGCTCCTCCTCCTCCACCTCCTCTTCCTCTAGCACCGCAACGACGGGTCGCTCGGCATGGCCCTTGTCTTACCAAGCCCCAAGACATCGGCTGCTGACTGCTGACTTGGCTGCTACATAGTACTGTTATCATGTGCTGCTGCTACTGCTGCTACTGCTTGCACGGGATGGTCGAAGCGAGGCCGCGTGTTTTGCCCCGATCCTCGCAAATAGTCGGTGTTTGAGCGTTGAGTGTCTACATAGTAAGCGATTGAGCAGTTTGCGTAATTTCGGTATTTTGTGATTTTGAGCAACAAGCCGAGCAGCATGGCCGAGAGTAGACAAGGAGACCCAAGAAGAATGTGGTGGTCGCTAATACGAATGTGCTGTCGTCTTTTCTTTTTTTCTTCTTTTTTTCTTCTTTTTTCAGTCTTATTTTTCTCTTATTTTTTTTTCTTTTTCTTCTGCTTTCCTGTATCTTGTCGGATCATGGAATAGTACTATGCGCACACCAGGCGCACACAGTCTTACAAATGCACATCTCAGAATTATCCAAATCGAGACTGCTGCAGCTTGGACTGATGCAGGTAATGATTCGATCCAACAGTCGACCAATACGTGGTCCAATATCTGTGCACTATCTGAGCACTATCTGAGCCAATATCTGAGCCAATATATAAGACTCAACGTGATTCAAATTGACAAATTAAAGACTGACCTGGCAACAACTGCTCGGCTCAACACTACTGACTCAAGATACATATAATACAAACCTATACTACAAAAATCAGAAACAGCGATATCAATGCAAAGGGGTGAGACGACAAGGCGGAGAATCTCGCTGCTACGGCGTGTGCTGGCATGCGCATGATACCACCCTGCCCACCCGATTCTACCATGTATGTACCATGCACGCTCGACTCGGTGCCTCTGCGACTGTGATTGTACGGCTGTGCGGCGGTGCGACTGCACTCTGCCACCACGCACTTGCACTGGACAACGAGTCTGATGTGCCATTTGGCGCTGCACGTGAGAGTAAGCTCGAGAGAGCAATCAGCACCGGCTCTGTCAAGTCGATGCTGTCGATGCTGTCGATGATGGACAGAGTGGTGCAGTAACGTGACTGCCGCTGCTTCCACCAGTCCCATCGCCGCCACGCCTCGCAACAATTACCATCAGCATCTAGCTGCATATGCACGGCTGGCAGACACTTGGCAATGGGGGCCAAATAGAGCAGCTGTGGTCAGAGGTTGTAGAGTGTAAGTTGTAGAGTTAGAGTGTAGAGTTGTCGGCCCGTCAGATCGAGTGGTAAATGGCAAACGGCAATACGGGATGGTAACACCGCATGGGCGTGGGCGTCGGAGAGGAAGTGAGTGATGATACTCCCAGTAACAAAAAAAGACTCGAGAGACGAAGAGACTCGAGTCAATGGCTGCAACTCTACAACATGCCATACTCCGACATGCACTTCATACAAGATGTCAGCCTCGTTTTTAGCCAAGACTAGACAGAGCCGATAGACTACCCGAGATGCTGCCGCTGTGCATACCAAGATGTTGCATGTTCTGTGTTCTGTGCTATGCGTTTCAGAGACCGTCGCTCTGCCTCCGAGTCCGAGACGGCGAGCTACCCGCGTGTCGTGTCTGAATGCAAGACTGTGAGCACATACGCTAGGCATGAGACCAGGCTTGTGACTGCCTGCGGCTGCTTGCCATGCTGGCGATTTGTGATAGCCCAATGAGGTCAGCCGGAGGTTTCATTATGTCTTTCCTTTTCTTTTTCTTTCTCGGCTTCTTTTTGCTCAAGATGTCTTAGCAGTATCTCCGGGCTTCTCTCTTCATTCCTTTATCCTTCCTTCCTCGGCGGCTGCAGTCAACCGTCAAGCGCAATCACAATCACATCATGAGACAAAAGGGCAAGACAGCCACCTAGGACTGAAGGAACACAAAAAGTACTGCACATATGCAGGGCGTAGATATCAACTCGATCATGCATATTGACGGTGGTGATTATGCATGGTTGTGGTCATTTGGGCGTTTGGTCATTTGGTCATTTGGGCATTTGGGCTCTGCCATTTGCTCTGCCATTTACTCGTTGCGTCTCAAATGCCACAGTATCACGCGTTGTCCTGCTGTTGACCAGACTGCCGACTGGACTGTCGACTAGACTGTCGACTGGAACTGGACTGTCAACCGGAACTGGACTGTCGACCGGAGAGTCGGCCGTCGAGCAAAACAAAGACGTATCATAATCACGCACCGCCCGTCCATGGCCGGCCTCGACAGAGACAATGTCTGACCGACCCCCAGCGCGCCGTTCGCGTCCGAGTTTGTTACAGTACTTATCCGAGACATGCAATAAATTGTAGTGTGTTTGATGTATGTGATTGTTTCAAGTCTATTGATGTCTGTAGTATCTGTTGAAGTCTGTTGAAGGATTCGGAGGTCGGCACACAAGACATTATATTGTTGATAGGAATTCATAAACAGCCGCAGCCGCAGCACGTACCAGGCTGGTATTGGCACAGGCTATCGCGCTTGTCTTTTTTTTTCTTTTTCTTTTGGGGGCATAATCTTATCTGAACTCGACTGCTTCGGCTCTGGCAGCAACATCATGCTGACCTGCTGACCCTTTGCTCGTCTCACTCTCTGATTCACATCCCCTCAAATCCGTTGTTTCGATACTTCCGTGACGGATAATTCCATGGTAACTCCATCTACCCCATCTCCTCCATAATCCCACCCCTCAGCTGTTGTGCGTCCGAGTGTATCGAAAGAACGCTGCCGTCTCACGACCAACAGACGTAGACTATATTGTGAGATTGTTCCTGTCAAGTGAGACAAGCTGACATTTATTTTCAAAATTTAGTATATGATTTTAAATATGAAATTAAAACAAATAAGAAAGTAAGCGTTGGCATAAGTAGAAAAATGCGTTCCGAATCTGTCGCGAAGCACGAGTATAGAGTTTGTGCTCGTGTCGATGTGGGCATCGCGATGTGGGCATCAATATTGCAACTGAAAGTGAAACCATTGATATTGACGAGCGTCGTGGATAAAGAATAGAAGAAAAGAGATAAGGAAAAGAAGAAAGAAAAGAAGAACGAAAATAAAAAGGTAAATAAGAAAAATAAGGAAAAGAAAGAGAAGAAACAAGCCCCCACACAATATCATGAAGTTCTCCTTTGCATCCCCCGGTTGGCCTCGTCTCTATTTGTGTTGTACTGTCTTGGACGCCTTGCATCAAGCACACCACATCACACATCACATCACATATCGCATATCACACATCACACAGAACAACACTCAGAACATTACACAGCACAGTACACGGTTCCTCCCGGCTGGAGTGGCCAAACGAGTGAGTTAAAGACGCCCTGTACTACGTCGGAGAATGACACAAGAAGATGACAACGACAAGACGAGACTCGTTTTGCATCGTATCTCTAGACCTTTGGCCAGCTCCAAACCACCTAATCAGCCGACAGCCAATATCAAGTGCAGGATCGAGGTTCCATACACGCTGCACATCTCGGGGTTGGCATGCGTGTGTGAGTGCAGAGATATACATACACGGACAGAGACGCAGGAGGAGTGCACGGCATGCAGAGGCAAAGGGCGGGAGAGAGGCAGAGACGGTATCAACTAGCGGTAAACAAGCAGCAAGAAGCAAGATACAAGATACAAGTAACAAAAACAAAAACATAAAATAACGGAATGTGCAGATGCTGACTGTTACACAGAGGGACGAAGAGCGGAGATTGGCACTGCTGGCAGTCGTTGGTTTGAGAAGACATCATGAGATCTGATATCGATAGATCGGTCAAGCTGACGTTGTCGTCTTTAATTTATTTCGATCAGGTTTGATTCAAGCCGACTTTTGGCCGGGCACGAACACGATTCTCTGCAAACGTGCGGACGACGACAGACGACGAAACCTTGACCGAGTTGGACAGGGGTCCCGGCTTACGCCTTGCTCGTGACACCACCGGTAAGGTTGTCGCGCAGGAAGAGCAGGAAAACATGCAGCCGCAGAGACCGTGCCCATGCTCCTGCGGCGTGTGCTTGTGCAATACCTGGCAGCCTGCAGAGACACTCCTCATCGAGGGCGTTTCACCGCTACAGTCTCGTCGTGAGATTTTGATGCCGTGCAACCTGGCAGCGAGCTGGCAACCGCCCGCCCGGCAGGGTATCAGGACTGTAGACTGTAGACTGTAGACTGTAGACTGTACACAGCAGACAGCAGACAGCAGATTAGACAGAGAACGCGGCACTTCTCACCGAGTATACACTGCCCGCCTGAACGCCTGTTGCTGCCCGACACACCGCTAGTCGGACGGGCCGGCTGGCCACAGTGAATCACGTTGGGAGCGAATGTAAAGGGGCGAACACGAGACCAACGGAGGGACAGATGAGGCTCAAATGAAAGAGCGAATAGACGGCAGATGGGAATATAACTCAATGATGGTAGATTCAAGATGACACCCAACCGAGTGGCGATAAACAAAAGATATGACGCGTAAGATAGACAGAGACAAGAGACAAAGTAGAATACACGGGTGGCAAAGTAACCGCAAGCTGGATGATACAAGGAAACTCGGAAAGAATGAGGGAGACGAAACGAAGACGCAACAAAGACGCAAGGAAAGATGCACGGCTCTGCATGAGTGATGTAGACAACGGACAATGAAAAGACAAAAGCAACGCAGGACAAAACTCCAAGTGGTGGCACGAAGCAATAAACACGACAACCGAAAGAAGGACAGATGGTGGCAGACGATGGCAAACAGAACAGCGAGCCCGGAATTGCCAGTCGCAGACAGCAAGCGGCAGCTGGACAATGCCCGGCACAGGCGGACAGCCGGCGAGTTTAGCCAGACTGCCTCACAGCTGCATCTCGGGGTTTCACCTAGTCTCTATAACCAGAAAATAAGGAGCCCGGCTTGCTCTTGCTCACACTGTTCGAGACTGCTCCTCCTCACAGAGCCAGGTTGTACGCATACTCGTCCTCCATGTTCTGGCTCACCCACAGCACCACGCTGCTCAGGCCCACCAGGCCGTTGGCCACCACGTTCTCAATGCCCATGCCCAGCATCGGCATCGCCACCTTGGGCACGAGGAACTTGAGCACAAAGATGCACACGCCGCCGGCCATGCCGCCGGCCAGACTGGCAAAGCCCAGGAACAGCACCACGCGCGCCTTCCACGCCACGCTGCCGCCGCCCATGCCGCCGCCCGAGTAGCCGATGGAGTCGGACGCGAGGCGGGCCTTTTCGACCGAGTTGATGATGAGCATGCCCAGGCTGGAGCAGATGAGCGGCAGCCAGTCGACAAAGGTGACGTGGACGTCGGAGCCGTTGGCGGCGGACTTGCTCCAGACGGCGGCGTCGAGCAGGACGTAGAATGCGAGGGAGAACTATTGCAGTTAGTAGGGGTGTATGTTGGCGGTCTTTCTATAGACGAGAACGCACCAGCGCTCCTGAGGCGTAGACGCCGGCGTTGCGCGCCCAGACGCTGCTGGCCCAGTCGGGGAGCTGGAACTTGAAGAGACGGTCTTCCGAGAAGGACATCGCGGACGCGCTGTGTGGAGTGTAGAGTGAGGGTGGTGTCGAGTCGGTGGGATGGGTTTATGGGTTGTGGTTTGTGTTTTTGAGGTTCGTGGTTCGATGGAGTCGGCTCGTTGACGATGATAGCTGTGATGATGCGTGCGTGATGCGTGATGCGATGCGACAGCTCCTCCCAAATGACGCTGTGATTGACGTTTGCCTGGGATTCGGATACGCACGCCAAACACACGCTAGCCCAAACACGTCCAAGCAGTCTAAGGCACGTGACCTCACTTACTCTACTTACACTACTTGGCCCGCTTAAACCCACTATAATAGTAGCTCACAGTGTTCTAAATATACTGCGTGAGACGTAGCCCAACCCCCCGGCTACGTAACCGCCTCTTATCACCACGCCATAATAGCTTGGAGACACTTATCAACTTCAGTCTGTAAACAACTACATACAATTGCGACGTCGACGCCAGCAAACCTAAATCCATCCACCAATTTGTCCGTCTTTTACTGCACATCAAATCATTGTCAACTGTTGCTCAGCACCATCCTGAATAGAGGCCATCAATTCGAGATCATCGCCGGCGTTCAACGTCATCCTCCTCCTCGCCGCTTCATTTCCGCTTCACCTCTCTTGCCGCCATCATCTCTCAGCCAACAGCTCTCATCGCTCATTGCCAGCTCCTCACGCATCATGGCTTCCAAAATCAATTCAAAAACTCCTACCATCCGCCGCATCCTGCGCGAAGCCCAGGAGCTCGCCGCCTCCCCCTCCGCAGACATAGCCGCCGCGCCCCTCGAGTCGGACCTCTTTGAGTGGCACTTTACCATCCGCGGGCCCCCCGGCTCCGTCTACGCCGACGGCATCTACCACGGCCGCATCGCCCTGCCGCCCACCTACCCCCTGCGCCCGCCCATGTTCCGCTTCCTCACACCCTCCGGCCGCTTCGAAGCCAACCGCGAAATCTGCCTCTCCATCAGCGGCCACCACGAGGAGACGTGGCAGCCGGCCTGGGGCCTGCGCACGGCCCTGGTGGCCCTGCGGTCGTTTATGGAGTCGGACCCCAAGGGCCAGGTGGGCGGGCTGGACGCGACAGACGCGGCGCGGCGGCAGCTGGCGGCCGAGTCGGGGTCGTTTCGGTGTGCGGCGTGCGGGCGCACGAATGCGGACATTTTGGCAGAGAGTGCGGAGGAGGAGCGGCTGCTGGGCGGCGACGGGGGCAGCAAGAAGGAAGAGGAGGTGCCGGCAGAGCTCCAAATGGTCTTTCGGGACGAGCTGAAAGCGGCGGACTCTGCGGCCGAATCTGCATCTGCATCTGCGCCTGCAACTGCTGACACACCGGCGCCACCACAGCCGGCCCATGCGGTGCCGGTACCGACACCGACGATTCCGCTGCCGGAAGCCCTGCGCGAGCCAGCAGCAGCGCCGGCAGTGACGACACCCGCACAGCTCCAGCGCCAGGCACAGACACAAGTACAGGCACAAGCACCGCGTCGGGCGCGGGCACGGCGCAACTCGGACGATGGGATTCCGCTGTGGATCGACCGGACGATTGTTGTGCTGTGTATCATCCTGGCTGCTATGCTGCTGCGGATATTCTTTGGATAGTTGGCTGCTGCCAACGAGGAGACTTATAATGATTATGAGGCGTTGGTTTTGATTTTTGATTTGTTGACTCTCAAGTTTGTTGATTTTCCTTCATTTTCTTTTTCCTTTATTCGCATATTTGCTTTCTTTGCATCTGATCACATTTTCTAGATATCATAATCATTTAGTTGATTGCTGTACAAATTAACTTTGTTGTCCTTTGATTTTTTATTTCTTTGGATCTGCCTTGGATCGTTAGACTGGATTGTGCTGTGCTGCGTGACTAGTATCACCAGCCGGAAAATGCATACCGAGAAGTGAACCAACAGCCACACCCTCTTTAAAGAACATCTCCTCACTCTCCTCATTTTGGTAGCTGCTTCTTGGAGGGTATTGTCTCCTGTGACTAGATACCCCCTCATATCTTTTGTGCCCGTATCCTAGAGTGACTATCCCGGACGAAGTGTGCCGTGAGGCTGGAAGGTTTGATTTATGATTGAGTGGATATATATACTGTGAAGATGCCGCCCAGTTGATCAGATCACTGATTTTCAAGTAAACATTACTCCTGCTATCTACCATGCCCCAAGACGACAAGCTCTACCTCTTTGCCTTTGTGCATTTCCTCCCAGGCGCCTACAATGACTGGCAGGCCGCCTACGACGAGCTCGCCGTCCACGTCTGGGCCAAAGAGCCGACGACAGAGACGTACTACTTTGGCCTGCCCCTCGACTTTGCCGACGACGCTGCCAACACCCCCGTCATGCTCGCATTTGAAGTCTACGACAAGCGCAGCAGCCTGTACGACACGCACTTTACCAGCGATGCCATGACAGCAGGGTTCCTGCCCAGGGCCGTGCCCCATATGATGGCCAGCTTAGATCTGCAGCACTACGCCCGGGTCGCTGGCTTCCTTGACTTTGCGGGCGACGCACGGGCTTGCGGGTTGATGTATGACATGGCTATATCGTGCAAGTCTGCCGATGCTTGCAGCCGCGTGCTCAACAGACTGCAGGAGCTGGGGCCAAAGTTGGAGTCGTCGGCCTTGACAAGAGCAGGGAAGCTCATGACATGGATGGCGTTTGCAAGCCAGGACAGCGACAAGGATGCACGCATTTTCATGCGCCTCAGAGACAGGGTAGCCTTTCATGAGTACTCGAGACTTCCTGACGTGCTGCAGTTTTGGGCGGCTGGGAAAGACGGGGATATAAACAAGGTGCAGCAGCGTGGGTATGTCGAGAACGGACGGGGATGGCTTCATAGATAGCTGCACTTTCAGCCATGCATATCCAAACCTGCGCTTCTAAAAATAGTCTGGAGGAAACTCTGGCCACGCAGTATGGCCCGTGTTGTTCAGGAAGCCAGCCTCATCTTGACTATCTTGTTGCTGCTTATCGTGCCGTGAATAGGGAAACTGTGTGTTTGAACGGATAGAGCATCTGCGTCGAGCAAGCGGTGTGCGTCTTGTTTTTAGAGCGGATCTGAATTGTTTTTTTAAGCGAATATGGATTGAGTGAGCTGGCTTGAGATTAAAGAACGGGTTATACTTTGTGGCGTAGTATTTTTTTATTAATGAGGGATATATTTCGATATAAAATACGAAGGAAATATATATATTATTATTTTTATTATAGTTGATATTTACTTTATATTTATTACGTTATAGATAAAGTTATATAATGTCACAGACCTGCCTAGCAAGCCTAGCCAGCATTCTGCCACCGCCCACCGCCTAGCCCCTGAATCCTGTATTTAGTCCTGACCGTACCTACATCCTAAATTGTAGCTCCTTGAGCTACGTCTTCGTCCTCAACCTGATCCCTATCTGCACCCTCCGCAAGACTAGCCATAGATAATATACTGCCTGTTCTCCTCTCGTCCCTGCCTACCCGCGTCTCCGCCTGCCCGCCGTGACATATAACCGGTAATTATTAATTTAAATATAAATATTATATTATAAATATAATATATAATAAATAAATAAGAAAATTAAAAAATATAATATAAATAAACGGGAAGTTTATTTATTAGTATCGATCCCGGAACCAGTCAGATACAATTTTAGTTTAGAGCCACGTCACATAGATATGATAGATACACGGTCTATAGGCTATTAGTCTGTCTTGATATAGGGGGAATGAGGAACTAGACGCCACGACATCAAGCATTAGGCTGGCATTGAGTGTGCATACCCCTGCAGAAGAGGTATGGAAATGAGGCGGCCGCTCGAGTATCTCGCCTCAGTCTGATAATCAAATACGAAAACGCAAAGGTGAAACGTGAATTCAGCTCCTTTGATACAGGTCATCCCCCCATCCAAGCCTTAAAGGATAAGCTCGCCTCTATTCAGCTCGAAGGTTAATGTCAAACAGTTCCCAAGTTTTTAATAAATAAGACCGACTTCCATTAGCCAACCAAAGAACAGTTCACTTGCAACTCACACATTATCGTGCTGAGCAGCTTCAACTTGCGAACACCCCCTACCACTTCCAGTGCACGCCGTCTGGTATACATCAGTGCCGCATGATTTAATGATGCATTTAATCAAGCAGCATTATAAGCTATCTTGCTGCAACATTGCACGGTAGGGTTGCATATCACCAATGAGTCTGAGAATGGAACGTAAAACTGCTGAAAGGAAAAAGAGCAGCATTGCGCCTACAGCAAGCCACGGGCAGGCAGGGGTTTCCGCTCAGCCACGGGCTCACCGAGATACGACCTCCTACTCTATAGAGTACCCTATGGCACATCATCCACCCCAATCTACCTGGCCTACGGCATCTAGCCCATCCATGAGGGGCCTGAAAAGGGACCTTGGAATAGCAAGCTATGATAGCGGCAACCGAAGCCATTGCGCAGACAGCGGTGAACGGATCGGCCAGACCTCTGCCTCAAGACTCGGCGCTGAAGCTTTCAGCAAAACAGACAGAAAATGTGTTGGCAGCATCGAGGTAAGCCGCAGTACTGACGCGAGACATGCCAGCTCCTCTAGCCTCAACGACCGGAGCATACCAACGTGCATTGGTATCATTGCGGCTCGAAAGGGCGTGGTCCAAGGGATGCATGCGGAAAACACAAACCTGCGGCTGTTCTACGACTGCAACAAAATTCGACCCGGCACCACGTTCTCGCCATCGACTCTGGTCTCCCTCACCGACGTGCTTGCTCTATTCAGCTACATCGATGTGCAGCCAGGCCACATCGTGTCGATTACCATAGTCGATGTTCCTCACGAGGACCCATTTCTCATGATGAGCGCCAACAGTGGCTTTCCCGGCATGAACACCGATGTCCTAGATCGCATCTGTGGCCTATATCGCGGCACTTTCCAACAACTTGACGACCTCAGACTCGGCCAAACGACATTGTACGCTGCCCAACGTGACATACTACTCAATGTGATAGAAGTTGCCAGTGTAAAGGTCAGATCTCAGTTGGGTCTAATCGATGACTACACACCCGGAAACCCAGTGTACGGTCGGGGCAGTGATGAAGAGGTTCCGGGTGACGACAGAGCCGGTGCAGGTGCGTTGGAGTTCAAACCTAGATCGACGCCTGTTGACCTGCGCAAGTACATCCCAGACCTCATCGCCCAGTGGGAAGAAAGAAGACGGCCAGCCGCCGCCACAGCGGAGAACAGGTCGGGCGCCTATGACCAGAAACATAGAGTGAAGGAGCACGTCCAATTTCTCCAGTGGCTATGCGACCGACTGACCGGCATTTTTGGGCCCTACACGATGGGGGAGAATCTGACCCCCTTCTTCGAGAATCTTTTCCCAGCAAAAAAGCACGCCGACAAGAACAATTTCGCTCGCCGCCTGCGGGCTATCGCCGAGTACGTCAAGGGCGCGGCATTTCTGTGCTACCTTTCCATTGGAAACGCCAACCAGCCCAAGTACGATGACGTGGGTTCTGCCTCTTCCGGTGCGAATGCCAGCGTGAATGGCAAGGCGGATTGGACGAGCCGCATAAAGGTGAGAGCCGTCGAGCCGGATGCCTCAATGTACTCGAGCTGCGCGTGCGGGATGGGGGCCAGCTGCACACATGAGGACCACTCCGAAGACGAGTCCCCCATTACCACGGCAGACGTGCCGTTTGACGCCGGCGGCTCTATACTACTGCCGCGCACCAAAAAGGGAAAAGGAAGGGACAAGGATGAGCTGACGCCAACAAAGCTTCCCGAGGAGATTGCCACTCGCATCGGCCAAGCCCTCGGAAAGCAGAGCTACAAACCAAACTTTCACGGCGAGACGACCATCATCTTAGAGCTGGCCCGCCTCTTCCCCGCCATGGCCGACTACAAGTTCTACATTTCCTCGTTCAAGAAGCCGTGTGCCCTCTGCGCTGCCTTGATGGCGCCGTTTGGGCGCTTCTACCACCAAAAGTCCCATGGGAAAGTGTACTGCTCGTGGCGCGTGCCGACCATCAAGTACCTGCACACCGACGAGATGGCACATGTGCTCCCATACCTTGAACATTTTCACGAGTGTCTGGCGCAGTCCGCGTTTGAATGCACGCGGCAGAACTACGTGTGCCCCAGGATGACGGAGCAGGCCATCAATACCGAAGAGCTCGACCCGTTGGAAAACCGTCACATCCCCAAAGAAGCTTACATCCCTGCCTGGTCTCTTGAGGATGGATCGGATTTCTGTTAACGATAATCATTTCTCTCCCTTTCTCTTCTTTTTCCAGTTTGGTTCCATTCTGGCACCATTATACGACTTATTTCGCGTATCTTCTCTATTTGTTGATGATATCGCTTTACGGATACGAATAGACGTTTTACAACGCTACGACAAAGAATTATGTTACTGTTCTGGTTTAGTAGGCTGGCAGAGTTTTTTCTTGTCGCTTTTGGTTTTAGATTTATTCGACTTCTTTTTGGAACACTGTGTAGTTGAGTAAACAGTTTTATTTGACGACAGGGAAAAGGGGGGGACACTTTTGCATTTTGCATTTTGCATTTTGCATTTGTCATCGTACCTGCACTAAGGAACACTTGCGCTGTTGTCTCTCGGATAGCACAACCGAGCAACTTTGAATCACCGCCAATTCCTCTTAAAACGAGGACAGGCAATTATTCCCAAACGTGACGCATTCAAGGCCTTGTTTTCATCTTGGGATGCAATTCATTGGGGGATGCGAGGGCTACCAAAACTCTTTGACATCTATTTCTGTGTCTACCTTAAATATCCAGAGGCAAGAAGATTGGTGTCGGTTGTGTCTGTCCACAGGGACCTTCGCAAGCACACTGTTGAGTCCTTTGTTCCAAATTGCTGTTAGAATTAATATAGGCTAGTGGGTACATACATAGTAGCGCTTTACACGGTTGTACGTCCTGATTGCCGAGCGCGACGGCGTCGGAATACTCCAAGCAATCGACAAATAATTGCGATACCCAGAAGCAACAAAAGTCGCGAGAACTGCAAGGTTTTTGAGCACTTATTCTGCTATGACTACGAGAGCCTCCTTGTGCAGATGTAGGAGAACCAAGGTGTGAGAGCAAGCGGCAACGTTCAGCTGCACGTAGATATCACCTGTAGACATACATAGTACAGCGCTTTGTTTCTGATACGTGGACACGCCACGGCACGGCACGCCCCTTTTCTTGGCTTATGGTCCAGTCCAGCAAGACAATAGCAAGCCTCATTTTCTTCCCACTACGTCATAAATCGGTAGCCGTCAGCAAGCTCCTGTGCTGCCCTAATATACCGCAAAGGTCTGTCGTAGTTCCGCCATCCATCAATCTTCGTTGCTTGACGTCCAGGTCTTCAGGCTTTCCGAGAGGTGGAGAAAGTCGTATAAGGCGGTTAAAGGTGGAGACTGGATAACAGGGAATTCTACAAAAGTACATAGAAGTTTCATAGGCACGGGAAACAACTAATACTACTTTAGGCTCACACCCATGAGTTTAGAGGCATTAAATATAGTTAATGTTTGTACTGAAGACTGGACATTGTGTGAAACTTGTACACACCACACCGCTGCTGCTGCAGGGCCGATGCTTCTCTTCCATTCCAATCCCCATGCAAGAAGGCTGCCGTATCGCCCCCTCAAGTAATTTTAGCGCGTGTATTCTATTTCATATTTTGTTTACCCCCTTGCTACAGGGAACAACCTGTTCAGTCGACTCGAGTAATGTCGCTTACTGGAGTATCGTTGTAGCTAAACATGTATACCCAGACCGCACGAGCATCAATTAGGCCTTCCTACTGGGCTTTATTTGGTGACTGTGCACGTGCTCAATATTTGTAGCTGTCAGTATCCAGCCCAAATGGCCGAAACCTTGAAAGCCAATTCTTGAGACACAACTGCCGCAGACTACATGTTCTTTAGAGCCCCAAGTCAGCTCCATTACTGCGCACTGAGCTTGCTACCAATGATATCTAACTCGTGGAACTTTAGAATAATAAGTGTGCACAGCAAATATATATGATCGACCAGCACCTTCAGTGGTACCACCCACGTCGACAGGAGAGCATTTTAGATACATTGAGCACGTCGTAACTAGGCAGGCATCAATGTGATCAATCTGTTACTAGAGTCAAAGTCGACGGGATTTCAAAACCTGAGATGGTTAGCTGTTTGCGAGCAGGCATCGCAGCCGGCATTCAAATTTGCAGTCACGGTCACTCGTAGAAGAAGCAAAGGCCTGATCATTCACTTTTATTGGAAAGTCGTATAGAAGACAGAAAAAAAGAGCACCAAGCCACTCGTCAGCAGCTAGGCCTGTATATATAGGAAAAGAGAAAAAAGGGCCGAGAACAGCCAAGCCGGAAAACCTCTTGTGAGAAATAAGAAAGCAGAGCTCAAAATAAAGTATCCAACTAGTCTGCCCCCGAGAAAAGAAGTGGTGGCATCCGAGTGTCCTCCGGGACAGGAGTAGCAAGTCTCAGGTATAGTTGCTTCTTTGGGGGAAAAAAGAGAGAGAAACTCGAGAGTGCCGAAAAAAGTGAATGTCGTGGTGTTTGTTGTTTTTGGGGGGGTGTTTTTGTTCAGCTTGCGCCGTCTTGCCTGGTGTGGGGGGTGGCCGCCGTTGGGGGGATACTATCGAAGGGCATGGTCGAGAAACAAACTGCTGAGACTCGGGAACTAGGCAAGAGGGAGTAAACTGCCCTGGCCATCACTGGAAGTGAAGGAGGAGGGGCAATTTACATAACGGTGCAAGAGCCACCGGAGAAGTAGCCGAGCTCAACGGCCTGGGTAGCGGTCTTGGCGTCCATTTTGATTGATTGGGTGGTTTTGTTTGAAAAACAAAAAGTAAATCTTGAAAAAGTTTTGAAAAAGACAGTGAAGAGTGAGAAGATGTGAGTGGATGATGAGAGAGAGAAAAATAAAGTTGATGGAAGGGGAGAGGAGGACGGGGTATTTATAGAGATTTTGGAGGGTCGATTTTGGTGATGTCGGACTTCAAGGGGTGAGAACTTGGAAGAGCGAGGGCAGACGGAGACTGGCAAGCTCGCATGTCCCGAGTGTGGTGATGCTGGCAAAGGCAACGCAATACGAGTATCGCGTATGCGTATGGCTGGACAGTTGGGGGCAATATTGGATGCGTTGGCTACCATGGAGACAGACTGGGCAGGGTGATGGAGTCAAACGACAGGTGAAGACGGAAGCGGCAAGATTGAACAAGGCGGGAGACTCGGCGGAGATTAAAGATGGTTCAAAGGCGGTTGAAAAAGGATCTCGGAAAAAATTGAAAGGTTGATGGACGACAAGACTTGGTTTAGAGTCGGTCGGGATGGGCAGATGGTGTTGTCGACGTTGCCCCTTGGACCCCAAGACTGGAAAAGAATGAACAGAAAGGCCGGCTAGAGAAAGATGATGTTCACCTTGTAAGACGTAGTCGGGAAATAATAGAGAACAATACCAAGACGTGGAGGGACAATGCTAAGGGCGGCAAAGACAACGGGAGCGGTTTGGGCGAAGAAGACAAGACTGGTTAGGCTGTGCCAACGCCACTATCAACAATCGCAAGGACGGGCATTGATTCACACCCTCCATATCTAGATAATGGCCATTGGCACTGGGTAGTTCATTGGACAATATGAGGCAGCCCCGGGCTTTGACAAGAAGGGGCCGAGGATGGAAGAGGGAATATGGAAGAGGAAGATGGAAGAGGAAGGGCGGCGGAAGGAGTGGAGCATCTAGAAACCTCGCTTAAGTGCCAATGTCAGTCAGCCAGTGCAATTCAATGTGAATCAATGCAAATCATCCAAGACTTAGGCACCAATGCACAATCGTATCAAGTGGATGCACGTGACAGGAAGGCGGCATGTTAACGGATCAAGCAATTTGCGGGGATAGCAAAAGGATGTAGGGGGTGCCGGACCTGAGTCTATTCTCGTCTATCTTGGCTGCCACACGGCTGTTTTCTTGTTTTGTATATCTAGTTCAAGGGTTTCATCATAACTCTTTGCTGACTTGACACTCTTCCGATGCCTAGTGCTGCTGTCTTCCTTGTGTCCTTGGTATTGTCCCTCTCTGCTTAGTATTGTTCTCCGAATCGAGTTAGGCACCGCCTCGCCACCGCATTGAATTGCATTCAACTAATAACTAGTTATATTGAAAGTCCCTGTTTTAGTCCACTTAATGAGGGGATATTTTAGTGAATATCTCTTCTTTTCGATTTATCGCGACTGTTGTCATTCTAAGCCTTGTCGTTCGGAGGCTAGTTTATAGTCCGGCAGTGTAGCAAAACGCATATAATCAATATAGTAGACGGCGAGAACATGCACGAAATTTGATTAAATATAACTTTATATATCATAATGTATTTAAGACTTCCCTTAATGCCCGTTCAACTGCACATAAACTCGCTTTGGAGAATTGACGTTGGCAGCGAGGCTGTAAGATGCTGGGATCGGACTAGTGTAACTATTGTCCCACTTTTCTCGGTATTGTCTTCGGCTTTGTTTACTTTCGCATTGTGCATTGTATATTGGGTGGAGTACATTGTGGATTGAGCATCTACATTCACGCATTGATCGGCTGCTTGATAATTGGGACCTAAACAACGTGACAATAGACAATTGCAAATCTTGATATAAAAAATTATTAAAACATTTAGCCGAATTATTATGAACGGAAACCGACATTCTGAAAACGTACAACTGTTCTATCTATGATTTGCCGGTGGTCTGGCCCAGATAGTCGAGTCAGCCCAACATCTTTACTCTGGTTTTGAGAAAGAGTTATCTATTCTGATTTCGTTCGGTAACCTATTGCTGCCTCGTTTGAATTTTTGTTTATTCGATTTGTTCAGGCAAAAGTTTGAATTTTACATGTCGCAGAAATTTAGCTATGATTCTAAAGATGATGTAGGAAAATACAGTACTAAAAATAAAAACAAAACAAAACAAAGAAGGAAAGCATTACATCAAAAGATGTGAAAATAAAAAGAACCTCGAATTAATCAAACTTATGAGTAAAAGCACAAAGGAGGAAGCCGATTAAAGAGAAGAAAGTTGCATAACACAGCTATCCCGATATCTCTGTATTTCCCCTCTCCAGACATCGTCTTCCGTTTCCAGCCACCTCAAGCGACCACACAAAGAACATTCGGATCGGAATGGTAGAATAGAAAGACAATACCAGCTGCCAATAAAACAATTGCGGGCTGGAATATGGCTTCAACAAGATGCATTCTGAGAGAGCTCACTTGGATAAGACAGCCCCCATCCTCCACATGTCACATCCAGCTATCAAGCTTCCAGACTTATATCACAAACTCACAAATACCATCACCACATCAACCTCCAAACACAGATGACTTCCCTCTTCTCCTCGTCGCTCTACAAAGACTTGCCGCCGCCGCCGACTGCCTCGCCGGACATTGAAATCCTCGTGCTGGCCATTCCGGTGTCGACGCTGCTGCTCGTTATTGGCATCATCTACTCGGTGGCCTATTCTCATTAGTTTTTTCCTCTGTTTTCCTCACTCGCTCGATCTTTTTTCTTCACATCCTTCTTCACTCGTTCGCTTCCTCGCTAATCTCCAAAATGTTCATCACGGTCCTCGTGTCGTGCTCGTCGCTCCTCCTCCTCTCCTACGCAGAGTGTCGCCTCACTCCCCCCGAGACCGGCATGCCGGCCGTTTTCTTTGAAAAACACCACCTGCACCGACACGGCGACGACGAGCGGTGCCGATGGCGGCGCGGCGAGACTCCGTCATTCTAGTCCCTGTCCACATGCAGATGCAGCTCTGGCCAGGCCGGCAGAGGCTCCGTTACGCGCAACTCAAATGATACCCATACTGTACTATGTACATCAGAATAAATCCAAACACTGCACTACTAAAATAAAGGCTACATCTCACTCAGCTTAGTATCGTTATTGCGTTTATTTTGTGAAGAGGCTGCTAAATCGTGAATGTGGTATCATGGTGAGAAGATAGAGAAAAGGAAAGAAGGAAAGAAGGAAAGAAGGAAAGAAGGAAAGAAGGAAAGAAGGAAAGAAGGAAAGAAGGAAAGAAGGAAAGAAGGAAAGAAGGAAAGAAGGAAAGAAAGAGGAAAAAAAAATGAAGAAAAAACAAATAAATAGGCGTAAACGTAAATGACTGCGTAAAAGACAACCCGAATAACCAGCAACACATGGCCATACATAATTACACTTGGCGCTGCCAGATGAGTCTTGGCACCACTAATTCGCATTGCGATAGCGAGAGACATAAGCGCATTGTCTGGCACTATAGGCGTATTCGCTCCGGTGCTTCCGGCACACGACACTCATAAAGATGGCCGTCCCCAGAATTGGCAAATCGACTTGAGATCTTGCAGCTCAATCGAGCAGTCATTATTTGCCGTGCCTTTGAAACGCGACTTTAATTCGACATCGCGACAAAAAAAAAAGGACACAGGACAGAACTTGCTCGTCAATCGCTCGCTCGTCGCAGCTACGACCGCTTGGTCCAGTCCCGCTTGCTCGCCGACTTGATGTCATCGACATTCAGCAAATCAACACCCTCCTCCACCAGCGTCGTCCACACACTGTTGCGCAGACTCACCGGCCACGACGGCAGGCTCCAGTACCGCCCCTTGAGCCCGCGCGCGTGCGCCTGCTGCAGCTGGTACCGCATCCGCCGCAGCTGGCCCCGCCGCAGCGAGCCAAACCACACCGTGCCCAGGCCGCGCCCAATCGACACGCTCGCATAGTATGAGTTGGTCATGTCGTACACGCTGTTCTCCAGCGATGCCAGCGGCGCGTCGAAAAAGGCATAGCGGTAAGTGCCGTTCTCGACGACGACGTCAAAGGGCGTGTTGCCCGAGCCGACCAGCGTCACGGGGCCGTACTTGACCTGCCCGTTCTCAAACGTCGACAGCCAGCCGCGCTGGCGCAGGGGCTCGACCTGCTCGAGCACTTTGCGGAACGTCGCGTCGCCCGACGTCTTGACGTCGACGAGCAGCGCGAGCGTCTGGTTGGGCTGCATGTCGAAGACGCCGTTGGGCGGCTGGGTCGACGTCGACGCATTGTAGAACTCGCTCGTGGGGTTCTGGTGCTCGAGGATGCGCACGAGCGGGTCGACATAGAGCGACTGGAAGGTGCGGTTGACCGACAGGGCGGCGCGGTTGTGGCCGACGTACAGCTCGTCCTTGATCAGCCACACATCGGCCTCGGTGCCGATGCAGCCGGCATGCAGCGCCGAGAACAGCGGGATCTTGCGCCAGTAGTCGTTGTGCGAGTGGCACGAGATGGGCACGACATCGCGCAAAAAGTCGGTGGGGTACCACGCCAGACCCTCGGTGCCAGTGCCCGGGTGGCCCCAGGCGTTGAAGATCTCGTCGGGGTCGGAGTCGATGGCATACATGGACCGCGACACAAAAATCAGAATATTGAGCGCCAGCAGCACGCCCAGCACGACGAGGCCGAAAACCGTGGCGCAGGCCATCCACTTGCGCCGGCGGCTGCTCTTGCGAGTGTGCGTGTTGTAATGGTGGCCGTTGGGGCCCTGGGACACGAGTGTGTCCTCGTCGACAAAGTATGTGTCTTCGCCGTGCAGCGAATCATCTTCACTACTGCTGCTTCTCGAAGCAAGGCCGGCCTCGGCATCTTCTTCTGTTGGCAGCTTGCCGTACTCGAATTTCTTGGGCCGTGACGAGCGGATGCGGTACGTGGTGGCAATGTGGCGGATGGGAGAGAAGCCGAGCGAGTCGGCACGATCGCGGCCGAGCATGGCCGTTACAGAGGTTGGTGATGAGAGGGGAGACGTGAGCGAGGGAGAAGGTGATGGCGGTGATGAGGGCTGTGATGAGGGCGATGCCGGGACCTCTTTGACAGAGACTGTAACGCCCTCCTCTATTGGGTCTTTTGAGTCTTTTGACTCATTTGTTGTCAACTTTGTCAGGGTTGACGGAGTCAGAGTGATCCCAGAAAACCGAGATGAAGCCATTTCGCTGTCGTTGCCGTCAATGTGTGAACGGCGTTTGAACAGAGGAACGCTGCCGAGTGCAAGGCCACCGACAGACGTTGCAGGAAACCGGAAGGGCATGTGTTGGCGGTCACTAAGTAGTGATGATGAGTGTGAGAGATGAGTGTAGGAGATGAGTGATGAGAGTCGAGAGTTGTCAGAGTTGTCGAAGAAGTGCCAAGAGTCTCGGGCTTACAGTTGACGGAAACGGGGAGAAGACAATATAAGTACAAGTATTGCCGGGTGAGCAGGTGGTGGCAGCTGAGGCAAGTGTACTCTGAGAGAGTAAGACCTGGCAGACCTGGCAGACAAGAGGCGAGGCAATCCTCCGTAGGCGTGAGGTGAGGTAGATATGGGGTTGGAGGTGTGCGTGATAGAGAGGCGTGTGAAGTAGGGGGGTGTGCTCAAGAAGGCTCAACAGCGCTCAACAGCGCTCAAAGGTATGGAGTTCGGAGTGGAAACTGATATGGAAAAAGGCGTGTAAGAAGAGAAGAAGAGGAGGATGCGCAATAAGACAAGAAGAAGGGCGAGAAACAGAGGGATCAGAGAGATGTGACAGAAACGGACTAGAGCGATGGAGAGAGGAACAGAGAGAGGAGCAGGCAAGAGGAGGACAGTCTCAGATTGGCATATCGTGGGATATATCGAGGATATGGTCTGACGCTGTTCCGCGCGAAAGCCCGTGTTTATCTGGTAGAAGAGGATGAGGAAGAACACACACACAGAAACACAGAATACTGAAGACAGCCAAGATACAGCTCGTTGCAAAGACACTACAACTTGCCACCTCGCTGCCGCCGTTTGGTGCCGACCGGGCCCGGCTGAATGTCTTGGCGCGGCTGTGTTGCGTGCTGGCTTAATCTGGCCAGAGTGCGGCACAGCAGGAGAAATGTCGAATGACACTGGCGGTCGCTGATAGACTGGCGACTGGCGGTCGCTGATAGACTGGCGACGGCCTGAGAGAGGACAAGAAGAGAGGGTCAGACAATCAGAGACGCGGCACAGCCAGGCAGATGCGTATCGAGGAGCCGCTCTGTGACAGTGACAAAAAGACGGTGGGTACAAGCACCAGCACAAGTGAGGGCCGGAGGGGATATGACAGGATCACGAGCTGGCCAGTGATCAGGGATCAAACTCTGTAAGATGTATGATCTGTGGCAAGTAAGCAAGTGAGCAAGTGCAAGTGTGCTGGTGTGCTGGTGCGAGGCGTGACAAGGGACGAGCAGAGAGCACGCAGTAATTAGAAGCACAAGCCGATCGGGCTGTCGGCAGATTTTAGCCTTTTAGCTGGAAGGGAGATGCCGGAAGAGAGATTCTAATTCTTGGGAGAGAATTCAACGAGTGCAGCAAGAGCGGCACAGAAGGAAGTAGCGACGGGCGCAATATGGGAATGCAGTCCAAAAAGGAAAGAGCATGGGTGCGTTGGTCACGAAGCACAAAACACAAAAGCGGCGGCGCAAAACGCAAGACATAATAGGAAAGAGCGACGATACAGCTACGGCGTCACTGCAGTATCATATACAATGTATACTGTAGTATGATACTGCCATCACTCAACACAGGGTATAAAGTAGAATAACATTAGCCGAGCCAGGAGAGAAGACCATTATCGAATATACCACTATGTACGGAGTATGTACTTTATCAAGGCCGTGCTACTGAAAGACACACGTTCACGTTCCGCGGTCGGTATTGGGTTATTCCTAATCTGGTGTGTTTTGAGCTCTGTGCAGTGTGATGGGATAAATGGAAAAAGGGTGGAGTTGTTGTAGTAGGAGTGAGAAGAGAATAAAAGGCAGACAGTGACATTGACAAAGAAAGAGAGACAGTCCAAGCACGGCTGAGACGGCCAGGCGAGCCAATACCACGAGGAAGATTGATTGTATAAGATACCAATGCAGTAAAAGGACGGAGATGCTGGAATGGAAAGGAGCGGAAAAGGGAAAACAGAAACAGTCGAGAATAAAGAAAAAAGAAAAAGGTAAAGACGAGAAAGAAAAAGAAAAAGAACAAGAAGAGAGACAGACAGGGGTGTGCAAGCAAGAGGATGGGGTGGCCCGTGGGATAAAATGCCAAGCTTTTATTTAGCAATTTAATGTGATACAGCTTTTTAATATATAATAGCGCACACACTTGTAAAGGACCGAACCGTGCACGACGGTAAAAAAGACGAGCAGACGAGGTACTGGACTGTACAACGTACAACAAGAACAAGGGCCAGCATTCGCCTCAACCTGTCTTGTGTAGCGAGTGAAGTGAGTATATCGAGGTGTACTGTTTAATATGCTTGTATGCTGTGTATCTAGTTGATGGTGTTCGCCAAGATGTGCGTGTACTGAGAGGAAGAGGAGAGGAACAGGAAACAAGAGATGCCAAAAGCAAATCTCAAACACGTCGAGGGTCTGCCAGCGCCAGAGGGACCACCAATTGTGTGTGGTGTAGGCTCAAGACGAGACAGACAGGGTCACAGGTGTCGGCGTCGGCGTCGATCCAGGGTCAGCAGGGGTTGGCCTGCACAAGAACACAAGAACACAAGAATACCAGAACACTTGATCGCCGGCTACAACCTACTATGCACAGAATCACGAACTGCAAAAAAGCCAACATCTGCACCACAGCCGAGAACATGCTCGAGTTCGGCTTCATGACAGGGCTGTCGATCGCTGGCCAAGAAGTGCAGCTCATGCTCTGTGATCTGTAGATCTGTAAACGCAGCGGCATGGCAGACGGCGTTGTAGCAGATACAGTGACGCTGCAACCCCCGAGACCAAGATCGACCAGACCCTGCCTCTGCAGACTACAGACACCAACCGTCGACACCGCCCAGACGCTGCACATGGCCCGGCTGCTGGCTCTGCATTCGTGCGATGTGGGCGATTGACCAGCATGAGAGACGGTCCCATGATCCAGCTAGCCGTTTGGTTGATTTAGTCTTCTTATTCTTTTTTATCCAGAGTAGATATTCCGTAGTCCATGTCCCTCATGGCGCAATGACTGGTGAAGAGGCAGAGGCTAGACTCGAGTCGGGTCCCACAGCGGTGGCCCTGGTCAGGCGTGGGCCACGCACATGCAGCAACGGCGGTGTCTTAGTGGCTACGAGGGGCAGCAGGTCCACTGTTGGTGGGAGATATATCTCTGTTCTTGGGGTTATTCTTAATAAAAGTTGGGACTCAATACGCCGTAGCCAAACCTAATCTCTAAAGTTTATTCTTCTTTTTCTTTTCTGCCCTTTCTGCCTTTCTGTCTATTTTTCTATTTTTCTATTTTCGGTTTATTATCATTATCTGTGCCTCTACTATTCGCCAGACTATTGGAAGAGACGTAGGAAGTAGAAGAAGGACTCGGCGTGGCTGGGTGCCCTGGAGTGAAAGCAAACAGCCACTGAAGATGGGCTGGCACTCGGGCTAGCCTGTTCTTAGAGAGTACAAATAGGCACCTACATAACTGTAAGACGGAAAACACATCCCCGACACTAACCACACAAAGTCCGTTCGAATACGAGCTGTGCCTCATCTACTTTAACGGTTATGTGTGCCTGTCTTTGTCTCTTGTATCGGCTGGTATCGACTTGTACCCGCGGAATTAGAAATCAATTTCTCTTACGACGGGATAAAGGGACCTGACGCGTCTTCACTTCGCGCCGGCATTCAGTGGCTATGCCAGGCAGGGGGTCTTTGTTCCAGTCGCTGTCTTTTGGGTATCAATTGAATGTCACTGGCAGTCGATTACACGGTCGGGTGTCTAAGAATACCACTTCGCAACTCTTGCCGTTCGTCGAGGTGACAAGTGGATGTGACGAAGCCACCGCCATTTGCACAAGTGCAAGTATTACCAACAAAGAACAAAAAGCAAAACGCCAATATAGAGACATGGTAAGCTCTCTCTGCCAAGCTGGATTAAAGCTTGACGGCAAGCAGACAGCATGGGCTATATCTGCTCTGTTAATTCTGAAGCACTGGCAGACTGACAGACTGGCCGACTGACGCACTGACAGATACGCCGGCTTGGCACGGTGATACCCCATACTCCATCCTCAGGGTCACGGATCTCTGCCCAGAAACGGCATTTTGCCCTGCCTCCGATGTTTCTTTCAGTGCGTACAAGTAGACTTAGTCGTCTTTGTATCCTTTGTGTGCTGTTGTATCCATATACTAGATATGGCCTCTGGGACCTGGGCATCTAGAAAGCAGCAGGCACCGAGAGCATCGCTACTTTATCCACATCTACATATCCGACATCTCATTCAGATATCTCATCCAGACATCTCATCCCGACATCAGAACAAGCACGTAATATTTCCGGTATCTTCCATATTTTCAAATTTGCCTTGTCTCTCTGATGACCTATTTCCCAACTGTCTTCTTACATTACTATGTACATCAAACTAAATCAACTTCTTCCGGCTGCTAACTCTATCCAACCCAACTGCGACTGTGAGCCTCCTCACTCTAGCCGCTTTGGCTTTATTTCTATTCGTTTTCACCACTGCAAAGACACTTAGGTCGTAGTCCATTCTCCAATATTCACCACTATTCTCTACGTAGTACAAACAATCACCCGCCCGGGTCGAGACCTCTTCTTTGCTTCTTCTTCTTCTTCTTCTTCTTCTTCTTCTTCTTCTTCTTCTTCTTCTTCTTTTTCTTGTTCTTCTTTTTCTTGTTCTTCTTCTTCGACTTCTATAAGTACGCTTACACTCTCCTCAATATCTATCACGTACAATGTACGACCCTGCATCCTATCTCGGGTAATGGAGAGGGGCTGGAATACCTTCGTCTGCGTCTTGGCCGTCTGCTCTGCTTCTCTAGAGCGCCTCCCCTCCACCCCTGACTTTCCCATGATCGCGTGCTACGGAGCTGCCGTTGGGTCTGCTTTATCAATGGCGTTTTTACAGTTATTCCGTCCATTGGGGAGGAGAGGGGGGAGCAGAGACGACAGACAAAAGAGGAGAGACGAAAGAGGAGATATGCATGGATGGTGCTCCTCGATGCTGGCCATGGATTCCGCCAGTGCATTATTATTGTTCTATTATGTATATTTACGATTCTCTGCTCGCGTGTCTCCAAAGGACGCCGACGCACTCGACACCGGTCAGTCTTGATATATTAATCCTCTTCTTCCGTCTTCCGTCTTCTTCCTTTTCTTCTCCCGCACATCTTTTGTTTCTTTATTTCTTCCTTTCTTTTCACGACTCAATTCCTTAATTCTCATCCATCTCATATCTCATCATACATTGAAATGATGCAATGCGGCACCAACCATCGAATCAAAGGGGATACCGACAGAGAATAGAATAAGGAAATAACCATAACATCTTCCTGCGTAATCCATGCCAAGTGTGTCATATTATTGGCTTCAACGGCCGTGCCTGGTTGCCCGGTCTAGACCAGTCTTTCTGCGCTTATCCTTCCCACTGTATTTCTTACTCTTCCTTTTTACAGCGCTCCCACGTTCTCGCAGCGTCTTATTTTGCCAAGCCTTTTAAGTCCGTCCGGCACTATGCTGAATGCGCTAAACCGCTGTATTTTGAGTATGTATTGCTGTATATTGAATATTTTCAGCCATAGCACTGAATAACAATATCCCGCCATTCGTGGCTGCTAAACGTCAGAGCAGTGGGCCTCACAGTCTCACCACTATCTCAGTATCACTGTACTATCGCTTATCGCAATTGCTTATCGATAAGCACTGAAAAAAAGTTTGGATAACAATTTGATGCGTATGATGCTGATCATGTTGCCCTGAAGAGCATGCATCACAGCCGCTGCCAACAACAACATCGAAAAGCGACCACCCCGCGCCACAATATCTTGCCCTGAAGCATTTAGACTTTAACCTCTATTTTCAGCTGTGTAGCCTCCCACCCTCTATCACCCCTACGGCTGCGCCACGCCTGCATCAACGACAAGGACTCCGTCGTCGATTCCTGACTCTTCTCTCGCAAGACAAATCTCACCGAACCTCCTCGCCACTATCCCATCCACACCAAGACCTACAGTGGTAGTCGCACATCTCCCTCGCCATGCCTCACAAACACACCCGCAGAGAGCAGGATCTCTCACTGTATGTTGCCCCTCGTCTTCGGAGTCTCCTGTCGTCGGCCCTGTCCCTGCGGCTCTACGTTCCTGATTAAAGACTCGAAATTCTAGACCTCTACGCTCTGCCTCCAGCTCTGATACTAACTGCTCAGATTCGACCTGCCACCAACACGCATTGCCCGTCCCCTTCCGACTGCCCCTGCGCCAAAGAAGAAGGCACGCAACCAGACAAGCACCACAAAGGTCCGCAAGGATGTCTCCAAGGATGGCGCAAAGCCTGACGTGAAGGGTGCAGCAGCTTCAAAGGATGGAAAGGACGCAAAGACCGGCGGCAAGCCAGCAGAAAAGTCCGCGACAGACGCCAAGACCACACCAGCAGCCGCAGCTGCAGCTGCAGCACCGACGGCAGCGAAAGCACCAGCAGCACCAGCAGCAGCAGCAGCAGCAACAGCAACAGCAACAGCGACAGCGACAGAGACCAAGCCGGCAGCCAAGCCCAAGCCAACCGCAAAAGACGATCCCCGCAACCTGAAGCGCAAGCGCGACGCCGCCGCCGCCGTCGCCCGCGCCAACAAGGGCAGCATCGCCGCCGTCTCCGCCAAGAGCGACGACACGCCGCGCGCCTTCCGCCGCCTCATGGCCATTGCCGGCGGCAAGCGCACCCGCAACGGCCTTGACAACGGCGTCGTCAAGGAGACCAAGCGCCAGAAGAAGGAGCGCCGGGCCAAGGAGCTGGCCGTCGCGTCCGCCGCCGCCGCCGCCGAGGCCGGTGTCGACGGCGCCGACCTCAAGATGCTCGAAGACGCCGCGCACGCGCCCACCGCCGACGAGGCCCAGGCTGCTGCCGACGCCGCAGCGCTCACGATTCGCCCCGGCGAGAAGATCGCCGACTTCAACCGCCGCGTCGACGCCGCGCTGCCCCTCGCGGGCATCGTCAAGAACGCGCTGCCCAACAGCTCCGGCAGCAAAGACCCGCTGGGCCTGGCCAAGACGTTCCGCACCAAGCAGGAGCGCAAGCTGCACAAGCTCTACGACCAGTGGCGCATCGACGACGTCAAGATCAAGGAGCAGCGCCTGGACGCCGAGGACGAGATCGACGAGAAGGATGCCGAGCTCGACGAGGAGTTTGGCGTCAAGTGGCGCGTCGACTTCCAGCAGGGCCTCAGCGGCGGCGGCAGCACCAGCGCCAGCAAAAAGCAAAAGAACAAGGGCGGCAGCGGCAACAACTACGGCGGCGGCGACATCTGGAGCGACTTCAACCGCAAGCGCACCAAGGAGACCAAGATGAACGCAGTGCGCGCCGGAGTGCACAACAGCGTCGAGGCGCCGCCCGAGAAGCTGACGGCGATCGACAGCAGCAAGTTCAACTTTGCCAAGAAGAAGATGCAGGACGGCCAGGGCAAGGGCAGCACCGAGGTCGCAGCTGCCTCCAAGGCCGCCAAGGCTGGTCGGTAGTCTTGGTCTGGAAGTTTTGGCCTTTCGTCTTTCGTCTTGTGTCTGTTGTGGATGAGTTGTTTGACTCGTTTGAGGTGTTGCGTTTGTTCAGGTATGGGGAGACAAAAGTTTGGCATGCATATTAGATCGCATTTGATACCATTAGACATTGTATATTACTTCTATCAATGTTCACATTATTCAGTTTATGCTTTGATGAGCTGTGTGACTTTCTACCCGACATATATATCCCCAAGATCTAGACAGCGAAATATAAGACGTGCCTCAAGTCGGCCGTATGAAATGATCACGTGATCGTTACTTTTGCTTGACCGCACTTCTTCGCCGGCAGAAAACACTGATTTTAAAACACCACTTTGTTGTTTTTCTTTATCCTACAAACAGTTGTCAATTGAAAAAGCCATTTCAATAACTATGTTTTCAATGTCGTTAATACATCGTGATCTCGCCGAGCTGCAGTTGACTCGTCTAAGTATCACGTGGAAGGCGGTGAACATTTCTTGATATATTTCTCCACTAAATTCTTAATGGCGGCAGAAAACCAGAAAAAAGTTTGTACGGGAAAAAGTTGTACTAGCAGTGCAGCGGCCCATACTGGAGACAAACGAAGACCAGACGAAGACGAAGTTGAGGACAACACAACGAGGCCCAATCGCTACAAACAATCACAACATCGCCTCCCCGAACAACTTATACATATTCAAAATGGGTCGCAGCAAGCTCAGAGCCGCGCTCGCCGCGCAAAAGGGCACCGACTTCAAGAAGATGAGGGAGCAGAAGAAGTTCAAGGCCGCCCTCAAGGAGAAGAACACCAAGAAGGCTGTCGGCGACGACGACGACGAGGAGGATGAGGAGGATGAGGACTGGGAGGATGATGCCGAGGATGATGATGATGACGAGGACGAGGAGGACGAGGAAGACGCAAAGGACCTCGGTGTAAGTGCAACGCCGACTCTTTTCGGACAGCGACAAACAAAATAACAACAAATGACGGCAGCTAACCTTTTGAAACAGTCCCAGCTACTGGCTGCCATGCAGCACGACTCCGACGACGACTCTGACGACGATGTCGAGATGGAGGCCAAGATCGAGCGGCCAAAGGCTAAGAAGTGGGTGCCCGCTGAGGACGACGAAGAGGACGAGGACGAGGAAGACGAGGACGAGGAAGACGAGGGTCTCGAGTACTCCGACATCCAGGCTGCCACCCGCGCCGCTACCGCCCAGCGCCAGCGCCGCGTCATCAAGTCCGTTGCCGCCCTCACTGCCGCCCTCGACCGCATCCGCGCCATCGACGACAAGATGGCCTTCCAGCTGCACCAGTCGGTCCTCGGCTCCTCCGTCACCGCAGAGGGCATCGCTGACACCAAGGACGACACTGCCCGCGAAAAGTCTCTGTACAGCCAGTCCCTCCAGGCCGCCCTCGTCGCCCGCAAGCGCCTCCGCGCCGAGCGCGTGCCCTTCTCGCGCCCCAACGACTTCTTCGCCGAGATGGTCAAGGAGGATGGCCACATGGCCCGCGTCAAGGCCAAGCTCATCGAGGCCGCCACCGCCCGCAAGGCATCCGCCGAGGCCCGCAAGCAGCGCGAGCTCAAGAAGTTTGGCAAGCAGGTCCAGGTCGAGAAGATCCAGGAGCGCGCCAAGGCCAAGCGCGATACGCTGGACAAGATCAAGTCTCTCAAGAGAAGTAAGTTTTGTTGTTCTTTTTTTTTTTTTCCTCGCTGCGCTCGTGCGCTCGTTACTCTCTACGCTCTACGCTCTTGCTCGCACTCGTACTCGTGCTAACCTTCAGAACGCTCCGAGGGCGGTGCCACAACGACCCACGAGGAGGGCATGTTCGACGTCGCCATCGACAAGGAGCTCGCTACCCCCGCCAAACGCCCGGCCGACCGCGGCGCCCGTGGCGGCGGCAAGCCCGGCCAGGTCAACGCCAAGCGCCAGCAAAAGAACGACAAGTACGGCTTCGGCGGCAAGAAGAAGAACAGCAAGTCGGGCGATGCCGTCTCATCGAGCGATTTCAGCGGCTTCAACGCGAAGCGTGGCGGTACTGGCGGCAGCGGCACTGGCGCATACAAGAAGCAGCGCCCTGGCAAAGCACGGCGGCAGGCGTCTGCAGGACGGCGGTAGATCTTTTTTGCTGCTATAGCAAGACTACGATCGGCCTGCAGTAAACTGTGACTGTGTCTGTAGATGTTGGAAAAGTGTATTGGCGCATAGATTGTTTCGTTTTCGTTTCTGCTTCGTATTTCTTTTTGTCTATTGTTATAATTCTACATTGTACATTGCATTGCTCATCCTGAAACTGATTCTCTTGCACGCACTTGATAGCGACTTTGATGGCATCCGCAACAACAGTAATCAGAACAGTTCAATTTTCAAGGTCAATCTGGAATGCAACGCTCAGGATATGAAGATGTGATATTCAATAAACGCCGTCGTAGAGTGTAGGACAAAATCGTGATTACCCGCCAAAGAGAGGCTGCAAAAGCGTGTGCCTGAACATGGCAGATCGACCGAATAGACCGAAATGTACAAGTATAGAGCGAAGCGAGTAAGGATACCAATGAGCAAGCCCGGCAAATAATCATGAAGAGATGATGGATTCGTGGGAATCGTGATATCACACCGAAGCTTGGGTAACAATGCCGCACTAAACGAAAACACAAGACACATAAAGTGGCGATAACCATAATGGCGAGAGACGCATTAAAGACATGAAAATAAAGTGACATTAACCATAAGGGCGGGAGACGCAAGAAGAGAGTAAGGGAACATGAAAAAAATGAAAACATGATGGAGGGAACTAACGCCGCTTCGCTAAGTATGCAATGTTAAGATTTATGTTGGTTTGGTTTGGTTTTTCGTAGGGAGGGACTGCAAATAGTGTGATAGGGATAAATAATCTACCCAGAATCGGAGCAGCATAACAGAATAACAGGATAGGACAGGTGTTGGATATATAGACAGGGAGGCGGCATTACAACGAGAACACAAGAACAAGAAAGTACACAGTAACACAATGAGAATGCGGATGGGAAGACCCAAAACATGATGCGAGATGATAAACATGAGAACCGCAATAGCACATATAACGAAAAAAAGGAAAAACCACAAAGACTACCACGCCGCAAGATCAGGGACTTGCTGCGACACACCAGTGCCGGTGGAATGTCCACGCACTCTTCTGGCAGTCCTTGCTGCAGTACTTGGTCCGGCGGCACCGCCGGCATTTAGCAAACTGCCGGGTGAACTCCTCCCACTTGCCACACTGGTAGTAGGCGCACTGCCGGATGCCGCCGCGCGACTCGTCCTTGCGGCACAGGTTGCGCATGACCACGCCAGCCCAGTACTGCATGTCCGTGCTGTGGTGGCGCACCGTAAACTTTTCCACGAGCGGGAAGATGTTGAGCTCGTTAGGCAGCAGGTACTCCTCGTCCATCTCAGCCGTTGCGGCAGCCCACTCGGCCTCCGCCTTTTTGAGGTACTCGTCGTCGCCGACCTCAAAGTCGTCGTCAGAGTCGTCATCAGACTGCTGGTGCTGGTGGCTCATCGCAAACGACTTACTGGTCGACGAGGCCGACGACGTAGAGCCGGAGCCGGAGCCAGAACCAAAACCCACAGTTGACACTGACGCGCTGTCTGCCGTTGAGCTGCCGCCAATAGAAGCACTCGACGACATCGACGCGGCATTACCGCTCGCAGACGTCAGGCCGAGACTCTCGCTGTCCAGCAGCTGCAGCTGCTTGCCAATCTTGAGACGAGGCACAAGGTGGCTCTTTTGGAAGTAGGACCGCAGGTTGCAGTACTTTGAGACGTAGGCCAGAAGCTGCAGCGACATCAGCACATCCTCCTCGCGCGGCATCATAGCCGTCACCTGGGGGTGTGGTGTCAGCTGGCGCTCCAGCAAGTACCGCGGCACGCTTGCCGTCGGGATGCCGCCGTTCTGCTGGCCAGCCACCATGCCCGGCCGGTTAGGCGACAGGCCCAAGTTCATGACGCCCGTGTTCATGCCCATGTTAAGGTTCATGTTGATGGGGATGCCCATGTTGATCGCCGCCTGTCCGGTAGGGTTGGCTGTCGTGGCTGCGGCCGCTGCGGCAGCCGCTGCAGCAATGCTGCCGTCCGTCAGGTTGCCCCCGCGGTGCGTGATGTTGAACGCGCTGGCGTCCTGTGTCTCGGCGACCGTGGGCGTTGCCAGCTCAATCGAGGTGCCGTCCACAAGTCCCATGGCTTCTGACTCCTCCATGTTAATGTCTTGAATGTTGACCGTCGTGGGCTGAAGAGGTGTATCGTTGGTGCCAGACATCTCGGCATCGCCAGTCTCGTCCGACTGTGCACCGCTCTCCGAGTTCAACAGCATGTCTTCCGTCTCATTAGAAGGGCCTGAAGTCGAGTTTTGGTGGCGGATGGATGGCCTCCTCCGGGCGGCTCTTGCGGGTGCCAGCAGAGAAGTAGGACGCACGGTGGGAGACCGCGCCTGTGGTGGGGGCAGGGGCGTTGTCGGCGAGGCGGGCTGGGAGTTGGCCATATTGCCCGCGAAACGCGGCCCCATGAAAAGCTGGTTCGACGAGTAACGGGAGTTGGCAGACGTGGAGGAGGGTGTCAGCACAGACGAAGAGGCCGGCGCCGATGTGGAGGCTGGAGATGCGGATGAGGGGCCAGCCATGCTAGAGGAAGACGAGGAATGGTGATGGTGGTGATGGTGATGATGGTGGTGGTGGTTGTGGCGACGACCGGGAGTGTTTATTGGTGTCACGGTTGCAGAGGATGATGCAACCGATGAGGAGGAGGATCCAACAGTGCCGGATGCTTGCCGCGGCATGTTGTTAATAGAAGTTGGCTGCATGCCAGCCGCCAAAAAGGACGACGGCAAGGCCGGCTGGCTCGGCAGGGGGGCCAGCATAGAGTGTGTGGCGGGCAACAGAGGCGGCGAGGAGATGGAGGAGTGGGCAGAGTGATGCGTCGGAGCAGGTGTTGCGGATGGCGATGTGATATGGAACTGAGACATGGTGGGAGTAGCATCATTGTCGTTGTTTACGCTGCCGCTGGGCGTCGATGAGCCGGCATCAGTAGAGTTGGACGAGGACGCAGTGCTGGCATTGCTCATGTTGCTCGCCGACTGGGCCACCTGAGTCGAGCCGGAAAAGGTAGCCGACACGTCAATGGACGGTGGTGGTGCCTGTCTCCGGAAAGCCCGGGGCTGGTTCTGGTCCAGCTCGAAGCGGACGCCACCGCTGTGGCTGCTGCTGGTAGTTCTGTTGGCAAACGACGATGAGCCGGCGGCCGATGCAGACGTCCCCGATGATCCAGACGATCCTGATGCAGCATTTGCTGCTGCCGCCGACGAGGACGACGACGAGGACTTGCCCGCCAGTCTCAGGTGGTGACGGCCAGAATGCTCTTGTGCGTGGCGATGCTGCTGCTTGGCCTCCTCTGCCTTTTCGCGGCACTTTTCAATAACCTTGATGTAGTTGTCGAGGATGGTGGCGATAACAGGGACCATGTCGGCCTCGACGACGCGTGTGCGGACGGCCTCTGTACCCCGGACACCAATGTTGACAACGCACTGGAAGGCCAGGTTCCACTTCCACATGTCCATCATATCCCGGCTGCGGCCCTGCTTGAGGATGCAGACCAGGCGCTCGATGCCGCCATCGACAGTGAGAATATCTCGGATGCGTGCCGACGAGGTTGTGAGGTATGCGAGGTGGTTGAGGGAGTTGATTAGCGGCAGGGTGGAGGTGCAGTCGAGGGCTCTGCGGTCGTAGAGGGCAGTGGTGATGCCCACCGACGCCTTGTTGACGTTTGGTATGCTGAAGTTGACTTCTCTCATGATGGCGAGTGCTCACGAGGGTGAAGCCAGGTCAGCGTAGGGGAGGGTGGTCTTGTGGGTGGCAAATGAGATTGATGTGATGCTCCGATTGACGGCGTTCTCGAAAAACGCGCCTATTCAATCGGCACTTGCTTCTGCTAGGTGTGGGCAGTGTCTAGTCCTATTTCAGTCCAGTCGTAGTATGACAAGGACGTCGCAGGGAGGGATAGTCGATTGTGAGTGGCAGATAAGAGTCGATGCAATCTGGGAATAGTAGTGGCGAGGGTCGTGTGGTTTCGTGTCGTATTGTGTCGTGTTATGTCGAGAATGAGGTGAGGTGCGAGCCTTGACTATTCGCAGGAAGGTCGGAGAGCGAAGAGCACGGCGAGTTGATGTAGAGATCGAGAGAGGTTGCGGCAGAGACGATAAAAGAGAAACGAGAGTGAGTCGAGATGAGGTTGTCAAAGGATCACCCGACCATCATCAGACGAGACGAGCACGGAGAAAAGAGCGCAACGAGGCGGGCGACTGAACGACGCAGCGGCTGCTCTTGAGTACACAACGAGAGAGCCAATAGGCTTTGTCGATGTTGATGTCAAGAAGCGAGCGTGGTGCCGATGCCGATGCCGACGCCGATGACGGGAGGCTGGGAAGAGATTGTCGTGATGCTCGGGGCGGTCACGCGTTGAAGGCGGCGATAGGAGGCCGGACGGGCGTGTCGTCGTCGTTGTCTATCTGCCGAGTAGAGTGTCTCAATGTCTTCTTTTGGATCAATCGGGACACCTTTGTTTAGTTTGGGTGTTGATCCGAGGCACAGATGGTTTCGCGTCGGCGAGGACGAGATTGGAGGAGGAAGAACGAGTCGAGCGACGGAAGGCGGGAGAGAAGAGAGAGAGAGGAAGGAGAGAATTAAGGAGTAGCCAAAATCGAGATTGGTGATGATGACAAGAAAAAGGGACGCAAGACGGGACGCAAGACAGTTGATAGTCGTTGAGGAATGGCGTCGTGTGCGTGGCGAGGATGGAGGCGAGACAGGAGGAGAGAGAGAGTGAGAGGAGGGAGAAAAGGGAAAGCGTGAGAAAAAAGTGGTGATACTAAGGGAGGCCGGTGCAGGGCAGGGGCAATGGGAGATTGGTAGAAGCTAGAGGCTAGAGGCTGGAGGCTACGGGGCGCTACAGTGGGATACAGTGGAGGCACTGAAAGGCGAAATAGGGGACCTCTTTCAGATGCCATTTGGATGGAGTCAGGCGATGAGCAGCAGACAGCCTGAGCCTGATAGAGTGCCAGGGCTAGTGGCAGGGCTAGCTTTTAGCACAGGGCTGCCGCCAGAACCGCCAGTAGCAGCAGGCGTATACATCGTAGTGGCTAGTGGGCAGGGCAGGCAGAGGATGTATGACAAGTGCACAGTGTAGGGCCGTGTTTTTTATTGTTGATACAGTGTTGATAGCGCTACGATAACAGAGCGGGCCGCGGTTTGTAGTGCGGCGGGAGAAGAAAGAGAACGAATGTGGAAAGTACAGCAGGAGAAAATAGTGCGCAAATACAGCCGTGCAGCGTCTTTGGGCCAGCTGCGTTCAACATTCGAATGGTCTTTTTCACATTTTATCGCTGTACAGGCCTTCTTTGTCTGCCGTCGACGGTGTGATTTATTGACGACAGCGGACGCCATAAAGTGCGCTTTGTCAGCAGGTGGGTCCGTATCCGCACTGTACTCCGAGCTCGAAGCGGCCTCATCCTCCCGCAGGCCTCGGTGGAATAGTGTCTTGGGATACATCTTCGGCTGGCAGGACGTAGAGGTGCGCGGCCTGTATTGGAGACTCAAAGGCTTAAAGAGTTTGAAGAATCCAAAGACCCTCAGAGACAAATGTCCGGTGGGACAGTTCTCAGACAGCCAAATCTTATGCATGGCCTGAAGCGTTTGAGCGCTGTTGCATAATGCTGTGGTGAGTCCTATTGGGGTAGTTGCTCGGGGGCTTTCCTGCCTGTTCTGTCTTCAGGTGCTGCGCTCTCGGTGTGCTTTGTCAGCCCGTTCCATCCATCTCACGTCTACCCAGTCCCATGTTGTATCTAGGATGCTTATGAAACTGAGCCTTGCTAGAAAGATGTCTGCTTCGGTTTAACTCTTCTTTGTATTCTTGTATTCCAGTATACCAGAGGTGCCTCTATGCCCCTCCATCTTGTCATTGCTGCTCTTCATGCGCTGCTCGTCCGGTCTTCCTCTCCATTGCCTCCCCGTCTCCTGTTTGGCTACCTGTCTTGCACTCGTCTGTCACTTGTAGTGTCTGTCCTCCCAGTAGTCATTATCTAATTCAATGTGCACATCTGCCTGCTCCAGCCAACCACCGGCAAGCACACAAAATACAGAACCACACAATCATCTGCGGTGAGATCAAGATTGCCATCATCGCCTTGCCCTGTCTCCAGGCCCCTTGTCATCTCCCTGCTTTGCCTGCATAGCGACCTATATCACGGCCCGCATCACAAAGAATGATTGCGTTCTGTGTGGCCCTGCAGTTTGTAATTTGTAAATGCGTATGATCTGAATCCAATATATGCTTAACAATGCCCCAAATCCAGACAGCCAGAACGACTCCGCCCGAGCTGCTTTCCCCTCTGTTTCATGACCAAGCCCCCACTTGACGCCGCCAGAGCAAGAGGCCAAAGAGGGCAGGAGCATTCTGCGTTCTTGCTTTCTCCTTCTTGGATTCTTGCATTCGTGCCGGCGGTTGAAACGGGTACCAAGCACTGTGCGCCGAAGAGGGGCTCCGCTGCTATCCACTGCTAAACTATGTACATACCTACTTTACTCGTAAGATACTATTGATTATCATCGCAAGTGGAGGCAAAGGCGAGCCAAGACAATCAAGAGAAACCTCCAGAAGAAGCAACATACAGGTGATAGTCCTGCTTGAAGGCAGTCTTGATGTCCTTTCTGCATGTATCTTTACACACACACACAAAAACACTGCTGACAACATATCGGATGACTAGCAACCGTACAAGCACTGCATCGCCACCGCCAGACAAGGAAGGGGCGGCCCACGGTTCCAGACAAGGAAGGAACATCATTTCACCACTTCTGATTGTGCACACACATTTGAGCGTATGCGCATGCTTGATTATGTGAGATTTCATTACAAGGGGTCTCTTACTATGTGTGTCTGCGCAATATTGAGAGTCCAGAGAATCTGACGATAGCCTACTCTACCGACGAACAGAATCAATCACTGCTCCCTCACATTCACGGGCACAGACACCGCTTGTCGTAGCTCGTCACAAAGCTAGTCCGTGCCAAGTCGTCGTCAAGACAAGGGAGGGCTTGCGGGCCAGAATGCAGACAAGCCGACAGACAGGCATCACAGGCCAGAGGTAGGTGCACAGTCTGTGCGCAGAATGTCGTTGTATGTGTAGTATTCACATCAGTAGAATACTTTAGGTGACTCGATCTGCTGTCTTGTGCTGGTCGTTGGCACCCAATCTCGCAATATTGTACAGCAGTGCAGCATCGGGCAGAAACCAGTCTGCTGTTTCTTGGTAGCCAGTAATAGTGAGTAAAAGCAGCCACTAGCAGAGGCCCTCCAGTCACCCTTGCAAGCCCGAACCGGCCGCCCTCAATGGTTCAAATCAGATTGCTTGCATGAGGGTGGAAATCAAGGTCGTGGCAATAGCATGCAAGTGCAAAAGGCCGCTATATGATAGGGGGTAGCCTGAAGAAAGGCAGCTGCAAGCTAAAAAGACGTCTGCACGGAATTGTACAGTCATAAAGTCAAATGGCTGAATAACCAACTTGAAGCGCCGGCCGGAAGTGTTGGACTAACGGTGACAGGTCCGTTTTGGCGTGTGACGTTTCTCCACTCTCCGTTTAAGTGGTTGTTGTCCCCGTTTTGATTACTATGTCTATCCTAACCAATCACAATTACTGTCTCTCTTCGTAAATATCCACTCTGACCAATCAGAGCTATTGTCTACTTCTAATTCGATCCCCGTTAACCTCCGCGAGTATGGTCAAAGTGAGGGTTAGCTGTATCCATGTCGATATCAACTCGGGCGCCTATTTTGTTATTCTGGATGTTTTCAGATTCTACCATGCATCTTCCATCTCCATCATCTCATTGTTGTTATTCCACATTTAAGTACGTCAGATCCTTCTTATTCTTGGATTCCTATTGATCAAGGATACGCCAGAACCCCTGCACCGCGCATAAACATAGGCGCCTGACAAACAAGCGAGATGACAGCAAAATAAACAACAGACGACACGACAACTCGATGAGCGACAACATAAGTTTATGAAATAGAAATAACAATAAAAACCCCAGTCGAAACAATCCTAAACGCCAGACCATGAAGCTACTGACCAGACACAGACCATAGACCAACCCATAGGCCATTGACCATTGACCACTGACCAGACCCGACCATTGACCCCTAAATCATGCTTTTTCTTCTAGTTCTTCCTCTACTCTAGTCCTCTTCCTTCCGACTAGTACTCGTCGCGCGCGTTGGCAGGCGCCTTCTTCTTGCCCTTGCCACGCTGGCCGCCCTTGTTGTGCTTCTTGCTGGCCGCACCCTCGGCAGCCACGCGCCGCGCCTCCGTCACCGTCATGCCCTGGTCCAGCGCACCCACAAGCCGCGCCTTGCGGCCAGTCAGCTGCTTCATGCCTGCCACCTCGCGCGCCTCGGCCTGTGCCCGGCCCTGCTGTGTGTACTTGTGGCTGAACGGCTTCTCGATGTAGCTGCCCTTGGCAGCCGTCCGGCTCGCGTTCGATCCGGCGCCGCCGGAATTCTGCATGCTCGCAGCAGCGGCCTTGTTGTTACGCCAGATACCAGCGGCGTGGCTGAAGAACTCCTCGTCCACAGCACGCGCTCTTGCGCTGTGCTCATCGCCCAGGGCCAAGTTGGACAATGCCTTTGCCGGTGCGCTGTGGCTCTCCTCTTCCTCCTCAATATCCTCCAGATCCTCCAGATCCTCCAGATCCTCGTCGCTCAGCTCGGCCACCTCGTCGCTGTCCATTTCGCTGTCGCTGTCAAGATCCTCGTCGTTCTCCCATGCGTTGGGCTGTGCGTCCGACTTGTTGTTGCCCGTCTTAGTCGCGGCGCGGACCTCGGCAGCCACGGCGGCCTGCATGGCCAGGCGGCGCTTCTCGGGCAGGTGCTCCATGTCGTACAGCTCCTTGTTGAACTCGGCCGCGTTGATGCCCTGGCCGGGCGGTGGCGCGACGTACAGCAGACGGCCGTTGACGTAGTCCTTGAGGATGTAGCGGGCAGCACGCGACTCGTCGGGCTGACCCTGGCCGGCCTTTGTGAAACCGCGCGCGCGCGCATACGACGACAGAAACTCTTCGGCTGTCGGAATACCCGTACCGCCGGAGACCTTGGGCCGCGTGTAGATAACGATACCGTAGATGGCCTCCAGGAAGTTCTTGGGGATGCGGGTGGCCACGAGGCCGGCGGGGCCGGAGAATTCGCGCAGCTGGTCAATAGGCAGGATGCCGTTGCAGACCAGATCGGCCTTTGTGGTAGCAAAGTTGGGAAACACGAGACCGGGGCAATCACACAGCACGACGCGCTCGCTCAGGTGGATGGTCTGGAAGTGCTTGGTCTTGCCGGGCGTCGATGAGACCGACACCTTTTTGGCTCCGATCAGGGCGTTGATGGTGGACGACTTGCCGACGTTGGGGTAGCCGACGAGACCGACCTTGAGTTTGCGGTCGGACGAGTCCTCGGATTTTGGTGCGTGCTCCAGGAACAGCGACTCGAGCTCTTCCGTCGTCAGGATACGCGTATCCAGCTCGTCGTCGTCGTCTTCTTCTGCTGTCCGTGTGGGCTCTGCGGTCTCCGTCTTCTCCGTCTTCTCCTCAGTCTTCTCCTCGGTCTTCTCCTCGGTCTTCTCCTCTGCATCATCATCTTCTTCCTCTTCCTCGTCGTCATCCTCGAGCTCGCGCGCCTCATTGGCCTCCTTGGCCAGCTGGGCCGAGAAGAACTTGTAGGCGATATTGTTGTCCTTGAGATGGCGGGCCCATGCGCGGCGCTGTTCATACGTCATCATATCAGCCTTGTTGATAAGCATCAGGTTGTTCTTGGCCGGGTCGACCTCCTTGACGTAGTCCTCAAGATCGGCCGAGCGGAACAGCAGCGGGTTGCGCGCGTCGACAATCTGCACGACCAGGTCGGAGCGCTCAATGACACGCCACATTTGGCGCCACACCTCGAGGTTGCGCTCAAAAGGAGTCATGAGCAGATCCTGGTTGTCCTGCAGCTCGGCAAGACCGCGGCGCCACACCAAAAAGGCATCACGCTCAAGGTGGTCCAGCTCGGCGGGCGTGGTCGTCTCGTCCCACTTGGGCCGGCGGGGCACGGACAGACGGTTGCGGTTCTCACGGTGCATGCGCAGAGTGTTGCGCTCTTCGTCGGCGGTCAACAGGTATGGGTTCTTGGCCGTAGATGTCTGGATAATCTGCACGTTGCTCATCTTCTCGGCGCGGAAGTCAATGCCAGCCAGCTGGGCAGTCGACAGGAACTCCTCGAGGGCGCCCTGCTCGGTAATGGAGCGCATCTTGACCCAACTGGCATCCTTGTGCTCGTTTGTAATGTACTGGACTGTTAGTATACGGGTGTAGTTTTGGTGGATTTTGTATGCAGAGGACGCACTGTCTCGCCGGTGTTGTGCTGGGTTCTGGTGATGCCCTGGTCACCGGCACGGCGACGGTCGCCGCCATTCTTGCCGAGACGATCGTTCATCAAGGCATTGCCGAGGCCGGCCTTCTTCTTGGATGTGGCGAGGACCATGCTGGCGGTTTATGGCTGTATATCGATTGCGTATGTGTCTAGGCGGTAGTGTGTGAGGGTAGGATAGTCGTTGAACAGTCGTGGTATGGCCTTTATCGTCTATAACAATCAGATTCGTCGACGACGTCGTTGTGATGTCGATGCAGCGATGCAGAAATTGCCCAAGTCGGCCTGTATTATAAATGCAGAAAATGATGAATAATAGCGGGGAGAGGGGCGAACTTTTTTTGCCAGCGCCTGTCGCTATCTTTTCTGCCGCCTTATCGGCGAACGACAACGTCTGTGGCCCACTGTCGGCCCTGTATTATGATGCAGACTGAGCCAACAACCCCGCTAAGGCGACAAGACAGTATGGACTATGATTCAGAATGAGTGCGATAAGATAGGCCACTAATAAAATTATAAAGTGGGGCTTGCCATTTACACTTTAATTTTTTTCATTTCAACGTCAGGCCGTGATGCAGCCCACCACGAATCCTCGATTCACCAATATCTATCAATACCACCATCATCGCTATCACGGGTCGCCTCGGACGCACATGATATCCGACAGCATACACCATTCTGATTCATATCGATAAACTAGATCTCCCGCACAGACACAGCACCGCCATCATGGCTCCCCGCCGCAAGTGGATGTAAGTCTTCGGTAGACATCGACATCGACAACGACATCGACATCAGACGTCACAGACTAACAAATCAGCGACAAGAAGACGGCGCAGCACTTTACGCTCGTCCACCGTCCCCAGAATGATCCCCGCATCCACGATGAAGATGCCCCCGCCATGGTGCTCAACCCCACGCAGCTGGGTAACGCCGCGGCCCGCACCGGCAGCACTGTCGGCGGCAGTGTGGCTGGCGGCAACCGTGCCAAGTACCTAGAAGAGCTGGCGGACCAGCTCGGTGACGAGGTCGACAACATTCGCGAAAACGAGGGTGAAGCCGCCACCCACGGCGTCTACTACGACGACACCGAGTACGACTACATGCAGCATCTGCGCGAGATCGGCAAGGGCGGCGGCGAGGCCGTCTTTGTCGAGTCGGCCGCCGCGCTCAACAACAACAAGCCGAAACCCAAGCAGAACCTATCCGACGCCCTCAAGTTGATGGACCTGCACGACGAGGCGGGCGAGCTGCTGGACGAGGAGATCCTGCCCTCCAAGAACCTGCGCCGCGTCACCTACCAGAACCAGCAGGACGTGCCCGACGCCATTGCCGGTTTCCAGCCCGACATGGACCCGCGTCTGCGTGAGGTGCTCGAGGCGCTCGAGGACGAGGCCTACGTGGACGACAGTGGCGATAACGACGACGATCTGTTCCAGAAGCTGGCCAAGGACGGCGTCGAGTTGGACGACTACGAGTTTGAGGAGACATACGACGACGACGGCGGCGATTTCTACGACGACGACGAGGGCTGGGAGTCGGATGCCACCGAGAAGCCAGCGGGTGCATCACCGCGCGCCACATTGCCACGCAGCGGCAGCAACACCAATGCCAACGACGACGACGAGGCGCCACAGCTGGTCAGCGTTCCCGAAGGCACCGTGCCCGTCACAGGCGTCCCCATCGAGGGTATCGTGGGCGCTGAGGGCCCGACCGACGACTGGATGGCCGATTTCAACAAGTTCAAAAAGGACCAGTCGTCGTCGGCGACGCGCAAGAAGATTGTGCCCGCCATGTCGGACATCCAGTCGTCCATCTGGACCACGGACACGGCCGGCGGGCGCAAGAAGAAGCGCAAGGGCGCGCTGACGCAGCAGTCGGGCTTCTCGATGACGTCGTCGTCGTTGGTGCGCACCGAGCAGCTGACGCTGCTGGACGCGCGGTTCGACAAAATTGACGAGGACTACAACAACGAGGACATTGACGACATGCAGTCGGTGTCGCAGTTCTCGTCCGTGTCCAGTGTGCAGGGCCCTCTGCGCAACGACTTTGACGGCATCATGGACGAGTTCCTGGGCGGCTACCAGATGCAGGGCACGCGGCGTCTCAAGAAGGGCGCCAAGCAGTCTGGCCTGGAGCAGCTGGAGGAGATCCGGCGGACACTGGGCCCTGCGCGGTTCTACCCCAAAAAGAAGTAGAGCTCGAGCCTCTTCTAGTTGTTGGCTGCTTGTTTGGAATGTTTTCGTTTCTCTTCTCTGCTCTTACAGAGACATTGGGTGCGGGCGTTTGGGATTGGAATGGCACTGTCTGGATGGGATATATAAAAGTGCTTCTTATCATGACTATATATGAATACAAAAGTTGAATATTATTAGTCTGTAGTGACAAGTGTGTTTGTTGTGTTTCTCGGTATATGTAAATTTAACCGTAGAAATCAATTTGAAAATATAAGAAACATAAACTATAATCAGAATAATTCGGCGAGTATTGATACTTCAACTTAGTTTAAATATACGCGAGACCATGGATTAAACCCCAACTACAAACGATACTATGAGGTTTACAAGCTGCCTCGAGGGAGAGCCTGAACAAATATCACAAGAAAACAATAAAATTAAAACGGAAACATAATATAATATTATCGTGACACTCACGTGACCTGCATTGTAGATGCTGTCTTCCAGGTAATTCACTTTTACTAGTGCATTCTACTCTTCTATTTCAGCTCAGAAATTATTTCAACTCAGAAAATACAAATTTATCTCTATTCTTCTGTTCTATCCTAACAGTCTTTTTCTATGGCTATTATTTTCATTGTTCGCTCTGGGCGGCCATTGTCATTATTCTGTCCAGCTTCGTCCATTAAACAGCGGCTAGTCCAGAAGCAGATGACTGCTCTTGCTGGCTACAGTTCTGCCGTCTTTGACCGCCCAAGATTCAAGAGCAAGGCCCCATGCTGCGACGGGGCCTGGCTATGGGTCCAGCAGCATCGCCAAACAGCCCTTTCGCGCGCGCGACGTCAACTAGGCAATAAAGCAGATTACCACCGATCGCCAGCAGACAACGACGGCACGACGGTACGGCTGACCACTCTTCCAGCATAGGAGAATATACGACTGCGACGAAGACACGGTACTACAAATCTAGACTCTGTCAGCACAGAGCTTGACGACGACGACGTGCTGAGCTACGCGAATAGCTTCATTCACCAATCGACGACCATCGCCAGCATCGGCAGCCAGCAGACACACCGACTGGGACACAGCGCGACATCCTACACCACCTCCCCTGCTCCTCTATAGGAGACTCGGAGATGGGCGAGCGCGCCCTTGTCTCTCACCTCATCTACTTCTGTCGATGACGGATGCCCTCAACGACGACAACCCTCCCCAGCCAACGCCCCCCTTGACCGCCAAACAACTCGACATCTAGCCCGTGACCCCTGTCCATTCTTTCCACACCGCGAAGTGAGTTGCTCAGCCAGCAACAGCTGTCGCCGGGCACGATGGCCACAAACATGTTTGGTCAAGCACCACCACCAGCAGGTAGGTCCTGAAGCTGGAGCTTGAGCTCAAGCTCAAGTCAAGCTCAAATTCACGGTTGAAAACCGTGGCCACCTCTCGGAATCATGGCGGCTAGCATGCTATCGGGGCGCAGCCGCATGCGGGAGCTCTGTGTAGCTGCTCTGCTTCTTCTGCCAGCATCTCGGATGCCACCGCGCGACTGTCAGCCGACTCTTGAATCGACCTCGACTCGACTTGCTGGACGAACCACGAGAATGAGACTACTAGCCACAGCTTGCCGACTTTATGAACTTGGCTGGAAGATACTCGACGGCACTGGCAATCTATTCACCATCGATATCTCTTGCGTCCCCTTTATGCCCCCAATACGACCCCGTATATGAGCGACGACGACGACGTGCCTTGTCTCAGCTTTCCATCATCTCGCTGCCAACAGCGCGGAAGCATTGGCAGATATGAGTCACAAAGATGTATCAAATTGGAAATGCCGGCTGGCTGCGCCGACTCTGTGGCTTGCTCCGTCAGTATGGGGAGATCGTGCAACCTCGCCCAACCCCCCGAATAACCTCACTGCAACTTGATCACCACGACCGCCGGAAGCAGAGCAGTCAACCTAACACGGAACACTGAACAACCAACAACGCCTCATCTATTTTGCAAAACATGTCATTAACTCTGCAGGCAACCCCTTTGGCGCGCAGCCATCAGCGGCACCCGTTGTGAACCCATTTCTGGCAAAGCCGGCTGGTGCGCCCGCAGCAGGCAACCCCTTCGGCCAGCCTTCCGGTCTAGGAGCAGGACTGGGCGCAGCGCCAGTTTCCAATCCATTCCAAGCAGCTGCCGCCAACCCTCCACAACGAGCCGCCTCACCTTTCTCCTTTGGCCAGCCGAGTCAGGCGCCAGGAGCAGCAACGCCAGCAGTCACAGCCCAACCAGCTCAAGCTACACCATCACCATTTGGAGCTGCATCTATACCAGCAGCAACTAGTTCAAGCTCGCAATTTGGCGGCTTCTCAGGTGCAGAAAATGGACTGCCAAAAGCTGCGCCAGCAGCGGCAAATCCGTTTCAGACAAAGACCACGGCATCACCATTTGGAGCAGCCTCGACACCAGCAGCACCCTCGCCGTTTGGCGGTGCAGCAGCTTCACCAGCAGCATATGGCAGCGCATCAACACCCGACGCCCTGGCATCAGCAAAAGCAGCCGCGAAAAAGTCGGTGCGCTTTAACTCCAACCCCGTCTCATCAACAGCACCGGCATACGCCTCCACAACATCAACATCAACCTCCACCTCTATAGGGCCTGCAAAACCCAAACAAAACGCCTTTGCCCGCTTTACACCAAAAGCACCTCCGCCGATGGTGCAGAGCCAGACTGCCACGCAGGACGAGTATACAAAAAAGATTCTGGCGCAGCTGCAGAAAGACCGCATCAACCCGCCACAATGGCCAGCCGACCCCGGCAACCCCAACAAAGCGTCCGCCATGGACTCCTTCTGGCAGGCCTACGACGACTACCGCTCAAAAGCTCGCGACTCGCTGGTCAAGGCCGGACTCATCGACAACCCTAACATCCGCAAGAAGCTCAACGAGGCCATTGATTTCAAGGGCATCTGCGAGGACATGTGCCCCGAGTTTGAAAAGATTGAGCGCATCTACCAGCATAACGTCATGATGGCCGAGAAGACAGAGAGCCCAGACGGCACCATGTGGCCTTCACCCCCCATCATGGTCAAGGCCCTCACGCGGTCGTCTGCTGGCCAAGAGGCTCCTCTCCCCATGGACGTGCGCACAGTCGCCTCGCTCAAGCGGACCCTCGACTACCTTATCGACAATGTCCTCGGCGAAGAGAGCCGCTTGCCGCTGGTGCATAACTTCTTGTGGGATCGTACACGAGCTATCCGCCGCGACTTTATCTTTCACTCGACCATGTCCGAAGAGGAGATGCACGGCCAGATCTACTGTCTCGAGGTCATAACCCGGTTCCACGTCACCTGTCTGCACTTGCTCTCACAAAAGGGCCTGGCCCCGGAAGGATTCGACCAGCTGCAGGAGCGCGTGCAGCTGAGCAAGGCTCTCCTGTCACTGCTCCAGGCCTACGATGACTGCAAGGACCGCCAGATCAGGTGCTCCAACGAGGCTGAATTCCGCGCCTACTTTATTTTGCTCAATGCCCAGGACCCCAACTTCCAACACCGTGTGTCGGAATGGGGAACTGACCTGTGGTACGACTCGGACGAAGTGCAGACGGCCATGACTCTTGCGCAGGCCATGCAGAGCGTCTGGGACTGGCGTGGTCCCGGCCGCCCGCCGATGCCCACGACGACAGCACTGGGTGCCTTTTCCACGTTCTTCCGCATCGTCGAAAGCCCGCAGGTGTCGTACACGATGGCCTGCTTTGCCGAGGCACAGTTTATGCACGTGCGCCGCGGCATCCTGCGCAACATGGTGCGTGCCTATGCACGCACGCGCGACACGCCCAAGGACCTGACGATTACGGCACTCAACAACATGCTGCGCTTCGACACGGTCGACGAGGCATGGGAGTTTGTCAAGACCAACGGGCTCGAGTTTTCGTCCGAGAACAAGAGCACGGCGTACCTGGACCTGACCAACCGGCCAGCTGTCAGCAACGAGCCGCTGCCACAGGCGTTCTCACACAAGCTGGTGGAGCGTAAGCGTGCCGGCCGCTCGCTGCCAGACGCCTTGCACACGACTGTGTTTGAAGCACCCGGAACGACACCGCCCGTAGCCGACGTAGAGCCCAAGAAACCCGACTCTGAGTTGTTTGTCAGCCAGACGCCGACACCCACTCTGGCCCCGGCCCAGCCGCCAGCCAGCTTTGGAAATGCCTTTGGCAAGCCCGTGGAAACAGCGTCGACTTCGAATATCTTTGGATCTGCCGGCACTACCAAAACCGCCACACCAGCTGCGCCGGTTGCAAACACAGCAGCATCTATCTTTTCTTCCGCCGCCCCCGCAGCATCCTCCATAGCACCCTTGGCTGCTCCCAGCTTCTTCCCTGCCACGAGCCAGCCCGTCAAGGCAGATACCACACCGTCGCTTCTCTTCCAAACCAAACCCGACACCAAGCGCAAGGCTGACGGTGAGTCGACAACCCCGACCACCTCACCGGCCAAGCCTGCACCGACAAGCAACTTCTTTGGCCTTGGTGCGCCACCTAGTGCACCCAAGACGGAGAGTACTATTAGTATCAAGCCCCCAGGAGCCGCAGCAGCATTTGCATCAAACCTATTCGGACAGAGCCCGTCGACGGCCTCGCCAACACCGACATTTGCTCAGCAGAGCCAGCCAGCTCAGCAGGAGCAGGCTTTAAGCAGCTCCCAGCCCACCACCTCTTCATCCTTTTCCAGCCTATTCGCTACGACGACTCCGACAATGACAACACCAGCCGATACAAAGACTACTGCGCCTACAGCAGCAGCGGCAAGCTCTCTCTTCTCTGGCCGCACGTCTAACTCAGCTGTTGCCTCGGCAAGCTCTCTGTTCTCAGGCACAACTGCTCCCGCGCCTATTTCTTACCCATCTTCGTTATCTGCGTCTTCAAACCTCTTTGGATCTGCAACAACTACGACTGCCGCCCAGCCTGCTCCGCTGTTCGGCATCGCGGCCCCGAACCCCCTTTTCTCAGCGGCAGCCCCAGCAGCTGCTTCTGCCTCTGTTTCTGCACCACCTCCGCCACCTCCGCCGAGCAAATCCCAGCTCATGGACGGATTCAACAAGTGGCTCGTCCTGGGCGACAATGGTATTTTGAACGAGTTCAAGGAGGGCTTCATCGAGTACCTGGTCAAAGAGACTTTCAGCAAGTACCAGTACGACGAGGCCGAGCGGATCAAGCGCGAGGAAGACGAGAAGTCGTGGGCGGAGGCCACCAAGTTCAAGACGTACAACCTCAGCGTCAAGTTCTTCTACAAGTGGCGCCGCATCGCGCGTGAGCGTGCTCTCGACCGGCGTGCGCGCCAGGCTCGCGACGAGCTCAAGGCCTACCGCGCCGCCAAGCGTGCTGAGCAGCGCCAGGCGGCCGAGCAGGCGGCGGCCGAGGAGCGCGAGCGGGCCATTGAGGAGCGGCGCATGGAGAGCAAGCAGGTCCAGCTGCTGGAGGAGATGGGGTATACTGAGTACACGGCAGCAGCGGCACGGAAGCGCAAGGCGCTGGCCGAGAACGAGCGACTGCGGTCTGTATCAATGTCTGCGGCCGAGCCGCAGTCTACTCTGCAAGAGCGCGACCACGAATTCCAGAAGCCGCGCCTGCCGCATAAACTGCCTGTCCGTGCCATCAAAGACGGTATTTCGAGCACGGTATCGCGCGCCAAGGACTTTGTGAGCAGCCGTATCGCATCGTCGAGCAGTAAACGGTGGCACCGGATGAGTGGCGGCGCGGACCACGGCGACAGCGTGTTTGACGACGGCGCCAGCATGAGCGGCGAGAGCGTGCGCAGCACCATGAGCCAGACGAGCCAGATGAGCACCATGAGCAAAATGAGCCGCATGAGCCGCGACAGCATCGGCAGCAATACCAACACCAGCACCGTGACCTATTATCGGCGGTCCGTGCCTGGTAAGGGCCGGCTACACAGCATCTTTACGCGCGTGCCGTCTGGGTCGTCGACGGGCGCGGCCGAGCCTGCAGCGCCTCCCAAGAAGATGACCAACTTTATGCGGTACAGCAAGGGCGGTGTTGACAAGAGCCGGACACAGAGCCAGTCCCACAATCGCTGGGGCTCGCCGGGCTCGTTCAGCGCGTCTACAGGCCGACGCCCAGCGACTGCGGCTGCGGCGGTCAGTCCCGCGCCGTCGGACCGCCCGTCGTTTTCGTCGAGCATGGGCGTCGGCAGCACTGCCGCCAGCGGTGCCAGCGTCTTTGGAAGCAGCGTCAACGGCCACAGCAGTATCAACGGCCACAGCAGCATCGGCAACGGCTCCCGGGTCAAGTCGAGCTACTGGCGGCTGCGGGCCATGGGCATGGTGCAGATGCCCAACAAGCAGTACCTGCACGAATCGCTCGCACTGCCCATGCTGCAGGACGGCAAGCGGTTCCCTGGCGTGGGCAACTATGGCCTGCCGCCTGTGCCGACGCCGACGTGGGACGATGCTTTGGGTTCGAGCAAGAATGCCGAGAATGCCGAGATGGTGGACGTGCACGAGGATGGCAAAGATGCCGACGAGGAGGACGAGGACGACGGACGCACCGAGACATATGCCGAAGAGATTATGCGGCGGACCATGGTGCCGCCGTCGTCGTCGCTGTCGCCGGCCGGAGTCATGTCGCGCAAGCGGGTATTTTCAGGCAGCACCGACGCTGTCCATCTCAGCCAGAGCCACGCGGCCGGAACCGACGCCGCCCAAAGCAAGAACAGCTACACCGAGTCGCCGGTGACGTCGCCGCCGGGCGCCAAAAAGGCACGCGTCGATGGCTCGGGTAGTCTTGGTAACAACAATGACAACGGCGAGCTGTCTGGGGCGGAGCGGGCGATCCGAGAGATGCGGGAGCTGGCGGCGGCGATGGACGAGGACCGCGACTGGTTCAAGGAGCAGACGGAGCTGCTAAAGAAGGGCGTATCGGCATGGGATCAGTAATGCAGCAGCATCTGGGTTTCTTGTTATTTTGCTGGCATATCATTGTGTCTTTTTTGTTCTCATGTTTCCATTTCGTTTGTAATATCATATACCAGGGCGTTGTGTTTTCATAGCAGACTTTTTCTTTTTTTTTTCTTTTTTCTTTTTTTTCTCTCTTCTTCTTATGTCTTATCTACCAGATACCAATACATTGGGACATTTAGTTGCGAGGACTTTCTTTTTTTGAGATGCATATCCGTGAAAATAACTTGGCAAGAGAACAAAGTTGCCGTAGCAGTGTAAATAGGGTTTCATGATATTGATAAAATAGAAGAATTGTATACACACCACACTATATATCTACCGAGCATTGACCAATCATAGAGCGACTGGACGTCTAAGCCAATTTTGACATTTAAAGACCCCGATGCGCCCCACTTTTAGCAATAAATGCCTACCATTCGCTACTTTCGGCTCAGCCCGGCTCTCACACACACTACCGAGAAGCTCGTTTGCTGCATGGCTGCATGCTGCACGTTGCATGCTGCGCATCGGATCGATCTAACTTGATCGTGTACTCCTCTTTCCGCAGTCGACACTCTGAAAACCTGCACTTATGTAAATCATTGTCTTCAGTTTACCTTTGTCCCCTCCCAATCCATGGATCGAGCTTTTCCAAGACCATGCCCTCGCCAGCGACATTCGCTTCCCCGGCAGCCGGCATCCGGATCGGCCGGACGTTGATCTCCTTTAACAATGCAATCACTGGCAATGGTGCCCGCTTCACTACACGGGCGCCGACGTGCGGTCGCGGCCGGGTGCCGTTTCACCCCACGGCTCTTGCGTGCATGCCCCGCCAGCGCACCTTTTTCACATCCAGCCAGCTGATGCGGGACGCAAAGTCGCCGGATGAGAGTGTGCCGCCATCTGCATCTGCACCAGCAGCAAACGCGGCAAAGAGAAAACCGCGCTCGGCTGGTGCCAAAAACTCGCTGCGCCGAGTGGCCGCCATTGCCCAGCAGCCGTCTGCGCCCGACAGCAGCAAGCCCGGACACCAGACGGAGAGAGAGAAGGCTTTTTCGTCTTCTTCTTCTTATACTTCACCTTCAGTGTCAGTGCCTTCGGTGTCAAGTACCCAGACGCAAAAGTCGCCGGCCCGTGCAGCCCGGCTGCGGCGTGAAGCCAATGTCCTGCACCTGCTCGACGCCAACGCAAACTTTGACGATATTGAGGACGGCAGCAATGTGATCAGCGCCGTCTGCCTCGCCGAGTCGTTTGACATGGAGCGCGTCATGTCCATCCTCGAGGGCCAGGGCTTCACGCTGGACCCGGACGGGAGCGGGTTCGAGTCGCACGAAGTCGTGCACGCGCGCAAGCTGTTCTTGTATGAAACGGCATCCGACCCGCGCGAGGTCGACCTGTTTGTGTTTGAGTCGGGCACGCTTGTCGGCTGGGGCCTGCCGGCCGACGATGTCGACCGGCTTGCGACGTCGCACCTTGTGGCGGCGGCGGCCGACCCGTTTGTCGATCTGCGCGAGACGGAGACGCTGGACTTCCGCCGCGACGCGGCACGCGACAACAGCATCATGGGCGGCGACGTGGTGGTGCTGGGCACGCGGCACGAGGTGGCCGAGGGCGACCGGCTGGCAACGACGCGCGCGCAGATTGCGTTTTCGTCGGGCCTTGCGCGCAGCACGAAGCTGGCGGTGCTCGAGCGGTCGTTTACCGACTACTTCGAGTCGACGCGGCGCATCCCCGAGATGCTGGCCGGCCGCAGTACCAGCCACACCGGCCGGGACAAGTATAGGTACAAAAAAGGCACGACCAAGGTGCTGCGGCACCTGTCGCAAAAGTTTGTGCTCCAGAAGACGGGCGAGCTGCTGAGCCTGCGCGCGCAGCTGAACCACTACCGCGAGCTGACGGACGCGCTGCCCGACATCTTTTGGGACGCGCGGGCGGAGCTGGGGCTGGAGAGCTACTACGAGCAGGTCGGGCGGGCGCTGGACGTGGGCGTGCGGATCAAGACGCTGAACCAGAAGATGGACTATGCGCAGGAGATTGCGACGGTGCTGCGCGAGATATCTAGCGAGCGGCACGGCACGCGGCTCGAATGGATTATCATTCTGCTGATTACCGTCGAGGTCGTCTTTGAGCTGCGGCGGGTGTATCTCGACTGGCACGAGGACAAGAGGGTGGTGGAGTAGACTGGAGAGTAGATAATCTTTTAGAGTCTGAATAGACATCCCTACTATATAAAAGTATGTACTTTGAAGCATCATCAAGAAACACGGCGAATAGAAAAAAGTAAGTTCAAAAAAATACTAGTAAAGAACAGACAAAAAAGCATTCCGCGCGGGACTCGAACCCGCAACCTCAAGATTAGAAGTCTTGCGCGCTACCATTGCGCCAGCGGAACCGATCAAGTTTAGCTCGATTCCTTGTTGGGTGTTAGGGCGGCCGTAACATGGCTCTTGTAGACGCGGTCGGCTAGAGGCCTGTGAAGTAGCATTTTGCTAGCTGTATTCTCAGGTCAGCAGAGAACACAATGAGACCAGGCAACACTGCTGACTGACTGCTCGGCTAGGATTTCTAGCTGAGCCGCAGCAGGTGAAGTTCGAAGTCGATGAGGTGGCCAGGAGTGTGGTAGCTGGCGGAAACAGGATATTGTCTTTATCAAGAGAAAAGAGACAAAGTCGTACCATGTGGTCACCTTTTTATATCGAAATATCAGAATATCAAATGAAAAGATATGTCACCGAGCCTCTATTCATCAAGAGTTCCGCCACCTCATTTGGACACCAATCGGAAGCTGCACTAAGTGTACCTATTGAAGCCCTGCTATCAGTTTTTCAATTGTATTACATTTTGCAAGAGCAACGGATATGTACGTGCAATTATATGCTTTCACCGGCCCACTCGTATTTGTATACGACATCATATAAAATAAAAATGTGATATCTGCACGTCTCATCGAAATATGCAGAGTGATGTGTAGTGCATATATATGCTTTTACCGACCTACTTGTACTTGTACACGACATCACACTGCATGTGCACAACTTACATTGACGCCATTGAATGCTTGGTATTTAAAAGAACATCGACGACAGGGACGGGGCGACTGCTTGCGATCCTTTAATGAAACGCGGCGAGATAAGTTTTGTATAAGCGTTCGCAGCTGTTCTCAAGGCAAACGATATGTCAAGATGAAAAGTATAAATATATGTCGAGCACACCTAACTGGGAGGTTGATTCTGTATCACAGACGACAAGCGGGCAGCTACAGTCGGTATTTATTACTTGATGCATCTATTGGCCTTTACATTTGCCTTGATTATCACTGCTATTTCTATATATCAGAGTATTACCCAAACGCTCAATCACTCAATCACTTATTAAACACCCAGGAATCTACACCATGCCCGGTCCAGCTGACAAGACCACGGATATGTCCCACATATGCGTCACGAGTTCCGCCGGAACTGACACTGAGGAGTAGGCCGGCCAGACGATGGCCAGACGAGAATTGTAGTCTTCTGACGACTGACATATAATCTTATAGACTCTCCAGACAGCTCCGGGCACAAAAAAAAACACCGCGCCCTTGAACCTCTGAGACTTTCTCTCCTACAGATCACGTCTTCCACTGTCTACGACAGAGTGCAGAAGACAGCCAATGGCACGGCCAATAATCAACAGCAGGGTGTGCCGCTTGACGAAGAGGCCGAGATCATTCTGGACGGTCACGTGCCCGAATCTTGAATGCACTTTGCCCAAGATCTCACCCAAGATGGAGTTGTACCAAAAAGTGTCGTTTTGTGCTGTTGTGTATCTATTTGTCGGAATATGTAGAGAGAGTGTTGTTTAAAACAAAATAGAGCTGGTTGATGATCGGGAGATATCAAGTATGTCGCTAGTCAGATAGTCAAGATCAGATTAACCCTCTCAACTAATTTAGTCCTGTCGGTCACTTACACGCTTCACAAGCGTAATTTAGAGCACGGTGCTAATTTAGTGCAACTATGTACACCATGCGTGGCCCCGAGCACGTATGACGACGTAGACGCACTTTCAATATGCAGGTGATTGGGCCCTGGACAGCGCAAAACAAGCCGCCCCCACCGTGGGGCTGGGTCCCATGTACGGAATATAGTGCGCCCAATGTCGGTAAGGCAGAGCATGTCAAGCGCGGCGCGTTAATCACTACATTGTAGTAGTACGTGCTACTGTACGATATCCGTACTATATTACTGTGTGTACTGCTCTCCCCACGGCGACTGTGCACAAAGGTAATGGCATCGCTGCCACTGCTCCGGGGACGCATCACCCTCTCCGACGCCCTCGACGACGACAGCAACATCCTCAAGGCCCTGTCTCTGCCAAAGAAGCAGCTGAGTCTGTGGATTCATCTGTACCAAAGCCGGCCCCAGATCGAGGCCGTTGTCGCCCGGCATCTGCGTCTATCGCGGCAGGACTTCCAGCTCGGCGACGTCAAGAACTGGATCCATGGCAGCTTCAACGTGTGCATCCTCATCCACATCTCCCCGAGCCGCCGCACCGCCGGCCTGCCGTCCAAGGCCATCATCCGCTTTCCGCTGCCGTTCAAAATCGGAGCCGACTTCCAGCCGGCAAACATAGATGAAAAGCTGCGCTGCGAGGCCGCCACCTATGTGTGGCTGAACCGGCACTGCCCGGCCATCCCGACCGCCCGGCTTCTCGGCTTTGGGTTCCCGGGCGGCACGTCGGTGTGTATAATGCTTTGTTCTTCTTTTTTTCTTTCTTTTTATATTTATTTCTAAATTTATTTTGGATCCGTGCTAATAAGTAGTTCACAAAAAGAGAGCACTGCTCGTTCTTTGACCGTTTAAAATGGTACCTCAGCCGCGGCTTCGCCTACCTCTGTCGGCGGCCCCTGCCCATTGCCTATGTCCGCCACGCGCGAAAAGACATGCCCGACTCGGGCTACCTGCTGCTGGAGTATGTCCAGGACAGCCACACGCTGTCCGAGTCGTGGGACACCTACCAGTCAGACCCCGTGCGACGCGCCAACCTGTTCCGCGCCCTATCGCGCATCATACTCCAGATCGCCTCCCACCCGCTGCCGCGCATCGGCTCCTGGACAATGGACGACGCCGGCCGCCTGTCCCTCACCAACCGGCCCCTCACAATGGCCCTGCACCAGCAGGAGAACCTCGCCATCCCCACAGGCATCCCGCGCTCCCAGACCTACACGTGCGCCGCCTCCTACTACCTCGACCTCCTCGCCTGCCGCGACAGCGTCGTCGCCCACCAGCCCAACGCCGTCCACAGCGACGAGCACGGCCGCACACAGCTCGCCGCCCTCGCCGCCATGCGCGCCCTGCTGCCCAAGTTCACAGACCGCCTCCAGCGCGACGGGCCCTTTGTCCTATCCCTGACCGACCTGCACCCCAACAACATCTTTGTCGACGACGACTGGAACATTACCCGCATCATCGACCTCGAGTGGGCCTCGGTGCTGCCCCGGGAAATGCTGAGCCCGCCCGCCTGGCTGTCCAGCCTCAACCCGGGCGACGCGCAATCGGAGCGGCTCGACGCGTTTGCAGTAGTATACGCAGAGTTTGTCCAGCAGTTTGAGCACGAAGAGCGGGAGCTCCAGGGGCCCTGTGATAAGCGTGATGAGAGTGATGATCCCCAGCTGGCCGGGCGCGACACTGCGAAAACACAAACACAAACGACCCAGATGCTGCGCCGCCTCTGGGACAGCGGCGCGTTTTGGTACTTCCGCGCCCTGGACACGCCCGCCGCACTGCCGGGCGCATTCACCGACCAGCTGCAGCCGCGCTTCATGGCGCTCCACAGCCGCGCGCGGCACGACTTTGACCGCGCGCTGGCGCTGCTGTGGGACGAGCACGCCAGCGACTTTCTGGCGGCCAAGGTGAGCGAGCACCGGCAGTACGAGGAGCACGTGCGCGACATATTCCGGGCGGCCGAGGCGGACAAGACGGACAAGAAGGAGAAGAAGGAGAAGAAAAGCATAAAGGCAAAGGAAAGGGATAGAGACAGAGACAAGGATAGAGACAAGGACAGGGAAAAAGACAAGGAAAAGGATAAAGAAAAGGAAAAGGAAAAGGAAAGGAGCAAACGAGATAGGGATAGAGCTGGTTCCAGCAGGTAGAAAATTGCATTCAAACGGCGCAAATGTCTAAAGGTTTATCACTCCCTGCCGCTTGTCTCAATGATGAATGACTGCAGCATCCACGCAAGCAAGGCGTCGCCGTTTGCACCTCTCCTATATGATCTTACTGTCTACCATTTGGTATTGTTGGACTTTCTCCGTTTCTCCTTCATCTTTTCATTTACAAACATCACACACACTCAACACATGCTGGCCTTGCCGCGCTCTCATCTCGCCCACCATGCCGTCGGACCACATATCTTCGCTGCTCTCGTCGGGCGACTACAGCGACCTGACAATCGAATGCCAGGGACAGCCGTTCAGAGTCCACAGAGCCATTGTGTGCTCCCAGTCTCCCGTCATCAAAGCTGCTCTCCGTGAACAGCCCGAGGTACTGTGGCCAAGCAGCAGTAATACGAGTTGGTAACTAAGATGTGTGCTGACTTACAGTAGAAAACGAGAAGCATCTTTAGGATCGACGATTTCGATGCCGACACAGCCCAGCGCATGCTTCAGTTCATGTACGGTGTGCGGGGATCGCCCCCCATTGAAACTGGCCCAGAGTCTGACCAGGAGATAAAGGACGAGTATGCCGATTACGACATGCGAAGCTATGAGGAAATGTTGTTGCCCTCCCACGAAGTGCAAAAAAATAAGGTCATTTCGTATGTCTACGCCAGCGCCATTGCACACCGCTACGGTGTCCCGGAGATGTCTAAGCTCGTCCACAAAGAAATAACCAGCTTCTTCCAGTCCGAATGGTCGGCAGACTTGTTTATTGCGGCTACCAAAGTCGCTCTGTCCCCCAGGGCAAACAAAAACAAGAAGATGCTCTTGCAACTCGTTCAAATCTCTGTCCAGCATGTCGAAGATCTCGTCGAGTACGGCAGCGACCTGGCCGAGCTGATGAACGATAATGAGCTGGCTGTGCAGTTTATAAGTGCCAGCGCCGAGCGGATTTTAGAGCTGCAGGCCGCCGTCGAATTGAGACGGAACCAGCGTCCGAGGCCAAGAAAGCCAATGCTCTTCTAAAGCAGTGTCTGCAGAAGCTACACAACACAAAGTCTTGCCGCCAATGCCGGGCTCGGCTTTGCTCTATGAAAACGGGCCACCACATCACCTGCACACTTCGCGGCGCGGACTGTCGCACTCGCCACTCAACGTGAAGTGGTTTTCGGGATGACGACATGGCACCAAAGGAAAGATGAAAGACGGTCTGGTTTAAAGCAGGGAACACGGAGTTAATCAGACATGGACTAGGTAGACTAGACAAAAAAAGCAAAGGACATCCTCTATGTCGAAGATACATTGTAGATTCGAAGGAAGCAGAAGAGACGTTGTAGCTTGCACATTCGTTCATCAGCCATTCCCCATGCTTGTTTTTCCTTGTTTGTATAAAGCTTATGGGGAAGCACTGTATGGCAGCAGCTTTTGTATTCGTCACTGGTAGGCTGACGTCCGATGCTCGGAAAGTCCAAGCCGTCCTCCGTCTGCTTCGGTAAGAGGTTTCGCAGCATTTTCCAGTTTGGTTAACACCGGCCGCAAAGTGCACATTGGTAATTTCAATAAGTGCAGTTACCTTGTTTTCAGCACACGTATGCCTTTCCCGTGCTTACGACATGCAGACTCAATAAAACAGCCGTTTTGCACTTAGCAGAAGCCCGATTGGAGTAGCAGAGAAAACGAAACTTCTGTATCAGTCACCGTGGTATTGGCTCAATTTGCACATTTTAGAAAGTTTTCATGTAGGTGCATTTGATTGGCCTTGTTATCGAAGTTCGGAGTGGTCGGAGTGACCAGAGTGATCAGTGTGATCACACCGGGATATGCCATTCGCATCGAGAGTGTGTGTGTTACGTTCGTTCCAATCAGTCACAGTCCCGTATGTTTATCCGAAATATGTACCGATACTGGAGCCCAGCTGCTGCAGCCCCTGAAAATGGAAGCCTCTTGTGAAAATTTATACTGAACTATAAACTTATATGCCACCTTGAATATACCATGCTCTTGCTGCTCATACGGACACTGGAACAGGACAAAATACTAGACTTTGCCGGCTTTTTCGTTGTTGGCTTTTCCGTGTTCTTTCTTTTGGATGCTCTCATATAGCGACGTAGTGGAAGCCAACCAGGTCCACAGATTCTCCTTGTTCAGGCGCTGGTTCTCTTCCGAGAGTATGTGGCTGTGTTTGATTCTCGACTTTGTTAACTTTCCAACATACTAGACAAGGCCGTATCCGAGCTTTGACTCACGGTTCCAGGTGTGTATCACTGCCGACGCAGATGATGGAAACGTCTGCATAGGGCTTTGGGGACATGGCTCTGGCCATGATAAATGGCGTGAAAATACTTGGATGGTATGAAGTTTGAAATGTGACTAAGTATGAGTGTGAGGTTGAGTCACTCAAAATGAGCAGTCCATGGCTTTTCTGAGAGGGATCCTTTCTTTATACTCAAATCATGCAGGAGCCAGAGCCATAACTTGGGCCATTCTGGAGATGTAAATAGCACAAAAAGTCATTAAAGTCGGGGCATGAGATCCCACCGACTTTGCCGCCAGGTAGTTTTTTTTCTGGAAGGAGAAAACAAGGAGGGCTGCATGAAATTGCTATCAATTGGTCAAAGTGAGGCTCGTGCAGAAATCATCAACGTGAGAAGACCGGCATAGGCATCTCGACGAGAGTTGCCCGCCTTTTCATGGTAGGAGTTAATGATATGCATCCGGCGGGTGGCCCGCCGCTAGTCCTTTTACATACTACTTTTCGTAAAGAAGTTCAGTTATTGTGATGATTTAATGCAGGTCACGATCATAATGCATGTTACGTTGTCAGCACAGGCCAACACGTAGACAAACGTATTGAGATGAGTGGGATGCATCCTATAGGCGGACTGCCAAATCACTATGTGAATAGGCATATCAAAGACAGCATTGACCTGGCCCAGCCGAGATACGACCCCGTCTCACACCACCACACATTTGGCCTATTATTATGCGACCCGAACGGTTTCTAGTAACGCTATTCTGGGGGCTCAATAGTGCCACATCTGAGAAACACTATCCTGCTTCCACAAGACATAACACAGTGCTTTTTTGCAGCCCGTTTGCATTCCCGTCCGAAGTACTAAGTTTTATTCAAATACTTGGCTACGGTCTCCAAGCGGCAACGACATCCGACAGCGTCTCGTTGCTGCCCACATTGCCTGGGAAAACAACATATGGTAGGCCCGGCCACTTGCATGCCGGCTCGTCACAACGCCAGAGCGGCACGCCCGGTGCTGCTTGGCCGACAACAAGTGCCCGCCGGAAACCCAGGCCCTTTGTCGCCATGTCGGACGACGTGATGCCCCCCTTTGCAATCACATACCGCGGTTTCGTCTTGAGCTGCACCAGGAACGATACGAGGGCCTGCGCCACAGTTGCACCGATATCGAGACTAGCAGCCTCGTCCGACCCGACCACGAGACGGCGACTGGTCATAACGAGGACATCCTTCCCTGACGCAATGGACTCTTCGGCAGTGGCCAGTGCCTTATCGACGGCAGCCGTGGCAGCTGCACTCGACGTCAGAAGCTCGTCAACATTGATGACGACTGTTGTAAGAACATCCGGTTTGTGTACCGAAGTGAGAACCCCTAGCTGTGCTGTTGTCTTGGGCACATAGGAGCCAGCAATAACAAGGCCACCCGCAGAAGAACCCTGCAAGCTGAGCTGGACCGCCGAAATGGGCTCGATCGGGGCGATGCCGAGCCGGGCCGACACGAATGCAGCGCCTGTCCGAAACAGAAATTTCTTTGACCTGGACGCCTCGAGAAGAGCAACGACGACGGCATCGACGTCTTCCTCGGCCGCTGCGTTGACGACAACGACATTGCGCTGGCCACTCGGCAGCGACTCCAGCTGTGCCTGGATAGCCTTTGGTCCTCCCCGGCGGATCGTGTCCAGGCTGATGGACGTGACCTTTCCGGCCGGAATGGCACCGCCGCTCTTCTCCACGACATACTCGCGCAGGTCCGAGCTCTTGTAGCCAAACGTCGCGTCCTTGGCAAACGGCGTCTCGGCCGCAGGAACAAGCACGCTCGATCCGTCCTCGCCCTTTTCGGCAACATAGTGCACGTCGCCGATCGTGTACCGGCCGCCCTGCAGGAAGAACGGGCACAGAATCCAAGCGTCGGCCACGCCGAGCACGGACTCGACCGCCTCGGGCTCTAGCGGAAAATGGCCGCGCAGAGTCGAGTCGCCGCGGAGCACGACTTCAAAGGAGCGGCCGACTGCGGCCGACGCAGCCTGCAGATTGCGGCAGATCTCTTGGATCAGCTGGCGAGCCGGTTCCGGGTGTAGAGCGCGCGAGTTTGTGAGAATGAAGAAGCCGGGCGTCGGCGTCGCCGAGGACGAGGATAAGGATTTGCCGGGTTTGCAGTGCCGCTCAAACTCGGATGTCAGTGTAGCGACGTCCCAGACTGTGAGCACAGACACATCGTGGCAGGTTTGTGTGCCCGTCGGGTCATCGTCGAGGGCCACGAGCAGGGGGATCTGGCTCTGGCGTTCCGTGTCGTCGTGCTCAAGAAGAGACCGGACCTGGGACCGGTACTGTGCTGCAGCGCCAGCCAGTGGCGGCAACGCTGCGAGTGTAGATGCAAGATCGAGCGACATTATTAAAGCGTCTTGATGAACCAATCGCCAAAATACATAGTAAGACGAAGAATGTTTCGCAGGGCTGCGTTGATATGTATGTCTCGACGCCTCCGAACGGTGCCTGGTTATAAGCCGGGAGAGGGGAAGTTCGGCGACGTAGGCCTATCACAGCGCCGCAGCAAGGCGGATGGGGCCGCAGCCCCACTTGCCATGCGGTATGGGGAAGAACTGGAGGAAAGCAACAGATCTTACGTAAAGCTATCGATTGGCAACAATCCGCCGACGTTTTGATTTTTGTTTTCCTTTATTATTGTTAATTTTTGATTGATAATTTCCCGCATCATAATCACAGACAGCTCACGCGGGCACAGTTGGGTATAGATGACGTGTTTACTTTATTGGTATCAAGTCCTCAAAGTAGAGGGGGGTAAACAGACGATGCGCAGCAGATAGGATGCCACGCGCTTTACATTACACATTATATAAAAGACACAAGACCAACGCAGCCAAGTGCAAGGCTTAGCCCGACTTCTCGTTGACCTCGGTGGTCTGGGAGGCCTCGTCCTGGGCAGGCACGGCCTCTGCGGGAGTCCGAAGGATGCGGCGCTTCTCCTCGCGGGCGGTGAAAACGACCAGGCCCGAGCACCAGATGACGAGGACGATGGACACGGCAATCATGGCCCACATGCCGCGCGTGAACCACGGCGCATAGGTGGCGCCGTAGAAGAGGATGCTCCACCAGGCGTTGACAGAGTTGCTGCCCAGGTTCATGCCGGCCAGGACGATGCCGCGGAACAGGGCGTCCTCGTAGCGCATGACGTCGTTGCACCACGCAAAGAACGTGGCCTGGCACGCGTAGACGCTGCCGGCCCAGTAGTAGGCGGCAAACACAACGCGCGTCGACATGTCGCTGGTCGGGTTGCGGGCGGCAACGAGGACCATGATGGACGTGGCAACGCCGGTGATGCCGATCCAGTATCCGACGAGGTAGCGCTTGCCGCCGTAGAAATCGGTCAGCGTGGCCCAGAACAGGGTCGACAGGATGCCGACGGCGGGCACGCCCGAGGGGTAGTTGTTGAGCTGGACGACGCTGAACTTCTCGGTCGGGTGGCTCTTCATGTACAGGGCCAGCAGGCCGTTGGTGCTAAACGACTCGAGCTCGCCGGCAATGATCCAGAGCACGACAAAGCCCCACCAGTACCACGACGTGAGAACCTTGACAAGGAGCGACTTGGTGAGCTGCTGCTTGAGCGTGAGGTGCTCGCTGGGGCCGGCGGTGACGGGCACGCGGTCCTTGGCGAGCTGGCGCTCCTCTTCGCTGAGGTAGAAGGCGGTGGTGGTGTGAGGGGTGTCGGGGAACAGGAAGAAGCCGTAGAGGGCGACGGGGATGGTGAGCAGGCCATCAATGATGAACAGCCAGCGCCAGCCGGCGAGGCCGTGGCGGCCGTTCATGGACTTGTAGATGCCGGTCTGGATGAAGCCGCCAATGAGCGTGCCGGCCAGGCCCGAGGACGTGAAGAGGCCGCTGCGCTTTCCGAGCTCCTTCTCGGTGTACCAGGCGCCGAGGATGTAGTGGGTGCCGACAAAGGTAGAGGCTTCGCAGATGCCCTGAAAGAAACGGATGGCCATGATGGACTGGGGCCGCTGGGCGGAGGCGGTGACCATGGTGAGCATGCCCCAGAGGATCATCATGGCGGGGAAGTAGTAGCGAGGCTTGATGTGGTGCAGGGCGATGTTGGACGGGACCTGGCCAATGACGTATCCGACAGTGAAGCAGGTGTTGATCTCGTTGAGCTGGTTGCCAACAAAGCCCAGGTCCTCCTTCATGCCGGAGACGTAGGCATTTGTGAGGTTGGAGCGGTCGAGCTGGTGGTTGTCAGTATGGGAGTAGGAGTGATTAGAGAGCAAAAAAAAAAGGAAGAATATACATACATAGTTGACAAAGTAGCTGACACAGCAAAATGTGAGAATGAAGAAATCAATCTTTTGCACCAGCTTCCGCTCGCCGGGCTTGTAGCTGGTGGCAAAGTATTCCTTGATGCGAGACGACATGGTGGGCGACGCGATGTGTTGATCAGAAGCACTTGGGAGTGGGTGGCTTGACACGCGAGAATCAAAGTGATCCTTGGGGGCACGACGATGCTGGCTGCTGGCTGTGTGAAACGAACAAGAGAACAAAACGCGACGAATTAAAGAGGGCCGACGATCTGATCTTATGTCTTGCGTCGCATGCGGTCGGCCATGCTGTGTATTACTATGTCAATAGTGCAATTACACAGCACAGACAAGCCCCTGGTGGTGTGGACTGGGGCCTGCAGCCTCGAGCGGATAGGATAGGATAGGTGACGAACAACAGCTCACAGGTCTGGGCCGATATCAGAGTAGCTCGCTCAATAGGGAAGGCAATCAAAGATACCGATGCGTACCCGGGAGCTATGAGCTATGGGCGAGCTACGACACTATCCAACACTATCGGGGATATGAGATATGGGAGTTGGGATATGGGAGACGGAGATGGGGGATGGGGGATGGGGGATGGGAGATGGCAGATGGCAGATGGCAGATGGCAGTGATAGATGGGAGACGGGGAGATAGTGTGCAGGGAATGGAAAAAAGAGACCCAAGCCTTGTGGACTAGAGAGATGGAGTAGCAGAGATAGAGAGAACAGACGAATAAAGCTAGAACAGTGTAAAAGGAGAAAAGAAGGAGAAAAGAAGGAGAAATGAAAAGGATAAAGGAATGGCCTGGACTATGCTTAAACGAGCGGGTTACTGCATTTGATATTGAGATGCTGCGATATTGAGATATTGAGATTGAAATGACGGCAGCACGCCCGACTGGTTGGTGGAATCGAATCGCGGTCTGCAGTCTCGAATCGGCCAATGCAGAGTCCAGAGCAGGCCGCTGAGCAATCTGCAATGCGTCGCAGTCTCAATGCTATTGCTGGGCACACCGGTCAGCAGAAATTACTACTATGTATGTAAAAAGAAAAAAGTACGTGCACGGGCAGGGTTGAGGGGGGGAGCAGACGTTGCTGTGAGAGGGCAGAACCGTTCAGGGTAGAAGCAATAGAAGCAGGCTCTGTGCTCGGTGGAAGCAGGAGACTGCGACAGCGACTGCGACAGCGACTGCGGCAAAGAGAAAAACCACTCGCGACCAGGATAAGGATAAAGGACAACGCGAAGCCAATGGAATGCCACGAGAAGGAGACCCGGCTCCACCGATGTTAGGGGCAGTCGCCAGCAGTGGCCGTTAGCTCTGCAACCTCCCCGCCTTGGAAGAGCGTGCCGTGGCCCGTTGTTGAGAACAAAGCAGACGATAGTACGGATAGAACACGAACATAGTAGATAGTGCGAAAGGAGAGTAGGAGTGTGCCACGCGAGTAAGATGAGGTAGTTCTGAGTGCTACACGCAAGAGTGAGCAGTCAGTATTTTTGGTATTTCCAGGAGAGTGTTTACCATAGTTTGCTTGGAATCGACTATATAATACGAGCCTAGGGGATGTTCTTGATTCCCTTCCGAATATAGTCAAGGTTTCCGATACGGTGCCCTTGGCGGTGTTATCGCCGACATGGGGGTCAGGATGCAGAGAGTGTTACTATGTATGTATGTATGTGGTATGTTTTACGGCGTATGTACTTGTAGAGGTGGTAGAAGGCCGCAAAGAACACAGGCTACGAAGGAATAAATCAAAAGGAAGCAGAAGTAAAGACAAGTGGAAAAACAAAAGTGGCTTTGGCTTATCTTTGTCGGACTGAAATGCGGAGGATTCCACTGGCGTGGGCATCAAGAGGAATCAGGGTATGGAATCAGCTGGGACAAGAGGAAAAACAGGAGGAGAGGGAAGGGAGACAGAGGAAGATGGAACCGAGTAAGTACGTACAGAGTACTGTAAGAGAGAATGAGAGAAAGGATGACTCGCGGAACAGCGTGAACAACCCCGGAAGAATACATATTATGTACATATGTGTATGTAGTTAACACAGTCGGTATCAGTGGGACCGAGACACGAGGGCAAGGTAGAAATGGAAGAAATGGAATGGAAGGATTTCGCTGGTCTCGAGGGTGGTCACTGACCAGGGTGGTCACACGATAAGAAGAAGGGGAAAGAAGGAGAGGGGGGAGAGAGGAAAAGGAGGGCTCGACGACAAACAAAGAGAAAAACTGCAATGGAAGTAGCCGAGAGAAGAAGAACAATACACGATATACAAAGTACAGTACTATGTGTGTTGAAACCGAACAAAGACTGTTGTGGGAAGTAACGCTGTTGTTGGCCGAGAGCGAGCTAATGCTACTAATAATACTACATAGTATGTACTGCCCAGGAGTGCCTTCTCGTACTGAATATTGCGACGTGGGAGCCTGCTAGGGCAAGGATAAGGACGCATGGCGTATGGCGAATGGGCGGCGGAGGACAACAGTCCGACAGTGTAGGATTCTTGCCTGGATCAGGGCAGGCAGCACGACATATGCACAGCCCAACCAGCAGACAGCAGACAGCAGACAGCAGTGCGAAGAGAAGAAAAGAAGAGAACGCAGGTAGAGAGCAAAGAGGCAACCAAGTGAAGCCTGCCCCATCCTTCATGCACTATTTTCTGCCCTCTGCCCTCTGCCCTCTGCCCCCTCTGCCTTTTGCCATTTGTCATGGTCTATTTGTTGCCAGGGCCCAGCCAAGCTATCGTGAATCCTCCGAACGCCATAGCAGCCTGACAGAGGAGAAAGGAAAGGAAAGAGGAAAAAGAAAAGAAAACAAGCTGCAGCGGAGATCCTAAGAACCTGAGAACCATACAGTCGGAGAATTCGTCCGATACTGAAACTACCAAAATCAAAGCACGAACAGAACAAAACAACCAAAACAACCAAAACAACCAAAACAAGAGCATTTACGTTAACACGCTTCACCATGGCAGACGCACGCCAGCTCTCCTCTCACCTCTGCTGACGGCCGCTGCAGAACTGCAGCTCTGCCAGTACCACCCGTCCTGAGTTGTGGTCGGAGATCTCTGGTCGGGGATTCCGATCTGGTCTGGACAATTCCGAACGTTGGAGTCGAGTGCGGTCTCGATCCTAGTCTTGTCTTTTATTTCTTTTCTTTTTTACGAGTTTATTATTTTATCTTATTCACTTTGGCTTTGCCATTTTCCCTATATTCTTTATTCCACCAACATGCCGCCCAAAGCGCGCAACTCAACTGCCGGGCCTCCACCTGGGGATGGCGAGCCTGGTCCGCCTCGACCTCGCGGCAAACCTCGCGGCATCCGGCGGGACCGGGACTGCATCACCTGCAAGAACCGGGGGCTCAAGTGCGATCTCAACCGTCCCCAGTGTCTGCCGTGTGTCCAGGCCGGCATCGCTTGCGGCGGCTACCCGTTGCGGGTCGTGTGGCTTGACGAGCGACGACGCGGCTCGGGATCGGCAAAGGCGGCTCCGGCACATACACATACACCGGCATCTTCATCTTCATCTTCGTCTATATCCATGTCGCTGCCATCACAGTCGCAATCGGCATTTTCATCACAGTCACATCCGCATCCGCATCCACATCATCCACCACAATCAATTTCGTCACATCCATCATCACATCCATCACATCACACATCGTCACAGCCCTCACAGTCCTCACTGCCGACCTCACTTCACCAACAGACACAACTGCCGTCACTCCCGACTATATCGTCCGTCACAAATCCGCCATCCTACGCCCCGACCTCCGACCCTTATTCTACTTCCCCCACTATCACCTTTACACAAGCCCCGCCCGTCAACTCGCTATGCTCCTCGCCCGACGACGTTCTGGTCACCTCGCCGCCCGGCCCTTCATCGCTCAGCAGCAGCCGCACGCCGCCGTCCGTCACCTCGCCCTCGATCAATGGCAGCATCACCAGCACTGTCGGCGACGAGGCCTGGTGCGAGACAGACCAGAACAGCCTGATCAAGCGCCTCGCTGCCCTGTGTAGCCACATTCTCACAACCGAGGACATCAATACCGCGCCCAAGAACCACTACCTCGCACAGCCCGAGACCACCAGCCTGCTCTCCGATTTGTGCGTCTTTATACAGGCGCGCATGGAGGGCCGCAACCCGCCGCCCACCATTGACCACGACGATCAGCAGCACCAGCAGCACCAGCTGGAGCCGGCAAAGAAACCGCCCGAGTCGCTCGACATGGTCCGGTCGCGCCTCACCGCGCTGGCCCAGGTCAACCGCGCCATCGAGGCCGCCAACCCCTTTGCCTTTCTGGGCATTGCCACGTTTGCCGTCTTTGAGGTGTGCGACGACACGTTTGGCGAGTGGCAGTGCCACCTGCACGGCGCGCGCCACCTGCTCGAGTACCACCGCTGCCGCACCCTTGCCGACCTGCAGCGCATGGCCCAGCTCGTGCCCGGCCTCATGGACATTCTCGCGCGGCTCGTGTGGTTCGACCTCAGCGGCTCCGTCGTGCGCGGGTCCGTCGTCAACGGCTCCTTTACAACACCGCTAATCTTTGAAGACTGGCACCGCCAGGTCCTGCTCGACTCGAACATATACGAGACGGTCGGCATCACCGCCGACACGTGTGCGCTCTATGTCGACGTGGCCAAGGCGCGCCTCGTTGGGCGTCCCGTCCAGGCCTGCCTGCGCGCCGCCGAACAGATTCTCAAAGTAGACGAGCTGCGCTCTACCGGCGGCGGGACCGGCGGTGCCGCTGGCGAGCAGCACTTGAGCGACTGGTCTCTCGCGACCAATGTGCACCGCTGTGCCGCGGCGCTCGCCGTGCTGGGCCAGCTGCAGGAGTCGCAGGACCGGCTTGTCGCCGCCGAGGAGAATGGCGGCATGCAGGACGCGGATATGCTCGAGGACCGCGCGGCATGGGAGGCCACGACACACGCTGCCGTCGACAAGCTGTGCGCGGCGCTGGCCGCGACGCCGGCATCGTCGCGCTTTTATATCCACCTGGCCGTCGGCGCGTACATGGCAGGCATGCGAGCGCGCACGCCCGAGCACTGCGCCGTGGTGCGGCAGTACTGGCTTAACTGCAACATCTCGGGCATTTCGCGGTACCCCGGCGGTCTGTCTCGGTGCAGCGAGCACTGGCGGCGCGTCGGGCTGGTGGAGGACGCCCCGCCGACGCCGGTCATGAGCAAGAGCCGGGCGTGAGTTGATAGTCGATAGTCGATGGATGGAAGTGCCTGGATGGGTTCCTGATTGATAAACTCTTATCAAGACACGAGTCAAACTAGGACAAACTCGACATGTCGTGGAATATTGGACGGTCCGCTGCGGCCGAGATAAGCCTGACGCCAAAAAAGAACGAAAAAGGAACGAAGAAAAAGAAAAAGAAAGAAAAACATGCTTCCGTCTGCTAGTGTGCGCTGTGGCTGCCGATGGTTGCGCGGGTTGATATCGTTTGATACGATAGAGGCGTTTTTATGTTATTGCCACGGGGCTGTTTTGTTTCGTTTCCCAAAGAGGAACGCTGACGTCGCTGTTGTTTGCTTTCCTTTTCTGGACAGATCCCGGCTGCCTGGCTATCGGGCGTCATGTCTTTACTTTTTGTTTGTGTTCCGTTTTCCTTTTTTCCGCTTTTCCTTTTTCCCATTTATTTTTCCATTTGTTCGGTTACGTCTATCGTTTCCGTCTGTCGTTCCCTGCTTCTGCTTTCTCGGGCCGGCTGTTTGTTTTCTTTAGATATGTTACGATATGCAGTTAATGATATTCACGACCTCACTCTGCATGATCTCTCGCTTATTTCAACGTGTCTGGGCTGCATTTGCTGGATTCCGATCTTGTCTTCCGAACTGGCCGTCGCTTATGTTTGCTTTTGTTTGCTATTGTTTGCTTTTGTCTACATTGTATTTCAACTTCAGCCCAGTGCTATACCATGCTCAGCCAACATGCCTGCCAGTGCGTGGAACCCAGATAAGAGCACGAGCTTTGTGTTTGTGTTATTCCACATTGCATTTACCTCTTCTTTTATCTCGTATTTATATACTTGATCCCATCTGCGCAGTGGACCGTACCACACCGGCTGCATCGATAGTAGCACGGACAATGTTTGCAATCCGTTGGATATCTCCGACCGCTGACAAAACTGCCTGGCACAAAGCTGAGAAAGCACATAGTACGGAGTAGAAGCTGGGGACATCCGGGGGTAGTGGTTCTGTTGCTCCTTTATGTCGTATCCCGACTCCAACCTCAGTACTGTCGTCCACGCAGTTAACCAGGACTCGACTTTGTTCTGTCACAACTAATAGCAGGTGGACCGTAGCAATGTTGGGTCTTGTGCTCTAGTATATTCAAGATATAGTCCCGATTCGCGATTTCTGATGTTGTACGGGCATATTCGATTTGCAAATTGTGCAACGAGGAAACAAGACTGTAAAAACTTGGTTGAAATCGCAAACACTATTGAACCGACAATAAAGCCTTTGTAAATGCTAAATAAGAAAAGGTTAAACAGATCAAAGATCAACAGAAAGAATATGTGCAGCCGGACCAGCGAGATGACTCGATGAAACCTGGTCACTACCATGCCAGTGGCTCTGTGTCGTCAGATCAGGTACGCCATTTGTTGCCCGCTTGATATAGAGCGCATCTTGCTGTCAGTAACATCGCAAGGTATAGACACAGCGTCGGCGTGGGCATCGCTAGAAGTCGCCGATTATCTCTTCAAGCACATACCTCGACGGTGGCCAGGGCCGTGTGCAGCAAGCAACGGCTACGGCAGTCTCGTCGGCGCACCTCGTCGCAGACATGCACAGGTGGCCTTGAACACGCCCGTCTGTGCCACGATTTTAATGGTGCAGCCTATGGTAACTCGCGCCTAGCCGTCTGTACCGCGGCTCAGTGAAATCAAGCAAGCTATGATGTAAGCAAGCAGGGCGTTCCAGATGAGGTTGTATCGCGAATCGCTCTTTCTTTGTTTTGATATGTTCAGCTCAGGAGGGCAAGCACACGTATAGCGCCTTCCAATAAAGGTCCCGTTGCCTCGGGAAAGACATGGAAAACAGATGCAGTATACCTGCCGGTGGAACTATAAACAAGCTCGACGTAGTAGACAGCATCTCCCAAGATCAGAAACGAACATCTTACATCACCACACCCACATCGCACTCCATACTACATCATTCATCGCACTTACTTACCGCTACCCGGCACATATATACCAGTCGCATCCAAAGGCGCACCCCGTCTTCACCATGCTAATAATGTTGATAGCCATGTGGGCTGGCTGGTGAGCCTTTGGCCTCTCCTCGATTTAAATATACAGCATTTCACATGATCCGTTCGGAGCACTGACATCGATGCACCCAACAGCGCCCTCGTCGGGGTTCTATTCCTACTGAGCTTTGCCCGGTTTGCACTCCAGTTTATTATTGTGCGGCAGCAGAACATGCACGCCGAGGCCATGTGCGACGAGGAGGCATACCGGCACGCCGCTCTTCATCACATCGCGCCCGGCCCCGCCTACAAGGCATCAGCCAAGGCCGCGGTCGAGCGGTCCTGGCTCCAGAGGCTTCTCTTTGGAAAGCGCGACCGCGGCATTACCGACATGGCCCAGCAAGCATTCGACGACTTTGATGAGGCACACCAGGGCCGGTTCCTCGTGCCGCCCGAGCTGCAGCTCCTGTTTCAATCCGGGGATGCCGTACAAGAGCCCGAGCCCGCGCCTGGCCCGCCCCCAGATGCAAATACAAATGACTCGTCGTCGGGGTCCTTTGCAGCTATGAGCAGCTCGCTTGGCAGCGCCGCGCCCCTCAATTCTGCAGCCGGTCCTTCGGGAACTGGCCCAGCAGCAAGCGGTACTACAGTCCCTGGTAACATTGCTGCAGGAGCCGGTGGTGCTACTGGAGGTCCCCGGTTGGTCCCGGCATAAGTGGACGCATCTCTTGATTTTCCAGTCATTGATTGGGAGAAATGGCATGCAATCTGCGGCGGCGGCGGAGTGAGACGGGTGTCAGTAATTATGCATCTGTTAGGAGGCAACATACAATACAGTTGGAGTTAAAGATTCTATACAGGCTTTTTACTATGGTGAAATGACAAAAGCAATGCAGACAGAGCACATCTACAGTTCTACATCCTTGGCGGCTGGCGGAGAGACAGGGATACGGACCATCCATTGGAGGATCTCGTAGATGAGCTGGGTGACAGCGATGGCGCTGGTCTCGGCGGTGTTGTCGTAGACGGGGGTCAGCTCGACGACATCGGCGCCGACGATCTTGACGCCGGCCTTTGCGAGGCCGCTGAGGATGCGCAGCAGCTCCCGAGTTGTCCATCCACCGGGCTCGATGGTGCCCGTGGCGGGGGCAAAGGCGGGATCCAGGACATCGATGTCGATGCTCAGGTAGACAAGGTCGTCGCCGACGGTCTGGACGATGCGGTCGACGACGGTGGCGACGCCCAGCTCGTCCAGCTCGCGCGCGCGGATGTAGGAGAAGCCGCAGTCGGCGTCGTGCTGCAGGTCGTAGTCCTTGTCGAACAGCATGGAGCGCGAGCCCAGGTGCATGTTTTTGGTGGGGGACAGCAGGCCCTCCTCGTGCAGAATGTGGAACATGGTGCCGTGCGAGACCTCGGCATACTTGGTGGTGCCGCCGCCGATCTGGCGGGGGTCCCACGAGTCGAGGTGCGAGTCAAAGTGCAGCACGGCGACGCGGCCCCAGGTCTTGTGCAGCGCGCGGATGGCGGGCAGCGTGATGGTGTGGTCGCCGCCGATGCTGACAATGCGCGGCGCGGCGCCGCCGGCCTTGTCGGTGTTCTTGGGCGTGCGCGCGGCAATGGCCTCCCAGCCGCGCTGCAGCTCGCGGATAGCCTGCAGCTTGTCGAACGGCGTGTTGCCAATGTCGCCGCAGTCGACCACGGTGGCCCAGCCGCGGAACGGGTTCGAGCCGTGGTCCATGCTGAAGCCCGCCGAGGGCGACAGCCGCCGCGAGCCCATTCTCGCGCCGGCCGGGCCAAAGCGTGCGCCCGGGCGGTAGGTGACGCCCAGGTCGAACGGCGCACCGACAATGGCAATGTCAAAAGTGCCGTCGCTGGCCGGGGAGAAGCAGTTGGAGACGTTGAGGTGGGCAAAGGAGGCAATGCCCTGGTAGGGGGTGTCGTCCTCGAACTCGTTGTACGCGTGCTGCTGCGGTGCGCCGAGGTTCAAAGCCGAGGCCGCGGCGCTGCTGTCGCCGTCGTCGTCGTCGACGCGGCGGAATATGGACGAGTCGATAAAGGACGCGCGCTGCCGGTCCGGCGCCTGGGCCATCTGCGGCATCGGCATCTGCGTGCGATGTGCCGCCACCAGGGCGGGCAGCAAGGCGGCCGCGGCGCACACTGCGGCAAAGTTGACCATTCTGGGATTCTATACTTGGTAGTCGTTGCAACTGTGATGAAAATGACAAGATCTCGAAATGGTCAGTCCACGAGTGCCCAGCTCCTGGCTTTGTGTTTATATGTACAGTCTATATGTATGTATCTACAGCCTTGCGCTGCGTATTCCATGTCTCGATTGAGTATATAATATTAGGTACAGGAGCACATACTGTAGCAATGAGAAGGAGCGGCTAGTCTTGTGGCGGAAAGGCAACCCGACTCTATCACACAGCAGATAGCAGATACAGATAGCAGCTACTAACTACATAGCTATCTACTCAATACGAGTACTGTGTCGTCATGTAGTGGGACGAGCCCTTTATCCCCGATCCGCTCGAGCTAGGAATGATTAGGCGATTCCCTACGAACCGGGCTTATCCTGAGTTTTCTTGAGTCTCTCTCAGTGTAGTTGCCTTTCTATCTGTCACACGGCATAGTAAGATATCACAGTACACCGTATAAGCCAGGGAGCTTCCAAGCTCTACAGGGTGCATCGCAGTACTAAGCAGGTGAGAGCTAATGCACATAGTAGCGTAATCATTGTGCTGTTTGTCTTAATGTACAGAGTAAACTGTCATTATTGTTTCCAAATGGGCATAAGATAGGCATAAGATAAGACACTTGCATGCACACAGCCGAGCATCGATATCAAACACTGTTTTGCTGGCTATAAGCAGTAACTACTAAAGAACCTGTCTCTTATATGTAGTTCTAAATATGTACTTAAAGAGTATCTACAGCCCACTATGTGCATGCAGTACTATTAGTAACATGTAGATGGTGTAAATACCGTTATGGCCTGCTTGACTTTCAGTTGTGTTAATAAGCGTTTACATAAATCTTTCTTTCTTTTCTTTCTTTATTTTACTTTTAATTCTTCTCCGTCCCTCACCTCTTCTACTACATAACTACCATCTACCATCTTATCTACTGCTACCATCTACTATCTACTATCCTATAATTACTATCTACATACCAGGAATGTCTAAGGCTCCTCGCTCCAGCACCCTCGGCTGGCCAAGGCGTTCTTTGCACACTAACAGTGGCTCTGCCTTGCTCATCCTCCCCCCCGCCGCCGCCATTACGTCCTGCTCGTTTTGGCTGCGCATAGGAAGTACAGTGCATACATAGCACGGTTTAGGAGGCTGTTTCGTCTTTTCATTTCTTCTTCTTTTCTTCTTCCCTTCTGTTCTTTGTTTCTTCTTTCGTCTTTCCATTTGTTTACTCTTTCGTCGTCTTTTTCTGTTCTATTTATGTTCCATTGCAGATGCCCCCATTCCTACCCAGCCTACCTTGCATCTTTATTTCAACAACATCCGAGCTTTGATTACTCCTTGACCCTTCAAATGGCATTCGCATGTTCGCTTCCTCTTCATCCTCATCCTCATCCATGATCCATCTCACGTGGAAATACGCCTTAGAAGAGTGAAAATAGGACCTCATCTAAGCAAATCTAAATACCATCGTGGCGCTGTCCTGCCCATTCTATTCTTATTTTTCTTTTCTTTTTCTTCTTCCCTTCTCTTCATCTTCTTATCTTCTTCTCCTCCTCTCCTCCTCTTCTCGTCCTTCTCTTTTTCTTTTTGCTTATTCCCCTTCTGACCTTCTACCTCGTACTCCGCTTTTGCCTCCGCCTCTGCCATGTAATCCCCTCCCTGGCCAGCCTGGCCAAGTATTCCTTCGCCCTGGGCCCTGTTCCAGCTCGCCTTCGCCTCAGCTCCTCAGCCAGCTCAGCATTAGTCCGCCCGTAGACTCGAAACGCTATTGTTTATTATTATTATTCGCCCTAGGCCCGTTGTTTCATTCTGTAGTTTATAGTCGTTTTCTTTTGTTTCATGGGGTTGTTAATGCGTCGTATCTGCTCTCATCCCATCATCTCTCACTGCATCACATCTAGCATCTCGTCACATTCCGCGACACTTGCAGCAACTTTAAACTTATTACATCGATACAGCTTTAATTTATACTACACCACTGCAACTGCACTCTTACAAACGGCTGGCCTTGGTTCGGGCCTCTGTCAACGGCCATACTCTGCGTACAACTTACATCGGGTCATACGTTACTCCCGCCATTGCCACTCTCAGTAAACTCACTCTGTACTACACCCTCTCTTGCTAGCATACACATTTTCTATATACTTTTGTTGTTCCTGTTCCTTCATCGTCACTCGTCGTTTCCTTCTTCCTCCTCTCTCCCTTATTCTCGTCCTCGTCCTTGTCCTCGTCCTCGTCCCTTGCCTCGACATGGCCTCGAGTCGGCCGCGGCGGCCAGAGCCCGGCTTCCGTCACCCTGCCCATCACCCAGCCCATCACCCAGCCCATCACCCTCCCCATCTGCAACAACACCATTCTCAGCTCATCGACTCTGCCGCGCCTTGGCCCAGCCGCCAGCCACACCCGTACTTGGCCAGCTCCCGCGATCCCAGAAACTACTACCGCGGCCACTCCGAACCGCCCTCCTCCGCCCTCTGGAAAGACCTCCCCGCCCTGCCCACCAACTACCGCCTCGGCGAAGGCCTGCCGTGGGACATGGGCGCCGAGCCCGCTGCCGATCCAGACGATCTCGTGGTTTTGCCGTACACACGGCGGCCGACCGTCCTTCCCATCGAGGCAGAAGGAGCAAGAGCCGAGGCGGAGTACCGGAGAAGAGAAGACCCATTACGAAAACGGAATCTCGAGAACCTGTCGGCGGCCATGATGACAGTCGACAACGGGTTCGAGAGCCAGTGGTGGTACCGCGGGGACCGGGTGGCGGTTGCATTGCCGACAGACTCGGTCGAGCCGGTCGAGCCGGCCGAGCAGGTTGAGCAAGCCGAGCCGGCCGAGCCGGTCGAGCAGCGCCAACGGGAGCCAGAAAGACTGCCACAGACACCCTCGATATTCACGGCACAGGCGCCGCTGCCGCTGACGACTCAGCCGTCCCTGGGATGGGCGATTGCCGAGCCGCGGTTGCCGAGCTCGTCCTTTTCGCCACCCATGTCAGTCTCCCCCTTCTCCCCGTACTCGCCTTACATGTATTCGCCCTATTCGGCTCTGCCCGCCTCGGTCTCCGAGGCAAGCACAAGTCTCCGGGGCCACGCGTTCCCGACAGTCCCGCAGCACGACTTTCTGTCCAGGGGTGCCCGGCCAGAGAGGGAAACAGGACGGGACTTTGTGTCGCCCGTGAGCGAGACGGCGAGCGTGGCGCCGTGGTCCGACAGCAGCCGCACGTTTGTGGGCGGCAGCAATTTTGGTGGCGGCGGCAGCAGGCCACACCCGCACCGGCGGCGGTCGACGCAGTCGGAAGAGCTGTTTCTCACTGGATACTATGGATAGCGTGTACATTATGATCCAGAACAAATGCAAAGCGTATTAATTTTATTATTGTTCGTATATAATCTCGTGGAAAGTAAACAAGTATAGACGAGAAGAGAAGAGAAAAGAGGAGAAAAGAAAAAAGACTCAATACCGTACACCACCGTCGTATATTCATGAGGACTGATCAAGAGTTGTAAAATAGACAAGAGAAGAAAGGAAAAGGAAAAGGGAGAGAAGGGAGAAGGGAGAAATAAGAAAACAAAGAGAATAAAATAGAAAACACCCCATTCATGTTCCTGGGGCGCCGGATAGACATTGCACGAAAAACAAGACAAAAAAACAGACAAAAGACCAAAAGACCAACAAACCGAATAATCCAAGATGACCAAACCAAACCAATGGCACAAGTAAACAATGAAGAAATGATATCCTGTCGCAATATAACAAACAATAAACAACAGTAAGAAGAAAACAAGAAGAAAAACAGAAAACGAAAAAAGAAAGGATGAAAAAGTAAGAAATACACAAAAAGGCTACATCTCCTCTTCAATCGCAGTCATCTCCGTGCCCATGCTCGGCGGGTGCTGCTGCTGCTGCTGCGCCTGCACCTGCGCCTGCTGCTGCATCAGCTTCTGCTGCTGCTGCTGGATGATCTGCGCCTGCTGCTGCTGGAGCTGCTGGAGCTGCTGCTGCATCATCGGCTGCTGCTGCAGCTGCTGGAACAGCGTGCCCTGCGTGTTGCTCGGCGCAGTCGCCTTTTTGGGCGATTGCGGCGATTGCATTTGCGATTGCGTTTGCGATTGCGATTGCGATTGCGCCTGGGACGGGGAGCCGGCCATCGCGCGGCTGTTGCCGCCGCTGCCACTGTTGGAGTCGTCGCCGCTACCGCCGCCGCCGCTGCCGCCGCTGCCGCCGCTGCCGCCGCTATTGCCGGTGCTGCTGAGCCCGGCACCCGACGACGACTTGTGGCCGGTCGATGCTGACTTTTTGCTCACTCCAGACCGCTCCGACCGGCTGCCGCCGCCGCCCATGCCGCCTTTGCCCGCAGACGCGCCACCGGCAACGGTCGTGCCGCCGCCGCCGCGTGACGAGTTGCGCGGCGACACGCGGCCGATCTGTTTGGCCCATCGCAGGCCGCAGCTGTTGCACAGGTCCCGCTGCCCGCTGGGCCCGCGCCGCCACTCGGGCGTGTTGCGCGTGTGGCAGTTGGCACAGTCGCGCGGCACGTTGCCGACGCCCTTTCTGCGCTTGCGCTTCTTGCGGTTGGCCAGCAGCTGGCCGAGCTCTTCAGCCAGCAGCCGGTTGGCCTTTTCCATCTGCCGCAGCTCGTACTGCCAGCTGGTGCAGCGCGTCGTCTTGAGCTCGTTGAAAATGTTGTCGTCCGACGCGAGAATGGCGTCTTGCGAGCCGTGCACCACCGCACTACCGCCCGCCGACGACAGGAAGCCACCCGCCATCGTGTCGGGCTCCGCAATCTGGCCGAGAGCTCCGGCGCGGCCGATGTTGCCAGTGTCGTCGCTGCCGTCCATGCCGATTCCGTACGAAATCCCAGCGCTCAGCCGCGTCGGCCCGGTGCCCACGACGAGCGCGCCCGCATTGGCTGCTGCCTGGGCCGCCTGGGCCTGGGCCTGGACGTGCGCCGCCGCGGCCGTAGCAGCGGCCGTCGCGTAGCCGCGCGACGTAGGCGACTTGAGCAGGCGCGTCTGGCCGAGAATAAAGGTGGGCTTCTCGCCGCGCTCGGCGTCGCCGGGGTAGAGAATGGTGGAGGCCTGCAGGACCTGGCCGCGGCGGTGCTGCACCTCGTGCTTGCACGAGGCAATAATGCCGCGACGCGCCTTTTCCAGTGAGCGGTTGAACCCGGGCCGCGAGTCTTTGCGCATCAGCTCTTGGATGCTGCTGCCGACTAGCAGATCGGGCTGGTGGTCCAGTAGCGACCGCACGTTGGCCGACGAGTGCAGGATCATGCCGGACGTCGACAGCTTGGTCCAGATTTCGCTGTCGCCAATGCCGCCGTTGATGTCCACGTCGCAGCGCTGCAGGGCAAACGCGGGCCGCTTCCGGCCGACGAGTACAATGCACTTGCGGCCCTTGCCCTGCTGCTCCACGAGCAGCGAGCCGTGGCTCTCGAACCAGGTGTAGCCGCTCTGCTTGCGGCGCACGCGGTAGACCAGGCTGATGGGTTGGCCCGGCTGGATGTCGCGCATCTCGCGCGTCGTGGCAACGAGGTCCGACGGGTGGCAGATGGTGGCCAGCGTGTTGCCGAGGAGGTCGGAGGGCTCGTACTCGAGCACGTCCTTGCACGACGGCGACACGTACAGGAAGACGCCCTTGAGCGACAGCACGTGGATCACGTCGTCCACGTTCTCGAGCAGCATCTTGTCCCACGACTGCCGGTACATGTTCGAGGTCTCGGCGCCAATGATGTCGTTGCCAACGCCCATGCCGCCAATCAGGCCTCTGTTGCCGTACTGTGCAAGCAGCGCCGAGATGTCGTCTGTGCCGAGTGTGCGACTGTGGTTGTTGTTCTGCCACATGCCGGCGTTGGGCGGGTCCCAGATGTACTGCGGGATGCTGACGCGGTGCTTGTAGTCAATCGTCATGCTGTGGTCGTTCATCTGGTCCGACACGGCATCGGGCGACTCGACCAGGTCAATTTGCAGGCCGATAAAGTACTTGTAGGTGCCCTTGTGGTCGTCCCACGGAATGGGGATCATGGTCAGCAGGTTCAGAAACGGAGTTCCGCCCTTGCGGTAGTTGATCAGGCTCTGCTGCACCTCGCGGCCGGCGGCGAGCTTCTCCCTTATGTTCAGCACCGCCTTGTTGTCGGTAAAATCGCGCAGCGAGCCTGCCTCGACCTGGCCTGTGGGCGACTGCAGGAAGCGGCAGTTCTGGCCCATAATCTCGTGGCTGCTGTAGCCAGTGAGGTGCTGAAAGTTATCCGAGATGTAGATGATTGGCGTATCTTCGAGTGTGGCATCGCATACGACAAAGGCGCATGACAGGTCGACAGGGCCGACGGCGATCTCGGGGTTGGGACGGGACGAGACGTAGTAGAGGGCACGGATCATATCAAAGCCGCTCGACGAGTAGTAGTTCTTTATGTTCTTGTTCGTCAAGGGTCCCGGCGGCGGTGGTGCAGGTCCCGACACTGTGCCGCCCTTGCTCGATGTCGAGAGGCGTTTCACTATCGTCGGTGGTGGGCCTTCCATGGACGATATTGATGAGATTTGAGGGGTGAGAGCGGTAGAAGCGGTGTTTGAGTTTGTGCGCAGCGTTGAGCCGGGCGTCGCTGCAGCACTACTGGACGTTGACCGGCGCACGAGTGGCGGTGGCCTTGTCTGTTCAAATGCGCCTGGGTAGAGACCCTGAGAATGCTGCTGCTGCTGCTGCTGCTGCAGAGAGGTAAGCTGTGTGCGTGTGCTGCCAGAGTACAGAGGGGTGCTGCCGTTGCTGTTGTCGCCGTCCAGTTCGAGCTCGTGGCTGGTGACAAAGGACGGCGTGGGCATGTTGTCGGACGGGCTTGTGGTGAACTGTGCGTCGAGGTCGGCCATGACTGTGCTGGGGATGACATTCGAGTCCTGCCCTGTGGTGAGCAGTGCCAGCGTTGCGGCATCGATGTTGTTTGCCTGCGCAGGCGAGAGTTGCGACATGTCCATATTTGGGTCCATGTTCTGGAAGGACAAGACGTTGTCGATGAAACTCTGGGATATGCCGTGTGGCAGATTAGATGGCATTTGCGGCAGCATGTTTTGCGGTAGTGTGTTGTATGAGCGCGGGTCGGAGTCTGTTCCGGATGGAAGCATGCTGGACGTAGGGGAGAAGCCCGACGCGTTTGTGGCAGCCGATATTGGCGCATTCTGCTCCGAGGTCGTGATGCCCATGGGTCCGGGGAATGCCGAGCCGTCGGCGGCGCTGAAAGAGAAGTTCTTGAAGGCGTCCTCGACACCGCTGTTTGCGTCGGCTCCTGTGTTGAGGTAGGAGAGCGGCTGCATGGAGCGGTCCTGGCCGAGCGACCGTAGGTTTACAGACGACATGGAAAGCCGCGACTGGTGCTGGCGCTGCTGCTGCTGCTGATGTTGATGCTGCTGCTGCTGCTGCTGTTTCTGTTGCTGTTGCTGCGATAGTGGCTGTGCGGGTGTGCCTTGGTAGATGGCCTGTTGTGGGAGCTGCGAGTGCTGCGAGCGCGGTAAGCTATGTCGGCGGTCGCCCTGGCTGTTGTGTGTCTGCTGCTGCTGCTGCTGCTGCTGCTCCTCCTCTTCCAAAGAGAGCGGCATTTGGCCGCCGAAGTAGTTGTCCATGATGGCGGTATGCGTGGGGGGGAATGGGGGAGGACGGGGAGAGAGTGAAAGGGAGAGACGGTGGAGTATAGAAACTCGGTCCGCTCAAGAGACGAATAGCGTATTAACGATGAAACGCAATGGCGATTCGAGGCGAAATGAAGCGACACGTAAAATGACAATAGGTGAAAAAAGGGTTATTGGGCGTTGATTCTTGTCGCAGACATGTGAACGGGCCGTGGCTCTCGTTTATGTCGGGGTGAAATGGCTGCGTCTATTGCAGGGTTTGTTGGCGGTGACGGTGACTAGCGGGGTAGGGTAGAGTCGCCAGCATCGATAATGATACTGAGATAGCGGTTGAGAGTGACAATCTGTGCTAGGATGCAGAGGGTGTGCAAAGATGTGTGGCACAAGCGGGATTGAGTGCGTCAGTGTTTTCAGAATTGAGAATTGGGTGACAATGGTCTGCGCGGCAAATCCGAAGCCGTTGTGTCTAGTTTTGTTAGAGTGTGCTCACTGAGGATTAGGGCAGAGGACAGTGAGCAGAGCGATGAAACAAGAGGCCAGACGAATGCCAGGTCCCGCGGCTAAGTGCAGAGTGCAGAGTGCAGAGTGCAAGGATGGAAGGGTAGCCCAATCTAACCAGCATGTATGACGACGGGAGATGGGTAGGGGGTGTGGTGATTGCATGGGGGTAGGTAGAGATAGGGTATCGAGGTAGAAAGTATACAGTAGAGAGAGAGAAATAGAGGCCAGGCTAGGCCGTGGTGAGGAGGAGGACAGCATGGGCTTGGGCAACCGTGGACAAGGGCAGACACGAGGCCGGTCAAACAGAAGAGCAGGGAAAGACCGAGTATAGGGTAGGGGGGCGGAGGACGGGAAGAAGAGACATGAGAGACAAGAGGACAAGAGGACAAGACTCGACAGGGTGATGGCACAACGCAGAGTCGGCGGAAGAAGGGCAGATAAAGGTAGATGACAGACAAAGAGCCACACACGCAAGAGCAGGGTGCAGAGTGAGAAATGGAGTGCCGCGTGAGGACAAGCTAACATACAGTGGTTCGATTGAGAGTGGCGATGTGGTTGATGATGACGATGATGATGATGGGTGTGGTGATGTGGTGATGTCTGTCGGATTAGGTGCGGCATGCGCAGTGAACGGCGCCGACAGTGATCATATCGGGCACGCAGCAGATGCGGCGGCGGGAGGGCGGTGTGGTCGTAGGTCGGCCTGGCGTGCACGAGACGGGGACGAGCTCGGTCAATGTGGCGGGTGTAGATGGAGACGGTGCGGTGGCGGTGGCAGAAGAAGCTGCGGCTGAAGTCGCAAGTCGGAAGTCGGCTGCAAGGGTTGTCTCGTCCTGACCGTCAAAGCAGCTGCCGGTGAGAGCGAACGGGCGGTGGCTCGGCGAAGACGTCGATGTCAACAAGTGCCAGTAAGAATGTCAATGAGATGTCAATGAGAATGTCAACGACGTCGGTGTCGGGGTCGAGATCAGTGAGGCGCGAGCGTATGTCAGCACCCAAAAAAAGCTATGCTCATAAAAGAATGCATGCGGGTTCCAAAAATGAAAAGAGCAATTGCTGCAAAGGATGTGAACATGCAAATGCAGTAATCAAGTAATTACGGCAGACTGTGTGTAGGGGCGACCGTTTTTCAATATGGCTTCGTCAGAGGCTGTCGTCTGAGTGCTCTGAGGCGAAAGAGAGAGAGAGAGAGAGGGGGGGGGGGTATTTCCGGAGACAGATGGTTATTAAAGCTATAAATTACGGTGCAAATTTAAGTGTTTTAATCCCAATTGGGTGTGCCTGTAGTTAAGCTCGACAGAACAATGGAGCAATGTACTGCACAGCATGTACACGGCCAGTATATCAGCGGCTTGGAAAGCGCAGGTATTCAAATGGCACAAGTGTAAACTGTACATACACATACTATTGCAGCAAGTACAGACGACAGACAACTGACAACAGTGTGCTTAAGCAGTAAGGACACACCTCAGCGCCGGTACTTTTACCAATAGTCGGGACAGTTGTTCCAGAAGGAAAGAGCGTGTCTGGTGGTCTGTGGAAGGAGCAGCCCGAGAACACGAGCCGAAAGCGCAAGAGCCAGGCGAAGAGAAATACGGATCTCGAGAGTTAAAAGAAAAAGAAAGCAGAGTCGATACTCGATGACCGATGCAGATGGCCAGGGACAAGCAAGCGGCTGTCAAATATGTAGTGTCTTACATGAGGGCAAGATAGGGCAGAGAGAGTGTGAATGTACATACGGGCAGAAAGAGGACGTCCAACATGAACAGAAGGGGACCGACGGCTCGCATCTATATCCGCATTTTATCTGGAAAGATTGAGACTCGACAAAGAAAGACCAAAATGAATACAGATTTGAAATAAAATATACTTTGTACAAGAAAAAAAGAAGAAAAGAGGAGGGGAAACGGCAGAGAGGCAACGCGCTGTAGAATATGCGAAATACAGGCCACTAGGCCAGTCGAAGTGGGCGGCAATAGTGGACTACAGTGGACAGGACCGAGCTTAGTGCGTGGGCAGCCCCGTACTGTAGTACATGTGGGGCTGCTAGGCGGAAAGGCCTAAAGCCGTGCTTATGTAACACGTGCTTCTGTGATTTCCATGTACTTTGCGATCTGCCAGGGTGGGCAGCGGCAGAGGCCATCGATGCCAGGGAGAAGTGTAATAAGGAGAGTCGTACTTTGGATACCGTGTATTCTGCATGATGAGACACCTTTTCTCGTGTATTAGTACATAGTAGATCAGATAGCTTTGGAGAGTATCGCCCGGGTGCTGACAGACCCTCGGGAAACGTCAGTCGTCATTCCAGGGTCTTTTCTGTTTCTTTGGTAGTCGCTTTGGCCTGCATGGCCTCGCTTCTCGCTTGCTGTTTTTTTTTGTTTTTTTAATTCTACTTTTGCCTTTTGCCTTTTTATGTTTGTTTGGCCTGCTCCCTTTGTCTCTACCTCCTCAAGTGTGCTGTCGTCATACGCTCCTCTCTCAGCCCTGAGCATCTTGTCTCCTTGCGGCAATAGAGACCGGCTTGTCTATGAGTGCGGTAGACTTTCGGATTTATGTCATATACATGTTGCTAGCAAAAGGCGGAGACACACTCGACAACCCAATACACGCTACTCGGCAACCTCTACAGAGTACTTCAGCACCTCTAGCATGGTCCCCTCAGTACGCGAAGTAGGAACAGGAGGAGGCGAAACGGCAAAAGAGGGTTCTCGCCTCTCAGCGTTTAGTTTAGGCTTCAGTTGAACAACAACCAAACACCGACGTGATATCCAGCACGTACTCTGCGAGACTGGAGACAACGGAAAGAGGGCAGAATGTCTCGTCTCCTCGTTGTCTGGTCTCATGAATTACTAATCAGCGACTATCAAAGTAGATCACGTGATTTGGGCATTTCTGCTATTTTTCTACTTCCTGCTGACAAAGACGATTCCGAGCTTGTGGTCGGCTTTGCACATCGTGGCGCTATTACTTTTTCTTTTATTTCAACCGTTTTATAGGTATTCTTAAGATTTTTCTAATTTTCGGTTTTTATACTTGTGGCTGCTTATTCTGTTCATGCTTTTTTGTTTTCCTTTGATGACAATTACTTTGTAGATTATCTCTGTTCAGAGATTTCGTCTAACGGATATGGAACGTCCACTTGCTATTTTAGGGCTACCGTACTCGTGCAGAGCACCTCCTACCGCATGCTTACTATGTACGTTGTGCTACCTGCCCCTTCGGAGGTCGCTTCCTGGCCTTTGTACTGGCCAGCGAATTAACTATTAATATTTGCTGCAGATTTAATTACAAGTTATGCACGCTGTACTCTTAATCTACCCTCCGGAGCATTTGCACCATGGTGCACCAGGCACATTTCGCAAATCACTATCCACCCGACTCCCCTCGCCCCGGTGCTATATGGCATGCACCTGCACTGCTGCTGTCCCGAAAACTTGTTTCCACCGTTTCATTGCGGCAGTGTGCTGGGGCCAATGTCTCTGTGTCTGCCGGCTGTATACATGAGATGAGGAGGTGAGAAGGGGTCAAGGGTTAAAAAGGGTCGATGCAGCCAGTTCCTGGGGTTGGTTGCATGAGGCCATTGTCATTGACTATCTTTGGGCAAATTAGTACACTTTTATTCGCTTAATCATTAAGTTTGATACATATATACCGTGTTTATTCGAGAGAAAAGGAAAGAAGCCTGCGAAATGGACGGACAGGCATGACAAGGGGCTGGCCAACGGTTATGAGCCAGACCATCCTCCTATGACGGATGCCAGAGGTTCTGATGTAATGATGTTACCGAGAAATGTACTGATTGGCGTAGTGCGTAGCGAATGCACGAAACCCTCCGAGGCTGGATGATCGGCTTGTTGATGTTTGGCTATATATGGAAACGCTGCCATACTATATCAAGATGTAGATTAGACTACTGCCTGATGATGTCTTGGGCGCATAGCGCTCGTCACGTAAAGACAGCTGGTCATAGTCGGAGGCGAGAGTATTGATGAGTCAAGAGCGAGAGTTGATGAGCGAAGAGTGAGACGGAGAGAACAACAGGGAAAGGTGTGAATAAGAGAGAAGGGAGAGATCATCACTCTACCACCAAGCATACCAACACCAGCAAAAAAATGTATCCATCAATACCGATCCATCTACAGCAAGACAAGCAGACAAGCAGACAAGAAGACAAGCCATCTATCAATTATGCTTCGCAAAGTAAACAAACAACAAATCAAAGGGAGGGCAAGATAAATGATAAAAGTAGCCAGTTGATAATAATAAAAAAGTAATAGTGAAAACAGTAAGCAGCAGATACAAGCAGCAAGTAACAAAAAATGAGTACAGCAAGATGTTTTATTTTTTTTTGGGGTTGTTTTTCGTTTTGTTTTCGTAGTGTCCTTCAAGCGAGCTCGGACAACAACGCCTACGCAAAATATGCGTTGATTGTCTGCTGCAGCTCGGCCGGGAACTGCTGCAGCAGCGGCGCCGCGTTCAGTCCGGACTCGGCCAGCATCACCTTGGTCGCGTCAACCACGCGCTTGGCCGTCTCGCCGCGCAGCACCTCGGCGCCCAGGGCCTGGGCAATGAAGGTGAACACCTTGTCCGCCTGGCCCATCACAGCAGGGTGGCGTCTGTTTGTTAGTCATGGTCATGAAGGAAGAAAAGAAAGAAGACAGAAGAAAGAAGAAAGACAAAAGGAGGGAAAACATACTTGGTGATGAGCTCAGCCAGGTAGGCGTAGGCGTAGGGGGCAGCCTCCTCGTCGTTGACAACGGGCAGCGTCGCGACCCACTGCGTGATAATAGCATCGACATTGGCCACGCTGGCCGTATTAAAGTGCAGGATCTTGGCAATCGCTGCGCACGCGTTCTCCGTCGCGTACACATTGTCCTCGCTGCGCGCCTCCGGCACCATTGTTGCCTGGAACAGGAACGGCACACAGCCGCCCAGGAACTGCGACCAGCTGTCGCCGCCGTGGCGCGCGGCAACACCAATACCGTACGCTGCGGCCTGGCGGATCGGCGGCGACGCGTCCTTGCAGCCGTCTAGCAGAGGCTGCGAGATGTACTGCGCATAGCGCACGCTGTTCGCGCCGCAGTACTCGAGGACGTCGTCAACTATGCACAGTCCCCATTGCCGCTGGCTCGAATCCTCAGACTGGAGGAACGACTCGTACGCAGACATCAACCGCTCCCACGCCGGCAGGAAATCAGATCCGTGGTACTTGAACACGACGTGGTAGGCCTTGCTCATATCTGACAGAAGCGTCTGGTCGTCCTCAAGTGCAATCAGCAGATCCTCATCCTCGTCCTCCGCATCCTCCGCCGTCGCCGACCGCTTCTCCTCCTCGCGCTGCACTGACCGGTCGCGGTAGTCCTCCAGCGTCGACTGCACAGAGTCAATGTACTTGTTCATGTGGTCCGCCGTCAGGCACGCGCGGCCCATCACCTCCACAGACTCGTAGAAGCACTGGTACATTTCCGCCAGCGTGTCAATCGCAGGCTCGGCAGACAGAACCTCCAGTAGCTTGTCGACTGTCACCGCCCACAGCTGCGTCATCTCGCTCGACTCGGGGCCAAACGCCTCCTTGACTGAGTTGAGCAGCTGTGGCACCAGGCGTGCCGACACAAACCGCACGGGGTCGTGGAAAAAAAAGGCCAGGCCGGGCAGGGCAATCTCCTTCATAATATCGGCAACGTAGGGCGCAAACGCAGACTTGAGAACCTGCGCATACACAACGAGCAGCTCAATCGCCATGTGCTTGTCGTCCATGCTGCTCGTCTTGATGCCAATCATCTTGCCCTTGAGCGGCAGCAGCTCCCAGCCCTCCTCCTGCTGCAGCTGGTCGGCCTGGTCCTCGTCGTCCAGAAGCTGGATATCAGCCTTAGCGCTAGCCAGCGACAGCAGTGGGGGCATCACCGTCGGCAGGAACGGCATAAAGTCCGGTCCCATCACGCGGCACATGCGGCCCCACGAGTGCATCAGGTACTGCGCCTGCGGGTCGTCGGGGTCCGTCAGGCCCGTCTGGATGTTGGCTAGCAGCTGCACCAGCTCCAGCGCATCGGCACCCAGGCGCTCCTTGCCAACAGCAAGAGCAATCAGAGTAGCGCACTCCATGGCCTTGGCGCGCAGCAGACGGTACTCCTTTTCGGTTTCCCGCCGCAGCACGTTGACCAGGAGGGGCATCAGAGTGTCGTAGTACTTGCCAAAGGCCTGCTCGGCGGCATCGGCAATCGTGGCAATCGTAGACAGAGCCTGCTCTTGCACAAAGCGCTTCTCGTTCTGCAGCAGGTTGAACAGGTGGCTCAGCAGGTCGTCCAGGTACGGCTCCAGCACGCTCTTCTCGGCCTCCTCGCAAAAGTTGACAAGAGCAGCAGCGGCGTGTGACTTGACGCGGGCCTCGGGCGAGTCAAGAACGGGGATAATGGTCTTGAGGACGATGTCGTAGTACTCGCGCTGCATCGTAGGCGCAAAGTCGGTGCTCATCTGGCCGAGAGCGTTGCAGCCAGCCCAGCGCACACGCGGATGGGGGTCCTTGAGAGCAGGCACAACAAGGTTGAGAACCTGCTGCAGCTCGCCCAGCATCAGGTCACGGCAGCCCTCAGAAATTGCACTAATAGCCATGAGCGCAGCGTGGCGATCTCTCCAGGCGGCAGAGTTGATCATGCGCGGCAGCCAGCTGAAAGTAGGAGCCAGGATCACAGAGCCGCCCAGCTTGTTGGCCAGACGATCCATGCACTGCTCACCAGCAACATGGTTGGAGTCGCTCTCGTCCTGGTCGAGGTCGTCGGCCGCGAGCCACTCGGCGGCGTCGTCGTCGTCCTCGCCCAGATCAGTCATCAGGCTCAGGCACTGGGTGATCATATCGGTTGTGTAGTTCTCGTCCTTCTTGCACATTGAAGGTGAGTAGTCGGCAAAGGTGGCCATCAGCTCAAGAGCGTTCTGGCGGCAGGTGTCGGAGAACTCCTTGTCCTGGATAACAGAGATGCTAAACTTGACGAGGATGTTGAAAACGGGCCTGAACATCTTGGGCGAAATGCTGGCAAGGTCGATAAGGCTAATAAGGGCGTTGCCGAGGTCGTCCGAGTCCTGGGACTCCTTGATCGGGGGGAGGATGTTAAGCACCTCCGGCAGAAGGTTGAAGAACTTGGGCTGGCTCTTCTTCTTGAGGCCGCGGAAGAAGGCAGCAAACGCCTCCATGGCGGCAATGCGCACTGTCACGGACTCGTCCTTGAAACCACGGGCAAAGGCATCGGCAACGGCGTCCTCGTGGCTCTTCTCAATGATACCAGGGGTTGTGGTGAAAACACGGAAAGCGGTCTCGCGCTTGCCGGCATCGGGTGCAGTGCTCATCTGGAAAAGGATCTCCAGCAGCTCGATCCATGGTTGGTCTGACGGGTCAGTAATGCTCACAGACTTCTCGATCTGACAGTCTTTCTTCAAGTTGTTTTGAGTTGTTCAAGACGTCTTCTCCTACTCGACGCACCGTTTTCTGTGTATTGTCTTGCAATCTCGGCAACGGCGTCGCTGATCTTGTTGCGGACGCCGCGCTCATTCTCTGCAGCAAGAACCTGCAGCAGCTGGCGGCGAATAACCTCTGCCTGCTGAGGAGGGAGGGAAAGGAAGATCTCGACAGAGTCGCCCTGGTCATTCTTGCGAGTTTTTGAGGCGATTCTCCGGAAGATGACGGCAGCGAATGAGCGAGTCTACTGGTTAGATGGCGTCACTGGAGGATTTCTGATAGTAAACATACAATGTTTGAGGCCTGGCTGCCAATCTGCTCGGCCAGGCCCATCAGCAGGACATCGGGGCGCGGCGTGGTCCAGTTGCTCTGGAGGTGCTCCTCGGCCTGTGAACGGGTGGTGTTGTCGGCCGACTGCAGCGCCTGCAGGAGCTGGGCCAGCTCGGCCGTGACCTCTGCCGGAAGCATAGACATCTTGTAGTCTTGTCGGTGTATATAGATGTCTATAGGGGGGTGGTTGATTGGGGGGGTTGGCGTCGGTCAAAGAGGGGGCGAGGCAGCGAGGCAGCGGTTCAAGGCGCCTTGTTGGTGGATGACGATTGACGAGTGAGGCCGGTCGAAGTCGAGAGAGGTGTCGCCGGGGAGTTCGACGGGGTATAGAGGATAGAGGGAAAGGGGGTGGTTGACGATGCAGGAGGGAAAGAGAGGTTCAAGTGGAAGAAGAACAGAGGGCCAGAGACAGAGAGGCAGGAAGTCTGGCTAGAGGCGACGAGGCGACAAAAAAAATTAAAGGCTAAAATTGAAAAAACGCGGGGCGATAACAGAACCCAAAGAACAATCCTAGAAAAGACCCCTAACAAGAGAGAAAAAAGCTGTGAAAAGGCAAAAGATGGAGTTTTATTTCTTTTCCTGTTCGATAATGGCGATGCGGTGACGCGACCCGGGCAAAATTGTGATTGATTGCTTCGTTTTGGAGGGTGTCTTGATTTTTGCTTATGATGTTTTGGTCCTCTATCAGGAGACTACACAGTAGAGGATAGAGGGGGAGTCGAGACTACTGCAAAGGGAAGGAACAAAAATTATGGGAGGGGGGCAACACAGGCTCAGGGAATAAAAATATTAGCGCGAAGAGCGGGGCACTAGAACGGCCATAGAGAAAGGCACGCTAGTGGCAGTTGCGTTGCGCGGTGGACGGTGAATGATGTGGTGCATTAGATGCACTCTGCAGTTTTATCATAGATTTTGAGTTGGGGGAATGGCAATGACATTGGTCGTATCTGATTGATGTTTTTATTCTTGTTTGCAAGGCTCGCTCAAATCGCGACAACATCGGAAGAGAAATAAAATAAGATCCAAGAAACCACTTAATTTGAATCGTCAAGGGAGAAAGGGCGAAAGCGACGTTGGTGTGGGCAGGTCTGTTGGCTCTCTACAGATTAATACATGACTAGTATGCACACCTATCAGTCGTTTTCACCTGTGTTTGGAAAGAGCAGTTCATCACGCCTTCCGTCTGTGAGTGTCTCGTTTCGCGACGGCTCTTACTCTCAACTTCGTAGAGTGTTTGCATGTTGTTGATTTCGCGACACCAACGCGTCGATAAGATACCATCTAACACGACCAGGCGGGGTTGTTGCCGGTTTGGTCATTTGTTTTCACACCCCTGTCGACAATCCAGATACGTCTTATGACGATGTGGTTTGCATTGTCTTATTTGCTTTTTTTCTATGATTAGACAAAATCGTCGCTCTTTCCCTTCGGAGTCGACGACTCTTTGTTTTTCTAATAAGGAGTCAGTGCTACTCGCAGTGTTCTTGGTCGTACCTGCCAAATATGTTCATATGTGGCAGGTGTTATGTAAGCAGCGATGAAAAGGTGTGGCTATATGTTAATTGCCAGCTTATCTAGTGGCGATATATGCAGTAATTCATGAAGTAACAATTTTTTAGCATTTTTATTTGTTAGCACCAGGTCTCAATAAATATTGTAAATAACTGTTATCTACTCTTTTTTTTTTTTGTAATCATAATTATATTTGTATAACTTTCATAAAAATAGAAATAGAAATAGATATTGATATAAAAACAAATAAAAATTGAAATTATTAAAAACCCCAAATTACACCAAACTAAATCAAGAAAACAGAAATACGCAAAATAACAGCTCAACCATAACGTCTCGAACCGACTTTCCATATAAATCATATCGTCACCACATTTGCAGCGCGGCAGCTGACGTCGTTGCTTTATCAAGAGGCGGTGGACGTTATCGGTCCAATGGCGTGCGCCCTGTATGCCCCGCGTCGGTTCACCAGGGCAGGAGCACACGCTCCAGCTGTTCTTCCTTCCATCTCCAACTTTCTGTATTCTATACTTACTATGTTCGCCCATCGTGCCTTCCAATGCAATCAGTCTCGTGCCCTGCTTAAACCATAGGCACCGTGCATAATGAACAGCCGCTGCAAAAGTACAACTGCAAGCGTCCCTGGCGTCTTCCTAATATAAACCACCACTTTCCCTTGTGCATTTTGTCTCTCCCCGTGTCTCTCCCCATATCCCTTGCCCAGCCACTCCCCCAATCCAGTAACTGCAGTGGTACCATCCTCTCACCATTCTATCGCCTTCACCGACTCATCTCTTCGGTCCTCTCCATCTCCCCATCCCATCTGCACTCGGTACATTCTACAGTCCCGACAGCTCCCCATAATGCTAGTTTGCTAGCTGCTAGCCTCCTCCTGCCCACGCACTGCCGCACTCTCCAAATAAACCAAGTCACCAGTCTTGTTTCTTTGTTGCATCTAGCTCGGCTCTAGCTCTGACTGCCTCTGAAGACTGGAGACTGAAGGTCTGGCCGGGTATAAGAAGACAGACGCGCCACTGCTTCTTGTTCCAGTTGCTCCTCTTGCTTGCCATTCAATCGAAGCAGTGCACTCAGTATTAAAGTACAGTGAAAACCCCCGACCCTGGGCTGTTTTACCACAAACGAGACAGTCGGCAAACCGCAAGCCACTCGACGTCATAGACCAGCCACAGACACAGCAGGCGAGAATAAACGAGGGGCGACGACTACTCAGACGAAAGCCATATAACAGACAGTAGAACGAGAATCGATATCAGTATTGGAAACAACAGAACACGCAACATAAGAAACCAGAAGAAGCAGAGAGAATAAAAAAAAACAGAAGAGAACGAAGCAAACATCAAAATGCCATCGGATCCGAAGCCAACCGACAGCGGCGCGGCGGGTACTCTGGGAACTGGCAACGGCAACGGTGACAGTAGCGCAAGCTCTGGCTCCACGGCGGCAGCCGCCCCGGGACTGACACCGCTCGTGCTAACGGAATCTCCCGGCCCTTCCGTCTCCCCTCCAGCTACGACTCCCCAGTCGGAGCGGTCCTCTTCGCAGTCCAGCCTCCACCGCAAGCCCTCCATCACCACGACTTCATCGGCGACCCCCCACCACCGCCAGAGCTTTGCCGAGAACCTGCGGAACCCGCCGCCGTCGCCTCGCTCGCAGCGCCAACCCTCCTTTAACCAGCAGGCCGTGCAGGACCTGATCAACCACCCGCCGGCCCAGCGGAATCCCAACTTTGTTGGCCGTGACTGGCATGATATTGCCCTCGGCGAGCTGGTATCGGCCGATGCCGTTCGGTGGGCCACACTCAGCAACAGTGTTGAGGACTGCACAAAGACGTTGCTGAGACACAACAACTCGACTGGCGTTGTGCTCCTCACAGAATCGCCTTCGTCAAAGAAGCCCGTCGCCACGTTTGATTACAGCGACCTCAACGCGTACCTGCTTGTCGTCATTGGCATGAGCAAGCCCGAACCGGAACAGATTTCCGTCTTCCAGAGCATTGCCGAGCGCGCACACGGCCGCGAAGCCATCCCCATCCGGGATATCCAGGCCATCTGTCACAAGGATCCCCTGGCGACGTTGTCATACCAAGATGACTTGACCAAGGCTATTGAACTGTTTGGAACCGGCGCACGCCGCATCCTGGTGACGAACCAGCAAGAAACCGATATTGTGGGCGTCTTGAGCCAGCTGCACCTCGTCGAGTTCTTCTGGAACGAGGCCGTCAACTTTCCCATGATCGACCGGCTGTACAACTCGAATCTGCGCGATCTCCGTATTGGCTCGCAGGAGATTATTGCCATCAAGTAAGGAAGACGGAAGACGGAAGACGCTAAGAAGCTTGGAGAGATTACTAACAAAGCCAGTGCCGATAGTCCCCTTGCAGACGCCCTCAACTTGATGAACAGTGAGGGCCTGACGTCTGTGGCCGTCGTCGACAATGGCCTCAATGTGGTGGGCAACATTTCCACGCGCGACGTGCAGCACCTGACGTCTGTTTCCAGCTTCCCGCTTCTGCAGTCGTCGTGCATGCACTTTATCTCTGTCATCCTGTCAGAGCGTGGCATGGAAGAGGGCCGCGATTCGTTTCCCGTGTTTTATATCAACCCGCACTCGACGCTTGCCCATACCGTGGCGAAGCTGGTGGCCACGCGCTCGCACCGCATGTGGGTGGTGGACTCGCCGTCGCCGTCGCCATCGGCACCCCAGACGCCGCTGCTGTCGGCGACCAATCCGTCGTCAGGGTCTGGTTCTGCTTCGCGGCCGAACCACTCGCGGTCGCCCAGCTCCAGCAGCATTTCTCTGGGTGAGCGGCGCGAGTCGACGGTGCTCACCCCTAATACCGGCGCTACACAGGGTGCCATCCTAGCGCCCGGTTCATCGCCTACCCTTTCGCCCGTATCGGTGTCGGTGCCTGCTGCAGCGATGCCTGGTGCCCACCTGTCTGGCCGGCTGACAGGAGTCGTCTCGCTGACGGATATTCTGAACCTGTTTGCCGTGACATCAGGCCTGAGTGCGAGCGATCCCGCCGACATCCGCGCCCGGCGGCGGCGCAGCAGCAGTATGTTTAGTGTTTAATTACTGCATTTGATACGAGGGTATATACTGACGATATAATAGGCAGCTCCCTCCGGCCGAGCCTCGATGGCGTGAGATCTAGTTTTGATCTCCGCCGCTGATTACTTTTGAGTTTCTTCCTCCGTCAATTGCTGATGGACAGTTATTGCATTATGGCGTTCTTGACAGATACGATATAAGAGTGAATGATATTTAATATTGAGAGAGTAAATCGTCATGTCGTAAATAACTTGTAACACTATCGCTGTGACAGCAGTCCAATAAACTTTTACAACTCCAAACGCCTGCCGACCGAATAATGATAGCTCGATATAGCTCGAGATGGGAAAAAATAAAAAACAAGGAGAGGCAAAAGGTCAAAACTGAAAGAGGCTATGCCATGGCGACGTCGCCAGACACGGTCGAGGTGGTCTGCGGCAGGGCCATATCGGCCTCGGCCGAGTTGTCGCCGGTGGCACTGACGGCCAGGGGCTTGACAAAGATCTTGGTCTGGGCGCTGTTGTCGGTGTGCTTGCCCACGGCGGCCTCGGCCTCGCGCTGCGTGTAGACGCCATCGGCCAGCTGCTTGAGGCGGCGCTTGTGGGGCTTGCCGCGCATGTGGCAGTCGAGGGCGTGCTGGTTCTCGAGCCAGCGCGAGCAGGCGACGCAGTAGTGCTTGCCGAGGCCGGGCAGATCTTCGCTGGCCTTGGTGGCCTTGTAGCGGTCGAGGGTGGCGGGCGACATCAGGTCCTGGGCGATCTGGTCGACATCCCGCGTGTATCTCCGCGTTTTGGTAAGCGTTTTCTTGTTTGCGATACCCATTGTAGCGGTTGGGGTTGAGATTGTGGTGGTGATGGTGTAGTGGCGGTAAGGTGGTGGTAATGTGGTTATCGGTCGTCGTTGATGTTCGGCACTGCTTTCAAGTGATGCAGGATATTTTTTCTTATCGCCTTTTGCGAACGCTTATCGGCACCTTTTTGCATTCTTATCGCATTCTTATCACACTCTTATCCAGACCTTATCGGAGGTACATATATCTTATCTTATCCGAGTCACCCCACCTTGGCAACCACTCAGCGGGGTTCAAATGTGTATTACAGAAATCCGTGTCACGTGCCGTCAGTGCGCTTCTCCAGCGCTTCTCCAGGTTTTTGGAGTATGGCTTTTGGCCGAGCTACCAATTGGTCTGTCGGTCGCACCTTCCTTGTGAACCTGGGGATCGAGTTAACAACTCCGGTAACAACCAAGGCTATTTACAACTGACAAGGCAATGACTATATTTGGGGTTTCGGACTTGCCGCACATGTGTTTTTTATGTAGGGCATTTTCTCTTTTTTCCTCGTGTAAACTATAACCTCCTCCTTCGCAGCCGTTCGGTCGATCGGATTCGGCGGCGGCTCGACTTTCGTATTTACTCGGAATACCGTGCGGCTGCCGAGATGGCAGGCCAAAAGCGACCAAAAGCGACCAAAAGCGACCTAAAACGACCTAAGGCGCGCCAGAAAGCGAAAAAAGGACAGAAATTACACGCCCCTTGTCCCTTTGGAGCTCCTCTGGACAATAAAAACAGTGGCCCAGATTCGGGATAACCCACTATTACAATGAGCGAGAAGCGCATGCGTAGACGAAGTGGAAGAAGCAGTGCCAAAAAAAATAAAAAATAGAAAGCGAGAACCCCGCTGGATGGTCTCCAGACCAAACAAAACAGGCCGAAAAAATTGAAGCGCAACTCTTCACTGGCTGCATCTTGTTTTGCATCCTTTTTCCATCTTTTCCGTCTTTTTTCTTTTTCCATTCTACGGAGTGAGCACGGAGTATGCTGGAGTATGAGAAAATGCCACAATGGAACTGAAAAGAGGGACCTGCAGAAAGATCTATCACACGGGCAGCCTGTATGCAGGAGGTGGAATACAGTTTGCGACAGATGACTGTTACATGTGTCAGTCTCTTTTCCCTACCTTACTCAGTACAGAGTACATACTATAGTAGAGCCCCGTACACAGACAGTCACGATGCCGATTACAGCGGGAGAGGATTACCGGGACAACTCCTCGCATGAGGCATTTTGTTCGGCCCAAGGTACATCGTCCCCAGTGCATAATAACCGACTAGACAGGCCAGTCAATAACGTGTACTCTGTATCCTTATCATATGCACAAGCTGCAGCACGCGAACGGCCCTCTTTTCCTGCATCCGGCTCCCTGCTCTGGCGAATCGCAGCAGCTGCTTTATCATGCCCTCGCGACAATACGCTGCTGGTTCGGCATTGCACGCTGGACCATGGGGGAATTTGCCACGGCCAGGTCACAGCGAGTGTCCTGGTTCCGTATTCCTATTGAAATTTGATTATTGTCATCCGAGTTCTATTCTTGATTCTCTGGACAGCTTGCATCATCGTTGCCGACTCGGCTGATTACGCCGTCCTTGACTGGATGGCAAGGTACAGTACGACTACTATGTACCTGTTTGCAGTGCCTGTAGAGCACTGTCCCCACTCTAGCTCAAGTGACCACCCCTCCGCCGCGCTGCGCCGGCTCGTAAATACTTCGTAAACACGGCAACCCCAGCTACCAGACTGTCACATTCTTGCGAAACAATGGCAATTTCAGAGCATTTTCAAACGAAATTCATTGTGCGGTATGGTCACCATCTATTTCACACAGTGAATACAGAGCACCTGCACAGCCAAAGGCAACTCGACATCGGCATCGACGTCAGAGAGAATATCCTCGGCCAATTGCTGGATTGGTGGTTGCACGAGCGAAAGGCGAGATTAAATAAAATACACCAAAAAAAAATAGAAAATAACGACACAGAAACGATGCAAAATGATGTTATGGGGCAGGAGCAAGGCTTGTGACATCTCCACTATTTCTTCACAGGCCAATACAGAGTGCTACTCAGTTTGTCCAATACCCATCTATCCCTGTCGTTTAACAATAATCCAATGCTGCTGATTCGTCCGCTCGCCCGCCCTGTCTGTTTGTCGTCATAGCCGAGGAGCTGCTGTAGAGCCTGTAGACAAAGCGCGAACCCACTGTATTTGTCTGTCCTCTGTGTAATAACCACATAGTACTGTGCTGCCCTTCTAGCCACGAAGAGCCGATATCTAGCGTTTTAGCGCACACCCCCCCCGGCGACCTCTGGATGGCAAGCACCTTGCTCGCTCCTTCCTCCTTCCTCCTCATACAGTCCCTATACGCACGCCCCCGCTCCCGCATTCTGGCTGTCTGTCTCTCTTTCTGCTTCATCTCCTCCTCCTCTGTCCGCCTGCCTCTATATTTTTTCCCATCTTCTTCCCACAATTCTTCCTTTTTCTTCTTCTCTTCTTCCCTCTTTCTTTCTTCTTTTCTTCCCTTCCTCTCTTTCCTCTTCCTCTTCCCTTGACCAATTCGTGATTCTATCATCGTTTCTCATCCCATCTCCCCTCCTCACTCGTATCTCTCTCGTTTTGCCTCATCACTTGAGATCGAGCCAAAACAGAGCGACCATATTGTGATCGCGACGACCATCAACAACTCCTCCTCCCCCTTCTATCACACACAACCCTCACAATGTTGGCTTGCCGCCAGCTCCTGGGCAAGGCCGCCCGGAGCCATGGAGCCTTTGCCAGCCAGGGCCTCCGCCGCTCCATGGCCACTGTCTCGGACAACCCGCTCGACCGCAAGGTAAGCCTCAAACTCGAGGACAGAAAACAGCAGGACAGCACAGCAATGCAGCCAGAAAGCAGATGCAAATCAAGAAAGACGCGAAAATAGAACTGCGCAGCTCGAATATCCAGCCGGAGCTCGAGGTGACTTTCCCAGCTCAGGTGTGGATTGGGGCTTCGAATTACCCCTCCTATCATTGGCCCAATCCGGTCCACGATGGCCGCTTATCAATATCGCTCACTACCTCGGGTAGCATATCGCGCACTCGACTCAATTTTATAGTCTATTCATACCTGTTGATGCTGGCTCGCATTGCTGTCTGCTTCTCTTTACTGCCTTGACTGTCTTCACTGTCTTCACTGTATCATCTAGCAATGGCTAACAATCGGCCTCTGGCCACCTCTACAGGTTCAGCAGAACATCTGGGAGTCCAACAACTTCATCGACTACAAGAAGATGTCCGAGAACCTGGACATTGTCCGCGCCCGTCTTAACCGCCCCCTGAACTACGCCGAGAAGATTGTCTACTCTCACTTGGACGACCCCCACAACCAGGAGATTGAGCGTGGTGTCTCCTACCTCAAGCTGCGCCCTGATCGTGTTGCTTGCCAGGACGCCACTGCCCAGATGGCCATTCTGCAGTTCATGTCTGCCGGCATGCCCTCTGTCGCCAACCCCGTCACCGTTCACTGTGACCATCTGATCGAGGCCCAGGTCGGTGGCGCCAAGGATCTGGCCCGTGCCGTCGGCATCAACAAGGAGGTCTACGACTTCCTTGCCTCTGCTTGCGCCAAGTACAACATTGGTTTCTGGAAGCCCGGCTCTGGTATCATCCACCAGATCATCCTCGAGAACTACGCTTTCCCCGGTGGTCTGCTGATCGGCACTGACTCTCACACTCCCAACGCTGGTGGCCTCGGCATGTGCACCATCGGTGTCGGTGGTGCTGATGCTGTCGATGTCATGGCTGGCCTGCCCTGGGAGCTGAAGGCCCCCAAGGTCATTGGTGTCAACCTGACCGGCAAGATGAGCGGCTGGACTTCGGCCAAGGGTGAGTTTCCGTCCCATTTCCCTGTCACACCATCCCATCTTTTCTTTCCTTTTTGGATTTGTTCATGCGTTCTTTCCTATTCGGAATTCTCACATGGACGATTTCCTCTTTGGGACAAGAACCCACATAATACCCCACTCTACATCTTCTCCATCCAAACTATCACGACTTTTCCTCCAAAGCTCTCATGATTGTTCTTTACTGACTTTTACTTCGCAGACATTATCCTCAAGGTCGCTGGTATCCTCACCGTCAAGGGTGGTACCGGTGCCATTATCGAATACACAGGCAAGTTTTATTACGTAATACTCCTTTCTACTTGAACTACTCCTGACACTCTTGTAGGCCCTGGTACTGAGACCTTCTCCTGCACTGGCATGGCCACCATCTGCAACATGGGTGCTGAGATTGGTGCCACCACCTCGCTGTTCCCCTTCAACGACCGCATGTACGACTACCTTGCCGTTACCAAGCGTAAGGACATTGGTGACTTTGCCCGCGCCTACGCCCACGACCTGCGCGCCGATGAGGGTGCCGAGTACGACCAGGTTATTGAAATTGATCTGGACAACCTTGAGCCCCACATCAACGGCCCCTTCACCCCCGATCTGGCCACCCCCATCTCCAAGTTCTCCGAGGCTGTCAAGGCCAACAACTGGCCTGAGGAGGTCAAGGTCGGTCTTATCGGCTCTTGCACCAACTCGTCGTACGAGGACATGTCCCGCGCTGCCCACATTGCCCAGGACGCCATGGACCACGGCATCAAGGCCAAGGCCATCTTCACCGTTACCCCCGGCTCTGAGCAAATTCGCGCCACCATTGCCCGTGACGGCCAGCTCGAGACCTTTGAGGACTTTGGCGGTATCGTTCTGGCCAACGCCTGCGGCCCCTGCATTGGCCAGTGGGACCGTACCGATGTCAAGAAGGGCACCCCCAACTCCATTGTCTCGTCGTACAACCGTAACTTTACCGGCCGTAACGACGGCAACCCCGCCACCCACGCTTTCGTCACATCGCCCGACCTGGTCGTCGCCATGACCATTGCCGGCTCGCTGCACTTCAACCCCATGACCGACACCCTCAAGGACAAGGACGGCAAGGAGTTCATGCTGACCCCTCCCGCCGAGAGCAACGGTCTGCCTCTCCTGGGTTACGACCCTGGTGAGGACACCTACCAGGCCCCTCCCGTCGACCGCTCTTCCGTCAGCGTCGCCGTTGCCCCTACCTCCGACCGTCTTCAGGTCCTGTCTCCCTTCAACGCTTGGGACGGCAAGGACGCCCTGAACTGCCCTATCCTGATCAAGGCCCAGGGCAAGACCACCACCGATCACATCTCGATGGCCGGTCCCTGGCTCAAGTACCGTGGCCACCTCGACAACATCTCCAACAACATGTTGATTGGTGCCACCAACGCCGAGAACGGCGAGGCCAACAAGGTTCGCAACCAGGACACCAACGAGTTTGGTGCCGTCCCCGCTGTCGCCCGTGACTACAAGGCCAAGGGCATCAAGTGGGTTGTCGTCGGTGACTGGAACTACGGTGAGGGTTCGTCGCGTGAGCACGCTGCCCTGGAGCCCCGCCACCTGGGTGGCCTGGCCATCATTGTCCGTTCGTTTGCCCGTATCCACGAGACCAACCTGAAGAAGCAGGGCATGCTGCCCCTGACCTTTATCGACCCCGCCGACTACGACAAGCTCAAGCCCGATGACCGCGTCGACGTCCTGTCGACCGAGCTGGCTGTTGGCAAGCCCATCACCATGGTTGTCCACCCCAAGGAGGGCGAGTCTTTCAAGATTCCCCTGGGCCACACCTTCAACGAGTCCCAGATTGAGTGGTTCAAGAACGGCTCTGCCCTGAACACCATGGCCAAGAACTCTGGCCGGTAAATGTTTCTCTCTAGCAGAGCAAGACAAAAAACTCCGATCAAAATGACAAAAAAACTCTTTGGACGGCTTCCATAGCTGCTCCTCTCTCTGGCTGCGGGATTCTTCTTTTCTATCTCATCCCATCCTCTTTATTTCTCTTATCATACCCTCGCCCGCGCCTTCTCAAACTCCCTCATTATATCCGACACCCTTGTTGCTTTAATTGCATACTACTATTTGCTCCTCATTTCTTCGCGCAGTTTGGTACTTTTACACTTGTTGTGTTCTTGTTTTTTCTTTGTTTCGTTTGTACTCGGACCGGGAGAAACGATGTGTTTTGTGATCTACATATTTGATAGCATACCACAAAAAAAGTATAAAATTTTAAACCAATCTATGAGTTTGTGATAATTATGGGCAATATACAGTAGACCTAGAGATCAGATTGTAATAGATGTAATAGATGTAATAGATGTAATAGATGTAATAGATGTAATAGATGTAATAGATGTAATAGATGTAATGTGCAACAACGGCCGCCTGTTGTGTAAGTGGCGATGTCGTACAGGACCCACACCGAGTAACTGGTGACATCACGTGATGAATGTTGGAGCATGATTTTGTCGAGTTCTAGATATCTTGTGTCGGACTTGGTTCATATTCACTCCAGGCATTTTGGCCAAAATAGGCTTATATGAATAATATACAACCTTACAAAGCCTGATCACCCGATACCAAGGACGCTGTGCTGCTCTACAGAGAGCGCCGCCTATCTGGTGGATACGCCCTAGACCCCTACGTCAGAGCCGTGGCAGAGCTTATTTTCAGGGAGCTAGGGCGGCTGCCCCACTGCAAATTGCGTATGTAATCCGCGCTGGGCGGCCGGCCTTGCCTTGCGGAGAGCCCTTTTGCGCTGTCCTTTTCAAGCCGAGCCTGAGCACGAGACACGTCAGATCACCAGACACCGACTGCAGCACTACCTTGCAGCTACCTTGCAGCTAAAACATACAGCCCAGCTTTATCCAGAGTCGCCATACATTATCGAGCAGCTGTGCATTCTACGCGATCCTTCCGGCGGCCCCTATCTCGACTGCCCCGACTGCCCCGACTGCCGGCACGCTGCACCTCGACCACCCGAGGCGATTCTTTTGATCCACGCATTACCTCAACTTGTCCGACCGGCGAGCACGTCCGTCTTGGTGCAGCCCCTGTGCTCTTTACTCTCGTCACCACACACAACATCTACACCTGCAATCGGCAATGCCTTCGCCATCCCCCTCGTCCAGACGCACGGGCGTCTACGACCTGTGGACGGCCCGCGGCGCCTCGGGCTCGGGCTCGGGCTCGGGCGCCTCGGGATCGTCGGGCGCGTTTTCGTCGTCGGCGGCGAGCTTCAATGTGGCGCGGTCGACACGGTCATACCTGCTGCGCCTGCCCATCTTCACACGGGTGGTGTCGGCGCTCATGGTGCTGCTGTACCTGGTGGACTGGCTGCCGTTCTGGGACCTGCGCGCCTTTGGCGCCCTCACGCCGTCCAAGCTGAACCTGTCGACGAGTAGGTGTTTCTAGGAGGGGATATTGATTTGATGTTGGGCCGCGATATACTAACCTGCAGTGCACCTGACAAACACGTTCCCGCTGCTGCACATGAACCTGTTCCACCTGGTCGCCAACGTGTCAGCCCTCATGCCGCTGCTTGACCGTTTCGAGCACGACCACGGCACGCTAACGACCCTGGCGCTCTTCTTTGGCCGTAAGTAGACGCTGCAGAAATAGAGAAATAGAGAAATAGGACACAATACACACACCGAGTATCTGGTACTGACACGCAGCAGCCTTCTCGACACTGCCGGCACTCATCTACGTCTTCTTTGAGCGCATGTTTGGCCTCGACACCCCCATCATCGGTGCCAGGTAGGTCTCTATACGATCTTCTTTTTGATATACACAAGTTAATAACCAAAAAAGCGTCTGGGTCTTCCTGCTGCTCGGCGTCGAGGCGATCCGCGCCTACCGCGTCAATCCCAGCTTCATGGTCGCCTCTGTCCCCGTGCCGACGTGGACAACGCCCCTCTTCTTTGTCTTTGTCGTCGCCGCGCTCGTGCCGCACACCAGCATCCTCGGCCACCTCTTTGGCCTCGCCGTCGGCTACCTCTGTGGCCTCGGCTACCTCAAGTTCCTGTCGCCGCCCGAGTCCGTGCTGCGCTTCATCGAGACGCGCCTCAACCTGCTGGTGCGCGTGCCGCACTATGTCAGCGTGGACCAAAAGACATACGGTCGCTTCGGCGTGCTGCCGAGCGTGAACAGTGCCATCGGCGGCCCCGGCGGCGGGAACCAGGCGATCGGCCTTGTGGGCTCGACGCAGCGGCTGGGGTCGTAGGGTCAGCCACAGCAGTGGACCGTGACGGCCGCGGCGCGGTCCTAGGCTTCTCATGGTGTAGGCACCGCCCGCCTCGCCGCCCACCAACATGACACTCTACCCCTTGCCTACGCTTTAGTATTTACTCTTCCTTTTCCTGGCACTCTTTACTTTTCTTCGCTCTGTCTGTTACCCGCTGTACATATTTTAATCGGCCTTCACCCGGCCCATGTCATGACCATGGTCGAGGAGCCCTGCATCGTAACCACGTTGATTTCGGCTACCTTTCACGTTTCTTTTCTTAGTACATGTTTGTTATTGTCTGGGTTTCCTGTCGTGTTTTCTATAGTCTCCTGTCTTGTCTTTGACTCTTACACATTGCCTGTCCTCTTTGCCTTTCTTCTGTCTTTTTTCACTGTCTCTCTTAAGGCGGCTTTTCTGGCGTTGGTATATAGAACAACAAGCACTTAAAATCAAGTGAATTGGCGCGTCTGTATTTGTAACTACGATTGTAATTGCAATTGCAATTGTATTATTGTGCAGCTGTTTTTGTTGTCGTCATTGCTTGCTGCCGTCATTGCTTGCCGGTGCAGCATTATGCACCTACACGTACTTACAGTGTACTTAGTATAGAGTAGTGTGGCGCGATCAAGGGGCGCTCAGGAACGCGCTAGGCGCTAATCACCTGTAAGCTCCCCGTGTCCAGAGCTCCCACTTTAACTTTAGCCTCATCGGTCGAACCTCTCTTCTCTCCTCTGCAGCAATTGACCCCCCTCCGACTATGCGCTCGCATACACCAGCACCGCCATGCCGAGTCTATTAACATCCATCGCCCGTCTCCGACGCGACCCGCGCCTATTAAAGGTCCCGCCCTATCTCTCGCTGCTCTGCATCCTCGTCGGCGTCGCCTCCCTGCTCGTCCTCCCCCTCGACTCCCACTCGCGCCGCACCTACATCTCCGAGAACGCCCTGCTGCCCGGCCAGGTCCATACCTACTTTGGCGGCAGCGACCAGAATGTCTTTCGCGCGTACAAGCACGAGGTCAACTCGCTCCTGAGCCGCCACGATGAAAACGGCATCGAGACTGCCCCGGCCGCCACCAACGCCCAGATCAACGACCACCTCGCGTCCATTCTCGAGTCTGTCGGCCTCAAGATTGGCCGCCAAAACTACACCTACAGCTCCGCCGGCGACACCGTGGCCGGCGAGAACCTGTATGCCATCCTGCAGGCCCCGCGCGGCGATGCCACCGAGGCGCTCGTGCTCGTCGCCCCCTGGCTCAGCATGCACGGCGTCCCCAACGCGCACGGCGTCGCCCTGGCCCTGGCCCTCGCCCGGTACTTTCGCCGCTGGTCGCTGTGGTCCAAGGACATCATCTTCCTGTTCCCGCCCGACTGCCTCGCCGGCCCGCAGGCCTGGGTCGACGCCTACCACGACGCGCACGACGGCCGCTACGTGAGCCCCCTGCCGCGCAAGTCGGGCGCTCTGCAGGGCGCCATTGCCATTGACTACACGCTGGCCGACGCGCCCAAGCCGCTGTCCGAGGACGCGTCGGGCAGCAGCCGCTTCACGTCCGTGCACATTGTCTACGACGGCGTCAACGGCCAGCTGCCCAACCTGGACCTGATCAACTCGGTCGTCAGCATCGCCGGCGGGCAGATGTCCACGGGCGTATCGCTCCAGGAAATGTGGCGGCACAACGATGGCTACGCCGACCGCCTGCGCACGATGCTGCGCGGCATGCTGCGGCAGGGCGTGGGCGCGGCGACGGGCGCGCACAGCGCGTTCATGGCATACCACGTCGACGCCGTCACGCTGCAGCCCTACACGGCCACGGCGCTGACACACGACGGCCAGCTGGTCGTCAGCGGCTGGCTGCACGACGAGATGGCCATGGGCCGCATCCTGGAGGGCACGTACCGCAGCCTGAACAACCTGCTGGAGCACCTGCACCAGAGCTTCTTCTTTTATCTGCTCATGAGCCGCGAGCGCTTTGTCAGCATCGGCACGTACCTGCCTAGCGCCATGCTGGTGGCGGCCAATTTCACCATTATGGCGATTGCGCTGTGGGTGCGCAGCGGCCAGCCGACTGCGAGCGACGAGCGGCCGGATGGGGCGGATAGCAAGGCAGACAGCAAGGCAGACAGAAAGGCAGACAGCAAGGCCGGCGCCGTGGCTGAGAAGCCTGCAGCGAACAAAGGCGCCACGGAGCGCGACCTGTTCCTGCCGCTCGCCGTCGTCACGCTGTGCCAGGCCCTCGGCATGGGCCCCCTCTACCTCTTCAACCATCTGCCGGCACGCGCCCTGACGCCCGTGTTTGCCGCCTTCTTTGCCGCCAACGCCGTCCTGCCGCACGCCATCTCGCGCGTCCTGACCGTCGCCTATCGGCCCTCGGCCCAGCAGTACGATCTCATCAAGTCCTTTTCGCTGCTGCTGCTGGGCATGTTCCTGTCGTCCCTGGCCACGCTCAACTTCTCGCTCGCCTTCCTCGTTGGCCTGCTGGCCAGCCCGCTGACATTCACCGGCTACACCTCTTCATCCGCGTCACCCGGCGTCAAGCGCTGGATCGGCACGCTCTTCCTCAACCTGGTGTCGCCGCCGGCCGTGCTGGTAGCGAGCTGTCTGGCGTGGAAGCTGGACATTGCCGAGGCGCTGCGTCTGGCTGCCTTTGGCTGGGACATCTGGGGCATGTACACGGCCGTTGTCGTGTGGTGTGTGTGGTGGCCGGCCTGGCTGGCAGGGTCTCTGCTTGTCCTGGGCCAGCCGGAGTAGATGGCTCGGTGCACCTTTTTGTCTTTACCCTTGTCTTCGCCTTTTATCTGCATCTATCTTGTTCGTCTTCACTCATCTTTCTTTTTGTTGCTTACTTTGTCTTATCATAACGGGGCGTTTGGGAATCGTATCTTTCCTCATTGTTTTCGTTTCGTCTCGCATCACCTGGCTCTTTCTGGATAGCACTACGTAGTGTGTATAAAGCGCTTTATTTCCTTTACCATTCGACCATGTAATAATAACAATAAAAAACAGTGAACAATGATATGATATGCTGTCCAGCCCTTGAGGCGTCCACCATGCAAGCAAATGGCTGAATAAATGTACATTTGCTAAATCTATCCTGCCCCTGCTCAAACCTCATCTCGTCGCATCAACAACCAGCCAGCCCCCCTAAGCAGCCCACACGTCCTGACCGACCTGCTCGATCCAGTTGCCCAGCTGGTTGACGCTCGTGCCCCATTCTCCTAACCGCTGGCGCATGTTGCCAATCTGCTTCATGTCCAGCACCTTGGGCTGCACCCACGTAATGTGTGCCACCTCGTCCACCTGGTCGATTGTGCCCCGCAGCAGGCCCAGGCTCAGCGCCTTCATCACCAGGTGCTCAATCTCGTCGGGCGCCACCCGCGTCTCCTGTGCGATCGTCGTAAACGTCATCGACCGCTGGTGCGGTGGGCGCCGGAACACGGTCTCGGTCAGGGCCGCCAGGTAGATCTTTTGGCGCAGCTGGGCGCTGTGCTTGTTCAGCAGCGTGTTGCCGGCAATGTGCTCCGACAGCTGCTCGTAGGCCCGCAGGTCGCCCCGGTTGAAGGCGAACAGCAGCTCGCGCAGCCAGGCCTCGCTGCCGTCCTCGTCCGATGACGAGTCGTCCTCGTCGTCCTCTTCACTGCCCGTCGCCAGCGAGTCCAGAATCGGGTGCAGCAGCAGCTCGCCAAAGTTGTAGATGCTCGTGGACACGAGCGCAGCCAGGCTCAGCTTGTAGGCGCGGTCGTGGCGGTCCTCGGGGTCGAGCGTGGCCACGTCGACGCACGCCAGGTACAGCAGAGCATTGCGGTAGTACAGCGCAAAGTCGTACTTGGCCTGGTAGTAGAGCGAGCTGGTGTCGTAGAACTCGGCGTGCACAATGTTTTCGATCGAGTCAAACAAGTCGAGCGCCTTCTCGGCCTTGTCCAGATCGGCACGCGCACCCTCCAGATCGCGCAGCGACAGCTTCACGCGCGCCACGGCGATCAGGGCATACACAAAGGCGTCCTGCGAGTCCTCATTGTCCACCTTGCCCGACACGGCCACCAGGAACTTTAGGCGCTCATTGTCGTCACTGCAGGCGGCGGCTGCTTTGAGGGCGAGCTTGACAAACTTGAGCTGGTTGATCTTGTCGCCAAACTTGCTGATAAACTTGTTGAACAGCGGCAGCCGCTGCTCCTTGCTGGCGTCGTCGTCGAACAGCACCAGCAGCGAGTCGCTCAGCTGGTGCCACAGCTTGCGCTCCCATTGGTTCTCGATTTCGTAGTAGATGGCGTGCAGCTCGGCGGGCGCGGCATCGCGCTGGTCTTCGAGGAAGTCGCTGAGTTGGTTGTTATCCATGGCTGTGTATGTGTGTGTGTGTAGTTGTAGAGGTGTTTGTAGAGGTGTTTGCCAAGTAGAGGTGTATCGAGGTCCGATGAGGGGGACGTGATGAGGAGGTGAGAGTTGCTGGTCGACAGTCGTAGAATTGCCGTAGCTCCAAGTACAATTGAAAACGGATCGTGCACTAGAGTCGTTACTCGTATCGTCGTTGCAAAAGTGACCTCGCTTGCTGTAGTGTGGTAGTGGTCGTGGTCGTGGTGGTCGTGGGTATGGGTACCTGGCGTCAACAGGTTGGCTGCACGAAGCTTCCAGTAACTAGCTCCTTCTTCAGGCGCTGGGCCTCCCTCTCCGAAAGACGCGGCTCGAATGCAGCCTGCTAGCCTCTACTACTTACAGCACTGAGCTGCCCCTCGCAACTTCGTTTCTCCGGCGCTGACATAATCGGTTTATAGCTTAGCTCCACGTGATGCGTCACGCCTACCCCAGCAACGACTCCCAGGACAGCCCGCCAATGGGAAGCCAATCATTACTTTTGCTTCCCTCTCCCGACCCACGCAAAAAAGCAACAGCCGAAAAGGTCACCACGGATCGTGCTTTGGTGAAAGCTCGCCCTATCGAGCCAATTGACAGTATTCCCGTCGCCGACGACATCTCCTCGACCACTTCTGTCCCCGACAGCCATACACGAGCAACTCCGACCTCGTCATCGCCTACAATTCCCGATCGATCCGCCATTCCCCCTCATCCTCCGTCCCGAAATCACAATGGTGTCCCTTCCGGCCGCCGCGGTGCGGTCGTCGCAGAAGATGGCCCGGGCCGCTCTCCAGCAGCAGCGCCGTGCTGTTTCCGATATTGCTATTACCCGGACGGGCAAGCCCATCTTGCGTGTACAGGGTGGCAGGTACGAGACTCCTGGAATCTATGTTGATCTCTGAGCTGTTTAGCTCGGACATGGAGGACATTAGCTGACATTCCGCCTGTATAGATCCTCTCTCGGCGGTACGCACATTTCTCGAACTCGACGACTTTTGCTATAAATACACACGAATACTGACTCACGGACAGGCCACACGGCTACTGTGTTTGGCGCCACTGGTGCTCTCGGTCGCTACATTGTCAACAGACTGGGTGCGTCTTCTCTACGAATCTCTCGACAATATAGATGACGTACAGACACTAACAAAATGTAGCTCGGCAAGGTTGCACGGTCGTCATCCCCTTCCGTGAGGAGATGGCCAAGCGCCACTTGAAGGTGTCGGGTGATCTCGGCCGCGTTGTTTTCATGGTATGCTCTGTCCTTGGTTGGAGAGAAGTGTGATGGTGTGCCAGCTGCTGACTATTTAGGAATACGACCTGCACAACACGGCATCTATCGAGGAGAGCGTGCGTCACTCGGATGTTGTCTACAACCTAATCGGCCGGAACTACCCAACAAAGTACGTCGCCGAGACAATATTACAAAAAAAGACAGGACGTGAGGAAGACATATGGCTAACGGAAAAGGAACTTCTCCTTCGAGGACGTCCACGTTGAGGGCACCGAGCGTATTGTCGAGGCTGTGGCTAAGTACGATGTCGACCGCTACATCCACGTCTCTTCGTACAACGCCAACGTCGACTCAACCTCGGAGTTCTTCTCGACCAAGGGCCGCGGCGAGAAGGTCGCACGCGAGATCTTCCCCGAGACGACCCTGGTGCGCCCTGCACCCATGTTTGGCTTCGAGGATAACCTGCTGCTGCGCCTCGCCGGTGTCTACAACCTGTTCACCTCCAACAACATGCGCGAGCGCTACTGGCCCGTGCACGTCATCGACGTCGGCAAGGCGCTGGAGAAGATGCTGTACGACGACAACACTGCCGGACAGACGTTTGAGCTCTACGGCCCCAAGAACTACTCGACGGGTGAGATTGCCGAGCTGGTGGACCGCGAAATTTACAAGAAGCGGAGACACATCAACGTACCCAAGGCCATCCTGAAGCCGGCGGCCGAGCTGCTGAACCGCGCTCTGTGGTGGCCGGTGCTGTCGGGCGAGGATGTTGAGAAGGAGTGGCACGACCAGATCATTGACGAGACGGCCAAGACGTTCAAGGACCTGGGCGTCGAGCCTGGCGAGATCAGCGACTTTACCTACCACTACCTGGTGAGTTTTTGTGCACTCAATGCTTTCACCAACGCTTTTACCATTATTGATGACTAACAACTCTACAGCAAGGATTCCGCAGCTCTGCCTACTACGACCTACCGCCGTCAACAGAGAAGGAGCGGCGGGAGGACAAGGAGTACCTGCACGTTTTGGACGACCAGTAGACGTGCTGTGTGCCACGGGCTGGTGACTGCAATAGCGTGACGAGGCGGATGACGTGTTTTATCTTTTTATTTTTTTAGCTGTTTTCGTTGTTTCCATCTTAATGCTATACTTGCATCTCTTTTCTTTCTTGTCCCTTTCCTTTCTCGCGTTTCTTTTGTCTTCATTTATTGCTGCTGGCCGGAGCAGTGTATATATCTAGGCCGCCAATACAAATATAAACAACATAGACATGTACGAGCCATGCGCAGTGGCTGGTCTGAGATAAAGCTTTTTTTTTGCATTCTGCATTTCAATCCACTGCTTTGAAGAGCGTGTTGTTTTGCAACAGCCGACTAATATTCTATGCATATCGACAAGGCTGACATAAGTTGTAGTGAGTTGTACATAGTTAGCGTGGAAGGTGCCACTGTAGCGCTCCTGCCCCCGTCGCAAGACTGCACTTTGCAGCGCCCATAGCTCCTTCCGTGCCAAACTTTAACAGCTTCTGCCGTTTGTGTATTTTTGCCCCCCAGATATCAGGCCTAAAAAGTTGAACAGTCGCGTTCACCTATACAGCAGCATTTGGACGTCACGTCTCAGCAAGGCGATATTCTTGAGTCATATATCAGCCAATCTCACAACACCCACTGTTGGCCACACAATTCTTGATCTACAAATACACCAGTCTCATAGCGCCTGCCCGGGTCGAATCATTGCATGAATCAGATAACCCGGTTGGTAAAGCGCGTATCACTTCACAGGCCCCAAAGCATGCTGTCGGCCGCGGCCGTTTACGCAGCTACCCGGACACAACAGCCGGCATCAGCTCCAGCATCAGCACAGCAGGCCGTCAGCGGAATCTCTACACCATCAATATCAGCATCGTCACCAGTAGTCTCGATGGCCGGGCCTGAGCCTGTCGCTGGCCACAGCGGTGCCGACTCATACACTCCCACGGCCCTCGGCCGGTGGTCGCTTCTTGACCAGAAGCTACCCGCAGCAGACGCAGTGACAAGTATACATATTTACGACTTTGACAACACGCTCTTCAAGTCTCCCATGCCCAACACCAAGCTCTGGAACGCGGGAACGTTGGGCAGTCTGTCAAGCCAAGATAGCTTTTCTACGGGCGGATGGTGGCACGATGTGCGCATCCTGTCGGCGACGGGCGAGGGACTGGCCAAGGAGGAGCCGCGGGCCTGGGAGGGCTGGTGGAATGAGCACATTGTCAGCCTCGCACGGCTGTCCGAGCAGGAACCGGGCGCGCTGAGCGTGCTACTGACAGGCCGGGCTGAGCGCGCCTTTGGCGACCTGGTGAAGAGAATGGCAAAGAGCAAAGGGCTCACGTTTGACATGATTGTGCTGAAACCAGCCGCGGGGCCCAATAACGAGAAGTTCCAGAGCACCATGGTGTTCAAGCAGGCGTTTTTGACATCGGTCATGGAGACTTATTCGGGCGCGACAGAGATTCGCATCTACGAGGACCGGCCGCGCCACGTCGAGGGGTTCCGCGAGTTTTTGCACAGCTACAACGAAGAGCGCCAGCAACATAACCGGTTGCCACCTATCAACGGTGAGGTGGTCCCCGTGGCACAGCTGGCGACGACGCTCGACCCGGTCGTGGAGGTGGCCGAAGTGCAGCACATGGTGAACTGTCACAATGCTGCCGTGGCCGGCGGTAGCGGTGGCCGGCGCGGCCGGTTGGTGCTGACCAAGACTGTGTTCTTCACGGGCTACCTGATCAAGGAGGCCGACACGGAGCGCCTCCTGGGCCTACTGCAGTCGCAGATCCCAGCCAGCGTCCACCGGCGCGACCTGAAATACCACGGCAACAGCATCATGATCAGCCCGCGGCACTGCCCACCGCACATCCTGGACAAGGCCGGCGGCATGGGCAATAAGGTGACATGGCGCATCGAAGCCATGGGCAACCTGGACAATACGCTGTGGGCCGTCAAGGTGCGGCCGGCGACGCCCAACACAACCTACCACACTGCCGAGTCTGTGCCGCTGGTGGTGCTGGCCGTGTGCCGCGGAGCGCGGCCGCACGAGGCGTCGCGGATCCGCAAATGGACGTCAATCGCGAGCAGTGAAGCGTTTGACTTTGAGACGGCCGTCGGCGAGAAGGCGATCCTGCGTGTCGAATCTGAGCACACCCAGGACACGGGCAATAACAACAACAATGGCAGCCGCGAGGACATTGATGGACAAAACAGCTCTAAGCGTGCGCGTGTCGGCACTGGGCCGTACAGCAGCAACAACTCGTTCCGTGGCCGCGGTGGCGCAGCACAAAACGGGTCTCAGCAGACACACGGGTTCGCACCGCCTACCGGCCCCCGTGGCGGTGCTGGACGCGGCGCCTATCCAAGTGCCCACTACAACAACCAGAGCGGCGGTCGGGGCGGTCGTGGTAACTACAACGGCGGCAACTTCCGCGGTGCTGGCCGGGGCAATTTCCGGGGCGGTGTAGCAGGCCGTGGCGGCCGAGGTGGTGCCAATAACACTGCGAGTGCCGGCGCCGGTGCCGGTGCAGCAAGCGCGCCGACTGGGCCGTCTGGCAATAACAATGCCGGCCGGCCACGCAACGGCTACTACCAGTACCAGTCTCTCGACGATGCCGGCCCATCGCAGCCGCCATCACAAGGCATGCAGAGACAACAGATTGTCTATGACGAGGAGTAGCCCTGTCGTCTTCGTCTTCTTTGTTAGTGTTATCTTTTCATTATCCTCTTTCCATCTGACTAGAGTCGGTCTTACGTTGTTCTCATTCTATGACTGCCTGTCCGCTTCACCTGCTATATCCATGAGACCGCCAGTGTGCCGTCTGGTTGTGTATTTGTTTATGTTTTTATGCAAGAAAAGGCCATGTTACGTTTTACATCTATCTGCATCTGCATCTTCAATATTCTTACGTTGTTCGCCGCATACCTGTCTCTGCCGACTTATAAATGTACTTGCATCCATGACCTAATCCCAGGCATTCAATGCCACTCCTGCACTGCACTCAGATTCCATTCCAAGACGAGTAAGCAAACAGTAAATTCAATTAAAAAATAACAGATTAGCCTTTGCCTTGAGTTTCCTTTAGTATGTACAACCTATGACGTGACCCGCTTTTGTGCATAATTCCTTGATATGCCACTACCGAGGGGCGACTATTTCATTTTCAGTCTCATTTTGCTTCTTCCAAGTTTACCTCTCGTTAACCACATCTCACCACAACTCACTCTCAATCTCAATCTCAAGTGTAATCTCAATCTCAAATTCAAATTCAATATCAAACCCACCTACAATGCCGTCCGCAAACGCCGCGTTCGAGGGCTACTACCTCCGCCAGGTCACTACCGAGTTCGCCGAGGACCTCGACAAGCTGCGGGCGTCTGCCGACTTTGTCGTCCCCGAGGACGATGCGGCAACCGACGCAAAAGCAAAGACAAAAAAGACGGCGAAGCCCGGCGTGACGGCCGAGGACAACTCGCTGCAGATGCTGATTGGGGCACTGAAGCAGGGCACGTCGACGTTTTCCGCAGCCGACCAGGCGCGCGTTGCCGGCCAGCAGTAGCCTTTTCTCTTTTCTTTTTTCTCTTACATCATTCGTATAGCATCTGCATCATCATCATATACACTTTTTGTTCTTGTATTAATTAATTGAAATTTCATCTAAACGAATGTTGGGTATCTTGAAATGAGTGAAAGAAGGAGAGGAACAGCAAAAGAGTAACAGCAAAGTAGACGGTTATCAAATGGTATAAAAATAAGAACAAGAATAAGAATAAGAGTGACGATCCCTGGACGAGTTGTACTCGATATGCAATGTAGAGCAAGATAGTAAGAAAGCATAAAAAATAGAAACGAAAAACGGAACAATAAACAGTACAAAACAGCACAGACGCAGTCGTATCTGCATTGCCTCCGAGAACACACCCTTGGGTATCACATGTCTAGGTGTAGGGTGCGTCTCCGGATGCAGCAGACAAACATCACGTGCGGTAGTCAGCCAGAGGGATCTCTTCGGGGACACCTTCAGAAGACTCTTCGTGAGTCTCGGGAACCCCTCTAAAAAAGGAGCCATCGCCACTATGACGGCTGGTAGCTGGCGCGGCGTCCAGTCTCGCGGCGCACAGCCCAGCCCTTGAGCGCAATGACAATGATGATCCACGACATGAGCACGCCCACAAGGCCCATGGTCACCGTGTACATGAACATGGCGTCGAGCTCGTAGTGGATCATGCCGTCGACGGTGTCGCTGCTGCTCGCCATGAAGATGATGCCGCCGGCAATCAGGCCAAACGACGCGAGCAGCTCGGTGGGCGGGCGCGACGGCAGGACCGAGGTGGGCGGGCGCAGGTAGGTCAGCACATATGTGAGGCTGCGCGCAAACGACGCGCCCGTCAGCAGGTTGCCCCATTGCTTGTGGATCATGCTGGAGATCATGCTGTGCTGCGTGTGCGAGCTCATCATGATGCCGAGCAGCAGGATGACGAGAGCGGGGATGGGGTTGACGGAAAACTTGTACTGCGGCGGCGCGCGCACAGCCTCGCGCTCGTCGTCGCTGCCGCTTTCAGAGTACTCCAAATGCACGGCCTCGGCGACGTTGGTGTTGAGGAGGTCGCGGATGGTGGAGGACTCAATTAGCATGCCGCACAGGCCGCCACCAATAAACAAGATCGTGATGGAGATGTGCTCCAGGTCTTGTGCGCTGTAGGCCTGGCCGGCATTGCCGAGGTGCTCCATGAAGACATTGGTCGAGCCGTAGAAGAAGATGAGAAACGACTCGACAAATTCGGCCGACGGGCGCCATTTCTGGGCACCGCTTCTGGGGCGGACGTTCCAGGCCCAGCCCCATTCGCCAAAGCAGCCAGCCCAGCGGCCGAGCGTAAAGATGCCGAGCCAGAAAAAGATGCCGCCCTTGACCCAGTGCGCAAGGCCGCTAAAGATGCCGTGGCCCTCGAAGAAGCGGCCGTACGTGACAATGCCTAGCGCAAACGCGATAAAGCCGAGGATGAGAATGGTGCGGTCGACGACGTTGTAGGCGATCATGATGGCACGCCATGCGCGCGACGAGATCTTGCTAGCAATGCTGGATGTTAGCGCAGCGAGACGGCCGCCGCGGCGGGCAGAAGAAGATTGGCGGGCGTCCTCAAGATCCTCGTCGTAGAAATCGTCACCATTACCGCCATGGCTGTTGCGGCTGCCACTCTCGGGCTCGTCGTTCTCGTAGCTCTCCTTATGGTGAATCGACTCGTTGTCGCCCAGCGTCGAGACTGAGTTGCTGCGCAGAGACGCTGTGTTGCGCTCCGTACCCTGACCGCTGTCGTCCGAGAAACGGGGGCTGGCGCGGAGGTGGTGAAGTCTACTATGGCTGCTGTGCTCGGCAAGCGCATGGCTGGACACAGGAATGAACGCGCGACGCTCGCTGCTGTTCATGTGGTCGCTGGCTCGCCGACGACTTGAGCTGGACTTGAACGCGCCGGCTACACGAGCAAGCAGGCTGACAATGACCTGCGCACAGACGACCCAGGTGGCGATCCAGCCGACCTTGTGGTGGGCATTGTTTGGGTAGAGATCAGGGGTCTTGCCGTTGTAGACGGCGGAGAAGAGCACGCCGGCGCCATTGGAGGCCAGGAAGGCGAGCTGGACAGGCAGTGCATAGCGCGAGCGGGCAATGGAGAACATGACGGCCACGGGCAGCGCAAAGACCCAGGCGAGGGTCATGAGCACGATGTGGGCAATGATGAGGCTCTGGTGTTCTGGGTGGGCGAAGTAGGTGGGCGGGTAGATTTTGGGTTCCGTGGCTTGTGTAGTGTTTGCTGCTGCAGATGCGGCAGCGTCCATGGCAGCATCCATGTCCATGTCCATGGCCATGTCGTCGTCGCCGCCATGCGCCAGGACCGCGGGAGCCACGGCGAGCAGCAGGATGCCCGTGTAGAGGGCGGTTGTGAGTAATGGTGACTTCATTGCGGATTGTGTATGTGTATTAAAGTGATCAAGTGATGAGTCTACTCCAGCAATGCTGCGAGGTGTCGGTATGTATTTATATGTTTTGCTGATCTGTTTCGAGTCTGCGTCTGTGTCGGCCAAGAAAGTTTGCCGTGAAATTGCGCCAGCCCAAGCTATGCTAGCTGTGTACCCAAGTCCAAGCTGTCCAAGCTGTCCAAGAACCAAGAGCCAAGGCCAAGCGCGAGTAGAGTCAGCGATGAGGCGGTGCAGCAATTTGGAAGTCAATGTCTGGAGTAAACGTCTGTATTTTCTACTTTTTGCGTTTCTGCTGCTGCCATTAGGCTGTCTTCAATTGGTGATGCTGTTAAACGCTGTTATATGCTGTGAAGCAAGCTCGGGCACGGGTGTAAGCCATGCAGCAGTCTAGCGGCTATCGTAAGATGCGTGGCGTGGCGGTATGGAATCGGGAGGATTATGTGCGAGGCAGAGAAGTACTGAATATTAGAAATTAATGAAGAGATGGCTGAGATGAGAAGCAAGAGAAGACGAGAATGGACGAGAATAGAATCTGAATCATAAATGAGAAAGAGAGGAAACGGAAGAGAGGAGCCGTTGTCGCGAAAAAGGTAAGAGCGAGCCCAGTAAAAATAGTCCGATTTAATTTCATTTTACTCAAGTACATCACTACATGCCCTTCTATTACGGAGCAACAAGGAAGCTACGTGCGACTCTCGTGGCCATGCGACGGGCAAGAGCACAGACGGGGCTCGGGGGTAAGACTGCAAAGTGCGACGGCTGCAATGACTCTGTAATAACCAAAGGGCAGGTGCGCCCGTGCAATAAGCGGATTGGTAATTGAGGCGAGCACGGGAAAGGAAAGACCAAGACGTCGATCCCAACAAGGCAAGACCGATGGGCCAAGAGGAAAGAAAAGGAAAAAGAAGCATTCCGCGGAAGCTGCGATCGGGTTCGTCTTCTCTTTCTCTCTTTCTGTTTTTCTGTTTTTCTATTTTTCTATTTTTTATTCCTCTTCTTTTTTCCTCATACACCTTTGTGTGACGCACACTGACGAAATAGGCAAGAGTGTCTCTGGCCCTCCAGACGTCTTTGTCTAGCCGCTCTTTCCTCATTCTGTCTGTCCTACCCTCTGTCATCTGCCATCTAAAAGCATATTCCATCTCACATCTCTATTAATTACTGCTGCCTGCTCTGACGTGTAAAACAACAAAAGAAAAGACCCCTGGTTGATTACACATTCAATCTTGCAGACCATTCCAAAAATTAAAAGCAACACAAAACCCAAGAATAAGAAGGACTACACAACTGCCCGGTAGCCGGACCCGCCTGGCCATCAGTCGCAAAATGGAGAATAAAAATGGAAAATAAAAAATGGAAATAGAGGTTCATGAGCCGACAAGGTTATTTGTTATCTTTCCGTTTATTCTCTGTGTTTATTTATTTATTTTTCTTTTCTTTTACTCTCATCTAATGTCATTCTGCAGCCCTCGTCAGTCATATCATGTCTGTACTATATGGCCTGATAGTCAGCAACTCGCTACAGATTATAAACAGTGGCATCATGAAAAAAAGCATTACCAAGCGTAGATGTTTTGTATGTTTTTGCAGTATATAAAAAAGAATATAAAGAGTAACCCCAGGTCATAAGGCGGCGAAAGTCATAAGGCGAGGTCATCAGGCGAGAAAGCCAAAACTATCAAGTGTGGCATCCGACGATTCCGGGCGAATTAAATTTAATCGGAAATAAATAATTTAAAGGACTTTATCGCGGATTTAGTCGTGTAAGTCGGGTGCGTCGTTTAGTGTTGTCTGATCTGATTATACTGTGATTGTGAATCATTATGAAATCAGACGCGGAATAGGTGTACAGTAGGTCAGCATGGCTTGGCAGATGGGTAGTGGTGCATATGGCAGACGGCAGACGGCAGATACAGTACGGGATGCAGAAGAGCGGCAGACGAGAGGCAGGCAACCAGAGGAGAGACAGAGAATCACAGGTTCACAGCACTACCATTTCTACTATGCATTACTATGCGTCTACTATGTACAGTTGCCGATCAACGGTGAATGCGGTGTGCAGCCAAGGTGGCTGGTAAAATCAACCCACGCTCACAAGACTCCATCTCGGCTGGCACTCTGTAGTCTTGTAGTTCTCATACTTGACGGCTCTCGGAGTTGGTTTTCGTTTCAATGTACGGAGTACACACATACATAGCTATTCAAGTAGGTCTAGCAGTTGAGTTTGTTTCAACTGAAAACAAGTAGCGGGCTTGACTGGGTTGGCTGCGAGATCTGTGCTGAGAATGCTCGGCCCATGAGCAGATCATAAGCAATCAACCTACTCTTGTTTGATTTTGATTGTGGTTTTATTTGGTTTCGTCGGTTTCAAGGGTTGTTTCATTGGTTGCTGTAGGCATGAAAATAAGCAAGTCGTTTGGGCGCTTAGTAGATGGCTGACAAGTGATGATCGCTCTGGATGGCTTCATGGGCGCTGATTTGAATAGGCCTCGTACGAGCCTTACCAGTTTGATTTTATTCATTACCAAGAGCTCTATTATGCCACATCCATCTACCGGACAATAAACAATCCCGAAAATATACCATGTACGGAGTATGCGGCTTTGTCGAAAAAAGGGTCTGCTCTCTGATCTCGATGACATGCGCAAAACGGGTCTAGGGTAGCATGGTTATTGCAGCCCGACTGCTCTTGGCAGCTCTGATACCATACCCATACGACATTAATTCAGTATAGTGGTCAGGATTCATTACAGTATCTAGCATTACTCACTACTTTCAAACACAGAGACTAAAGTCTGCATACGATGTCAACAGCCTCGGAACATTCGGCCGCGGCGAACATCGTCATGCCGGGGTGGACGAGACATGGTCACCTGGCCAGAGAAAATAGGGATGCACATACATGAACAGATGGATCATATGCACATGCACATAAAGGTAGGACAGTCCGTGAGACCCGGGCTTGGGATGCTCTGTAGAAAGATCACGGTTTAGTGACTGAACCTCCTCCAGCCAACCACTTACACCATCTTGGCCACACCCGCCCGCATCGCTTCTCGCGCCTTGCCGATCGCGAATCGAGGCTAGCAACGTCTTTTGTCAGTAGAAATAAATGTTCACATGGACCCTTGCTACGTCAGAGCGGACATTATTATTCTTCACCAACCTTTAGTATATGCTTCTGAGCAGTCGTACTCGTATCAAATACCCGGCCGATTTCGCTGTGACACTGCCAACCCCGCCTCTGGCGAACGATGCTGTTGTCTGATTTGCATTGATTTTGTTTTCATTTTGTATTAGTTTTAGATGCTGATTGTGATCTTTTGATCTAGGCAGCGCGCATACAGAGTACACTTTTCTGCAAGACGCGTAAGTACTAAGAAGTACGATGATGATAGTGTCTTGTCCGTGGACTTCTCTCCCGTCGTGTCTTAGCAGCCGGGCAGCCTCTTTGTCGTCGTCTTACTTTTTGAGTATTTCTAAACTTATTCTTTGTAATCATCCCAAGTAATACGGCATTTCAGTTGTGCGAGCTGTTTGCTGTTTGCGGTTTGCGGTTTGCGGTTTGCGGTTTGCGGTTTGTAGTTTGCAGCTGGCAGGCTGCAGCATTGCAGAGGTGTGGCTGCCGGACATGTGTTCCTTGTGTTTTCCGTCTGACAGCCACCCGTCACCGCCACTTTACCTCTTCCACTTTGCTCTACACCACACCAGAGACAAGGCTGCACGTGTGGACACTGGAAAATCCTTTGCCCTCCATTCCATTACAGCCACGACCGAGCTATCCGGCGGCGGCTACAGCATATGCAGTCCGTCGCTCTCTCTTTGGCTTGGCATAAGACTTTACCATTCATGTGCCCTTCGCATGCCGGTTTCCGCGGTCTCATGACCTGAAGTGAGGACGGCTTGTTTTTGGATAGTCATATTTGCAAAGATTCCACATGTGTGTAGGTTTCATAAAATCTATACACTGTATACGACTTCATAACTCATTATCATTCATAGCCTTGCCGTCTCACACCTAGAGAGGCGACTTGGCCCGCAAGATCCAGCCGTCGCCCGCCCGGACCACCTTGCCTTCCGCCTCGAGCTTGTGCAGAATCTGCGTCAGCCCGCGCTCTGCTGCTGGGTACAGGTCCTTGCGGATGTCCGTGTAGATCACCTCGACCATCTGCAGCGGCGTCAGTGCCGGCGATGCACTTGTGCCCGCCGCCAGCCTGGCCGGTCCGTTCTGCAGCAGCTTCACCACCTGGTCCTCGCGCTGCTGGCGGTGCCCAATGTACTCGTCAATCTTGCCGGGGCCGTCCTCCACCACCGGCCCGTGGCCGGGATACAGCCGTTTTGACTTGTCTAATTCGTTACCAAGGTTGTTTGGGTTGTTTGCCCGGTAGAGCGTCTTCATCTTGGCCAGACTGTTCAGATAGACGGCCAGATCCTCAAACACGGCCGTGCCCTGGCCCAGCACGTTGTCGCCCGCAAACACGGCATTCTCCTCGTCCAGCAAAAACGCCATGTGGTCCGTCGTGTGTCCAGGCGTGTGCACGGCGCGCAGTGTCGCGCCCTCGACCGCAAACGTCTGGCCTTCTTGGATGTCTTTTATGTCCGCATCCGGCCTGGCAATCTGGCTCTGGTAGACGGGCACGCCGGGCACCAGTCGTTTTACGTCGTCGAGGCCGCCGACGTGGTCTGGGTGCCAGTGTGTTACCAGCACGGCCGAGAGTGTGGTGTTGGATCCCAGCCCCAGCAGAACCTTTTTGACATTATCGATCCACGACGGCTGGCCCTCACCGGTGTCAATCAGTAGCCTTTGCGACCCGGTGCCGACGAGGTATGTGTTGGTTCCCTGCAGTGTAAACTTTCCCGGATTGCCGCCGAGGATACGGATGACGGCCGGGCTGACCGTCTCGACCTCGGGCAGTGCAACAAGCTGTGCCATCCTCGAGGCGGATGCAAACAAGCGAGCTGCTGTAGTCGTAGCTGTAGCTGTAGCTGTGGATGTAGATCTCAAAGCTATCGTAGCCGAAATAAAAGACCTAGATGATAGAGGCCTGCAAGCCCAGAGTCTGCACAGCATTAATATTTTTACAAAAAAATATCAACGTAGAGATGCCATCTTTGTTCGACATGGCACACCCCCTCGTTGTCTTACACGTACTCTGTAGAGCCGAGGCTGCAGTGGCTCCGGCGCGTTCCCCACTCGCCATCAATGGTGCAATTAATAATACGATAAGAGATAAGCGCTACGCGATAAGATCATGTGCCGATAAGCTTGTATAATTTACGCTTCTCCAAAAAAAAAAACTCGACCCTGAGGCTGACAATCAGCCGCACTCGCGATGATTATCTTAAGTGCAAAGTGATTTGTACGGATCGAATAAAGCTTTAGAATTCAAGATGTAAACTGAATATGTGCCAAAACAAAAGGTCGATCAGGCGGAAATACTATAGTATTGCCCCCAGCAGCAAATTGCCACCTCCTTTTGCAGCTACTATAAGAATAGCACGGTCAGCGGGCTGATAGGCCTGTTCGTGAAATTTACTAGTCTAAATTGTCAAGGCTGACAGCAGGTAGCTTCTCCACCAATAGAGTGCCGCCTTTTGTGCTCAATTATCCACTATTTGCCCCAAATATGTACTAATTGATTGAAACGCCGTAGGGAGTCGGCATTCAGGGCACCATTACGGATTGCTGGCAGCGCATCCCCTACGTACACAGTAGTGCAGCATTGCAGCATCGCAGCATCACAGCATCGAATCAGCACACGATCGACGACTTTGCCGACTTTGCCAGCCACGACTCAGCACAGCTTTCGATTCTTCCGATGCCCGCAAGGTGACGCGAATAATTCGGAGCGCTCATTTATAGCAGCAATTACTACATATACTATTCCCCTTGAACCGACCGACACCGACGACAACGCCGCCATCGCCGGCCTACAATCTTGCGACAGTCGACGAGCTTCAGAGCAGCCAGCCTGATCGACACAACCGATTATATACTCGGCATCGGTGAATCGCATTAAGGATAGCCAAATATATTACGAGCACCTAGGTACTAGGTTGGCCCTCGGGGCAGAGCACAAACACACACTCGACTTTCAAGGAGGCAGCGAGGCCAGACGACGACACAGCATAGACGACCACAATGTCTACACGACCGACGACGCCGTCGTCGCCCAAGACGGTCAAGATCAAAGACCCGGTGGCAGGGATGCCCATGTTTGGATGCGGTAGGTCTTGACCTATGAAAAGGAAGAAAAGCAGAAGACGGAAACCAAAAGACAAAAGACTAACCGACCAGAACACATCGAGCAGCTCTTTGGCCAGGGCCAGGAGACCATCAACACGAGCATCTTCCACTACAAGATCATCCTGCGAAAGATATTCGACCAGCCGCCCATTGTGCCACAAACATCCAAGCTCTCCAACGACCAGCCCGTGACGACGCTGACGCCAAACTATCTGTGTCTGCAGTGCCCGACGACGCTGCGGCCAGAAGACATTGACAAGCACGGCAGCAAGAAGAGTCACCGCTTTTGTAAGCACGCTTCCAGGGTCTTGCTCGGTGTCCAAAGTTGCTAAATCACTAACTGCCCCAGACGTCGAATCGCGCTGCGGCGTGCTGTACTGCCACATGTGCGACGACCTCGTCTACGACCCGACGCTCGAGGAGCTGCGCCTGCGCAAGATCGGCACCGGCACCTTCTCGACCAACCGCAAGCGCAAGCACGATGAGCTCTTCTCGACCGACGCCCTCAAAGACGACCCGCGCTACATTGCCTCCAACACCACCCTGGCGTCGTGCCGTGCCAGCGGCCTGCGCGGCATCTACAACGCCGGCGCCACCTGCTACCAAAACGTCATCCTCCAGAGCTTCCTGCACAACCCGCTGCTGCGCAACTTTTACCTGTCCGACGGCCACCAGAGCTCGCTGTGCGAGTCCGCCTACTGCCTCAGCTGCGCCATGGACGACGTGTTCCAGGAATTCTACGGCGGCGACACCACCAACGGCTACACGGCCGCCAACATCCTGTCCAGCTTCTGGATCTCCGAGAAAAAAGCCTTTGCCAACCTCGTGACCACCAAGGAGCAGGACGCGCACGAGTTCTTCCAGTTCCTCGCCGAGGAGCTGCACGAGCGCAACGGCGACGGCAAGAAGCCCGAGCACGGCTGCGAGCACTCGTGCACGTGCGTCATCCACCAGACGTTCTACGGCAAGCTGCAGAGCACGACGACGTGCCAGCAGTGCTACGGCGTCACGCACCAGGTCCAGTCCTTCCTGGACCTGTCGCTGGGCGTCGACAACCTGGGCATGCGCAAGTCAAAAAAGGACAGCAAGCTCGCGCCGGGCGGCAAGCTCACGCTGCAGCAGTGCCTGGACGAGGAGTACATCAAGTCGGACAAGTGCGAGTATCGCTGCCACAAGTGCGACACGACGCGGATGGCGCGCCGCCACACGTCCATCAAGTCGCTGCCCAACGTGCTGTCCATCCAGCTCAAGCGCTTCGAGTACAAGCAGGGCCGCCACGACAAGGCCGTCAAGGTCGACACGCCCGTCGAGTTCCCGCTGCAGCTCAACATGCTGCCGTACACCAACCGGCGCACGGCCTCTGCCTCTGCCTCTGGCGCAGGCTCTGCCTCGTCTGCTTCTGCGGCCGCTGCCGCCGCCGCCGCCGCCGATGCGGCCACGACGCGCGAGAGCTATGAGCTCAACCGCTCGTGCATGTACGACCTGCTCAGCGTCGTCGTCCACGTCGGCGAGATCGACACCGGCCACTATGTCACCTACTGCCGCGTCGGCGACCAGTGGTTTGCCTTTAACGACCACCGCGTCGAGCTCGCGTCCAACTCGGAAGTCCTCGGCGCCAAGGCCTACCTGCTGTTCTACATCATCCGGTCTCTCGCGTGATGCTTGCGTGCTTGGTCGCTTCGTTTGCTGTCATTTCTTGTTTTTGCCACCCTGTCGTTTTATGTTATATTATTATTATTCTTGTCATATTGTTAGGTGTTGGTATCTTGTCTAGTCTAGCTAGGACGCATCGGCGGCGTATTCTAGTCCCATCTTCTTTTATTCTTTACTTTTTTTGTTCAGTTGTTTTACTTTTTTCAAGGCTCCTCCTTCAGAAACTTCCACTCCTCCGTCTCGTAGTTGGTGTAGCAGTAAAACTCGTTGCTCAGCCCGATGTGCGTGATCTCGAGGTCGGTCGTGCGCACCCCTTGCGCCTTGTACAGCTTGTTCACCACCAGCGGCGCCATGCGCTCGCCCGTGCACACAAGCACCGGGCTCTGTGCCGTGCGCGACAGCCATCGCACCGTCAGCGCCATCTTGGTCTGGCAGTCCTCGCTCAGAAAGGGCGGGTCGACGATGATGCGGTCGGCACAGCCGCGCAGGCGGGCCGGCAGCTTGACGGGCGCGTTGAAGTCGTAGTGCTCAAACTCGGGGAACACGGCGAAGCGGCTGTCGTACTCGAGCAGCAGCAGCTTGGGCTCGGGCTTGCCTTCTGCCACATAGTGTGCCAGCGCATTTTTCAGAGCGACAAACACGCTCGGTACCGATACAACGGCAATCACCGTGTCGGGCCCGGCGCCGGCCAGCAGCTGCCGCGCAAACAGCGCCGCCAGCTCGTCCGTGTACCAAAACTGCGACACGTTCCAGTCTTCGCGGAACATTTCCATGGACAGCGGCTTGTCGACCGTCGCCAGGGGCTCGACCAGCTTGGCTGCAGCCTCGGCATCGGCCGCGTCAGCGGCGGCCTGGGCCCGGGCGGCGGCGGCGGCGTTCAGCTCGGCAAAGCGGCGCGCGCTTTCGTCGCGCTCGGCATAAAACGACTTGAGGGCGTCCAGCGCGTCGGAAGACAGGGTGATTTCATCGTCGCTGTCCATGGTGGCGGCTCACTCGCGTTGGGTTGGATGTTGGGATTAGACGAGTTTGCAAAAGTGGGATGCGCCTCCCGCAAAATACTATTAGTCGTCTGCAGAGTCCGAGTTTTATACAGTACTATTAATACAGTCTGGTGCGGGCGGTGGTGTGAGTGATACATATAATACTCAAGCAGTACTCAAATAATACTGTAGACTGCACAGTTCACTCTGGCTCGGAAAACTTGACTGCGTCGTGCATGGCTTTAATTGTAACAACTATTGCCATTTGCTTTTGTCAACTGAGACTTACACGGCAGATTGAAACTCTGTCGATGTTTTTGCCAGGCTACGTCGAATGAGGGTACAGTGCGCTACACTGTGGATTTAACTACACACTCTTCTCCACCCAATTTGTCCCAATTAGGAAATTCGGGGACGGGCATAGCCAGCATCCCCCGAGAAGACGATAACGGCGACGACGACGACCAGAAGAAGCGCGGATTATGAGCGTGATGGCAGTGGAATTTCTCTTGTATTTTTATTTATGCTCCCCTGATTCTCTTTAGCTATGTTTTATTTCTCGGTGCCCGGAAATGTTTCCCGAACTTTGTCTATTGAGCACTCTCCCCGTCCTCCTCCTCACCTCCCAGCACCGCCTTGTTATATATTACATAGCTTCCATCCTCCGGTAGATGTAAACATGTCTTCCTACTTTTTCATCTCCTATAAACTCTCACAAGTATAATACTCTTGTCCCATTAATCCCAATTACCAATCTGCAATGTCGGACAAGAATTTTTTAACATCGGGACCAGACACGGCCGAGCTGCCAGCTTCCGACAATTTTAACATGGCCAATGAGAAAGATGACTCGGCCGATGTCGAGCAAGCCAGGCAAAGTACTTCTGTCCCTGTCCCTGTCACTGCTGCCTCCACGCCAGGTGACGACGGCTACGCGACTGGCGCCCGGCTCTACCTCATCCTCGTGTCCATCTTCACCTGCATGTTCCTCATCACCCTCGACCGCCTAATTGTCGCCACGGCTATTCCCCAAATCACAAACGAGTTCAACTCGGCCGGCGATATCGGCTGGTATGGCACGGCATACATGTTGACCAACTGTGCCTTTCAGCTGCTGTTTGGCAAGCTCTACGCCGTCTTTGATATCAAGACGGTCCTCCTGGCAACGATTGTCATTTTCGAGGCCGGCTCGGTCCTCTGTGGCGCCGCGCCCAGCTCGATTGCGCTTATTGTCGGGCGGGCCGTTGCCGGTCTCGGTGCCGGTGGCATCGCCTCGGGTGTCATTGCTATCCTGGCCTACTGCGTCCCGCTGGCCAAGAGACCCAAATACCAGGGCTTCTTTGGCGGCGTGTTTGCCGTCTCGTCGGTCATGGGTCCGCTCGTCGGCGGTGCCTTTACCACCAACGTCACCTGGAGGTGGTGTTTCTATATCAACCTGCCCATTGGCGGTGTCGCCTTTGCCATTATCCTGCTCTGTCTTCATATCCCCGCCGACATGAGTCCCGCCGGCCTCCGGCCAGCCGGCGCAGAACGGCCGTCTTCTTCCTTTCCAAGTCTCCTCCAGAAAATCGGCCGCCTCGACTTTCTCGGCTCCTTCTTCGTCATCGAGGCGGTGGTCTGTCTGTGCCTGGCTCTTCAATGGGGCGGCACGCAACACGCCTGGTCCGACGGCCGCATCGTTGCCCTTCTCGCCGTGTCCAGTCTCTGTTTCGTCGTCTTTGTCTGCATCCAGATCTGGCGGCCCGAGCAAAAGGTCACTTTGCCGCCGCGCATCCTGCTGCAGCGCAGCATCGCCGCTGGTTTTCTGAGTGCCTGCTGCTACGGCGCACACATGACTGTCTTTGGTAGGTCTCTCGTAATCTTTTAATATTATTGTTCTGCATCGAGCTAACAGCCAGCTTACTATCTGCCGGTCTGGTTCCAGGCCATCCAAGGCGTCTCGGCCGTCGCCAGCGGTATTCGCACGCTGCCCATGATGATGCCCATTGTCGTCGGCTCGATTGCCACGGGCTTGCTCGTGTCCCGCATCGGCTACTACACCCCCTTTCTCCTGCTCGGCGTCGTGCTCACGGCCATTGGCTGCGGCCTGTTCACTACGCTTTCTGTCAACTCGCCCGCCCGCATCTGGGCAGGCTACCAGATCATCTACGGCTTCGGCCTTGGCTTTGCCGGCCAGGCTCCCAACATGGCCGCCCAGACCGTGCTGCCCCGGCCCGATGTCGCCCTCGGCGCGTCGCTCATGTTCTTCGGACAGCAGCTGGCCGGTGCCATCTTTACGTCGGTCGGCCAAAATGTGCTAGACAACCAGCTAGCGGGGCGCCTTCGCGATATCCCTAGTCTGAGCAACATGACGGCGCAGGGCATCCTGGCGAGCGGTGCGACTGGGATTCTCACTCTCGTTGATGCTGCTGACCGGCCTGCTGCGCTGTCGGCCTATAATGCATCGCTGCGGGTAGTCTTCCGCGTCGGTCTTGCCCTGGCGTGTATCTCTATCCTTGGGGGCCTCGGCATGGAGTGGCGGAGTGTCAAGAAGAAGCCAACACCAGCAGCGTCTGTCGAGCCCAAGTCGGAGCAGTTTGATGTATCCGAGTGAAGCTGTTTGTGCTGTAGCCGTTTATGCCGAAGCTGATTATGAAACTCTCTGGGAAATACGATTTATACTGTCGCCTCATCTCCATTGTACTCCCTCACTAAGTTATTGTTTTAATAGCATTTCTATAGTATTTCCCTTTTTCATTTACATTCACATTTTGTTTGACTATTTATTTGTTTACATTTATTTATTAAATATTTTCTGTTTTTTTTAGGTTTCTAACTCTCTTTACTTTTGTTTACATTTCCTAATTCATTATATATATTTTTTTTTGTAATTGCAACTCTCAAAAATACGTACAGTTGTTTCCGACAAGTACTCTATCAGTAAAATACCAGAGAATAAATTTAAAAAACAAAAACAAAGAAAACATAAACATAAGCTACCAAAATCTGGAATGATATATTAATCTGCATCGACTTACATTATGCCTTCGCACCAGTCGTGTTAGTGGCCTTAGCGTGGGAGACAGACAATGAAATACTGTATTACTTCCCAAAGAAGAAAGACTAGATCGCGTCGCGTACATAGTATGTATGTAGCTACACATCAATACTATGTACAGTAACAAGACGTCACTGTCTTACATCGCCCATTGCTCTTTCCACAATCGGAGCATTGTAGCCCAGTGCTTTTGCCCTTTGGCTGTATGCACGCCATCCTGTGCCCCTGAATCGGACGACATGCAGCCCCGTAGTTTCAACCACACTGCACATGATCACACGGAGTGCTTTGGGTGATGTATGGGAATGTTCGTAGAGTTCATTGTGGGTTGTTTTAATGTCATTCCATATAGATACAGAGTATGCTCATAATTCAAAGTTCAAGAGCTCAGACGCTACGATGTATTTGCAGTAGTTTGGTGGACACTGTGATTCGTTGGGGAGGGAAGGTGCGACGGTGCCAGATAGCTCCGATACATCTAAAATACAAATTAAATACAAGTTAATAAAAAAAAACGCCAAATGACCAAATAACCGGGGCGTTATGGTTCTTGCTATTCTCGTCTCTGTTCCGCTCCAGCCTCCTCCAGGGTCGTGCCTGCCTCACGAAATCGCGATTAGAACATCCTCCTGGGAGTCTTCCCTACTACCTACCCTGCCGGATAGTCTGGATTGGGGAGGAAAGACCCATCCAGCTCCAATTCTTTTTGATTGCTCTTTCCCATTGCCCTATTTTCTCCGCGTCTTGTCTCTCCTTACATCATCTTCTCTGACCCGTTTCCTTCCTCTTTCCCTCTCTCTCCTCTCTGCTCCTCTTTGCTCTTCTTCACCTCTTCATCTATTCTTCTTCCAACATCACCAGATCCACGACGGCTCACATTCGTCTCTGCATCCTCAACATACCTCCATACTGACCGCCTGCACCCCATCTACCTCATGCAGGTGTGCCAATCTCTCTTTCTCATTTGACTGCCACCCACTTAAACGGCCAGCTTCCTCCACTCCAACTCAACTACTCTCGACTTTTTCACTTTCTCCTCGAGCTACTGCTGTAGCGGCTACGGGTCTCCTGCTCTGCCATACTGAATACGCTTGCAATATCGTGCTGGCAACCGTTGCTACTGAGCTTTAAAGCGACTGCCTGACCGTTGACCGCTCTACATAGAGCGCGTGCTGGCGTGGGTTTGCCCCCCTCTTCCCTTTCGAGGCATCCACCCCTCCCGTTTTTTTTTTGCGACTACTCGCCAAAGCTACCACCACGCGCCGCCGCCGCCGTTGTCGCCCCTCTATTTCTCATTCTCTACTCTGTATTTCCCTATTTCCTGCCACCTTCAATCCTCAGTTTGGAGGCGAGGAGAGTTAAGCTGTTGCACAAACATAGAATCGGGGAAATTGAGGTTTAATCACAGCGACACCCTCCCACATACACGGCATTCAATTTGACGGCAGCAATGCATGCAAGCGATATCGCGTCCAACTGAAACGTCATCTCCTGCGTCTGCATTTGTTCGGCCTAACGGCTACAACCGCAAGCTACCCCATAAACTAACGAACAACAAAACGAACAAACGAACAAACGAACCACCCAAACGCGACGAACAAGACAAGACAACTACCAGCAGCTAAAAGACGACACTCACGATTTCTATCCCACGATCCTGCCTACCCAAACATGGGCGCTGCCAGAGCAGCCGGCCGCGATGCCGCTGCTCCGACACCGACACCGACACCGCCACGCCGAGCCTACACGGCGCCATTAGCCCCTAGGGCCCCCATGAACATCCGCGGAGGCAGCAACGGCAACGGCTACCGCGATCATGCTGATCACCGCGACTACCGTGACCACAGCGACTACAGAGACTACAGATCGCATAGAGAACGCCCGACTGATCCAAACGACCCGAGATATGTGCTAGCCGCAGCAGCAGCCGAGGCCGCCGCCGCCGCCGCCGATTTTGGCACGTCTCCCAAGTCGGACGTGTCCTCAGTCGCCGGCAGCAATGTGGGCAGTGCGGTCGGAAGTGCAGTGGGCAGTAATGTCGGTAGCAACCTTGGCTCCTATGTGCCCCCGTCTGCTGCCAACGGCGAGGCCATCGAGACGCTCTACACGCACCCCGCAGTCAAGATTCTCTCGTTCAACGCCGGCCCACGCATTAACCTCGACAATATTGGCAGCTCAGCCAGCAGAGCAGCAGCAGGCCGCAATCGGCGGAGCACCTCTACGGCTGGACTCGAGGATGACATCCCGCCTGGAACACTGCCATGGAGCTCCCAATTTGACCGCACAATTGCTGTTGGTGCCCTCAGTATCTACCGGGCACCTGGTTCCGTCGCCTTTCTCAGCTGCGGCAGTGCGCTCCAGCCTATCCTGCCCAAGAGCCAATGCTGGTGCATTGACGAAGAATCAAGCAAGTTCATCCTCCAAATCCGGCGCCCGCAGTACTGGCGTATCGAGGTCCCTGTCGGCGACAACGGCGAGAACGACGAGCGCGCCCACCGTTTACGTGACGTGCTTGACCATATTCTGCAGTTCGAAAAGACGCCTTGCCCTTTCAAGCGCGACTTTACCGTGGAGCTGCCCGAGCAGCAGACGCCGACCAAAAAGAAGCCCTGGACGCCTGTGAAGAGACCCGAGTCGGACGTGTCGCCTGCAGGCCCGGCGCACCCCAAGCACGCAACACCACAGCCTCACCCCGAGCGGCAAGTAGCCGCACCCGCTACGCTTCCAGAAGAAGCGGAAGCCGAGTCTACCTCAACGACACCCGCAGTTCCAAAGACACCAGGACAAGACCCGCCCACTGCGCAGCGCACCGAGTTTACACGGAAAGAATGGCTCGCCATGATGGAGGCCGCAAAGAAAAAGGGCAACGACCACCCCCTCGACGAGTATGGGCGTAAACTGGTGCCTACGCTGGTGGCCGAGCATGAGCAGCGCATCAGCGACCTCAAAGCATCAGAAATCGAGGTCAACAAGATGGGCGTTCCCTGGCACGACAACGGCACTGGCATGCCGCATCCTGCCGGCGAGGGATCAAGCAAGCCGCACCGCGAACGCACAATGTCCCTTACGAGCGACATTCCGACATCGACGCGTGCTGCATGGCCGAGCATTGACGGCAGATGGAACGAGGAGTCAGACCAGTCGACCACGGCCGACTCCAACAGCGCATATAACAGTCTGCGGTCCTGGCTGTCGTCGAGCAAGACGGTCACGTCTGCACCCTCGCCCCCCTCGTCCACCGGCGATGATGTCCCTCCGAGCCTGACATCTCTGTACATCAACAATGAGCAGCAACAGCAGCAGCCGCGCATCCGCCATCGCGCCACCACATCGCTCTCCGTGTCCAACCACCCGGGTCTCCAGCCCGCAGTCAATATTATTGCACCCAGCCACCTGCGCAACATCAACAACTCGGGCCGTGCCACAACGCGCATAGAGGCTATGCAGCGGATCCCTGGCTCGATTATGTACCGCGTGTTTGAGATGATGCTGGCTCCGCCGGCGTTCCTCATGTCGATGATGCTCAAGATTGCAGCGCGTATCCTCAAGGGCGAATGGCGCGGCGAGGCCAAAGGCAAGAACACGGACACGGGTGAGAGCATCCAGGCGCAATGGGACTACAGCGATGTGCGGGACCCCTTTGGCCGCCGCAGTGCCGCGCTCAGACGTGCTGGCAGCAAGAACAAGACCAAGCGTGTCGACAAGTCCAACTCGTACACCGAGGCCGATGTCGATGTGTACACCGACGACGAGAACAGCGACGTTGATTCTGAAGACGACGGCAACACTGCGCGCTGCTTCTCGTCGGGATCCAAAACGCGGGCCGGCCAAGAGACCGAGACTCTGTCAGATGTAGGCAACGACCCCATTGTCTACAGACGGCGCTGGAACGTCGACTAATGCATTATCATAGTCAGCTCACTCTTCTGTCGCGTCCCAGTCCGCCTCCTACCACACCACCACAGACAAGCTCCCTCCTCTAGTCCTCTGGACTCTCTGATTTTTTTGCTTGGGGGTTTCGGGCTTGCAGCCTCCCTCTTCTATCTTCCATCTCCCGTCTCCCATCTCCCATCTCCAACCCCCCTCCCAGCGCCGCCGTCACCACACTGCACATCACCACACTGCCGTTTCATCTTTTATCGTCCAGCATCCTCCTCCAGCATCCTCCACCATCCACTGCCTCCTCCTCATACCCCAAGCCTATTTTACGTACTCACTTTTATTCATGACACCCACCACTCAATCATACTGTTTATACTCCTGTTCAAAAATCTACATATCTTTGGTTATTTTTAAGTTTTTTTTACCCTCATTTTTTTTTGGCATTCAGTCTAATTGATCACGTTTGATGTTTCTATTCCCACCACTGCAATCTCGGTTCTTAGATCTCCAATCCTTGCTTGATTTCGTCTTGCTCTTTTCCGGTCCCTCCTCTTCCTCCCCCGCGCTCGTATTTGCATTACTGGTCGCCATCATGCGCTGGAGTTCTTTAGCACCCTGTCATCTACATACGCTCTTGGGCCATACTTTGGCTATAAATTCTGTATACTGCCTCTGGATCTATTGGATCAGTTTTGATAGTTTTGGATAGCTTTGGACAGCTTTGGATAGCTACATAGCCTTAGACTTTCATTTTGCCCAGGTCTTCTTTTATAGCCTTGGAATAAGAATATAAACAAGACACCGCTCAGTTACTGGTCAACACTTGGTATAGATGTGCGCACAGCGCATCTTATCTGACAAGAAAAACGCTCTGCCAAACCTATCATCCATCCGTCTACCCAATGCTTAGTCTGTTTAGTGAGACATGTGCTCTTTGTGCAGCTTCACGCAAGTCAGCTCGCAGGTCGCTTCGTACCTGGACCTAGGTGCTCCACTTATAAGGCTTCTGTGCCGGGGCTTTCAGCTCCAAATGCCAAAAACTAGCCCACCAGCTTGCGTCATAGCTGTCCTCGATCTAGGCGACTAAAGTTGCAAACCTACTTGTGTGCTCGTTCTTTCTTTCTTTCTTTCTTCCTTTTGCTTTTGTTCTCCATACTCACTCATTTTGCACCACACACCGCAGCCATGCCGACCCAACAAGAGCTGCTCGACTTTTCCCGCTTCGACATCAATGCCATCCTCCGCGGCGCCCAGCTGACCTTTGTCGGCGCCCAGCGCGCCCTCCAGAACCCGGGCCTCTGGACGACGCAGCACTACCGCCAGGCCGCCACGGCCGTCGCCTGTGGCATCGCCATCCGCCTGCTCATTGAGATCCCCGTCATTTCCGTCAAGGTGGCACTGTGGTTCCTGTCGTGGTTTGTCGCCCTCGATACCGTGACCTGGGACGACGCCATCTCCGACGGCCTGCGCTTCCTGCAAGAGTATGTGCTGCAGGTGCCGCTGTTCATGATGACGCTCATGCGCCACATCACGCCTGCCATGGACGAGCTCTTCATGTCGTCGCTCGCCTGGGTCGACTACACGTATGCCCAGAAGCACGCGGCCGACCATGGCCATGACTCCCAACAGAAGGGCGTCGCTCTGGCCGACCCGCGCAACCGCTATTTCGAGAACCTGCAAAACTACGCCCAGGTCTCGGCCAAGTACAAGCCCTCTACTTCTTCAGCGTCGTCGCCAACCGGCAGCCTCTCGCCCGGCCAAAAGGGCATTGTCCGCTTCCTTTGGCGCTTCGGCCGCAAGGCTGGCATCTCGCTCGCCGTCTTTGCCCTGTCGTACGTCCCCGTCGTCGGCCGCCTCGTGCTGCCCGCCACCTCGTTCCTCACCTTCCGCCACTCCGTCGGCCTCGGCCCCGCCAGTCTCATTTTTGGCCTGGGCTTGTTCCTGCCGCGCCGCTACCTCGTCGTGTTCCTGCAGACCTACTACGGCTCGCGCAGTCTGGTGCGCGAGCTGCTGGGCCCCTACTTCTCGCGCATGCATTTCACCGCGTCGCAGAAGCGCAACTGGTTCAGCAGCCGCGAGGGCCTGCTGTTTGGCTTTGGTGCGGGCTTCTATATCCTGCTGCGCGTGCCGCTCGTGGGCGTGCTCATCTACGGCATTGCCGAGGCGTCGGCGGCGTACCTGGTCACAAAAATCACCGATCCGCCACCGAGCCGGGCTGATTTTGTGGCTGTCACGACGGGCGGCAACGCAGCCGGTGCGGGCGCTCTGGTCAACTCGTTCAACGAAAGCCAGCAGACGTGGCGCAACCGGAAGGCGTTTTTGGACCTGGCCCTAGACAACCTGGACGCACTGCAGCATAAGCGCATTGCCGACCAGGAGAAGCGGGCAGCAGGTGCTGCAGCTGGTGCGGCGTCATCATCATCACCATCGTCGACTTCGGCCTACGAAAAGGCCGGCCAGGGAAGCAGTGCACAGCAGAGGATTGTGCCTCCCACGATTCCCGGCGAAGCGCCTCCACCATACACGAATTGAAATATAAATGGACTGGATCGTGCGGGAAATTTTCAAAACAGGGTTGCTTTAATTCAGAAGATTAATTTGGAGAAAACATTTGTAAAAAAAAATTCATAATTTGAATACGTTGTCTACCGGATACATAAGTAAAAAAAAACTAAACATGGTAAGAAACAAAGAAAAAATCTGAGACTTAAAAAGAAGAAGAAAGCACCAACGCCAAAGCTGTGTTCTCAACACGAGACGGACAATATTAGTGCGTGACCTTAGCAAGGGTCTGCTTCCAGAGCGTAGTGTTGCGCGACCACACCCACTTGCTGAGGAAGGCAGGGTCAATGCCGTTCTCAAAGGCCTCGTTGCGAGCGCTGATCTGCGAGTTGAGCAGCTCCTGGCGAGCAGCTGCGCCGCGGTTGCCCAGGTTGGGCATGCGGTCAATAGCATCAATGGCCAGACTAAAGCGGTCCGTCTTGTTGCGGATGGCCAGCTCCAGTGGCGTGTCAATGTTGCCCTTCTCATTGTAGCCACGAACATGCATGAACTCGTGGGCACCAGGGCGCTTGTAGGTCAGGCGGTGGACCAGCCACGGGTACGAATGGAAGTTGAAGATGATGGGTCTGTTGTTGGTGAACAGAGCGACGTACTCGCGGTCCGTGAGGCCGTGCGGGTGGTCGACATGGCTGATCAGCTTGAACAGGTCGACGACGTTGACGCAGCGAATCTTGAGCTCGGGAAAGTGGTTCAGCAGCAGGTCAATAGCGGCAATCGACTCGTGCGTGCTGATGTCACCGCAAGAGGCCATGATCAGGTCGGGCTCCTCGCCAGCATCGGTCGAGAACTCCGGCCAGATACCGATACCCTTGGTGCAGTGCTCGACAGCGGCGTCCATGGAAAGGAACTGGATGTGCTCCTGCTTATCTGCGACAACAACATTGACGTAGTTGCTCGAGCGCAGACAGTGATCCATTACAGACAAGAGGCAGTTGCCGTCAGGAGGCAGGTAGATGCGCACAACCTCGGGGCTCTTGTTGGCAACGACATCAAGGAAGCCGGGGTCCTGGTGTGTGAAGCCGTTGTGGTCCTGGCGCCAGACGACGGCAGTTAGCAGAATGTTGAGCGAGGCTGTCTTGACACGCCACTCGACCTCGAGGCACTTCTCGATCCACTTGCAGTGCTGGTTCACCATGGAATCAATGACATGGATGAAAGGCTCGTAGCTGTTGAGCAGACCGTGGCGGCCACTCAGAACGTAGCCCTCGAGCCAGCCCTCAACAGTGTGCTCGGACAGGATCTCCATGACACGGCCAGCCGGGGCCAGGTTGCCACCATCCGCATCCTCTTCAAAGTAGTCGCCCATCCAGACCTTCTTGCCGGCAGCATAGACGCCCGCCAGCTTGTTGGACTCGGTCTCATCGGGACCGAAGAGACGGAAGTTGGTCTGGTTGGAAGCCACAATATCGCGCAGGAATGTGGCCAGTCTAGACATGCTGCCGTCGTGGGTGGCTCCGGGCTTGTCGACCTTGCAGGCATAATCCCTGAAGTCGGGAATCTTGAGCGGCTTCTTGAGAATGCCACCATTGGCGACGGGGTTGGCACTCATGCGGCGGTTGCCTGCTGGGCAAAGAGCTGCCTTGAGCTCGGGGTCGATGCGGCCATCTTTGCCAAACAGCCGCTCGGGCTCGTAGCTGCGCATCCACTTCTCGAGAAGCTTCAGATGCTCGGGGTTCTCACGCACGTCGGTGATGGGGACCTGGTGGGCACGCCAGAAACCGGACAGGAAGTGGTCGTCGACCTTGCGGGGGCCGGTCCAGCCCTTGGGAGTGCGCAGAACGATCATGGGCCACTGGTAGCGCTTGGCAACACCGGTAGTGCGTGCCTCCTTCTGGAACGAGCGGATGTCGAGCACACACTTCTCGAGAGTGGCGGCCATGGCCTGGTGCATGGACTCGACCTCGTCGCCCTCGACAAAGTACGGCTTGTAGCCGTAACCAATAAACAGGCTCGTAAGCTCTTCGTGGCTGATACGGGCCAGGAGTGTGGGGTTGTTGATCTTGTAGCCGTTCAGGTGCAGCACGGGCAGCACGGCACCGTCTGTGATGGGGTTGAGGAACTTGTTGCTGTGCCACGAGGTGGCCAGGGGTCCAGTCTCGGCCTCGCCGTCACCGACCATTGTGAGGGCAATAAGATTGGGGTGGTCAAAGACGGAGCCGTAGGCGTGCGAGATGGAGTATCCGAGCTCGCCACCTTCGTGGATACTGCCGGGCGTCTCGGGAGTGGCGTGAGAGCCGATGCCGCCGGGGAAGGAGAAGTACTTGAAGAACTTTTGCATGCCCTCGGGGTCCTCAGACTTTTCCGGATACACCTCAGAGTAGGTGCCTTCGAGGTAGGCCTGGGACAGAACAGCCGGAGCACCGTGGCCAGGGCCGGACACAAAGTAGGCATCTAGGTCATACTTCTTGATCAGACGGTTGAAATGCATGTAGGTGAAGATCTGGCCGGGAGCAGAGCCAAAGTGGCCGAGCAGGCGGGCCTTGACCTGGTCGAGGCCGAGGGGCTCGCGCAGCAGGGGGTTGCTGCGCAGGTAGATCATGCCGAGAGAGAGGTATAAGCTGGCGGAGAACCAGTCATTGTACTGCTTGATCTGCTCTTCGGAGAGAGGCTTGTCGGTGACAGTGGACCGGGCCGGGCCAAAAGGCCGGATGGCGGCCGTGTCGACCTTGATTTCGAGAGACATGGTCGGGGCCGTATGAGCTGTTGGTTAGCTTCGAACGATGGAAGTGATGTAAGTGATGTAAGTGGTGTAAGTGGGTGGAAATGGGACTTGATTGTAGCTTGGGAGCTATCGTGATGGGAGAGCTGGAAAGGAGAAGAGATCAAACGAGGCCAAAAGCTTACTATAATAGTGTTTGGGTGAGATCGAGTGTGTGAGTATATGGTGACGTCACAGTCGTTCTTTCCTCAATGAGAAGCCAGATGAGGAAGGAACAAAGAGCAAACAACTGGAGAGCCAGGAAGGCTGGAGGAATGGAGAGGGGAAGGAGCAATGGGCTATTTATAATAATTGCTAGAGGGGAGCTTGAAGATGACAAGATCAAAGACGGAAGGAAGTGACTTGACACAAAGGTGAGGGGCAGCCTTTTATGCTTTCTGTTGAGAAAGGTAGGTAATAAGACAAGCTGTTGATGTAGAGAAGGACAGGAGACGTAACTGGGAAGGAGCGGGCAATGACGACCGAACTATTGATTAATCTAAGCAAAATAAATGGTTAAATGTGAAAATAAATAACAAAATACCAAGACTAAATGAAAGCACAAGATGACGGCTTAGATCAACGAATAAAACAAAAAAGAGGCAATGGAAGCATTAGCTGCGTCGAGATAAAAGAGCTGATGTCAGAGGTGTAGGATCTCTCCACTTTCCGATAGCTCCAAGTCCTTTACGAGAACTACTAGTCCAGAGCATCCGAGTGTCTGAGTGTAAGCGCATGGGAAGGGTGTGTATGGAGTGAGCGACGGCATGGCGGCAGCGACAGTGGCATAGTACGAGTATTGCTGTGTACGTAGCAATGACGGAGATGGAGTGGTGCATGCATGCAGATTCGCATGGGCTTATTATGGATTGCTGGGTGGCGCGCAGAGTAAATCTAGACGGGGCTTGAAGTATCAGGCTACTGTGGAAAGGGAGTGGGATACATCACGCCAGCGTCTGCATTGGGTGTTTTGAGGCTTTAGAATGCAATGGATTGTTTTACTTGGTTGGCAGACCGATTCTGGTAGAAATATTGACAAGCTTACTGGGGGTCGGAAGACGGACGGCGAGCCAGAGACCGAGGCCGTCAAGGTGGCGCCCAAGAAGCTCCTCGAGATGTCGCTAATAATAGTGATGGGCATCTTGCCGCTGCCACAATAGTTTCTGGTACTTTTTGTCGACGGCTAGAACGGGAATAGAACTCGGCAGCGCTGGAAGTCCTTTTGAAATTTCGAGCCCAAGAATGAGATGGTGCAAATCGAGGCCGTTTCCGTGTCATCTACATACATACATACATAGCTCAGTATTGCAGCGGAGAGACGGGTCATGCTAAGACCGATGGGCACAGAAGGGCTGTCTCAGTCAGTGTAAGCGATGCCCAGCTCTTCTGTACGGAGTAATATGCTGAATGGCCGATGTCTCGCCAAATGCTGCAACAAAGAAGAGTATTGAGCAAAGGGGCGAGCCTAGCGCAATCTCAGCAACGAGGGGCAAGCTTCGAATGAGACTGGCTAGGCGAGATGTTGGGTTACCGTATCTACTCTGTAAACTTTACCATACTGCATTGGCTCGCTTGCAAGATCATGAAGTTTTGCGTTTACGTTTGACACTCTACGAGCTGCAGGAGACGTTGTGTTGAACGGGTAAAGTGGGTATTGGCGGCAGCAAGCCAGATGTCAGGGTGTGAAGGGGAGCGTTGGATAGAAAAGTAGCTGAGGGGCACGTATAGCTTTTGATCTTTGGAGTCGTGCTGTGCTTGCAGGCAAGACGGCTCAGACAGTGGAGAGAGCGCTGTCTTGGATGTTGCCCTGGAATCTGGGGTGAGAGACAGCTGATGCCGGAGAAGAGATATGAAGACTGAACAAATGAAAGAAAAGAAAGAAAAGGAAAAGAAAAAAAGGTGAGGGGCGAAGAGGTTAGAATCTACACTTGGGAAACATGATATCAGGCTTCAGTCTGTACACACGTGTCGTGGTGGTGACCGGAGCCGGACGTGGGTGAACGTGGCGGCGTGGGTAGGTCGTCGGGCAGGGCAGAGGTGTGGGCTGCCCGTGCCTGGATCCATTGCCACTGCTATCAGCCTCTGTATCCATTTGCCTACATTTTCATATGTTTGCATCTGTCGCACCTCTATCTAATACTCAGTGTCATGCAAAGGTCTCCAGATGCCGGATGCCAGATGCCAGCTTTGGGGCTCGGCCGTGGCCGAAAAAGGGCCGTTAGATGAGGGAGCCCGTGAAGAAGGGCAACGAAGAGGGCATGGCATGAATGCTACTGCAAGCTCTCAAATGGTCGATGTACAGCGTAGATGTTACGACGAACAATGATCTAGCCTGTGTGGTGTGGTTGGAAAAAGGTGGTCTGATGGTTCGATGGGGTGTTTCTTTTCTGGGTTGGCGACAGGGATCCTCTTCGATATGCAGCTGCAGCTGCAGCGTCAGGCAGGACAGGGCCTGGCCACAGTATGTAGTGTCGTATGCAAACTCTGTACAATGCCAATTCTGCAACGGGCACTAGCGGACGAATCAGAGAACACGGAGTCATTCAGTGTCGAGGCTCGTTTGGTCGTTTGCCTGTTTGTCTGTTTTTATGTGCTCTTCTTTGCTTGCTTAACAACGAACTAGTCGGAAAGTTGTTGTTTTAGATGGGATTTTGCGGAAGCACAACATGGTAGATGGATCCCGTGCCGCGGAGCCGACATGACAATGGATGCCGTTAGATCCAACAGGGACTTGGGCGATAACCAACGTATTTTTGAAAAGATTTAAAAGCTGTTGAAGACTGACGAACTGGTGAAAGATCATGATCAAGGTAGCCATAAGGGTGACGATCAGACCCGTAAACGGCAAAAGACCTATAGCTTACATGCGAACTAATTAGAATAAAGGCAGTAGAGCAGGCCACTGATAACATATGGAATCGTCAGTGTCAATCCGTCGGCATCGAGGGCGACAACGACATCACCAAGGTGGCAAGCATTGATTTACTTGATTGTTTTATTGCAAACTAAAGAAAAACAATACGCCGATATGCAATATCACCCGCAGGCTACACAATCATCGCTTTCATGCTGTGCATCGTGAGATGCTTCAGATAGACAGGCTCAACACAAAGTCATACCCATTTTGTATTCCAGGCATGTCGTGGCCTGCTTTGTCATTTCCACGTGGCTCATAATGAGTAGACACGCGACTGCTCTTTTGCGATCACGTCAAGCGAAAAGGGCATTGGAGGTGCTTACCTTCAGGGACAGAAGGAGAGAAAGAACGAAGAAGGAGCAATGGAGGGTCCTTCCGAAGCGAGACAAGGCTGCCGACTCGCCAAGAGCTCTACCATACGGAAGGGATGGCACTCTCCCGCTACTCCTTCCCAACCGGGGTAAACGACAACTTGCAGCACATATCCTCGGGGCGCGACGTCATCAGCTGGTCCGACATTTTCATGCTGTAGTGCATGTCGTCGGCGATGCTCGTCTGGTACCGTCCATACACACTCTTAAGCAGTGCTCTCATCTCCGCCATGGCGAGGCTATAACATTAGCAAACATCTTGAAGGCGGCAGACCCAGATAGACGACAACTTACTGCTTTCCGATGCAGACGCGCGAGCCGGCACCAAAGGCAAACATGTGCCGGTTGCGCTCGGCCGCGCTTCTGTCGATGTCGACGGCAAGCCAGCGCTCGGGAATAAAGGACTCTGGCTCGGGGAACACATCGGCGCTGAGCCGGTGCATTGTGTACGACTGGCAGCTCACGACCGTGCCCGCGGGAACGTGGTAGCCGTCAATGGTGCGGCCACCAGCAGGCACATAGCGCGGCAGCGGCAGGGTGCCCGGCGCCCACAGACGCAGGGCTTCCTGGATGACGGCCTCCAGAAAGGCGTCCGTCTCGCCGGCCACGACCTCGTCGCGCAGCCGCTGCTGGCGCTTTGCGTTCTCGGGCAGCGACAGCGTGTACATCAGGAAGCACAGCGTGTCGCCCGTGGTGTCGATGCCGGCACCGATGTGGTCGAGGCACTCGGCAACACGGTCGGCGGGCGTGAGCTCGTCGTCGGAAAAGTCAAAGAGGCGGGCCACGAGCGTGGTGGGGGCGACATTCTTCTCAATGACATTCTGCTGCGTGCACCAGCGCCAGGCGTACTCGGACAGGCGGTTGGTCTCGCCGTCGACGCCCTTGAGGCGCGGTGCCATGAGCCACTGGTACAGGTCGGCCAGGCGCGGTGCATAGTGTCTCAGCACAAGAGCACGGCGGCTGTCGTGGTACGAGAGCGCGTGCACGAGGTCGGCATCGGGGCCTTCGATAGAGTGGGTGCCATGGGGATGGAAGCAGGCGGCTGTGACACAGTCAAGAGCATAGCAGTGGAGGAGGAACTAACTGTCAGTCTCTCTCTTATTGCTTCTGCTTGCTGGATACTACGATTGCTTGCGACACTTACATAAATGTCCATGCTGCTCGTCTCGGACGACACACGGGCGAACGTGTCGGCGCGGTCCTTGATGACGTTTGGCAGCGGGCCGTTGAGGATGCTCGAGTTGGAGTACCGGTCAGCAAGACGCTTCTTCTTCTCTTTATGCTGGTAAGTTAGTACGTCTCTTTTGTTTTTGTTTAACATTTCGCATTTTACTTCACAGTCTAAGGTGCTCATTACTCTACGTTTACTCGACTTACTTCATCCTTTCTCAGAGCGGTAAACAAGTTTCTACTGATCAGCCTCGCTCTCTATCGGGAACTGGAAGGGGAAAATAAAAGAAAGGCAAAAAGGCAAAAAAGCAAAACAAAAATACCTATGCCCGCCTTGCTCAAAGAGCGAGTAGACTTCCGTTTTGTCGAAACCGCCGCCATTGACATAGATCTCCTTGAGACCGGCGGCCGAAGCAAAAGAAGCCTCGTGGGGTCCGAGCCGGACGACGGGCCCGTACCGCAGATGCAGGTCGTGGATCCACGTGCGTTTGCGGCCGTGGAACTCGTGGTAGACAAGAATGAGCGACGTCAAGCGCGTATACCAAGGGCCGGGCAGCTTGCTCATCGGGGCGATAGCAAGGCGGTGGCCAAGCAGGCCAATGAGAAGAAGCGCGCCGCCGACGGCGAGGGCCAAGGCGGGAGCACCCATGCTGTCTGTCCTGGGAAAATCCGGAGTGCTCTAGCACTAATCTGTGTTATGCGAACCAAGTTGTAACAGATTAAGGAAACAGGGTAAACGGTGCAAGTCCCTGTGTTAAGCTTCTCCCAGTGGTGCACTCGAATGATCAATCGCAGGCCTTTGTCTCGTGGTTCTGGAGCGGTTCTGGAGCGGTTCTGGAGTTTTTCTAGTTCTGACGGGGGCAAATCGGGGCGGCCTGGAGCAGGCGATCAGAACAATTCCGAACTGCCAATTCCAGCTTCTCAGTTCCTGTTTTCAAATAAGGTACACGAGACTGCTTTATAGACTGTTTGGTTTCGGATCGCTGTCGGGCGGCCATGAACTAGACGAAACAGAGTGTTTGATTACAGAGCAAGAGAGGAGGGCTAGAGAATAGCCGTCAAGCCACCAGATGGGTCAGACGACAAGTGGACAATACATACGTCGTACAGGATACGACTGCATGCATCCGAGCATCATCGCCAACGCCAACGGCTACATATTCCACATTCTGGATAGTTTGGGACAGTGGAAAGTCTGGGGATATTCATGGTGTCGTCGTTTTGACAAAAGAAACCCACTAAAAGGCTTATCACACATGCCTCGGAAGGGCCTCTGGAGCCTTTGCTGCCCTCCATCGCCATCACCGACCGGGCCATGTGGAGCAGGTCGCCTTGTCATTCTTCTTTTGTTCTTTCGCCTGGTCTTTGCCTGGGTCGGCCTGCTGGTACCTGGCTCCCTGGCACGTCTACTAAATTCGGAGTATTTAGTATCTACATACATAGTAGTAGAGAACGACACTAGAAAACCAATGCCCCCATGGCTCGCACATGAGTCGCTCACACTGCTACGACTGGTGCGGACTAGCCTTGAGACTACATCGGTACTGTTGCCGATGGCGGGCCCGGAACTAAACCTGAACGGGAATGTATATCCTCCTGTCGCCCTCCTTATCAGCACCAAGTCGTCCATGGCCCCGTCTTTATTGCCTTTATCTTCACTTTATCAACATGTGTCTGCAGCGAAACAGGGCCGTGCTGGGGGAAAGGTTCGGTTATTCTATGACATGCAAGATTGGTATGCGGCGAGGCAATGCGATAGTGGAAATGATGGGGGTGGCTACGGTAACTCGTTACTATGCCTCTATGCTTATGCCGCTGCAGCTACCAACTGCGGAGGGTGGATGCACTGGGGCACACGCACACTTATCAGCGCGTCTATCATTATATTTATATTCAAATTATCTTTATCATTGTATCCTTGGAACAGACTGATGCTTATTAGACAGTCTCGGACAGCCAGTTGCTAGACATCTCCTTCTTCTATATATACATATATATATAGATGGCCAGTCTCCTTCTTCTGGAACTCCAGCCAAGACATTGAGACTTCATCTTCATCTCTATCCTCCTCCCCCTTCGTCCTCATCCTCTTCACACAAATATGGATCATCTCGACGAGGAAAAGATGGCCGGCGTGGCCGCGGCACCGGCTGCCACCAGCAGCAAGGCCGTCTCCTACGACAGCGACAAGAAGGCTGCCACCACCTCTGATGGCAGTGCTCCTGTTGCCCAGGCCGCGAGCTCGCAGGCTTTCCGTCTCGACCCCTACGGCATCCCTCTGTCCCCTTCGCCGACGGACGACGACCACGACCCTCTCAACTGGTCGCGTGCATACAAGTACGCCATCCTCTTTGTCGTGTGCTATGCCACCTTCCTGGCCGTCTACATGACATGCACATCCATCGAGTCCTTCTTCCTGCTGCAGGACCAGTTTGACGCGACCTACTCCCAGGTTAACTGGACCTTTGCTATTCCCTCTCTCGGTCTCGCGGCCGGCCCGCTGCTGCTGTGCTCTCTTGCCGACAGCCACGGCCGCCGTCCCGTCCTCATTTTCGGCACCATCCTCACCATCATCGCCACCGGCTGCACCACCATCCGCAGCCTGAGCTACGGCGGCTACATGGCCTTCCGTTTCCTGCAGGGTATCGGTGCTGGCCCACCGGTCGTCCTGGGCTTCAGCATCATCCGCGATATTTCCTGGGAGCACGAGCGCGGCATGAACATTGGCATCTGGGTCATGGCTCTTGATATTGGCGGTGTTCTTGGTGCCCTGGTCGGTGGCTTCACTGCTGCTACCGGCCCCTACTGGGCCAACTACCACGTCGCCATTGGCTACGGCGTTTTGCTGGCGCTTGAGCTCTTCTTCCTGCCCGAGACCCTGTACCCCCGCGAAAAGGTGCTGCAGATGGTCGAGAACGGCGAGGACGTGTCGTCCCTGCGCCGCACCAAGAACATCAAGCCGTGGACCTTTATGAAGATTCCCGGCGTCCCCCACCCGCGCCCTGAGCAGGCCCTGATCCGCTTCTTCAAGTGCTTCGCTCACCCGCGCCTGCTGCTGGCCATCCTGCCCTACCTCTTCTTCGAGTACTGGTGGATCTGCTCGTACCTGACCATGCTGCCGACTGCCTACGAGCAGTACAGCTCGCAGGTGCAGGGTCTCCTGTTTATCGGCCTGATGCTGGGCACTGTGCTGGCCGAGGTCTTTGTGTCGGGCCGTCTCAGCGACTCCATTGTGTCTCGCCTGGCCCTCCGCAACAACAACATTCGCACGCCCGAGATGCGCATCTACCTCGGCTACCCCGGCGCCGTGCTGGGCGCCCTGGGCGCCATTATCTGGGGCCTGTCCATCGACCGCGAGTGGCACTGGATCACCGGCCAGATCGCCTTCGTGCTGTTCTCGGCCGGCATGCAGCTGGGCAACTCGGTGGTGTCCACCTACATCTTTGACTGCTACCCCGACGCCGTCATCGAGGTCATTACCTTTTACTCGGTGCTGCTCAACCTGTCTGCCTTTGCCGAGCCGTGGTTCATCAACTACTGGGTCGAGGCCGTCGGCTACACCTGGTGCTTTGTGACGCAGGGCCTGATTACGCTGCTGCTGATTCCCGGCTTCTTTGCGCTGCAGAAGTTTGGCCCTCGCCTGGCCAAGGGCATGAAGTTTTAGATTTTAAATGTTTAGATATTTAGATTTCTAGATGCTTAGATGCTTAGATCTCGAGATACAGAGTTGGCTCGCCGCACTAGACTACACACTCTACATAGTTTGATTTCCTTACATGATACCATTTCTTCAATTTACTGTTATTCCACTATCCAACACGCTGAACGTTATCGCGATCCACCGGGCTCAGTGGCCATTTAGTCATTCCACTCTATGTGTTTTGTAAGTCGCTAAAATGCACCAAATAGGCAATTCCTTTGATACAGTGGTTTTGTCTTAGGTAACGATTTGCTGAGAGAATTGCTTCACAACGCGGAGGAGGTAGAAAAAGGCACATGTATAACGTCAACATATTACAACGCATTACGGTAGGTCTGCCACCCGGTAAGTGGCACTGCGATGCCTGGCCATCCCCGCGTTTGTAGTAGAAGAAGTATTAATAAAGAGTAAGAGCGTAAAGGCAAAATCAGGGGAAGCTGACGGTAGTGCCGGAAGATCTCGAGAGGAGAGGGTTCCCAAACGTAATCAGCGTCATTGGCGATCACCAGCAGGGCTCCCTTTGCCCGCCACTCGCTGCTCCTTTTTATAGACAGGCCAATACCAAACGTAATAGGACTGACGCTGGGCATGTGACGTGTTTGCCGAGTGTCTGCTGTTTCTGGCCTGTTCTCTGGCTTGTGATGAGATGAAGAGAATCCGGGGAAAGGCGGACAACGGCGATCGGACTGGGGTTGGGCGTTGAACTTACATAAATTGGGAGCGGACGGCATTTGCCATCTTGGCAGCTTGGCGATCGGGGCCGACGCTATCCGGTGGCTGCATTCTCCTAGTGAGATGGTATTACGGCAGTTCGACGCAGGCCTGGTGTCATCAGGCTGACTTTAGTCGACTTTGACGATAATTACCTAATCACGGTTTGGTCGGCAGCATCCACCCTCATGATGTAAAGACTGGCGATGTACATCGTACTTTGATAATACTTTCAGATGCATCGATTAGCCTCTCATCATGTAAGCAGCCTAGAATGATGAGGCGGCGGTGCGAACAGCCGGTGCTAAGGCGCGGGGTGGCTGATGTCAGAATGATAGCCCGAAAGGCGTCATCCAAATCTGCACTCGTCCTACCATCGTCACAGCAATGCAGAAGCACTCCAAAAATTCCTTCACATAACTTGTTTGATCATTCAGTTCGGGCTGCAAAACAGCTCGCTATCTTTAATTGGCTGCGCTGTTCGGGTCGCCCCGAGATAACCTTTGATCGGCGCTCAGATATCCGCGCCGGCTGATGGTATCGATAACAGCCTTGTCACAAACGCCAGCCCAAGTTATCAATCCATCTCATCAATATACCATCTGACCAATATTTGGTCGCGCACATAATCGCACACACAATGGTCTTTCACGGCGTGCCAGAACTGCTCTGCAAGGGCTCACCTCGGACCATTGGCCTGGCCCACGGAAAAGGCGCCGCTCAGCAGATCCGCAACTCGATTGCCCTCTACTCGACCCTTTTTGGCGAGACGGCCGGCATCGACTGGCCCGAGGCACGCAAGCGCGCACAAGTGTTTCGGCCAAGCATCCAGCACCATGCACCACGCCTGTACGAAGAGATGCAGGGCATCGCCGACGGTGCGGGCGACGGCGTCGACATCGACGACATCCTGACCCTCAATGTCCGCAGCGAGATTGCCCTCACAAACTACTCGGACGGATGCACATCGCTTGCTGGCATCGACCCGGCCGGCACGAACCACGTGTTTCTGGCTCAGAACTGGGACTGGGTTGAAGAGGCCGCCGACTCGCTGATCCTCATCGACCTCCGCGCCGACGGCAAGCCGCGCGCCCTGCTCATGTGCGAGGCCGGTATTGTCGGCAAGTTCGGCCTCAACACGCACGGCGTCGGTGTCTGCATGAACGCCATCCGCTGCGGTGCCCAGGATGTGTCTAAGCTGCCCGTGCACATTGCGCTGCGGCTGGCAATCGAGTGTCCGTCGTTTGCGGCGGCCAAGGAGCTGCTGGATGCCAAGGGCCTCGCGTCCACGTGCAATATTGTCCTAGCCGACCGCGGTGGCCGCTATGGCACCTTCGAGTGCTCGCCCAAAGGCAACACCATGATCCGCGCGGCGCCCGGCGAGACGATTGTGCACCACACCAACCACCTGTATGCACCCGACGGCCCGGCCGGCCTTGTCGACCACCCGGCTGCCAACTCGTTTACGCGGCTCGAGCGGATCCGGCAGCTCACAGGCGGCATTGCACCGCAGTCAATAAAGCAGGTCCGCACATGGCTGTCAGACGAGGACGGCCTGCCTGCGGCCATCTGCCGCTCGCGCCCGCCGAATGCGACGGGCACGGAGCGCATGGTCACACTGGCAACAATCATCATGGACTTGACGGCCTTTGAGCTCGAGGTCTCTTTTGGCCGCCCCAGCCACAGTCCACCCGTCAAGCAGATGACCTTTTAGACAATCGAATATATACTATTCTTTCTTTGATAAAAACAAATCGCTAAACTCTAACATGTGCGCTCGTAATGCTCAATGAACAATGGTAAACGCTAATCGTCAAACGTCATCTCGGAAAACGCATTGTGGCCTGTTTCCTTGGTATGCTTGATCATGTCTTTCTGCCCAGACCCCAGCCAGTTTTCACACCCTGGCATGTCGCACCGTATCGCCATGGTTTGCGTGTCTGTGTAGTAGTTTGCGCCCTTGAGCTTCGCCGCCAGCTCCTTGGCCTTTTCCAGCACAGCGTCGCCGCTGTCCACGCTCCACTTGGTCACGTCCAGGTCGACGGGCAGGCCCAGCTCAAAGGTCTGCGCAATGCGGTCGTAGTGGATTCCCGAGTACAGCAGAATGCAGCGCAGGTCGTTGTCGAGGCCGTACGTGTCGACGCGGCCGTACTTGACATCGATCGAGCAGATCTGAATGTTGTAGATCTCACTGAGGCACTGCAGCTCGATGGAGCCGCCCCAGCGCTGCGGATCTTGAATGCGGTGCGCATACAGCCGGGGCTCAATGTCCTCCAGTACGGCCTTGGTGTACTTTTCGGGGTGCGCCAAGATATGAGCAGCCACGCGCGCGCGCACCTCGGGCGCCGGATCGGGAATGCCCAACACACCGCCAAATGCTGTAAACATGCAGCTGTTGTCATCCGGCATGACACGGAGGACTATTTGTTAGCAATCTGCAGAGTATTTCTCTTGGAAAAAAACTTGTAAAAGACTTACTCAAGTATCCGCCACCTTCGTCCCAGGAGACGACAGTCTCGTCGACTTCTACCTTCTTAGGAGTGAAGGCCTTCTTGGGCGGCTGTGCTGGTGCAGGTGCTGCGTCTGCCCCCCCTGACGATGCGCCTGCCAGTGCGCCATCGTCGGGAATCACCATCAGAGTCGCACCACTTAGCCCCAAGGGGCCAAGAGTCTTGGTCTCGGGTGACGACAAATCTATCGGTTTTGGTGGAAAGGAGTCGCGCAGAGTAAACTTGTCCACGCCGATCTGCTCACGGATAGCAGACAGCAGCTGCGCCAGAGTCCACTCGCTGTCGGCTGCGAGCGTTATCGTCGAGCTGGGTCCACGAACCCGGATGCGTATCGGGGCCATGTCGTTTGCTGTGTAGTGTGCGGCAGATTGCTGTAGCGTGTGTGGGCAACGAGTAGTACTTTGGCTCGTTCTTTGGCTATGACAGCTGGAGTATAAACTTTAGAAAATCTCAAGGGTTGCGACCTGCAGTTAGGCGAGCTCAAGCTTCAAGCGTAGCCGGAGGCAAAGTCGGGATTAGTGCTGCCCGATGCGATGCGACATAAGCTTCCTTGTGCTTCCTCGGCTTTCGGTTTGCTTTGTCACGTAGTTAAGCATGCAAAGAGCTTCAGGTCCAGACTGTCTCAGCGACGTATGTAAGATATGCTATGCGATATGTAGTTGTGATATGTAGCTTTGACTACAGCGTTGATAATCGCAGAGGCTCGGTGAAGTAGTGACAAGTGCGAGTGGCACATGCGAGGGGCAGCAGCTATGACGAAACAGGGCGGTGTTAGTAGCGCAGGAAGCCGTCGATCTACCACTCTGCAGACAGATTGATATGGGTTAGACGCTCTGGCGCTTCGGGTCGCAGAGCCATGGGCGATCGCGCAGAGCAGCAAGATACAGATACAGTGCTCTTATGCAGCTAGCTGTGTGGGGCGTAGGTGACGAATGCCGACGCCTATTTCAGATGATGTGCTGTACATAGCTTGCAGCTGTAATGGCAGGGGCAGACGACAGAGCGCAGATGCATTTATCATGATGAGAGCAGAGAATCATATAGTTGAGATTTCGGAACTTTTATGTAATGCAGTCCCGTCACCAGGAAGGGAAGGAACAACTGTTCAATCCAAGGAAGGCGCAAACAACATCTCAACTTGTAATACACTGAATCAGCCATATGGCCAAGCAGCCGCTAATAGCACAGGCATCCCTAGTTCCTCACAAAACGTGTCCTCGTGAAGCTACCTCTACGGCAGAGCTAGGAACAAGTATTGCCACATCACTTTTTCCCGGCAACAATTATCATGAATAATAAGAGACCACTGCGACACTGAGATGAGAGAAATGTTATACTCATGGTCACGTGATAGGTCACGAATAGCAAGGTCAAGCGCCGCAGATGAGTAAAGCTGGGTCATATCTACAATCAGCCAATGATACGCCGTATTCTAGTCGAGCTCCGTGCTTAGTCACTCGTCCCGTCGCGTCGCCAAAAGCAACGCAGCGAAAAGAGGAGACACGCAAGAGAGGTCGAATTGACGAGGAAGGAACGACCGACAGCTTGCCCACGAGTCTTACGGCATCATCACGACATCAATTCTGTCAGACTGCAATCTCTGCCAAGCACACATAGCGCTACAGCTACAGAACCGTTTCTCATCGACGCCGCACCGGCTGCACCTACGATACGGCCCCTAGCGCATCGCGCTCTCCAAGTCGCAAACCACCCTAGCTGGGATCTCATCCATCATCAGAAACCACGACCCGGCTTGCAGCCTCAATTCTCTCTCAATATGGCCGGACGGGCTTCAGACAGGCGAGGCGGCGACACCTCGTCGTCTGCCGTGCATGAATCTATCGAGTTCAAGGCACCTTCGCATGGAGCAGGCGCCGACGACATGGATGCGGACGGCGATGCGGACCCGGAGATGGACGCCGACGGTGACGCCGATGCAGACGGCGATGTGGAAATGGAAGACGCGGGATTCCGGTCGACTTCAGCAACAGTAGCCGGCGGCGACGACGATGCGTCCAAGCAGGCGCAAGCGGCCGCAGCGCGTGCCAAGCGCGAACTGCTGCACCTTATTGAGACCACAGCACACTATCTGAGCGCATATGAAGAGGAGTAGGTTATCTCTTGTGCAAAGGCCAGGAGGACTCGCGGCTAACAAAAACAGTGGTGTCGAGGTCTGCTCTGGGTTTCAGCGTATCCCTAACAAGAGGCTGATCCCCGACTATTTTGACGTGATCAAGGAGCCCACAGCTTTCAGCACGATCCGGGTATGTTGCAACCATTGTTTTATCGTTTTTGATATTGTCCGTGAGCAGTTATTGACAAGACAGGGCCGCATACAAAAACGCACATACACCCAATTCTCGCAGTTTGTTCGCGACGCTGCACTCATCTGCCACAACGCGCAAGTCTACAACCGTCCTTCTGCGCCCATCTTTCAGGATGCCGTGAAGCTGCGCGAGGCCCTGAGACAGAAGCTGCAGGAGCTTGTCAAGGAGGGCAGCATCACTGCAAAAGATGCCGAGATCCCCTACCTGGGTGAGATTCCCGACTTTTCTCCTTCGCCACCCCCTGCTGAAGGCGAGGCCGCAGAGGAGGAGGAAGACGACGACGACGACGACGACGAAGAGGACGAAGAAGATGGCGACTCTGACGAAATCGACATTGACGAGGAGACGGGCCATCGGCGGCGGCGTGCCGCACGCAGCGGTGGCCCAGCCGGAGGTCCAGCCGGCAAGCGGGCGCAGCTCAACAGCGGCGCCATGTCGAGCCACATGCAAACGGCCAACGAGGCGCGCCTCAGCGCCGTGCTAGAAGGCCTGCGCGAGCTCGAGGACGAGGATGGTGATCCGCTGCTAGACCCATTCGAGCAGCTGCCCGACAAGGAGTTGCTGCCCGACTACTATGAGGAGATCAGGAACCCAATTGCCGTCGACATTATCCAGAAGCGGTCCAAGTGCAAGCTGTACGCCTCCATCGATGCTGCAATGGCTGACCTTGACATCATGTTCAACAACGCCAGGATATACAACCAGGACGGCAGTCCTATTTATGTCGCTTCCATCAAGTTGCAAAATTTGGCGCGCAAGCTTGTGGCGCAGCAACGGGCGAAGCCCGATGACAGCTTCCGCGACGAACACGGCCGACTGGCGCTGCCTAACGTGCAGCACCTCGGTCAGTTGTGGCGCGCAGGCGACTGGGTTCTGCTGCGTAATGCCAACGACCCCAACAAGCCCATCATCGGCCAGATCTTCCGCATGTGGGTCGATTTGGCGACGGGCGTCCCCTGGGTCAACGCATGCTGGTACTACCGGCCGGAGCAGACGGTGCACCGCTTCGACCGCCATTTCTTGCAGAACGAGGTGATCAAGACGGAGCAGTTTCGCGACCATCCGTTTATGGAAGTGTTGGACCGGACATTTGTCATGTTTGCACCTCAATATGTGCGAGGCCAACCTCGTGGCTATCCGCCGAACAAGACGCTGTACGTGTGTGCATACCGGTACAGCGAGGACAAGTTTCAGTTCACAAAGGTGGTCAAGTGGGATCCGCTGATGCCTGAGGAGGTGCGCGGTCTCGAGATTCTCATGGACGTCTTCCCTACGCCGCGCCCGATGACTAAGTACGCCAGTCCAATCAAGCACCTGCTGCACGACGACGCGCGCGAAACAGATGCGCTGCCAAAGCCGGCCTGGGGCAATCGGAATGCGCCACCTATTGTTGGTGCCGTCCACCGTCGGCCACGTCTGCCAAATGTGAGTTTCTCGGCATATTTTGTTTCTGTTGCATTTCCCATGTGCTCCCCTTTAATTTGCACATTGCGCGCTTGTGCAGTGCATCTTGTCTTCTTTTGCCCCGTTTCTTTTTTCTTTTGTCCCCTCTTTTCTTTGCTTCTTTCGGCCTTTGATCTTCATCGTCTCGAGTCCATCTTTCGTCTTAGCCTCGTTTCGCGGATTCTCCTGTTTTCTCCTGTTGTCAGCATACTAACCGCCTAGGAATCGCCGCCGCCCGAGACGTCCCACCCCGCGCCGCAGGTGGCTACTACTGACATTCAGTTCGACCCGTCACGACGGGGGCCCATGCCGGGTGCGCCCCAGGGCTATATGCAGCCAGGCGCCGCCCCTATGCCTGGACAGGTTCCTGGTCAAATGCCGCTGCCCGCTGGTGTCACACACCACCCTGGCCAGCCGTACGCCCAGCAGCAGTTCATGCCACGTCCTAGGGGGCCTGGTGTACCGCCTAATGTGCCGTCACCTCACATGGCACCACAGCACGGCGTCATTCCTGCCCACTCGCCTTCGCCTGTGCCCGTCCCCCCGCACATGATGCAGCATCAGCAGTTCAACAATGCTCCGCAGGGTCAGCGCCAGCCTACGCCTGGCCAGCCGCAGCACATGATGGTTCCTCCGCCTGCACCGCTTCAGCACCAGATGCAGCATCAGATCCACCACAACGGCCATCTACCACCGCAAGCACAGCACCACCCAGGCATGCCCGGATACAGCCCGAGCCCGCAGATGCAGCAGCAGCAGCAGCGCTTTATGCCTCCGGCCCACGGGGCAGCGACGCCGACGCCACCGCCTCAGCATAGAACTCCGATGGCGAATACGACGCCGGCCGGGCGGCAGACACCCATTGCACCGCCCATGCCTCCCCACTACCCGCACCAGCAGGGCCAGCAGATCGTGCCTCCTCCTGTCCCCATCGGCTACGCGCCGCCACGCGCGATATCCGAAGCCTATGTGCTCCCCGAGTCAGTCGAGAGCACAATCCCCGAAGAGCTGCGCAAGCACTACCACCGCGACGCACAAGGCCGCGTGCTGTTCTTCACCGCACCATCTGTGCCCCATGCTAGCGAGGCGCCCAAGGGCAAGGAAGGGGAGGCCAGTGTGCGCCTGGCGGCCGAATATTCTGGTCTGGGCCACAGCGCACACTACCTCAATGGCCTGGAGCAGTTCCGCGAAGAGCGGCGGCTGAAGCGCAAGGCGCGCGACGAGGCAGCAGCAGCAGAAGAGGCCAGCGCCACCAAGGCGCGTGCGGCCAAGCAGGAGGCGGATGTGCAGCAGCTGTACACATCGGCAGGCGAGGCGCTGGGCGGGTTTGTCGAGTGGATGAACACGGGCACACGGCTGATGCTTGCTGAGGACGGCGGCGAGAAGGGGGAGCAGGGAAAGCAGGGAAAGCAGGCTGCGGGCAGATTGGTTGCAGGGCAGTCCTAGGTGGGTGTCCGTGTTGTCCGGGCGGGTGTTTTGGGCGTTTGACTTATTCTTTGAAGTGAGATTGTTTGGGCTTATTTGATGCTTTTGCTGCTCTTTTTTATTCTTGCTACTCTTCTATTCGTGTTTTATTTTCTTTGAATGTATTGAAGCTTTTATGCGTTTGTGCTCTTTAGTTTTTGCCTTTTTTGGTACTGCTTGTATCAGTCGAACGGAGGTCGGCCAAGACTACGATGTCCGATGGCATCTAATACAGATACTTTTTTGCTATTTTCATTATTTTCATTGAATTAATTTTTTTTTTTTTTTATTTTATTCTTTTCATCGCCCTCCCCTCCCCACCAGGGTGCAGTGGCATCCCAACAGCATGCAAGGAGTCGCATGTTGGCTGTCGTGGCATTCAGTCACATTGTGGTGTTGCCACCGCTTTGCCATGCACGAAAATGGCTGGTCCGAACTGCTGGTCCGAATTGCTGGTCCGAATTTGCACAAGACGGTCCATGAGCACGATATAGTCCACCCCGATACCATCGGTTTATCAGTATATTTCTACTTTGTCATCTACAAACCGTCGCCGTCGCCATCAGCCCCGACAGCGCAAGCGGGGATGCCGCCACCCTGGATGAGGAAAAATGTCCAGCCCATTTATTTGATTGACTCTGTATTTTACGCCGTTATCAAAACCACTACCGCCGAGTCGACGCCCGTTATCGTCCCTCGGACACGACTCGAAAGCTGGACAAAGAGCCTGGATCCACAACAGCTCCTCCCTACATACATGGCCTGGCCGGCTGTCTACCCTGTGCTATGCCAAACGCCAACATGACAAGTACAGTAGCTGCAGCTAATCCTCCGTAGCCAAGAGTATACATACTTGTACAAAGTGCGCCACCGGACTGACAACGTGAGGGGAACACTGGCCCTGGAATATATATAGTCTCTACAGTCTGTATTCTCTACTTGACTCCATTTACCGTCTACCTTTGTTGCGAATCTAGATAAACTTCACCTTCACGCCCAACACACCATGTCGTTCAAATCAGAAACTGTCGCCATCCGGCAGCTCACCATTGCCGATCGCGACGGCTGCGTGGTTGTCGAGAACTCGGCCTTTGCCAACCCGGACCACCGCGCAACACCGGAAAAGTTCGCGTACCGCCTCAGCGTGTGCCCCGAGCTGTGCATGGGCGTCTTTGTGCGCGAGGACGAGTCGGCGCCCGAGACCCTCGTCGGCCACATTGTGTCGTGCCGGCTCAAGACCAACGTCATCATCGACGACGACATGGACGTGCCCGCCGACTGGCGCGAAACCCTGGGCGGCGCAGAGCCCGTCACCGAGGCCATCGGCCACCAGCCCAAGGGCACCACCGTGGGCGTGCACTCGCTGGGCATTGTGCCGTCGGCGCAGGGCAAGGGCCTGGGCACCAAGCTGATGTCGGCGTATCTGGAGAAGATGGCGCAGCTGACGGCGGCGGCAGCGGCGTCGCCGCACAGCAGCACGACCAAGGTCGAGGGCGTCGCGCTGATCTGCCAGGACTACCTGATCAAGTACTATGAAAAGTTTGGCTACAAGAGCCACGGGCCGAGCAAGGCGCACTTCGGCGGCGGCGGCTGGACAGACATGGTCTATGACGTTCCTCAATAGTTTTTTTTTCTTTTCATTCCGAGTATATTAAAATGTCATCAACTCATTACACATCTTGGCTACTTTGTTCTTGATTCTACACAGTGTCTAGAATGCATCTGGAATGCATCTAGAATGTATCGTCCAGAATGTTAGCATTGGTCTTGACCATGGTCGGACTGTACTCGGACAGGCCCCCGCCGTCCAGGTCCAGCGAGTCCTCGTTGGGATCCTCGCCCGCCGTCAATAGAATGTCCTCAACAATGCGCTTGCTGGCCTCGCGCGCCGGCGTCTGCAGCAGCTTCGACGGCGGCAGAGCAAAGCTGATCGTCTTGGGCGGGCTCATGCCGCCGTACAAGTCGTCGCCGCTGCTCCAGCCGTTCTCTTCGTCCTCCTTCTCGTTGTCGTCCTTGCCGTCCCCGTAGCTGCTGCTCTTAAACTCCTTGTAGTCGCGCCCTGATGTTTCTGGCGCGCCCGACTCGTCGTCATCAAAGGCGCTCGCCGCTGTCCGCTTAGGTCGCGGCGTCTGCACGCTGACTCCAGGTGTGCGCGGGCCGCTGTTGCCAGCAGTCGCCGCTGCGAGTTTGCTGCGGTAGGCCTGCTTCACGGGCGACATGAAGGCGGCACTGCGCAGCTTAGGCACGGCCATTTCCGGCGACGACGTTGGCGACGACCACGCCGATCGCGTTCGTTCCTTTTCTCTCTCTTTCTCCTTTTCCTTTTCTCTTTCCTTTTCCCTCTGCAAATCCAGCTCCCTCTGCCGGGGGTCTTTGCCCGCGCCGACATGGAGACGCGGCCGCTGGGGTGACCGGTGCGGCGTCGCCTGGATGCGGTAGTCTTTGCCCAGCACGCGGTGCATCAGCGGGTCCTTTTGGCGCCGCAGGGCGGCCTGCTCGTCTTCCAGCAGGCGCTTGTTGCGCTCGTCGAGCGACTGCCGCGGCGTCATGGACATGTCGGGCAGCCGGGCCGTCCGCTGGGCCAGCATCTCCTCCTCGGCGGTGTCGTTGTAGCCGTCGCCTTCGTCAGCGAGCGTATCGTCAAAGCGCATAAGCGTGCTCTCGTCGCCGTCGCCGTTGCCGTTTTCCGCCTTGGCGGGCGGCTTTGCTTGGCTGCTGGTGCCCGCCATTTCGCGGCGCAGGTTCTCGTACGGCGAGTCCATGTCGGCAAACTGGGGCGCGCTCTCTGCTGACTTGGGGCGCGACGAGGACTGCGGCCGGAGCGACATTGTCTTTGTCGCGGGCGCGCGCGGCGTACTACCGCTAAGGTCGCCGTCGCCGTCGGACAAGACAGACTCGTCGTGGGTATAGTTAATGGTAGATGCTTCGCGGCCGCTGGGTGTGTTGTTATTGGTGGCGCTTCGGCCTGGTGCTGTTGATGCCGCCGCCGGATCTAACACTGTGTCATCTCGCGACTCGTCCACGCCCGTGTACTCTGTCGTCTCGTTGGCGCCGTCGTTTGGCTGCTCGTTGGCGAGCTCTTCGTACCCCGACAGCGACACGTTCGCGGCCGCCTCGAAGAATTGTTTCCAAAACTGTCAGTCAGCATTGTCCAGAACTGCCTAGAATTGTCGACATAAAAACGAGCAGACGCCACCTACTTTGGATGCATCCCAGACGGAGCGGCAGTGCTCGCCGTACTGCTCGACGACTGGCAGAATACTGGATGTGACAATGCGGTGTGCCCGGCTAAAGTTGTGGTCGATTTCTTAAGCGAGTCAGTCGGAGCTCAAAACGGCCATATATATTGATAGAAGCATGTACCTTGCAGGGTGAGGGTGATGGACTGCTCGAGCTTCTCGAGCTCCTCGGTCGTGGACAGCTGCCGGCTGGCCATTGTGATGTCGGCTGGTTGTCTCGAAGTTTCAAAATGCCGTTATTTGTTATTCGTCGCGTTATAGACGTGCAAGGTACAATGTCGTTAATGTCGTTAAAGTCGTTATTGTCTTTCGCGGCGTGACGTCGGAGGCGTAAAGTGCTGGATGGGCAATGTTGACTTGCGAAGCGCGTCGCGTCAATAGCGGGGCAGCACTACACTTAGTGCACACACCAGCGGTCCAGTCCAACGGCCGTTCACCCAAGTAACGCTCGTGTCTTTCCTTGACCGTTACAAATCTAAATGATATGTTGAAAATACATTTAAACCCCTATTAAAATTCTTCGCCTCAGACGGGACGCCCTCGAGGCGCAACTGCTACATCATCTTGCGAAAGCCCAATAGGAAGCATAGGACGGCAGCGACCTGGGCACACGGTACAGCCTCGCCGGTGGTGTAAGCATGCAGTGATATTTTAGTTCACACAGAATAACTCTGTTCTTCTACTTATCTACATTCCAGAAGACTGCTACTTCTATATTTGGCGTCTGCAGTAAGCACAAGTGCTGATGACGGAGGCCGTCATGGCCGGCGTCGTCCCAATCACGCAGGGTAGCCCAAGGCGACATGTGATGCGTCCAGGCATGGCAGCGGCAAAGGGAAAGCCAGACATGTGCAGGTAGAAAAGGGTAGACGTCAAAGCAGTATTTAAAGTAGAGACAGGCCACTCCCAGAACTTGCCTTGTCCTCATCGCAGTCCATCGATATCTTCTTGTGCATGATTATATAATCATAGTTTTTGCTTATGTAATGTATCACCTCGTCCTGCAATCCGGCTGACCTTGGTCTTCTCTACCAGTTTACCACCTGCAATGTGCATACGCATAAACACTTGCTTCTCGCTTCCTGGTCTGCTATCCAGATAGACAGATAGCAACGGTTTAGCCCAGGTGAGGTCATCCACTACCCTCTTCAGCTAAGCACGACGTCACAGGTCCACAACACAGCACACAACATACAACACACCACTCCCACTTCACGCACGAGATCAACATGTTTGAAAAGGTCATGATATTATCTAGCTTTTTGCCGCGCACGAGCCTGCCTCTACAAGATGAGAGACTAAGCTGAGTCTGCGCCGTGCTCTCTCGGACATTAATTACAAAAGGATATGCAAGGTTTGTAAAGGGAAGGGGGGGGTGAATGAGGATAGAAGGGGGAAGGATTAAGATGAGTAAATAGAAAAGTGAGAGTATTAAGGCTGACTTAGTAGATCTACTAAAGAGTATCCTGCAGCAAACGCAATAATCCGGCAAAACGACACATGAACGCCCCGTTGTCTCGCACGCATATAAAAGAAACCGAAAATGCAATCCAAAGGAGGAGATGTCGTGGGGGCTGATATCGGAAATCGGCAGACAATAGATAGTCCAACCACATTCAACACCAATACCAGTCATCAAACACCTATCTCAACTCCAATCTACCACTCGCGCTTAGAAAAGGTCAAAGGGCAGTCGTCCTTGGGGAAGATGGTGGCAAACACCTTGATCTCCTCGGACAGGGGGGTTGCGTGGTGCGACCAGTCCAGCTGCAGCGACGCCATTCCCAGCATCAGCGCCAGGTTCAGCTGTGCGTAGTGCTGGCCCAGGCAGTAGTGCGGGCCGGTGCCGAACACAAGGAAGTTCTTGGCACCCTTGACCTCGGCGTCACCAGAGTAGTAGCGCTCAGGGTCAAACTCGTCGGGGTTGGTGTAGACGTCGGGGTCGCGCAGCGCCAGGTACGTGGTGGGGATGACCATGGCACCCTTGGGCACGGTGTACGAGTCGGAAATGGGGAAGCTCTTCTTGACCTCGTACGGGACCATCAGGACAGGGGGGCGGTAGCGCAGCAGCTCGCGAACAACGGCACGGGTGTAGGTCATGGACTCGAGCTGGTCCAGGTTGACGGGGGCGTTGGGGTTGTTGTTGCGGGTCCTGAGGTTCTCGTCGCGCACACGGTCCAGAATCTCGGGGCGCTGGGCCATGATCTGGAAGAGCCAAGTGCAGGCACTGCTGGTGGCGTCCTGGGAAGCGAAGAGAAAGGTGAAAATGGTTTGGGAAATCTCATAGTCGGTGAAGTCGCGCAGCAGGGGCTGGGGCTTCTCGAGGCCCTCGACGGTCTTGCCGCTGGCCTCGGCCTCGCGCCAGCGCTCAGACTGAATCATCTGCTTGACCCAGGCGTCCATGATGCAGGTGACCTCGCCGCCAGCCCGCATGCGGATCTTGCTCTTGGTAGCACACTTGGAGAATTCGTGCAGCACCATGTCGGCGGCCTTCTTGCCGTACCAGGTCTTGGTGTAGGGGATGATGATAGGGAAGTTGACAAGCTCGAGAGCGGCGGTGATGAGGTAGTAGTCGTCGGCAATCTTCTTGAGCGACTCGTCGGGCAGGTAGTGGCCGACAAAGGTGCGGCAGGAGACGGCGCACATGACCTCGCGGAACTCGGACATGAAGGGGAAGGGCTGGTTCTCGTGCGTCTTGGTGACGTTGACAAAGCGCTCAAAGTAGTGGTTGTAGACCTCCTCCTGGCCGGGCAGGTAGCACTCGAGAGCCTTGCGGGTGAAGAGGCCGTTGAGGCCCTTGCGGAAGTCGACGTGAGCCTTGCCGTCGAGGAAGACCCAGTTGTCGGCGCCGAGCAGCTTGTGGGCAATGTCGACGACACAGGGCTTGACGTAGCCAGGGGCGTTGAAGACCTTGCGGGCCATGTCGCGGGTGGAAGCAATGACAACAAACTTGTGGAAGACGGAAACACAGCTCAGGGGGCCAGACTTCCACTTGGCATAGTACTCCTCGAACTTGGGGTCCATGGACTCGAGGAAGGGGCCCATGAAGGGGAGCTTGAAGGACGGGCCGACGATGGAGCCCTTCTGGGCAATGTAGTTGACTGTTTGTTAGCGAGGATTCGGATTCTGGGTGCGCGAGTGCGCTAGTACGCATAAACACGGCTGGCTGCTCAACATACCCTGATCATAGACGACAGCGGCCAGGAACACGGTCAGCACAATCTGCCATGCGCTAGCATTGGCAATCGCGTTGACGATGGGCTCGAGCTGGGGCGGCAGGGCGCTGGTGACGGCATGCTTGGCGTTGACGAGCGGCGACGCAAAGGCCGTCGCGTTGGAGGTGTCCATCTTTATTTGTTGTCGTGATGTCGAGGGTTGAGAGGATAGTCGACGTCGTGAGGACAAGGAGGGGGATAGAAGGAAAGAGAGAGAGAGAAGAGGAAGAGGTACAATGGCACGCAGAGAAAGAGGAAGAAAGAAGAAAGAAGAAAAAGAGAAAGAGGAAAGGGGAAAAAAGGGAAAGCGCAAGCACAAGGGAGATTGCTATGTGATATGGTATTATGAGGGAAGGAACAGACGGGGGGGGTGACAAAATGGGCAGGAGCCCGAAAAATCAGTAATTAACTACGCTATTACTGAGTAACAGTGACCGTTGCGATCCAAGCGCGTAGGAAGCTAGAGCGCTTAGTGATTAGCATGTAATGAGCAAATACAGCGCATTGGGTCACCAAACTCAGTGTGAATTAAAGATTACAGTGGTCAGTCCGTGGGTCCAGGGGAGCCAATTGGTGGGTCGATGGGGATGAGTAGCCACTGTCGGTGCCGATACGGTCGATTGTTTCTCCTAGCCCCGGGGGAACAGCGACAGCGACAGCAGACGGCGGCGGCGCCAGTGGAAGCAGCAGCAGCACCGGCAGGAACCTGCTGCTCAATACCGAGTACAGGAAGCAGCTTGTTGGCTTGGATAGAGGTCGTATGGCTATGGTGGGCGGACTTACTGAGCAGAGGAGCACTGAGAATAGGGGCGGGCATAGGGGCGGGCATAGGGGCGGAGGGGATTGACGGAGAAGGAGCTACCCGCGACATTGTTTGGCCAGGTCATTATTATTAATATTAATAAAGATTTTAAATACGGGGGTCACGAGAGGACAATACAGAAAGGCCGATAGAAGTGCAGGAGCGACTGCGTTAGGGCGTTGGCGGGCAGCTCGGCACGGAAGGTGCGGAGGCCGGCTGATATGACACAGGGAAAGAGCGATCGCGGTACAAATGTGGTTGTTGAACACACTCAGTTTCTGACTTGACCACTGTCGGCAAAATCGTTATGATCTGTAATACATAGTAGATGCCCAGATGGGGTTTTATCGCCAACTATGGTATTGTAATAGTACTCTGTAGATTCCCCCTTACTTTCTGCGTTTACAACCAGCAGCAACCGTTTTCTCGCGCCGGAAATTACACAGTTTGCTCTTTCCCAATTTCTATCAGGCTATGACAGCAAGAGGAGTCGCGCGGGTGGGTCCTTCCTCATTCGATATTTCCTTCTTTAACCTTTATTATTTTGATATTTTTTTCAAAAGGAACCAAACTAAAGTGGACTTGGCGGGCTGCACCCGCCCTTCTTAACTTCTTAATTCTGATCGTTATTTTTAAAGGGGATGGGGGGCGCTGAGCTCATCGTAGAATGAAGAGATTGTCGAGTGTCAAGCAATCATTGATGCACGTCGCTCTGGAGTCTCAGAGGCGCATGCCACTCGCATCTCCCTGCGTACAAATGCGCCTGAGATCGCTTTTGTTGAGGTACGAATGCGAATAAGAGGACGGTGTGGTGAAGCGGGAAAACTCAAAAAAGGGAAGGGACGATCGGGCGAATAAGGTGGCGCCGTTTTGGAAAGACAAAGCGTGTTTCTCGTACTCGGATCGGGAGTCGCTGTACCATGTATGTATGTACTACTCAGTAATAAAATATCAGTCATCGGCATCCTCTCAGTAAAATGCAAAATCGCAAGAGTGACCGTACGACGCATGTCATTTGCGCTTTCCCGTTTGGCGTTCTGTTGAAGTTCTCTTACGACCTGGGCATGTTGATTACGTGGTCCTCTTTTGGTCTCTTCACCTTTCTGAGATCATCATTTTATTTCATACGTTTTCTACGTGTGCACATTTGTCCAATGTTCGTTTTGCGCTTTCAATCTCGGCCCATGCCATTGAGTGGTGTGCACGGCAACTCGCACATCCGTCCAAATCTTACGACGGGCCATTGTCACCGGGCACGATTGGCCGGCCAGTAAGAGCAACTGCTAGCACTCGCTTTTCAGGGCGTGCTGCTTCTTATCCTATGAGCCATCTCAGTGGAGATAAGGACGGACTTAGTACGAGGTACGATCACAGAGATTGCGATATAGTGGGTCGTCTGATGTTTTGGCATTGGCCAATTACATAACACCGCGGAAAGTTCGATTCTGCCAGTCTAATAATTTTTAAAAATTGCTGGACCCTTTTTCTGCGAGTTCTGCTCTCTCTGCTCTGTCAGTGCCCTGCCCCTGGACCCCTCACCGCCTTGTTTCTGGGCTCCGCTCCGCTCCTCTACTATCCACAGTAAATACAACAAGTACATCATCGTGCACAGAGCTCCATTGAATCCCCAGAAGAAAGGCTGCAGCCTCGTCCCATCTATTCGGTCAATATCCATCAATCTCCATTGAGGCCACTTTTACGCGATACTGCCAAGTCTGCATTGTACCAGCAGCTTGTACATAGTACCATTGTACAGTCTCTGGTGGCTCCTTGTGTACTGGCCAGTTTTGCGAGCCGCGCAATGTCTGCCAAATATAATCTAATGCTCGAGATTCAAGCAGTAGCAAATGAAATGGCAGATGCAAAGTGAGTCGGCAAGAACAGAGTGCTATATACTGCTGGCTGGGAAATTCCAACTATGTCGTTTTGGTCAAGGCACCTGGATCTCTGTATACCATCGGGCCGTGGCGCTCCTCCGGCCAGCTCTAGGCACCGTTGAAAGCTGTCAGGATATAAAGCGTTTCTCAGAAGGCTGTCATGCTATCTTCCGCTTTATCTTGTGAGGCAAAAGACCATAAGGTAATCAATGTATGGTTTTATGCCACGCTGTCAACGCTTACCCATGTCTTGAGCGACCAGCCGTTCAAGCACACCCCAAAACGAAGCAGCAATAGAGCTCTAAGTTTCGGTGTGCGAGTCTGCGAGTCGAGTAATAGTTCGGCGCGGTCAGTCGGCATAACTTTCTCAGCAGCCCAGGCATGAAGCTATTGCTACATATGATTAGATAAGCAGGCAGGTCTTGAAATCGACACTCTCATGTGGTGGGATGCGGCAACGCGGCCCCATGACGGATTAGGAAGGAGATATGTAAGCCCACCACACACTGCACCCTCCATGCATCGGCTAACCATCTGACAGGACGGGTGACTCAGCGGTAAAAGCAAGAGTATGATCTGCTATTTTATAGATAAAAGGTTTCAGTTGAATACTCAAATCTCGCTGTTAGGGTTGGGGCCGTAGGTTGAGCCTCAGGATCCTCAGAATCGAGTTCCGGATATGCCTATATGCCAGTTGTGAGACCATATCCTGCACATCGTGTATCTGTGATATCACCTTATCGATTGGCTTCGCCGATATTATGGCCGGCATATCAAAGCAGCATGACTCGTATCAAGCCTGCCTGTCTCTTCTTTGCGTATATATTGACGAGGCAAATGCCCGACTAGATTTGTTGTCCATCCATGCCAATCCAATCGCCGAATCGGAAAATAATGAATTCGCAAAAGTGAAGCCTAAGTAGATCTCTCAATCCCGGGTAACAGTCCGTCGAATAACACCAGGCAGCAACATATGCCAGAGGACGGTTCCCCTTCGATAAGCTTAATCGGAGTCTCCGTCTTACGTCTTACGGCATGCTCAGGCCGCGGCAGAACACAGAACACAGAGCAAGAAGCAAGGCTGAGGTCGTAGATAAGACGCCTATTGTGACGTCGGCCCAGGCACCTGGACTAAGTCTATTTGTATCAGGAGAACTGACAAACAGAATCCCCAGGAAAGCTTCTTCCGCTGCCATTGACCATCAATTGTTTCCATGTCGCAACGGTGTGAGTCATCATTGTCGACACCACAAGCATAGTAGTGCAAGGCTACTGACTAGAATACAGGACTGCAACATGCAATATTCCTCCGTATTACTTTTCAGCATGACTAGTAATCCTACTCTGTACTTGGTGGCTGGTTGGTGACTGGTGCTAGGGTCTGCAACGCTGGCCTCTCGCCATGTGCAGTTAAGCTTTTTTCGCAAGCTTTTCAAGAGCTTCAAGCTTTCAAGGTTTCTTCATGCTTACTTTCTCGGGCATACTTGCCCTTGTTTTCTGCAATGCTGCAATACGAACCAAGTCGGTTTGACTGGCGTGTGACTCTACCGTACACTCGCAAAGCGTAGCTTGCATAGCACATGCAGAGAAGCTGCAGAAGTGCAGTGTTGGCTGTGATGATAGGGTCACAGCTCGATCCGTGAAGGCGCAAGTAGGTAGTGAGAAGTGTAGAGTCTCGTAAGCAGCCTTGTCGCACCCGGTATCATATCATCAAATTAGGCAGCACTCTATAAGTAGATGTCTAGTTTATATAAAGGCAGTGTCCAAGTAGCCTCATCTCACCTGTCATCTTATATCATCTCATATCATCCATGCCACCACCATCGCACCAATAAACCAAAACATATAAACCACCCTCACCATGCCAAGCACTACAAACCCTGACGCTTCTGCCCCTGGCCACGCCTCGGCCTACCATTCCACCGACCGCACATCAGCCCGTGTCATGTCCCAGGCCGCCTACCAGCCGTCTGCAGAAGACTATGCAAAGTACGAGCGCCGTGTCGAAGCCCGGAAAGCCGCCAAAGAGGCCAAGGCTGCGGCCAAGGCCGACAAGGCCGAAAATGCCGACAAGAACAAGAACAAGAACAACGACGACGCATCGTCCATTTTCAGTTTCCGCAGCCTCACGAGCTCTGTCCCCCTGCTGCGGAAAGGCGAAAAGAAATGAGGCGAAACGAGATAAAGTAGAGTGTCGGATGGCGATAAGAACGGAGAGCCGGGGACGGGAGGGGATGGTGATTACAAGGGAATAAAAACGGGGGATATCATCAGTTACGACCTCTGGTTTAGTTTATCGCTACTTAGGCTCTCGTTATAGACTGCTGAATAATAATTTGATTGTGAACTTTGCTGTCAACGTTACTAGGTTATAATATAAACAAGAGCGTGTCATCACAAAGTAGTCATGGCGATATGGTGCGATGCGATGATACTTGACCTGAGCTTGCTCCAGTCACAATCGACAGATTGTGACAAGCTCGGTTCAAACAGCTTCATTTCACTGAACAAAAAGAGACTCGAATAGCGACGTCACATTGAGAGAGGAAAGATATAAAAGACAATTTTGTTTGTTATTTTTGGCGTTTTCTTTCTATAGAACTTTTCTGACTGTCGCGCTTTCTCGCCGGTTTTTTGGTGTCTTCTTTCAACAGAACAAGCACGCGACAGAGTAAACAACCAAAAAAAAAATAGACTAATAACAGGAAACAGCGAATCGAACTGGTTCGATTGACGTAGATTGTGCAAAAACAAAGACGAAGATACAAAAAAGCGAAAAGGCAAGAGACCAACCGGTACAGTAAAAGCAAGAGTGGTAGCTAACAGGTAACAGACAGAAAAACGGAAATGCAAAAACAGGCAAAGCAAAGGGGGAGGTTGAAAAAGAATTTCGAGAGAAAAACGCCGCGAATGCGAAGATAATACCGTTTGACCGTCCCAATAGGAAAAGAGGAAAATGAAACAAGCGGTAAAAACAATAGGAGGAAACGAGTTGACGATATAAAAACAAGATATGCGATGCAGTATTGAGTGAGAGACGACTTGTAAAGAAAATGTAAAAGTGTAAAAAAAGAGCATTAAAGAGTGTTTTTTTGTTGAATCGTTTCTTTTTGATTTTCTAACCGTCTGTTGCCAGTCGAATATGTACCAGTTCTGTTTCTGTCCCTGGTCACCAAAAGAGCACAGCTCATTTTTCCTAGGTTTCTGGTCGTTCAATACCCGAAGCCATTTCCTAGACAAGAACAGGAGGCAGAAGTGTGTTCGTCGACAATGGGCGGGCCTGCCGTTACGCTAGCCATCACCAGCAAGGGTCGAGTACTAGGCACGTCCGGCGACTGTGCTATAAAGGAAAAGAGCAAATATGCTCCCTCAACCGATACCAAGCTCTGTTCAGGTAGTTCTCGTTGCCAAGATGTGTTCCGTGGCTGTTGTATACATGAGAACGGTGAGGGCCGGATGGGACTTCTCCCACAGCCACTCCTATCAACATGATAGCCTGGTTTTGTAATACTCTCCGGAAACACCAGTGGCAGAAGGACTGCTTGCTGAAATCTGAGTCGAGGCAAGTAGAGGTCGAAGGCAAAAATATAAATGAAGAGGAAAGCCGTCGTCGAGAGTATAATATACAAGTCGATAAAGTAGTGCGTATTTGGTGTGAGGAGGAGAAAGGGCGCACACGAGCTGTCGCTAGATGGTTTGGGACGCAAAAAGAAGTGTGAAGAAAAGCAAGAAAGCAGAGCAGTTGTGACCTTCAGAGAGTCGCCAGGCTGCGGCAAAGCCAAGAGTTGACTCTGCCATCACATTCCCTGCGTGCTTTACGGTCTTGCCTGGCTGCGGTCAGCCTCGGGCTGCTGGAACATAGATGACCAATCCAGGTTGGCCTGTGTGTTGGGCTGCTGGCCAGGGAACATGCCCATGCCGTTCTGGCCTTGGGGCATGCTGTAGTTTGCGAGCTGGGGGTTCATGCCACCGTTGCTGTAGACAGCAGACTGGTCGTAGCCGTTGCCAGCCGGGGCAGAGTCAGGGGCACCCGCAGCGCCATTAGCGACACGGGGAGCACCGGGCATAGCACCGGGGGCAGCAGCACGCTGGTTGGGGTCACTCGCAGACGGTGTCATGGGGTTGGAGCGGTTCAGCTGCTGCTGATCGGTGGGCATGTTGGGCTGCAGACCATTGGGGGTCGACATGAGGCCAAAGGGGTGGGTAGTCATGCCGTCACCCTGAACCTGGGACATGCCGTTCATGTGGTGCATGTCACCGCCGTTCTCGGCCAGCTGCTTGGCAGCAGCAGCCTGAGCCTTCTTGACGTGAGCGTGGGGGTGCGACAGGTGGCTAACACCGGTGGGGTTGCCACGACGAATCGAGCATTTTTGGAAGTGGCGCTTGAGGATATCACTGCGGGAGAAGGTATCTCTGCACAGAACGCACATGTAAGGGCGGTCGCCAGTGTCTGGATGTGTTAGAGGGTTGTGATTTCATATTTAGAGAAGAAAATATAAAAAATGAGGAAACTTACGGCGCAGGAGATGACGCTTCAGGTGCTTGGCGTGGAGGTAGGTTTTCGTGCAGTGAGGGCAAGGGAACTTGCCATCGGCATCTTTCTGGGGAATCTGGTTCTTGGTGATGGTGCCGGCAGCAGGGGGTGCGGGTCTGCCGGGAGCACTAGGCAGAATGCCACGACGGCCCTGGGAGCCAACAACGTGGGTGGGCTGCTCGTTGTCGGGCAGCATAGACTGGGGCATCATGGGGCTCTGGCCGTAAGGAGATCCCATTCCCTGCTGGGGCATAACACCACCGGCGGGCATGGGGCGGATGACGGGGGGACCCCGCTGGCCAGGTGCCGGCGCTGGTGCAATCGGCTGAGGGTGGGACATGGCAGTTGTGGACTGGGGGAGCATGCCAGAGGAGGTGGCTGTTGCGTAACCCTGGTGAGGCTGCTGGTAGGAGTTGGGCATCATGTAGTTGCCGCGGCCACCGTTAGTGGTCGGGGGAGGGGGGTAGTTCATGGGACCCGGAGTGCTGGGGTTGGAGTTGGGGCGCGACTGCTGGTGCGAGTAGCTGCCGTACGGAGTGGTGGCCTGCATCATGCCGTTAGGGTGCTGCTGCTGGTGCTGCTGCTGGGCGTGCTGTTGCTGGTGCTGCTGCTGTTGCTGTTGCTGCAGTGGAGGCAGCGTGTGCTGCTGAAGGCTCTGTGGAGTGGAGGCGGCCGAGGACGGATAAGACGGAGTAGATGTGCCGTTAATCACGTTGTTCGAGTAGTGGTTGGTGTCCATAGTATGATTGGCGTCGGAGGATGGAGGGGTGGCTGTCGGTAAGAAATATTAGTTGCTGCAACACGGTAAGAAGAAAGAAAAGAAAGATGGTGAAGGAGAAAAGGTTTGAAGAGAAGAGACGGGAGAAGACGCGTCGATTAGACGATAAGGTAAAAAAGAGAGGTCAAGAGAAAAACAGAAACTGGTAAAATGGAAAAATTGGGAGGATGTGAAAGGCGGTGTTGACTAAGCATATGGCAGAATGTGGCACTTGCTAGTAACCAAGCATCGACAATGGGAAGGCCAAACGGACTCTAGATGTGAGATGTGGTGTATGTTATACCAGTAAAACGGTGCAAGGAAGGATAGAGAAAGGGATAGGGACAAGGAGCGAGCAGAACTGCAAGGGACGCGAAAGATGTGGAAACCAAGCAGAAAAAAGAGTGGGGATGAAAAGTCCCCAGACACGAAAAAAACGCCAACGCCAGAGACGGATCAGGAAAGCGGTAAGCAAAAGGTCAGGCTGGTGGGAAATAACGGGGCCACGCTGAAAGACAACGGCACAACAGCGGGCGGCGAAACGGTACAACGTCGACAAAACTGGACGGTAGCCGTTGAGGCAAAGTACGCAATGCAAGGCAGACGATGTAGATGACACACACAACGCGTCGCCACCATCAGTGCCACGATACTGCCAACAGCCCCTCCATCGTCTTACTTGCCGCTGACGCGCTGTCTAGAGGACCGAGGCCCGGTAGCGGGTCGACGATTGGCAAGCAGGTATGCAGAGATGCAGGGATGCAGAGATGGCAACTAGCGGGGCTGCGAGAAGGCGCACGAAGGACGTCAAACGTCGATAGACGTATAAGACGGAGACAGCCACAGGAGAGCGGAGCGGAGGAGCGAGGGGGGCTAGTGCCCCAGGTGGACCGCACAGGGAGTGCTTGTGCAAGCAGCGACGACGGAATAGCTGCCGGCAAACTGTAGACCCGTCGACCCGAGTGACCATCTTGCCACAGTCTCCCGCCATCTTGTGATCTCCAAGCTCTGATTCATGACCAGCATATGACCACTCTGCTTTAGCCACCCCTTTGTTTTTCTCTTTTTTGGCGCATTCTTCTTTCGCCTCCTCGTGCAGTGCCCCCCGTCCTGCGCTTAACACTTTGCCCGATCATCTCCCTCTTGTGTTCCCCGTGTCGCATCGACCCGTTGTCACATGCCTTGACACCGGACATCATTCTACAACCGGGCAATAGGTAGATTGCCAATTGCCAGTGCCAGTTGTAATCGGCGGAGGTTGGGTCGAGATGGTTTGTGCGCGTTGTCCGCGGCCGTGGATCCAAGAGATGGAGAGATGGAGATGGATGCGACGTGTGCTGCCTAAAGGGCACTCTGGGCGCGCTTGCTGCCGTGTTGCAGAATCTGCGCATAGCCGTAGGTGTCCTTGCATGCCGACAGGTGCCGACAGCGGACCAGCCCGAAATGAAGCGCAGCCACAAGAGTGAAGATATGGCAGGGCGAAAAGTGCGAGCTTCAGCCCGGCTTCATCTCCTGCTCAACTTATTCAGCGCGCGCCGAGTCTTGAAGCTTGCACTGCTCCGTTGGCCGGTCCATGTCTTTGCGCGAGTCCACGGCGATGCATGTTCCCCTGTCGGTGCCCTCTCCCTGCATTGTCGCGTCCGCGCGCTTGCTTTTCGCTTTTCGCTTGTTCCTTTCCTTGAATAATCCCGGAGTCCTTGTCCTGGCTTGGCTTTGCTTTGCTTGTGTTTTTTGGGTGCTTGGGAATTGATTTCTTTCGGTGTAGAGTGGGAGAGGGTGTCGGTGGTGATGTTCGTCTTACCTGGATAGATCTGCGTGCCGAATCGTGAATGTCGAGGATTCAATTGGCAAACAGAGTCAAAGTGTATTAGGTTGATGTGTATTGTGAATTGGAGAGAGAAGAAGAAGAGATCAGGGTTGTGGTGGAGATTGACAAAAAAGAGTGGATAGCTGAGGCTTAAATGTGGTCTCGCAAAAAGTGGATGGGCGGGTGGAAGAGTGGGAAGAGGGAAGAGGGAAGAGAGAAGAGAGAGGGAAAGAGAGAGAGGGTAGAAAGGAAGGAACGAAGAAAAAAATGGAAGGAGGGAAAGTTTTGTAGGGGCGAGTTTATGAGAGAGGTTGGGGCAGGACCAGACAGGTACCGCTACAGGTATCTACAGGGAGTTACAGGGCGTATACAGCATATTACAGGTATCTTACACAAAGAGGAAAAAGGAGAGGACAAAATTGGTTACTTTTGGAAGGAGCGAAAAAGGAGAAAATTCGAAAATTCTAAAGGGAAAAAAAATTGAATAATGAAGAGAAAAAATAGAAATAAAAAGGGAAAAAAGGAAAGAGCAAAGGAGCCGAACGAGCCAAAAAGGCAAAAGAAAACAACAAAAGTGGATCTGACTCAGGGGTGGTATGTATTAGAGACTTTTAGACTGGGCAGAGCCTAGAGACAGACGCCTAGAGGAAAGGCCTAGAGGTGCCTAGGCAGTGCCTAGACGATAGGGGCTACTCTCAGCTGCTGTGCGGTGTGCGCTGTATTTCGAGTGTGCCTGCTGGGAGGCAAACCTTTATTTCAGGGTAAAAAGGGAAGGAGCGAGTGGCACTAGGAGAAGAATTATGTTTACATGTGAGAACGTACAATCTTCTCTTGAATCAACTCATCAAAGAGCAATCTCAAAGAGAAAGAACCAGAACAAGAAAGACCAGATGACCATAACCTGAAAGTAAGCAAGCAAACAACCAGTCTGTACTAACGCGTGGAAGAAAGAAGAAAGAAAAAAGAAAAGAGGGAAATAGCGAAATGGCCAAATAGGGCAGGGCAAGAACAACAAAGGGACGCCAGAACAGGAAGGGGCGACTCTTTGGCTACGATCGTCTTAGATGCGCGCGCGTATCATGGGACGCTATCTACTCTGTTCAGAACTACATAGTAATGCAGGGCGACTTAGCTCTTGTTCATGGTGTTTTGCAAGTAGCGCTGGCCCGGACACTACTGCGACGTAGTTGCCTCTTGCGTCGGGTTTGGTCTTTCAGAGTTTGCCAGAAATGAGATGATGTGTCTACCAGTAGAAGACGTCCGAATCGCTCCGAAATAGGAAGGCGCATCCCATTATTAATACGTCAGCAGGTTGGGCAGCCGACCCAGGCCGTCTTGGTCGTGTCGTCTCTGTCGATGCCGAGTAGTACTATCTCTGCGCTCACGAGATCTCTCGATGCAAGGCCGCTGTGAATAGATGGGTACAATACCTAGATGCAGATTACAGATTACGGTTAGAGATGAAGATGAAGGTGAAGATTCAATGGGGCACCTGTCAGGTACCGTGGTCCGTGACGGGAAGGGTGGGTAAGGTAGTGGGTAGTTGTAGTGGATAGGGGCCCTGTCGGGTGCCGTTGGATAGTGGCTATAGCGGAATATAGTGGGTATTTATGTGTTGGGTTGGTCAATTCGTCCACAGTGGGCGCAAGGCTTTGGTGTTTGAATTGGTGGTGATGGTGATGGTGAGCAAAGGAAGCACTGGTCTTGTGGTGACTAATGGGTGATGCCTTGGGTGACCCGTCAAGAAGGAAAAGGGAAGGGGCGAGTCAAACAAATATGGCTTGAAATGCCAAGTGCAGAAGGTACGGCTCAATACGTCGCCGGTGAATGACAATCTTGCTAATTACGACATGCACCAACGGAAAGTAAGCAACACCACATCTCAAATTGTACCTCCATCTACTGTCTTCCATATTCAATGTAATAGCATTGTTTTACGGGCCACAGAATGGCATATCCACGAGAAGAGTGGGCTTCCACGTGCCGGTCAATGGCAAGGCTCCAGCTCCAGCTCCAACTCAAGGGCTCCAAGGCTAGCTGTGAGCATCTCCAACTGGTGAGAGGGGAGAGGGGAGAGGGGACAAGAGAAGAGGGGACACGAAAGATGGGGGATGAGTGGGAGAGTGGGAGCGTGGGAGAGTGGGAGGCTGCCGGTAAAGATGGGTCAGTGAAAGTCCCATATTTCGTCAATGTGCATCAGGCTGGGCTGGGCTGGACGTCACTGCTTGGGCATGGCTATTTGAACGTCACTGTATGTGCACAAGAGTCGGGCTGAACCCGGGCGAGGTATGGAAATCTCCCATCCAAAATCACAAGCAAGGGTTAATGGACAGGCACACTGCGAGTCTATGCGTGGCTGACTGCATATTATGACAGACCGGCAGGTGATACGGTTCGGAAAGGTGAGCGCTGTGAGCCGAGGTGGGATAGTGAGCCATCTGAAGTCAAAAAAAAGGCAGAGTAGTACAGCCGACCTTGTATGAGCTGTGAAAAATCTTCATTCAACCCGGCCTGGCCTGGCCGCAGTGTGCATTGGCTGTGTTCGGCTGCGTTTGCTGGTTCGGTTGGCCTGTTGTCTTGCTTTGGGTGAACGTGCATGTACATACTGCAATTAGATCGGGCTGGATTGCATTGCAACAGACCATTACCACTCTCTCCACCGCCTCATGGACTGTGCAAGCGTGCAATTTCTACTGCAACTGCTACGACTGCATTAGACACCCATGCAGGACAGCTATGATGCCGCTGCACGCTTCGCTGTCACTGCAGAGCCGATAGCGGACACTCGAGGGGTGTTGCCCGTTGGCAGTTGAGGTGTAGGTGAAAGTATGTGCATACGTAGGGCGTACTGGGTCGAGTACTTGCAGTGGCCAACTGTACTCTGCAGTGGTGAGGCCTCTACTCCAGCAAAGGCATCCTCCGAAAGACGATCCCACACGGCAACTCAACACCAACGGGCGGCCCAATAAAAGAGGGCTCGACCTAATTATGGGGCATCATCAACCTCACTTTGTGTTTAACGTACATCTTGAATATATTTGGCATTGTTATTCAAAATGTGTTACTTGCAGAGCAGATGCAGTCAATCGGGGATGTTGCAATGGTTGTTCGCGACGATGCACATTTTTAGTGTTGTTTTGCACCATGCTGATGACATCGCCGATTTTTGGAAAAAATTATTCGTAATTAACTGCTTGATAAAAATTAAGTTCAAGACTTTTTGTTCTCATTTATTATCCTTGACAGAATCACCACACATTGCAAAGACGGATGAAAACCCCAAAAACTAAAACAACCATCATTGTTTCTATGCGGTCACATTACGTCTTTATCGCGGACACCCTCCGAAGACATCCGAGGCACAAATGAAAACTCAACATGACAAAAAGCAACCGAGGAAAAAACCTCTTTCAATAAACTTCGAAACAAAAGACGCCGCCATTGGCAAAGCAGCAAGGTACTTCAGCACAGTATCTTGGTACAGATATACATGCTCTTTGCTAGATAAAAACCAGCTACGGGAAAAGTCTTCTCCCACATCTGCAGCCGATTGTTTGCGCTCAGGTATCTGTGAATTAGGCTCGAATATTTGCAGTGTGCCCTCCCGATGTCAGTGATCGAGTCATCCTCGTTTGAACATAGTCTTTGAAAGCAGCCATTGATGTCTCTCAGTGGCATGCATTCCATAAAATTTCTTCTTTCTTCTTCCTTCTTCCTTCCTCATGCCGAACGATTGCTTCCTGAATAGGCTAGCATGCCACAGATACTCGTATAAATCGATAAAATACCTGATTGAGTGATGCAGCACACCAACTTCAATGCAGGAAATAGTATTTATAAAGTAGGATGTAATATTGACCCCCCCCCCCCAATCACCACATCACAGAACCAACCACCTTGTGGCATGGACATGCTCGCCAAAATACATTCGCCCAGATTCGCCCCGACTGAGCACAATCGATCGGTCATCGACCGCCGAAAGTACCTCTATCATTTATTTCACTATTGTTGTAGGTGTATGTGGCATCATTCCGGCTCGGGCAAGTACAAGCACGGGCGAGTAAAAACACGAGCAAAACCACAAATAAAATCGCGTAAAGATAATGACAGTCGTCAATCAATCATCAATTGGCAATTGAGACAACCGACACGGCGAGGGTGTGGTCACTGGGCTGCCACGCATTCGAGCATGCAAACTCTACTCTGGACAGAGCGTAAGATATCACAAAGTATTACGAGTCGAGACGAGTCAACGCGGGTTATACATTGTCTTGCAGCAATGGCAAACATTGCCTGCCAGCACGCGTGGAACAAGTGTAATAAATACAAACAATAATCAGTAGGCCGGGATAAAGAGGAATAAGTACAAGATACTTTGTGTAATAATACAAAGTAATTGCACACATACATAGTAGTAGTACATAGTAGAGAGTGCTTTTCGGAACGAAGCTCACGGAGTCGGAAAGAAGATAGAAGAAAAGAAGAAAAAGGAAGGAACGGAGTTGTCAACTGGTTGAGTTGTGAACTGGGCAATTGCCCTTTCCGATTTGAATACCGTCCTAAACGAAACCATTAGGTAAGCATACTATATCGACTCGGCAGGAACTGTTGAATATGGAAGGAGGCAAAGCAAAATGACACGCATTACATAATTATACACAGTCGTATAAAAAAACTTCTTCCTTTTCTTTTTCGGATATCGACCAAGACATGAAAGCGAATCAACAACTCGATTGGGAGATGCCGCGGTTGCGTCTGCTCAGCACGGTTGCGTCTGCGGTTGCGAAACAAGTCAATGCATCGATCGGCGTCGTGGACATGTCAAGCCGCAAGTAATCAAGGAGCAGCACGAATCTGAGGATCACTGCCACAATGCAAATAGGCATTGCATTGCAGTTTCGGAAATTTGCTGAGCGAGGACAATATACAACGAATGAATCTAGACGGATTAAATACTGAGTACAAAGTACAGAGTAGGCCAGATAATAGAAGCGATTCAGCAAATGTACATAGTATTCATACTCTTCAAATCCATCAGCGCGTCTGTCAAAAGAATTTGTATCGTATTTTTCTATTTGGCTGTTGTATTTTAATAACCGATTGATTATGATGAGGATTTTTATCTTAAATACCAGTTTTTTCTACTCTATCATGAATTCATGTGCTGGTCTTGTCTTGATCCGGGCTGAAGGATGTCGGTGAAATCTGCGATCACCCGTGATCTGAATCCGTGTTTTGGTAATGGTAACCGTGTTTGACGAGCAAAAGAAAGTGCTGTATATGGAACAGTCAAAGAGTACTACGAGAACGGGATAAAGAAGTCATCTCTTGAAAGAAAAAAGAGGAATGCGTTGGCATAGGTGCATCGGTTCCGTGTGCGGCCGACACGCCAAGTGGAAAATGTATAAAGTACAATTCAGAATATACGATGTGAGAGTTCTTGGAACAACGAGCGAAGAGGAAACAGAAGGCGCAGAAGGCGCAGAAGGCGCAGAAACAATACTCGAGATGGCAAGAGAGAGCGAAGGTAGCCTTGCATGCTTTCACAGTGTGATACTACCTCATTTTGACAGTCGGAATTTTGCTTGGGACAGGCCCTCCGAGGAACCTGGAACGGATACGGCGTTTGTCCTGATAGGGAGACCCAGGCCGGGTGCATATAGCTGATCGGGACTAGTGTAGCACGTCCAGGGTAAGAGGATTACCCAAAGCAGAAGGGAAATGAGAATGATAGAAGGGTAAGAGAAGTCTCAGCAGACAAGGTGCAAGGTCGTGGCCGACCAAGACAGATCGGAAAGTAGCGAGATTTTATTGTATCTATTCTCTCGGTAAAAAATAATAATAAAAGATTTCAGAGTGAATCGCGATGTCCACGGCAATCAAACCGACAACCCGACAAAGTGCCAAAATAGGAGAACGAAATGACTCTGGTCCATGGAAGATTTGCCTCTCAAAAAACAGGTACATAGTACTACTGCCTGCCGGTCGTGACGGCGAACCGGGAAAATGTAGAAACGGGCTAGGGGTGAAAAGTGAAAAGCCTGCAGTGCAAGTGCAGGCCTGACCGAACGGGATAGTCAGATGCCTCATGCGGACAGATAGCATACGTTATCGTTTACATGTTCGGTCCTATTTGTCCCAGCATCCCAGACGTGCGTGCGTACATAGTATGCGCGTATTACCGATCACAAAATACATAATACGACCTACAAACCACGACATCCTCGAAATACTTACGCGAGGTTTGTCGTCTGTTATTGTGATCATTTGCCTCCTTTTTTACACCGACACACCTCGTAAATATGGGATGTGGTCTCGTACTATGTACAGCTGGTCTGAACGCAGGAGTCAGGAGCGTGTCTAAGAACAGTCCAGTTGCAGACCATCGTATAGAGTACGTTTGGTATTCCCGCCATGGAAATATACCGTACTATGTACAGGTAAGAATACATGACAACGTCCGCGTCCGCGTCCGCGATGAGACGTGCCAACCACACGAGAAACATGGCTGTTTTGAATCCTCGTAATCGGAGTCAGCGCACTTGGTCCGGTCATCCTCTCAACCGTTTTTTTGAATCCATACTATGTACAGAGCAGGTTTGCATCATCTTGGGGGAAAGACCCCTCCTTCAGTTGTATTGTGCCCATTCTTGACCTCCGTGCACCTCATTTGGGGGCTCACTGATCATTTCACATGACTCAAACACGTCTTTATTGACGCCTATCACTGGCCGATAGCAATTGAGAGAGTAGAGGATAATGTGAGATCGACATGGAGAGAAGCAAGATATCGGACATATTCCATTACCTGTTCCTTCTGACGCCTTTCCCAAGCGTCTCCTAGCTCACGATATTACGAAATACAATCGACATTGTTCGCATCCCTGGCCTGTCCTCTTTCGCTTGGCTGATTATTGTCCGCCATTCTTCCGCTGGCTATTATTACATACATAGTACATAGTGGTACATGATTGTCTACTCTCCGACTCTCCCTACTGATCATCAACCCGCACTTTGCTATTTGTCGTCTTCTTACTCAGTGAATTGGCCTTCATCCCTCACCCCCTAATGCAAACTATTAACAAGACTGAGACCGTTTTGCCGGTTTATTGTTTGTACTCTGCATGTCGTTGACGCTGCATTCTTTTCTCGTCCCTCGCAGTCATATACGGAGCGATTAATAATCAACGTTTGATAATCAAGTACAATGCAGAACAGCGAAGCGTCCGGTTATCAACATGGCAAAATGCCTGCACTTTCTGTTACATCTGCCGTCTTCTGGACATTTTGATTTGAATGATAGTGTAGAGAAGAGACAGAACCCGGAGGTATCTTGTTTTTTTTGTTAGCCGGAGGTAATTCGCTTTTCTGTTGGACACTGTATGTACTATTGCCAGTTTGTTTGATTTTACTTGCATCTTTCAGGAGGCTTGTGCGTATTTTCCGAGTTTAATTTTTCGTATGCGTGCTGATTTGTTTCGAAAATATGTACTACTATGTAAATACTGGGCATTGTATTTGCATTGATACTTGCCAAGTGCTGTATATTTTTATTTATCAAATTATAACTTTGTAAAGACAAAACTGAAATAAAGTACATAGCATTTATAAAGTCAACGAAACAAACACCATAGCCTCATAAAAAAAAATCGATAAACCACAGCCTTGTGAACTCCATTTTTTGGCGGTTGAGATTCTGGGATCCCCTCACACCGAGATCCATCTTTGCACGTCTTTGTCCAAATCGCACATGCATCACATTGTCTCTACTATGAGACTCTGTACCATGAATCTCCAACTTTTAAGTCTTCCACCCATCCCCATCCCACCATGACGGGAGGCCCATAGCGGCAAGGTATCACAGCATGAACCTTGTTCAGCGGAGACCTCAAGATACGGATACATTTTCCAGGCCGTCACAGTCCATCTGAGGCCCATCAGAGGCCACATCCAGGTCATCACAGGTCCATTTAGGGGCGCTCGACCACCCGTAGCGGGACTCCCGGGCCTCTAGAAACTCGCAAAACCTTCTAGAACAATGTGCCTATGGGTGGTACGGGCCCTAACTTATGGGCCCATCGACATAGCCCATAGCCTAAAGCTATGCATGTGTGAAAGCGGCGGAAAGGCGGAAAGGGGTGCTCGAGGGCAAAGCCAAAGCGACTTTGCAGGGGTCACTAATCTCGATAGCATCCTAGTACGCAAGCATATCTTACATACGTAGTAGTACATTGTACTCCGTACTAATTCACCATGATATCCAAAGATACTATTTACAGACAAAGCAGACGGACGGCTGACCGAATCGCGGGTGTTTGCACATTTCTGGTTTGATTGAGATCAACTGTCGTCTGATGGAGAGAGGTTGGCCGGCAAGACGAGACATGACACGACACGACAAGACACGACACGACACGACAAGACACGACACGAGACAGAACAAGGAGGCGACAGGGAGACCACGATATATGAAAATACCAAGCACTGCCTAGTACCGAAGAAAGGAATGAAGCAGGACGAGGGAGGAGGCCAGGCCTGCCGCGACGGAGTAAAGAGTCTGGAAAGGGAGACAGCTCCGAAGAGGATATTGTAGCAGGAAAAGGCAAGGGAATAGGCAGCGCCATCGAATCCCGAATCCTGCAATGTGCAAAGTATTGGCTATCACAAGTAGACTCACTAGAAGCCTGCCACTTTTGGTCTTTTTATCCTTTTAGGTACTAACTCGTGTCTTTACGTGTTTACCATGCAGTAAGAATCACAGAATACAGGCCGGGGTTGGCTGCATGACGGCAGTGCACTGACTCGAGCCAATGTGTCAGCCTCGACGAGTATCCTACTGAGTAGTGGCATGCGTGCTGTGTGTGTCTCTCAGCAGTCTCTGCTGGTAACCGCTGCAAGCGGCAAAACAAAAGATCCTCTGTGACCCAGTGCTCAATGCTGCAGTGATGTACTCAGTAGTGATTGACGCGGGTGAGACATGACACAAGGGCAAGGAAACAGAAGAAAGACACGACAGCGAACGGAAGACATGTCTAGTATTGCAGAAGGAAAGAAAAATAAAAAGGAATATGGTATAAAAATAGGACAGGTAGAACGGCAGCCGGGCAGAATGGGCCAGCCTAGCCCTCAACAAAACGCCAATACGCGGTAGAGATCACAGTGACAGCCACCTACAATTTGATAGAAAGAGAGTAGCCCTGCATCCATGCCTGACGAACGCCTGCAGGAAATACTATGTAAAGAGGAAGAAGGAAAGAAGCACTGCAACCGCCTGCACGTCTCACCTTCCGGTCTTCCGGCCACGCAGTATTTCCAACTTCAGGCTGACGTACATTGGATTGATACATGGCAAATGAGCTGAGCGAGTGTGATTGTGTGCATTTCTACTATACTCTGTAAGGTGTATTATTGTCGAGAAGGATATCCCGGGTAGCCGCGTAGCCTGAGGGAGAGCGAGACAGGATAGGAGACGGGGTAATAGGAGGCAGGAGACAGGAGATCAGAGACGGGGAGACTGGAAAACAGGAGGACACGACACGACGCGACAGGAGCAGAGCAGGACGGCGGGTGTATGCATGTGCGAGCGAGCGCAGAACACTACCTCTTGTGGTAGTCGCTAATTCCTACTTTTGTCTATCCAACAGCGTACGGAGTAATGATATGTCGTGTGCAAATATTACGGCTCATTATCGATTATCGATTGCCGACTTTCAATTATCAATAATTATAATAATCATAACAGTAATGCCAGCAAGAGGGGTCGTAATAAGAATGGAAATGAAAACCCTAGAGTACGGAGTAGTGATTCAGTAAACCACCAGCTCGGTTGTCGGGCTCGCATCCGAACATGCTGCCCACACACACCTTTTGAAAATACAGAGTATTACTTTCTACTATTCCGACGGAAAAGAGAGAGCACTGTCACACGTACTACGGAGCACGAACCGCAGAGCCATGTGCTCACCTTGTCAGCGTCCTCGCTCCATTCACCTAGAGTACCATACTATGTATGTATGTACACCGTAGTGGCTGGACTTGGTTGTGATTACAGTGTCTTGGAGCATATGCACGGGCCGTCTCGGCACAATTTGACGGAAGTTTCCATCGGCATTAGAAGGGAAACATTATCGGAAGAAGTAGAATCGAAAATAGACAATACTAGCCTCTATTCCGTGTGGTTAATCTACAGGATGTGTGTAGGTAGAAGGATTGACGCGCTGAAGGTGAACGAAGTATACTATAAAAAGGCAAAAAGAAAAAGAGAAAAGGGAAAAGAAGGGAGGAACGTTCCGAGGAGTCGACAAATCTCCTCAAATCCTGGCATGGCTGCAAATGAGAAAAAGTACCCCGACACGACGGCGTTGTTAGCACACGGGAGTACTTGTTTGACTAGAGAATACTAAACAATACTAGACGATGCTAAAAGAAGAAAAGCCTTGGCTGACGCGGCAAAAAGAGGCGGTATCAGTACGGAGTACATAGCACCAGTACTATGTAAAGCATGGTGTTGAGTGATAAAAAGGACGGCAAAGCGGCAGACTCCGAGTCGACTCTTAGGCAGGCAACCCTCTGCACAAGATTGTATTATTAACTCTGTTATTGTTCGGAGAAGAGAAAGAGCTGCGAGGCTGATCATACAACGTTTGCACCTTGACAACGGCATCGAACAAACTCAACAAACAGCAGCCAGAGCTCCGTACTTCTTGTAACATCAGCACCTTTTGGGTTCCTGAATGTATCCACCCATAGAAGAATAGAAGCACGGAAAGCCTTCCATGAGAAGTGGAGAGGTTGAAGCAGGATCCATACATAGTAATTACTGGTGATACGTGGTATAGTGACGGTGTGAATAGTTTGTGTCACGGGGAAAGATATAACGACACTGCAACAAGGAGAATCCTCGGTGAGCGGCAAGCACATGCTTGATTGTTCCGCGAATGGCATCCCCTGAAGAGAAGCAGGTCAAGGTGAAGAGCGAAGCGAGATAACGGGCAGTCCTCGATACAACACAACCACACATCGCAATATCGCATGTTACTGTCCAGCACGGCAATCCAGGGCGTTTTACTGAACACGACGCGATTCTTTTACATAGTAAGAAAGGATCAGCTATTGCCAGGCCTGTAAATACCGGGCATACCCAGCAATACAGTGCGGTGTATCACATTATAATACATCGTAAATATATCAACTTGATAACTGCATTGTGCTTAGGAGGTCAATCACGCTGCCCGTAAGCCATGCGCCGCGAATAGGGGGAGTGGAACCTGCACCAATCTGTGCTCTGCTAACAGCAAGATCTGCTCAGGCAGATAAAAGTGCATTTTACGGAGCACACAGTAATAGCAGATGCAATAGTAATAGCAGAATCCAGAGAAACACAAGATGGCCCCTCACCACCTTTATTCAACCGGGCAGACTGATACGGAGCACAGAGAGGCTGCACTGATCCTCCTCGGTATGGAGTCTGGGTTGACTCTATCGGGGCAGAGAGGACAGAGCAACGAAGGCAGAGACAGAAAAAAAAAGAGGACGGGACGGAGATGACCCACCACGCTGTGCCCTGAAGACGCCTGCCATGCTGTTTGTACAAGGTACTATCTACTGTACTATGTATGTATGTAAGATATATATATATATTTTTTTTTGAGTAACGAGGACTAATACTGGCTCGCGGATGAGAAACAGTGAGAAAGGAACGTATGGTTACGGAGACAATGATAGTGAGTAAGAAGACGGACAAACGGCACAAATGCAGAGTGCACTCATCCGCGTTGAGTATCCCAACTACAGCGGTATCGAAACTTATATCCGCCAAGAGGGATGGACGCGAGACGCGAGCCCCTGAAGGGGCAGGAGATCGGAATACAGAATACAGAGTAATACTGTATACGAATAAAGCGAGTACGTTAGTCAAGAGTCTGTATTGCAGAATATGGATTAATGGCGCTTACCGCGGAAATGAACAATCAGCGAAGTTGCTGGACACGGTGAGAAGGGAGAAGAAAGGACAAGAAGCAATGCAAGAATGCATGCATCCTGTACGCAGGACTCGCGGCATACGGCATGCCAAACAAATATCTGACTATTGAGTATTCATGTGCATAATCTCGGGACATTTGGTATTATCTGCGGTTACATTTGACCATTCGCCATTTGTATATTTACATTTTACACACAACCATGTGCAGTAGTATCGCCATGCATGTGCATGTGTACATAGTAGCATTGATTGCACTGCTACGCTGTTGGCGTTGAATGGCAGTCTGGTGCTGTTGCGGCGAGCAGGATCACTCTGGCCATACCGCGTCACAATATAGTCCCCAAAATTAGCCGAAGCAAAGACGCAGTAATACAGCACAGAGCCAAGCTTACAGAGTGCATTCACCGCTGCTGAGACGCCGACTGGTGCTGCTTTGGCTGCTCGACTAAAAGGTCGCCCATCGCCGTGACAATGAGAGTGCTCTGTAGACAATCCTTCACCGCTGGTCAGATCTTCCATCGCCATCTCAAGCCAGGGAGAAATAGGACAGAGACAAAGGCTGTCAGGAGTCGAGTGGTCCCGGGGTCCTGGGCGGCGCAAGTGGGTTCATCTCGAAATGGAAACGAGTGTATTGCTGAGCTACCCTACATGTCCTGATGAGTAAGGAGTAGCAGTGAAGAGCAAGACATGAAGCGTGCATAGTAGCAGAGGGAGAGGAGAGAACGAGGGACTCCACACAAGCTGTTTGCCCAAGTTGGAAAGCTTTCAACGTCTGTTGATGATGGCTGATGGATCTGACCGCAGAGGCAACGGTCAAGGTCAGCTGGAGATTTTCATTCTCTGCGATGCCTTGGATCTTATTAGGATTTCTTCATCTGACTCTTGTTCGTTGAGATTTACTCTGTACTTTACTCTGTATTATTAACTACATGGTACCGCCCATTTCTCCATTTCCGCTTCCCTCTGAGCCTCTCTTTCATTTGCTTCGAAATTGCTCTTGCGACGACATTGAGACACGAATAACTCAAGACGGCCATTTACCCGGATGCGGTCTCTTCCTGAAACCAGACATTAGAAACTAGAAATACATAGCAACTGCTATGAGTCGTTTCTCTTGACTACGGTATGCCGCTGGAGTACCGCCACAGAGAGCAGAGAGTCGTATTCCCTCACACACCCTTTGCCTTTTCTGCCTTTTCGCTTTTGTCTTTTCCTTTATGGTTCTAAATTAGCGACCATACTTGTTTGTCAGATACTCGTAAGATTGCCACACTAGGCGGAAGGAGCTGTCGGCACGTTTGTTTTCCCCGAACTTGGCCCGAGGGTGTCGTGAGGGTTGATGCTCAGAGCTTCTTACTTCTTGAGACTGCTTGATACTTGTTACATCCCCGTAAACAGCTCCGGATAACTGGACTGACTCGCAGCGCGTCTCTGCACGGGGCACGTACTACTATGTATGTATCCAACAAGTGAGATGCCGCAATAAGATCATGCTATGTCTGTACACGCGGATATACTACACGGTATGTCACGTCGCTTTCGCCGCTGGAAATAAGTTGCACCCAGCAAATCCGGCGAATACTCTCCATGCCCTTTTTACAGGCAGATACGAGCTGCTCATTAGCGACTGTAGCGACAAGCGAGCTTTCTCTCTCCTTATTTGACTACTCTGTATATAGTATCACATTGGCATCCCTGAAATTAGCAATAAAACGGCAGAAAGGGAAAAAGTGTGCAGAGTGCGACACATGTAAGTAGACAGTAGACAGGCACTCGAGACTCAGACAGGCAAAGCCCACTGAGTGTTGTGCTCGCTGTTGACTTGCTGCTTGTCACAGAGCCGTATCACATTGATGGACAGGGATGTGGCTGAAGACGCGCTGACGGATCCGCGGCATCGACCAAGGTGATAGACTGAGTAATACTGAGTAATATGATATGATGTGCGAATACTATGGTATATCCCAGAACTAATAAGCATGGTGATGTGCCATCTTACTACATTATATGTGCGCTCTGCTCCCAGCCCGTGAAAATGTTTGAAATACGCGCTTCACACCCTCTCAAAAGGATGGGACGGCAGAGCGAGAAGGACATTACTGAGCAAGTGCACCAATCAATACTACAGGGTAAGCAAAGACATGCATCTAGTGGCAAAGTGAATAGTAGAAAAAGAAAATATTCAATTAAACAGATACACAAATGGGGGGATGGAGGGCCGAGTATGATCAGCCCAAAGTGTGATGAGATATTCAAAGCAAAACGAAAACCGGCAAAGTAAATTGCTATTTCAATTAGAAATCGGAATCGACACCTCGGATAAACATGTACAATATAAGAAAAAAGACATCAGACACAAGGAAGCGAAATGCCAACACATGCTTGTGATGTATTGAGCAGCTGTTGGATGTTGGCGACTATGCGTGATTGCGGCGAAGAGCTGTGTGTTTGTTTGCTTGCTTGCGCTTGTTTGTACGGCCTTGCTTATTTAAACTAATCAATGAAGTAAAACAAATAAAATCCTACATTCGAGATGGTGTGCTGTGCCGGTAGCCAACACATCACAAGGCAACCCGATTCTGCATTTTGCATGTATCTGCAGCTCGGCGCATATGCACATGCATACACGTCCTCGTCCTAGTTTTAACGAGTGTTGAGACTGTATTTAAGTGTGTTTGTCTGAGTGTCTTGATCCGCGAGCACCCCTTTCACGGGGAAGCACGGCTATCATCCTTTGCCGTCTTTTAAAATCGGCTCGTGTCGGTTTGCTCGCTGCCCTTGTATCTCACATGATCAACGCGACCATTTAATGCTGGATAACTATGTAATTTGTATCGCCTTCTCATTTCAGCTGACCGCAACTTTACCAGCCATGCGATGTGATGTGTACGATGTCATGCGTGGTGCGTGGTGCGTGCTCTGCTGGTCCTGCAGCAAGGCAGAAGCCAGGGTACAACGCTTTGCCTGCACCCTTGCCTCTCCGTCGGTGAGTAAATACAGCGCATTTCTGTGTGCTTTGTATTTATATTTATATTTGTTTGGTGTACTATGTATTACAATACAATACAATTTATCTACTGATTCATCGGAGTTTTACCTACGTGTTAAATACTCCGTGCAGAGAGAAACCAAATACAGAGTAATACGATGTAGATATTGATGTTGAATAATCTAATCGTCCAGCGTAGTCAAGTGTAAAAAGCGCATTGATGTCCGCGACCGTCTTACTGGAAACGGAAAAGGAAAACGAAGCAATTCCAATCAGCAGAGCATCAGTCAAGCCAATCAGTCACTCAGTCAATCAGTCAATCTCAACAATCAAGCAAGTCGTCGGCCAATCAGCCAGTCTGCATCGAGCGCGCACATGTTCATGAGCAATGAATCAACGAGAGTTATATAGGGATAATAAAGGGAAAACAGGAGAGGTAGATCGAAAAAAAAGAAACAAAACAACCCATACTACTATGTATACTGTACGAGGTCGCGCTCAGGAATAATCTCGCCAGACGACAAAGAACAAAGCCAGGGCTGGGCTAAGAAAACTCTACCGCCGATACCGCCGCCGTCTCTGCGAATACACTTTTACTCTGTAGAATGCTGCATATTGGCACCGGCCTGAAATGTGATCTGTACAGAAGACCAATGTACTGGCTGCATGCTACATGGACTATTGAAAAGAACATGCCGACAGCTCCGCGATGCATTACATGATATAGTGAAAACTAGAGTTCGGGACTTGGCAAATCCGACAAGAAAAAAGACAGGAAACGAGAATGTACAAAAGTACAGTCCGCGGGCAGAGTAAATGCAAGTCCAAGAGAACAGGATGGAAGCAGGATTGTGCTATTCAGACTAGAAGGGCTAAGAGGGAGACCAGATTACGGTGACGTCGGCCAATTTCAGCTCTTTTACATAGTATCAATACCTGCTAATCTAAGAGCGCAAGCGAAAGCGAACGGGCAGCAGCCGTAGTCAATTATGGCAAGATAACTATTGTAAATGTATAGACAAGTAGTGATAGCTGAAGGCAGTAACACGTTGGATGCGTGTATGAGCCTGTCAGCAGCGGGATCGTGGCCAGTCTGTTGACCTATGCTATAGTACAGAGTATGCGCTGCCGGTGGTGACATCTCATGCCCTCATTATGCCCTGTTCGTGCTGCTTGACAATGGACGCCTGCCGGTTGGTCAGCCCCTCCTTGATTGCATATCCAAAGCCATTGCAGACGCTGCAGACAGATCTCGGCAAGTGGAGAGATCTTGCGCCCGGAACCGTCTGCAAGCTCCCGTTCACTCCATCTTCATCCGGGTATCCATTGCATAAATATATTGGGGTAGTTGTGTGTAGCATAGAGCGTGTATGGAAACGTGCGAGGAGTGAGCAGTATGGAGAATGGAGCATGGAGCATGGAGAACATGGAGCATGGAGCATGGGGACAAGAGGAGACGTGAGGAGTCAAGAGGAGTCAATGGGAGACGCTCGAACAGGTCCACCAAGAAGCATCAACAAGGGCAAGGCTCGAGCCTCCAAGACTGTCTATCCGCAGCCTAGCAGTAGCCTGGCACAGGAAGATAGGAAGACAAGATAAAAAGAAACAATAGCCTTGATAGTTGTGTGGAGTTTTTGCTAACGGCTCGCAACCGTTTATTTGGCTGAATCTGTCGATGGGGTCGGAGAGAGGAGCCGAGGGAGGAGTCAATGGAAGAGAGCCTCAAGGCTCTGACTATGTACTCAGCATGCTTGTTGCTTGTCTGGAGAGCAGAAGCCATGTGGACTCCAGGAACAACGGGGCTGCACATGCCAGATGGACGTCGGCTCTCGATCATATAGTAAAGATGGATGGCTATCTTCTGAACTACTTTGAATATGACCCGTTGTAGTCCAGCATCAGCAGCAGCTTCGACAGCGAACTGCCCTCGCCCGCCCGCAGTCCGTCCTGGTATTGCTGCTGGTGCTGGTAGTCCTTGCGCGCAACACTGTCTGCCTCCTTCTCGCTCAAGCCCCGGCACACGGCAGCAAACGCCGCCACCTTTTTGCGGAACGACGCGTACAGCTTGCTGGCATCTTTTTGACTGTGCTCCCCCTGCTGCCCCTTCTGCTGCCCCTTCTGCTGCCCCTTGGCAAATTCCAATATCAAACCAAAGATGCTCTGCAGCAGCACCAACAGCGGCTGCTGGCGCTTCCGCAGAAGCAGAGCCAGCATCATCTCGTCCAGCACCTGCTCGTGCCGCTCGCGCAGCTTCTCCGGGCTGGCCTCCTCCGTGCGCCCGGACGCATTGGACGGGTCGTCCTCGAGCCGCTTCGACACGCTGTCCAGCCACGCCTCAAACTTTTGCCACGGCATGCCCACGCCCGTGCCCAGGAAATAGGCCATAATGTTGGCCACAAAGTGCCGGCTCTCGATGCGGAACCGCGTCGACACGTTGGCCGCGATCGGGTGCCGTCCCGAGAATGCACTCTTGAGAGGCTGATGCATCGTCTCGGCAAAGAGCTGGTTGACGACATAGTACATGCGCAGCACGCTCAGCAGAAGCCGGAAGATGCGGTCGTACTTGCTCAGGATGGCCGGCGTTATCACCGACATGAGCGCCGACGGCGGCTTGTACGACAGCCGCAGAAGGTCGAGCGCCTCCAGTCCCTCCGGGTTCATGCACTTGTCCATCTCGTCCGACGACAGATCGCGCACTGCAAAGCTCATGCCGCCCGGGAGTTCTTTGATCTTTTCCGTCTTTCCCGTTGTTGTTTGAGACCCGCTCCAGCTCTCGAGCAGGATGCCCATGAGGGCCAGCCGCAGCTCGGAGCTCGCGGGCGGCCACGTCTCGTTGTTGCGGCTGGCCAGGCGCAGACCGAGCCCGCTGCTGGAGAGCTGCACGCCTGTCCCGTGCTCAGCGCCCGCGAGGTCCGCGTCGAACAGGGCGTGCGACAGCCGGCTGCAGAACATGCCGTTGCCGAGTAGCTGGAACTCCTTTTGCAGCTGCAGGTGCTTCCGGATCCCGTGCACGCCAAACAGGAGCTTCATGCACTCGCGATTGACCAGGCGTGCCTGGGCCGACACGATGGGGCCAAACGACAGCAGCGGCAGCAGCGACCAGTGCGGTGCAAACTCGTCCAGGGCGGCGGCATCGTCCTCGACGCTGTCGCCTTGCCTGCCGTCGCTGAACAGCTGCCGGCGCAGAATAGCAGACAAACCGTCGTCGTTTTTGTCGTTTTTGTTTTTGGTGTCTTTGCAGCTGCCGTCGACGATTGTCTGCGAAAGAGGACCGGCGAGCTGTGTGATTGATGTCTGCAGGTTCTGCCGGATCTCGTCCTCGGTCTTGCCAAAGAACTGAAACTCGATAGAGGGCAGCCGCCAGTTGATGTGAGACGTAGACGGTGCAGGCTGGCTATCTTGCAAGTGAGAAGTAAATATATTAGTCGGCCGCCCTGCTGCTGCTGCTGCCTGACGCGATGCCGCGTCTTCGAATAGCTGCGACAGCGTGCGCTCGTAGGAAAGCGCGCGGCGGTCCAGCTGGTGGATCGAGTCCCAGTCAAACTGCCACCGCAGCGGTGGCGGCCGCGCTTGAGATACCGTGTCCATCTTGGACAGCGGGTGCTCCGGGTGGTTTGTCCACAGGAACCGTAGATTGCGTCCTGTCTCAAACATGTCGCGACGCATCTCGGCCGGCACAAAGGCCGGCATCTTGTCCTCGTCCAGAAAATAGTCCGGCTCGGCCATCTCGGTGCCCATGTCGTCGATCCAGACGCGGTCGTCGAGCCGCACAAAGCTCTTGCTGTGGAACTCGCCCGTCCAGAGCGTTGCCTTGCTGCGCGGATCGAGCCCGATCCACTCGCCCACAAACCCAAGCCACGGCTCCGAGACCAGCTGCAGCAGACGCTTGATGATGTCGCGCATAAAGACGACGCTGTACTCCATGGACTGCGCCTCCTGGAAGAGTAGAGTCAAGAAATGCTCGTCCGAGGCCGCCGAGGCCGAACCGGAAAAGGCGCGCGCCAGTTTGCTGACAAGACCGCGGATAAATTTGACGAGCGACGAGACCGGCTGCACTAGGGCCTGCAGCTGCAGCAGGGATTCGGCCTTTTGGCCGCGCGCGCCGAGCTCGCTCTGGATCGTGAGCAGCAGCCCGTCAATGCCGCGCGCGAGGGCGACACGCGACGGGATGCGCACTGACGACGCGGCCGACGCGGCATAGGTATGGTCGACAAACGCGCGCAAGAAGCGGCTGTTGTTGCCGCACTCGAGGCAGTCCTTCTCGATGCTGCGCAGGACCTGGGCGGTGAAGCCGGAGATGCGTGCCGACTGCAGCAGTGGAACAAAGCTCTTCTTGGGGCCGTCCCATTCGAACAGGACAGAGCTGCGACCCAGAGCCAGGGCCAGCAGGCAGGCCAGGTATGCGTGCGTATCGAGGACACCTTCTGTAGCAGTGCCCTCTTGCTCTGCAGCAGCAATGAGTGCATCGACAAAGAGCGGCCCCTGCTCTGTTCCAAAGATGGCCGTGGGGTTTGGCACGTCGGCCCGCTCAAAGACAGCCCATGTTTTGAATTCGGGCGTCGACGTGCCTCGGTAGTTTTCCTCGGATGTGAAGAGCCATATATCGTCGATGGGATCTATGCCGAGGGTTTCTGGCGTGCAGAGCGGTGAAGATATAAGAGGCTCGTTTGCTGCCAGCGGATCGGGATATGTATCTGTAGACGGCGGGGCTGAGGATTGCAACTGCAAAAGCAGGTCTGGTATTTTGAATAGGCCGCCATTGTCGACCGGTGCAGGTAGAGTATTTTCCTTACTGGCCCCCTTGTCAGCCTCCTCTGCTACTCTTCTGAATATCGGCGTGACCCGGGGCAGCTCTACTGTCTCATCTTTGCCGAGGAAGAAGGTGACTGGCTCTTCGCCTGGGAATAAGTTAGTATATACACACGGAACTTCCACTGAATGGCACCTTACCATTAAAATCAAGACTGAAGAAGCCGTTCTGGCGGTCTTCGGGGGCCAGAGGTGGCGGCTGCTGGTTCCATGACGACAGCTTCCAAAAGTCGGGGATGGCGAAGAGGTCGGCGGTGGTGTCGCCCTCAGACATGGCTGGCGATGTATAGAGGAGGCTGTGTAAGAGACGAGAGTCGGCGCTATAACCTGGAGCTGGTTGGCGGCGGCATAATTTTTGTATATTTTCTTATCGAGTCTGTCGCCTGTGCTGTTGTTGTGCGGCTGCAGCCTTGCGCTGCGTTCTGCTAGGCGTTCTGCTAGGAGTGACGTTGAAAGGAGAGAGGGGATCGTGAGCGCGGGACCCACTGTTTTGCTGTACAGTGGACTACAGCGGGACGCGTAGAAAACGCGTCTTATTACAGAGGAAATAGAGAGAAAATGGAGAGAAGTACAGGCTGTGGCGCTGTGGCTTGGTTTGGGTGGATATCGACATAGCGGCCCACGGTACCTGCATTGGCACCCATTGGCACCTTCCTTGTATGCGCCTTGAATGCGCGACAGCTAAAAGCTTCGTTTTTCTTGACTTTACTCGATTTCCCTCTACATTTTGCGACAGCAGGCGACGATAGGCAACCAGCGAGCTCGACAGCTGCCCATTGAGCTCACCGACCACCACATCTGCATCCATACTTTTAGTTGCATTTTTACAAAAAAACCAAAACCACACCAGAAACCGTCGAGACTCTCCCCGGCGATGGCACCCAAGAAGCGCGGCCGCAACAGCGCGGCAAATGCAGCGACACCACGAGACGAGGATGCCATGGACATTGACACGCCGGCAGCCGACACACCGACGACTGCAGCACCAGAGAAGCCCGTCGAGAGTGTACTGGCCAGCTGCTGGACCTCGGAACAGAAAGCCGGACTGTTCTCGGCCGTCATAAGATGGAAGCCGTCGGGTATGTCGCGATCGTGCGCAGGAGGACGAGAGATAGAGAAGAGAAGGACCAAAGACAACTAACAACCCCAGGAATGCACAGACACTTTCGGATGATTGCGATATCCGAGCACTTGCGGTGCCGCGGCTTCGACCCCGACGTCTACCAGCACACGCGCATACCCGGCATCTGGAAAGAGCTGGCGACCGAGTACGACGTCGAGGTGATTAACGACCGCGACAACTCGCTCGACTATTCGGAAGAGGGCGGCTTTGACCCGCGCTACAAGGAATTCTGCCTGCCGCTGCTTGACTACCGCGACGATATGCTGGAGCGCGCCATGGCCGACGAGGTGGACTCGGCAGCTACGTCGCCGGCGCGGTGGCACCCAGACTCGCCGCCGCCGTCGGCAAGAGCACAAACTGCCACAAGCACAACGGGAGCGGCTGCAGACGGGAGCACGGGTGGCGCAAATACAGAGGCGTCCTCCGCCACGGCGTCGGCCACAAAATCATCCTCATCGCACAACAAGAAACGGAAGCGTGGCGGCGGCGATCCCAGGACACGGTCATCGACAGTCGACAGCTCAGAGCTTGCATCGTCGGCCGCATCACCAGCGCCGACAGGACGCGGTACACGGAGCAGCAACAGCAACACCAAAAACAACAGCAATAGCAAGACTAAGCGTGCAGCACCAAAGACTAGCAGCAAGAAGGCCACGGCAGCGGCAGCAGCGGCAACTACGGCGTCACGCAGAAAGGACAAGCGAGGAAAGGAGGAGGACGACGAGGATGAAGAAGAGGAAGACGAAAGCGACGAGGGCGGCAGCAATGACGAGGATGAAGAGGACGGCGATGACGAGAGCGGCAGTGGCGAAGAGGGCGAGGATGGAGGAAAGGATGGAGAAGACGAAGAGGGCGACGAGGAGGAGGAGGGCGATGAGGATGGCGAAGACGGCGAGGATGAAGAAGAGGAGGAAGACAAGGATGACGATGAGAAAGAGGACGATGACGATGAGGACGGCGACGAAGACAAAGACAACGACGACGACAACGACGACGACGACGAAGAAGAAGAAGAAGAAGAAGAAGAAGAAGAGGAGCAGGAGGAGCCGACCAAGAAAAAGGCTACGGGCCGGCAAACCAAGACGACGCGGGCGTCGGGAAGCAAAGGCAAAGCGGCAGCACCAGCAGCCGCCAGCAAAACCAAAAGCAACGGCAAGAACAAAAGCCGAGCAGCAGCAGCCGCCGCCGCCGCTGCTGCCAAGTCGCAAGCTTCCACAAAACGGTCAGGACGCACGACGCGAGGCCGCGGGAAGTGAGTGTGATAATGTCTTTTGGGTGGTGTATATTCTGGGTCTACTATTGCAATTGCTTGCCGGCGAACGGAGTCTCTTGGTTAATTGGTCTACTTGAGCTATTTGAATTAATATCTGAACTAATTTTCAAGTTGTTGAAGCTGATGTGTTTGGACTGAGGCGTGGCGATGAACACGGGTGACTAAGCATCGCTGATAGCGCATGTCTGCCGTGGGGTATGAAGAATATGGGGACTGCGCGCTACAACCCGCTAACAGCAATAGCTGAGTAAATTTTGCAAGGCTTTGAAAAGATTTGTTAGTGGGGTTCGCGATATAAGCCATCTGCCGACCGCAACCCAGCATCGCCAGAACTCAACAACGCCAATCTACTCAAGACCACCCTTTAAAAAAAACCCCCTACCCCCAAATTCAAAAATGACTCTCGCTCCTTACAAGGCCGAATTCCTGCGCGCGTCCATCGAGGGCGGCCCGCTGTCGTTCGGCACCTTCACCCTCAAGTCCGGCCGCGTCTCGCCCTACTTCTTCAACGCCGGCTCGTTCTACCGCGCCGACTTGCTCGCTGCCATCTCGACCGCCTTTGGCGAGACCATTGCCGAGGCCGACAAGGCCGGTGTCTTTGGCCCCTCCGAGGACAACAAGCCCGCCTTTGACGTTGTCTTTGGCCCCGCCTACAAGGGCATCCCGCTGGCCACGGCCGCCGTTGGTTCCCTCGCATCGCTCGACAAGGAGCGCTACGGCAGCATTGGCTACTCCTTTGACCGCAAGGAGGCCAAGGACCACGGCGAGGGCGGCAACTTTGTCGGTGCCCCGCTTGCCGGCCAGCGCGTGATCGTGGTCGACGACGTCATCACGGCCGGTACCGCCAAGCGCGAGGCTGTCGCCAAGATTCGCGCGGCCGGCGGCATTGTCGTGGCCATCGTGGTTGCACTGGACCGCATGGAGACGCTGCCCGAGGCTGCGACCAAGGAGAGCGCGCTGGGTGCGCTGAAGCGCGAGTTTGGCCTGCCGATCCTGTCGATCCTGACGCTGGACGACATTGTTGCGGGCATGAGCAAGTTTGCGACGGCCGACGACCTGGAGCGGACCGAGGCCTACCGCGCCCAGTACAAGGCGGACAACTACCAGTAGGGGTGAGGGACCCTAGGGGATAGGAAGATGGAAGAGAACGCAAAGGTGCATGTAGATAGTGTCATAGATACACCGGCTAGATAAGAGGGATGGATGCATGAAACCACTGTAACAACCACGGGCATGATTAACGGGCATTGCAACACGGGTTACGCAATCTGGCTAGACGTTTGGACAGGGGGAGTTATTTTATTTTGTTTTGTTCGTCGGGGGGCCTGTTTGTTTTTGGATTTTATAGACGTCGACGGCGTCCCGGCGCTTTGATACCCAATGGAGTTATGGAATTTTAGTCAAGATGCAGTATGAGTATGCGTGAGCGTTGTCTTGAGTTGACTCCATTATTTACGTGACTGATCCATCACTTCTCCCGGTCAATAACATGGATGCGAGGCGTCATCTTGGCGAGAGCCTCCTTGTCGGCCTCGGTCGGCGTGTAGCCCATCCGGTCGGCGGCGGCGTCGGAGACGTAGAGGCCGATGGTGCCCCAGGCGAGGACACCGACGCCCACGCCGAGCCGGGCCCGTGGGGACAGTCCTTTGTATGCACTGATGGTTAGAGACGATAGGTTGGAATAAAGAACCAAGAGAGAAACTCACCTCCAGAGCGACATTTTGAGTTGCAGCCAGAGTGAGAAGTGAGTTTGGCGGCGGACGTCGGCTTGTTAGTGGTGGTTGGTAGTGCAAGTTGCACCGCCACCCAGCGCCACACTTCTTAAGAGTACTCTGAACATACTCAGTCGTTAAAGCGGGGCGATTGGCCAGCGAAAAAATTGGCTGGGCCAGTTGCGAATTGCTAATTTTCCAAGTACACGAGGTCAAGTTCGACGACGGCGACGACAGCAGACGACAAGCATTGGCGGATCTCGACGACAAACTCGACAACGAAGCTCGAAGAAAACCAAACACACTCCCACAAAACGCAATGGCGTCGCTCCCTGCACGCCGTGCCGTCGCCGGCTGGTCCCGCTCACAACTCTCTCCTCAGACTCCCAGTATCGCATCACAATCATTACGGCCCTCATTAATACCAGCATGCTTGTCTCCTTCTACCTCTCCTTCCTCTTCTTCTGCCGCAGCATCCTTCTCGACTACGCACACACTCGAGAAGCGCCAAAAGTACCGTCCCCGTGACATGAACCGCGAGCGTGGCGTGTCCTCCATCCGCCAGACCGGCCCCCGCTACCGCCTGTCCGTGTCCAACGACCCCATCCCGCGCCCGGCCCTCAAGGGATCGTCGCGCGATGCCCCGGAGACTGCCGCCGAGGTTGCCGCTCCCGAAATCGACCCCAAGCACGGCCTGTGGCAGTTCTTCAACGACGGCAAGGTCGCGCCCACACCCGTCGAGGATGCCGCCATTGGCCGGTCGTGGACAGTCGAGGAGCTGCGGCGCAAGAGCTGGGAGGACCTGCACAAGCTGTGGTGGGTGTGCGTAAAGGAGCGCAACCGCATTGCCACATCGCGCGTCGCCCGCAAGCACTTTGAGCTCGGCTTCGGCGACCTCGAGGCCGACGAGCGCGATCTCGTGGTATGCTTTTCTCCTTCTCATTTTTCAGGTGTCTTATAGTAACTAACAAAAACGAACAGGTCCGCCGCACGATGCGTGGTATCAAGCACACGCTGACAGAGCGTTTCTACGCATGGGAGGATGCCGTCGAGCTGGCCAAGACCGACCCCGAGGTTGACCTGTCGGGCAACGGCCCTGCGTTCCAGCCGTCGGCATATCTGGAGGAGGATGTATCGGCTCTGGAGCCCGAGACGGCGCCAGAGACAGCACAGGCAGCACAGGCAGCAGCACCTGAGACGGCCGCTGCGCCTGCGCCTGCGCCTGCGAGATAAACGTCGTCATATGTAGAGGGACGGCATGACCTGCGGACACGGCGATGAAAAAAAACTACGACTGTACAATAGCATATAGATGAGTATATAAGATCACGATCAACCCCAAGCTGTATTTGGAGAGGGGAGAGGATATGCTGTCTGGTGCGAGTGACGTCTCAAACACCCCGTCTCCAAAGTAAACGATTACCTAAGCAGCAAAAAAAATGGCAAGGCGTTGCATTACGGTGAGCAGGCCGCTGAAACAACTGACACAGCCGGAGTGACGCAACGGTTGGCGTTCTTTCCCTTTGTAGATAAAAAAAAAGGGACACCAAGACAGGACTCACCTGATCATTCAGAGTAGTGCCTGCCATTTGCAGATTTACAAATACCAGAGATTACCAAATACCAAATAACAGGCAATTGCAAATCATGACCGATTGCGCAGTCGCAGTCACTCGCTCTTTCCCTTTTGTAGCTTTGCTAGTGCAGGCGTAACTGCTACTATCGCCCTACAGAGGTACAGATAGGAGGGGCGGTGACCGACCTCCATTGCCCATTGCCCATTTCCTAATCCCCCCCCATCCCACATCCTAATAGCAATTGCGGGGCTGCTGTTGCTCTGGGCCCCCTCTGGGTCCCTCTCTGGCCGGGCCTCCTTTCCCCTTTGGCCTCTGGCCTGGGAGCTACTCGCACGGAGAGTAGAGTAAAAGGAAGCAAGCATTTATGTGACAGCAACGATTGTCTCATCTTTCCGGTCTTCTCGCTACTTTCTAACTTTCTAATTCCCTTTAATCTTTGATTCTTCAAGTTCAACAAACCACACCTCCCAACGATACCCCCAAAACCACAGTATACAGCAACCATGGACGAGATCGCCAAGGAGTACGATGTCATTGTGCTGGGCACCGGTGAGTAGTCGGAGAGGCGAGCAGCAGAGGATGGGCAGAGTATAGAGGATAGCAGAAGACAGCAGAGCAGAGGAAGACAGCGATAATACTAGACAGGAGACGTGAAGCTACACAGCCCAGACGCTAACACACACCCAGGCCTGACCGAGTGCATCCTTTCTGGGTACGTCATCAAGCTACGATACGGCGGCGGCGGCGGCGGCAACGACGACAACGACAGCGACAACAATATGGCGTGCTGCCGCCAGCTACACCGACAATAGCCCGGTGTCCGCCAGCATCGACATGGCCAGCAGCAAGCTAACTGTGATAGTGTCCTGAGTGTCAAGGGCAAGAAGGTCCTGCACATTGACAGAAACGACCACTACGGCGGGTAGGTTCTGAGACCTTTGAGACCCCTGGGACCTCTGGGACCTCTTGGACCTTTAGGACCTCATTTCTCAATCCCCTCTTTAGGCTGCACAAGCTAATCTTCTCACCCCCAGCGAGGCTGCTTCCCTCAACCTCCAGGCCCTCTACACAAAGTACGGCAACACTGCCGGCGAGCCCTGGAAGAACTACGGCCGCCTCAACGACTGGGCCATCGACCTGGTGCCCAAGTTCCTCATCTCGTCGGGCGAGCTCACCAACATCCTTGTTTCGACCGACGTCACCCGCTACCTCGAGTTCCGCCAGATTGCCGGCAGCTACGTCCAGCAGGGTACCAGCTCAAAGGCCACCATTGCCAAGGTCCCTGCCGATGCCGCCGAGGCTCTGCGCTCGCCCCTCATGGGCATCTTTGAGAAGCGCCGCATGAAGGCCTTTATGGAGTGGGTTGGCGCCTTTGACATCAAGGACCCTGCCACCCACAAGGGTATGTCGCACATCTCACAGACTTCTCCCCACTGTCTACTGTCTAATAAGTATCAACTCTAACCAACTCTAGGCCTCAGCATTTCCCAGTGCACCATGAAGGACGTGTACGACAAGTTTGGCCTCGAGACCGCCACCAAGGACTTTATCGGCCACGCCATGGCCCTGTACCTGACCGACAGCTACATCGAGGCCCCCGGCGCCGCCCCCGAGGCCATTGAGCGCATCCGCCTCTACGGCAACAGTGTCGCGCGCTACGGCAAGTCGCCCTACATCTACCCTCTCTACGGCCTCGGCGAGTTGCCCCAGGGCTTTGCGCGCCTGTCGGCCATCTACGGCGGCACCTACATGCTCAACACCAACATTGACGAGCTCAAGTACGAGGGCGGCAAAGCTGTCGGCATCAAGGCCACCATGGCCAACGGCGACGACAAGGTCGAGTTTGAGACCAAGGCCAAGTTCATTATTGGCGACCCGTCCTACTTCTCCGACAAGGTCAAGGTTGTCGGCCACGTCGTGCGTGCTATCTGCATCCTGAAGCACCCTCTGGCCAACACCAACGACTCGGACTCGTGCCAGCTCATCATCCCCCAGAGCCAGGTCGGCCGCAAGAACGGTAAGTTCTTTAATTCAAGAGGAGTTCTACAGACATGGGAAGTAACGAATAAACTGACAAACAGACATCTACGTTGCTTGCGTCTCGTCGGCGCACAACGTCTGCCCCAAGGGCTACTGGATCGCCATTGTGTCGACCATTGCCGAGACTTCGGCCAACCACCATCTGGAGCTGCAGCCCGGCCTGGACCGCCTCGGCAAGATCGAGGAGCAGTTCATGGGCGCGCCCATCCCGCTGTACGAGCCCGTCACCGACGGCAAGGAGGACAACATCTTCATCTCCAAGAGCTACGACGCCACCAGCCACTTTGAGACCACCACCGACGACGTCAAGGACATTTACCGCCGGTGCACGGGTGAGGAGCTGGTCGTCGAGGGCCTGCGGGAGGGCATCCAGGTTGCCGATGAGTAGAGTCGGCTAGCCAGTAGTCATTACCCGGTTGTAGACCTTATTGTTACCCATTCCAAGACTGCATATAATCAATCCACGCGTTGCAATAATATATTTGATGCCGTTTACCTGGTTGCGCTGTAGTTAATTGATAGAGTGCTGTTGGTGCTGTAGAGTTTTGGTACATATGTATATAGTAATACTGCATAGCTAGAAGCTTCTCGCTAGGGGCTGATGTCAGCGGGGATAGCCCGCTTTGGCCGGTAGTAGCGTATCTCTCCTAGCGTATTGACGCATCGACGCAACTGCGACTCTGCGACTCTACTTCAACCGAACAACTGTTTGCTTACACAACACTATCACCACCGCCATGTCTTTCAACCGCCATATCGCCGGCCGGGCTGCGTCGGCTCTTCTGAGGAAGCCTGCCTCTGCTCGCCAGGCCTCGGCCCGGGCGCTGTCCATCGCTTCGAGTGCTCCCACCCACTCCGCCGCTTCTGCCTCGGCTGTCCGGCCCGTGTCAAAAGCCCGGCCTTTTGCGCGCGCAGCCACGACTTCTTCTTCTTCCTCTCCCTCGCTTTCCATGTACACTACGCGCCGGGCCTACTCGACCGACGCGGACACCAAGATCTACTCCTTTGAGGATGTCCAGAAGCTCACAAAATCGGATTCGGACGTCGTCATTATTGGTGGGTTTTCTTTTTTTTATTATTGTCTTTGTCTATTTATTTTACAAAAGCTGACAGACAGACGCTCGCGAGCCCGGCGAGCTGGTGGCTACGGGCTACATCCCGGGCGCCATCAACATCCCCGTGACGTCGTCGCCCGACAGCTTCTTCCTCAGCGAGGACGACTTTGAAGACCGCTTCGGCTTTGCGCGGCCGCCGGCTGACACCGAGGTAGTCTTTTACTGCAAGGCGGGCGTGCGCAGCCGGGCGGCGGCGGCGCTGGCCAAGCAGGCGGGCTGGACCAAGGTGGGCGAGTACCCGGGCAGCTGGCTGGACTGGAGCGGCAGCGGCGGTGCCATTGAGCGGTCGTAGAGGAGATAGACCTATAGAGAGCAACGGATAATGATTTGAATATGATTCAGCAAGATATACTACACCGGGATAGCCCCGGACCGTGCCCAAGATGAGAAAAGATAAAGGTAAACAGAAAAGCAAAAGTTAAAAGAAATGTGAAGATGTGAAGCAACCCAAGAACAGACATAGAATAAAGGAACATTAGAAAATCAACCTGACAACAGGAACAAACACAGACGGAGGATAAAATATAGTAGTCGGCAGGCAAGACACACCGCTCAACTTAAATACAAAACAGATACGGCTACCCGTTTCTTCGCCAGACGCCCTTGAACAAAGGAGCGACAAGACATGGGATGGCACGACAACTAGAACATGGCCGGCGCATCGCCCTCGGGGGTCGCGGGCGTCTTGGCCACGGGGCTGTGGTGCGCAAAGAACAGGAACTTGATCGTCACCGCCAGGCCCAGGTGCAGCGCCACCACAATGATCAGCAGGATCTTGCTCGTCTGCTTGTCCGTCGCCGACAGCACGGGGTACAGGTTGCGCAGCAGGAACATGACCGACAGGCCGAACCCGACGGCCACAAACACCCAGTTCAGAATGTCAATGTGCGACCACCCAATCAGCGCCACGGGGATCCAGATCAGGTTGCCGTAGCCGTACAGCGCCCAGCACTCCAGCAGGTTCGCCGACTCGGAGCCAAAGTACCGCAGCGCCGCAAACAGCAGCACGGGGATGACCATTGTGTAGCCGTAGATCAGGCCGGCCGCGCCGCTCAGCAGCGTGAAGTCGTACGCAAACGGCTCGCTGCCCGTCGTCGCCAGGTACTGGCTGATGGTGCCGCTCAGGAACAGGATAAACACCACCGTCGTCGCGATCCAAAAGGGGCCGTACAGGTCGGCGTTGCCCTCGAGCACGTCGAGAAAGTTGGCGCGCGGGTACAGCGCCGCCCAGCACCGCGCGAGCACGGCCGACGTGTCGACGTCAAAGAATTGGGCGTAGAAGCCCATGGTCCACAGAAAGCGCTTGCCGCCGCCGCCGCCGCCACCCGAGCCGCTGCCGCTGCCCGAGCCCGAGGCCGTCACGGGCGGAGGCAGACCGCCGCCATTGCCGGGCTTGCGGCCGCCTGGTATTGACTCGCTGAAGTTGGAGTTGTGGAATTCGAGGTCTTCGCGGAGATCGGTGTGGCCGAGGTCGCCCTTGTATGTTAGCATTGGAGTGATGTATACCCCCCCAAAAAAGAGGAACGCACCTCATCGTCGACGTCGACGACGGCATCGTAGCCTGCGTTGGCCATTTTGGGGCTGCCGCTGTGGTGGTTGCTGGCGATACTCTTGTGTTGGAGTTTTTTGGAGCTGGAGGGAAAGTCGCAGGCCGCTTGTCATATAGCTCAGAGGGCCGTAGATCGTGGATGGTGTTGGTTGATAGAGCTGTCGACTTTCAAGGTGGTTGACAAGAGGTGACGAATGCGACCGAGATTGGGGCGACTTGGCCAAAAGGGATAGATGCCGTCAGCTGCATGCAATACCACTACGGCAGTCGCGCTATAGAAGGCTAGGGAGCTTAGGAGCTAAACAGCTGCCTGCGACTCGTGTTTAATGAGGCACATTCGCTAACGTGTCCGTATTGGTTTAGTGGGACATGCACGTGCTTAGTCATCATTCGACATCCGGTCCTAGACGACATCACCTCAATCTACGTATTTGCTCGTCCTTGCGCTGTATTTGCCTCGTTGAAGCACTTGTCAAGTAACTTATTTTTACCGCTATTTTATCGCTAATTATGTATACCCGAGCTACCAGAATAGAAAAGAACCAAAGTAAATGCTGAATCTTGAAATACAAGCCGAGAAATCAAGCCCCCTCTTCAAAGGCCGTCTTGAGCGCCTCAATGTGCTGCTTCTGCTCGGTGGCAAGCTTGCTGCCGCCATGGACATCGCTGATAATAGTAAGGACCAGCGAGTAGTTGTTGTACAAGAACCGCTCACGCCGCCGGCCGGCAGTGCCCGTGCCGTTGTTGGCCTTGCCGCCAAAGCACACCTGGCTGTACTTTGTCAAAAAGGCCTCGACCTCGTTGCGCAGCCGGATCAAGCTCAGAGCCACCGGCTCGTCATCGCCGGCGTCGGCACTCAGCACGAGGATACCGTGGAGCAGCTGCCCGAACCGCTGCGTAATGATATGGGGCGCCACCGAGGCAGGGCCGCCTGCGCTTGCGCTGTCGTTGCCGAGGGCCGTGGCCGGGCTCGTCGTGGCGGCTGTGACCTGGTGCATGCTTTCGCAGTGGTGGTTCATGATCATCTGGAAGCGCGGCCACAGCAGCATGTTGGTCGCATTGACGTAGCTGTCGACGGCCGGGATCTTGCGGCGCTGCAGCTCAAAGGCAAAGTGCTGGTTAAGGCGGATGCACAGCAGCACGCCCAGGCAGTCGTACGTCTTGGCAGGGCCGTCGGCGACACCGTTGGCAATCAGAAGCTTGGTCAGCGTCTGGCCCAGGGCAAACGTCGGCTCAAAGATGTAGTTAAAGTGCTTGGAGATGGTCGCGTATGATAGGGCGGGCGAGAAAAACGATGCCATGAAGGTGTACTCGGCCGTCGCATTGTCGACGAGGGCAAGGTTAAAGTGCCGGAAGGGCACCTCGAGGTAGTGTGCCGCCTTGTCCTCCTCGGCCATGTACGACGGCATGGCCACCTGGTTGGGGCCCTTGAGCAGATCTACGCGACGGCCGAGGTTGAATGCGTCGTGCGGGCTGCTGCTGCTGCTGCTGCTGCCACCGCCCGAGGAGTATGCCGAGGAATACGACGCCGCCGATGACAGGAAACTGGACGCCGCCGACTTGCGAGACCGGTCGTCGTGTCCGAGGACATCGGCCTTGTCGAGCGTGTGCATCTTGAGGCGCTGCAGGGCCTTTGCATAGCGTGAGAACTGGTTGTTGTAGTACCAGCGCATGGTGTTCATGTAGGCGAGACAGATCTCGTCGGCGAGGGTCGCGTGGTGCTTGTGCAGAAAGGCAAACAGGTCCTTGAACTTGAGGAAGCTCTGCTGCTGGATGATCTGGGCATTGATGTGCGGCGACCGCAGGGCTTTGATCTGGGCCACCAGAAAGTCTCGTATTCGCTCAATGGCCTTGAGCACGAGCTTGTCCAGCAGCGGCTGCAGGTCCTCGGCGGCTTTTATCTTGATATTGGAATTTGTGTTCGCAGCGTTCTCCTTCTTGCGCTGGCTGGCGCGCTTGTCGACCTCCTTGAGGTACTGCATCCACTGCTCGTCAATGTGGCCCTCGGCAATCTTGCTCACAAGCATCGGGGACACGCTGAGATCCTCGACGACAGACGCCAGGCCGCGCTCGACGGCTTTGCGGTTGTCCAGCCGCACATTCAGCGCAGTCGACCGTGCCTGCAGACTCTCAATGTCGGACGACACCGTGCCGAGATCGTTGCGGAAGCTGGTGAGGTTCGTCTCGACCGAGCTGAGCACCTCGTCGCACGCCTTGATCGACTCGTGCAGCTCCTCGAGCTTCGCTTGGTCGTGGTCGCACTGGTCTGTACTCCGAGGCTGGATGTCGGGGCTGTGAACAAGCTCGCGCAGGGACAGGCCGCCAAAGTCAAAGTCGGCCTCGAGGTCCTCGTCTGTGATTTCGTAGAGCTCACGCGCCCCTTCGCGCGTGCGCTCGCCCTGTCCCTCGCCGAGAAGCTTTGCCAGCACGGCGAGAGCTTCTGCATCTTTTGCTTTGCTGGTGTCGGGTAGTTTTGCCAGTATTGGTCTTCCGTTTTGCTGATTCTGCTGACTCTGCTGACTCTGCTGATTCGGTTGATTCTGCGGCGGCTGTGGAGAGGCTCGTCTGGACGGGAGTAGAGATGTGGACGAGTCGTTGAGTGCGAGCGATAGAGACGAGCTCCGGGGCGGGCGCTGTGATGTCATATACGGTCCGCGTGCCGGAGGGCCGCCGCTGATGCTGCCGCCACCGCCCGATGTTCGCCGGGGTAGGGGTGACCTAGACCGGCTGCTGTTGTTTTGCGCCGGGTTCTGGCCGGCATGGCCGAGTCGGTCGAGCCACATGGGACGAGTGTGCGTGTGGTATAGTGTGGTGCTGGTACTTGTAGTCCGACAGAGTACGAGGAAAAAAGACTGTAGAGGCAAGAGTCGTAGCTCAGCTGCTGGTGTGGCCAACGATGGCAGCCTGTCGCAAGACGCGGACAATAGAGCCCATCCACGTCACTGTCCTCCAGAAAAGCAAACGTGATGGGATCGTCGTATTAAAAAAAACAATATAGCTGGCGTGTATCGGATTCCAGCTGTCTGGCTGGCTATTGGTGGCCGTCGGCGTCGTGGTGTTGGAAGCTCTGCTTGTACTGGCCTGGCGTCGTTGCGACATAGGAGGACCACGGCGCTGGAGTAAATAGCATGTGTCTTCTATCTTACAGGATGTTAGACCCCGTTCAGCCGTTCAGGGGAGCTTCCTCAGTGGTAGCTCTTAGTGTTGGAGCCTTGGCCGGAAGGGGCCGATTGATGATTATATAATCCAGTTAACGGACCCGCTTATTTAATCTGATTATGTAACTCTATCAAATGCTGGAGTGTGCTTCTACCGCATACAAGTACAGCTTCGCCATCGTTGTCATTTTGTCATCCTTGTCAGAGTACAAGATCTGTACCAGACTTCATTAGTACCTAAGAATCTCTGACCACATCGACGCCGATGTTATGACGCTTGACGTCACGTGACTCGCCATCACAGTCATCTTTCCGTTCTGTTGGAACTTACACAGGCAAAAAAACCATGTGCCATCTGAGTTTCTGGTACACAGACCCGTACAGATGACGTCCGGCATCAAGTAAACAAAATCAGAACTCGTCGGGCATACTCACCCGGCGAGCGTCCGCATTCACTTTGACTGTTTGGTCACTCGTCATGACTTTTAGCGGGCTGTGATTGGCGCCTTCCTTTGTTGCTGCTTGCCGGTTCCTTTCTGGGTGTTATGGCTCTTCGCTCCTGCCTTTGGGCCTTTTGTTGCCTCTCTTCTCTCCACTCAGCTGCGCATAGTCTGTATTACTTTGTACGCGAAAAAGAGGAAAGAGAAGGCAAAAAGAGGTTTCTGGGTTTTAAATGCACATGCTTTTTAATTGCTTTATTCACGAGACGCCTGAACGCTCTTTCCTCTTTCCTCCCATTCTGCCATAAAAATTACCCACCCACAACCGCCGCCTTCGTCCACCCCGCCCCTCTTTAGTACGCTCGTCGCAGTAGACGATTCGCTCCTTCCCCTCCACCCTATATTTTGTATATTTTCCCCTTTGGTCTGGTCTGTTTCCCTCCCTCCCCCTCCCATAAATTTTTTCTGCTCCTTCCTTTTTCCCCTAGGCCAAAAGCTTTCATCAACTAACCCATCCATCAGACTTTTTTTCTTTTCCTCTTTTTCCTTCTCTCCTCCTTCCACTCTCACCAACATCCTCACCTTCACACATCTTTACCACCAACCCCCCTCAACCTCATTCAAAATGTCTGACGATGTAAGTAACTAGAAATGTTATTTTGCTTATTTGCGCTTTTTGCACTTTTAATTTTGCGTCGTTGTATTTTGCTACATGCAATTTTGATGCTCGTGACCCCGATGGGTTGAGTCCAAGGAAGAGATGGATGGTGATGAAGATGGACGGACCAGAAGTCGGCATTGAAGGCGGAAGACGACCAGAGACAACAGCAATACGACATGCACCCAAAAGACGACCAAAAACCACCTTCCAACACGAAACTCGCAACTCCCCAAGACCGCCCTGGACACGCATCACCCCGCATTCGCGAAAGCAACCATCACCAGAACAAGCCCCTCGCGGCATCGGGCCAGCCGCTTGATCCCTGCGCCTATCATAGCCCCCTCCCGCCGGCCGTGCTGCCACTTACACGAGGGTAGCCTGCTTCGTCGGTTGTTGCGCTTGCCCGCACTGGCTTGTGTCGTCTCTCGACCGACGCAGTCTGGCGGCCTCGATGGCTGACAACTCGCATGCCGTCACTGGCCAGCAGCTGCGCCGCATACTGCTCCAACAAGCAAGGCCTTCTCTGGTTGGGTCTCTGTTACCCCATTGCGTCTCGACAGTCTTTCGCCACTCTTTGTCTTTATATCTGCTGCGTTCTGCTGCCGTCCATCTTTCATTCGCATCTTCATGGCCATCTCTTCAATGGCCGTCCAACTGCCTACCACTTACTACCACTGCCCACACATCAATATAAAAATACTAACCCATCCTAGCACGAAGTCACCTTCGACTCGGCTGATGCCGGTGCCTCGGCCACCTACCCCATCCAGTGCTCGGCTCTCCGCAAGAACGGTTTCGTCGTCATCAAGGGCCGCCCCTGCAAAATCGTCGACATGTCGACCTCCAAGACCGGCAAGCACGGTCACGCCAAGGTCCACCTTGTCGCCATTGACATCTTCACCGGCAAGAAGCTTGAGGAGCTGTGCCCTTCCACCCACAACATGGACGTCCCCAACGTCACTCGCCGCGAGTACCAGCTGGTAAGCATCCATTCCCATGCGTTCTATAGTTGTATAAAACAACATGTAACTAACAATTCAGCTGGACATCTCCGACGATGGCTACCTCTCGCTGATGAGCGACGACGGTGACACCAAGGATGATGTCAAGATCCCCGATGGCGATGTCGGTGACAAGATCAACAAGCTCTACAAGGTCGAGGAGAAGGACACCAGTAAGTTCCCATCTACATCCACAAGCCATGTCTTAAGCAATAACCAACCGCTAACAACACAGACGTCACCATTCTTACCGCCATGGGTGAGGAGTCCGCCATCGACGCCAAGGAGGCTCCCCGCCAGTAAAAAGTTTGTGAATTCTCTTTTTGCTTTTAAGCCGTGAAGCCTCATTGTGCTGGGAGAAGTGAAAGATGGTCGGACATGGTGCTGCATTTCTGGAGATGCACGGGTCTTTGCTGATTCCGTCTCTCTGTCTTGGGTTTTCCTATTAGTATTGTTTTCAAAAGAAAGAAAAGAAATATTCGGAAAACAGAATTGTTTATTACATATCGTTTCGATCTATCTACTCTCGGGCAAAAGCGGCGAAAGAGAAAATCAAATCCAGCCATCATTATGAGTAACAAATGTTATTTGATGAGCGATTATGATAGATTCAATAGATCTGATCCAATTTTGTAAAATTATATCAAAAAAATGAAAATAGAAACAGTGGTGCTGCGGTAGGTAGGAGGGAGGGGCTATGATTGTGATGGATGACGTTCAGCCGGCGATTCCTCTTTAGGTGTAAGCAAAATTCTGTTAGTAGCAGTTCCACATAATATCTCGACTTCACCTCACTGCCACGCGACCTCAAACGGCCCTCTCACGCACAGTCCTCACTCACAATCTCATTCTTTTTCACGCACACATGCGACTATACAAACAATACCGAGACGCGTTGATGCGCCACGCGCCATCGACTCAATAAACCATGGATCTAGCAACCGGCCGGCGCGAGCTGCATCGCTTCCCCAAGGGCGAGACGTGCGACGAGTGCAACGCGCGCCGTTGGTACACGGACAGCTCGCTGAGATACTGTGAGAACGGCCACTTGGTCGAGTCGTATGTGCCATTTGCGCAGGAGGACGAGTATGGTGAAGGCCGCGGCCGCATCACGCGTCGCAAGAAGGAAAAGCGCAAAAAGGAGGCCCAGCAGCTCGCCGGCGTCGAGGCCCGCGAACTCTTTCTCGAGTGCCTCCAGCTGCTGCTCCGGAAGCAGGTACTCTGGCTGCAAACGCAAGGAAACATTGCGCCCCAGAAACAGCACGAGCTGCGAAATCAGGCACACGCAGATCCTGCTGTCGCCTTTACGCCCCCGGCCCTGGCTGCGCTCGAGTCTATGGTGCGCGACCTCTGGGACCTGCGCGTGCGCTACTTCCACGGTCTCACAGTCACGGCCTATGCCAAGAATGACCCCAGACGCTCAAAAAGCGCCAGTGTCAGCCGCAGTCGCAGCCGGAGCCGCAGCCGCGTCACTGGCTCCGAGGGTCGCACGCTCTATAGCTCGCAAGCCAGTGATACGGATGGCCAAACCAGTGCCGGCGGCCGCGACGGCGGCTACACAACGGCCGGTTCGCAGACCTCGCGCAAGAGCCGGTCACGCTCGGCGCGGTTATGGAAGTCCGGCCCCGACGAAAAATGGAATGTGCCGTCCGTCATTGAGACGCTGGCCATTTGCTACCTGGGATGCGTGCTGCTGCAGCTGCCCTACCGCATCGGCGACTTTTACCAGTGGGCCAAGAACGACCAGATGCCGTTTTTAGAGGCCACAAAACACATCCCCAAGGCGATGCGTGAGCGGCTGCCTCCGGGCTACTACCGGGCCCTGTCCACACGGCAGATCGCCATGGTAGGCGGCGAGCTGCACACGGCCATCCGCCACCTAGTCCAGGGATACATGCTCAACAATGAGATGCAGCTCCCCGGCCTCAACGTGCCGCCCATTCTCTGGAAATGGACACGCGATCTTGGCTTACCGCACGACGTCTACGCCGGCGTCTTGGAACTGTCGCGCCTCACCGACGAGGAGTATTGCTATCCCATGGACCGCCCGCGCATGTTCTGGCTCGACTATCCAGATGTCCTTCTCTTGGCCAACATTATTTTCGTGACAAAGCTTCTTCATCCATTCAAGAAGATTGACGAGCGGAAAGCGCCCAAGTCTGTCGCCAAAATTGCCGCCGAATATGCAGACGAAGAAAACGACGACGGCGATGGCGACGACAACGACGAGGCCACCAAAAATTACGACCCTGTTCTAGTCATGGACTGGAAGCAATGGCAGACTGTCTTTGCTGAGGCCGACAGAGCATTCCCAACCCATGCCTCTGCCAACCCACCCATCAGCCGCAAAGATATTGGACGGCTTGACGGAGAGGATGCTGCCATTCTCCCGGCACGCCAGCTCGAAGACTACATGGACTGGTACCAAGAGCACAAGCTGTCCGAGAAAGAGGGTGAGTCTTTTTCTTCTTCTTCAGTTTTTTAGATTTATATAATTTTACTTCAAAGTTTTGTCACCTGAATGCTAATGGGAAAGACCCCCGGCACCTGCTACGGCTGTTCCCCTTGACAGGCCCCCGGCCTAGCAACCCGGCACCAATCGAGCCCATTGCCGATGTCGAAGCACGGTACCGCCTGATTCAGCGCACATGTCTCGTGCCCGACCCAACCATTGCCAAGCAGGCCAAGAGAGACAAAGAGCGCAACAAGAAACGCGCCAGCAGATACAAATTGTGGCGCCCTCTTGATCACTACCGCAGCGTCGACGACCTACCCGAGCCAGCCCGCGCCCTGTACAGCAGAGCAGCCAATATTGGCGGCATCACACTGCCCATTCTCGTCCGTGAAGTGGAACGTCTCGAGCGCCGCTGGAAAGCCTGGGACGAAGCCCGCAAGATGGAAAAGAACAGGGCACGCAAGCAAAAGGCACAAGCCGACGCCGAAGCCGAAGCCGAAGCCGAAGCCGAAGCTGGCGCCGAAGCCATGGACATTGACGACGACGATGACGACGAAGATGGGATGGACCATGTGCTCAGACAAGCACAAATGTACATGGCCAGCAGCCCTCCCCGAGGGCTTTTATGATATATTTTCAGTTTTCAGTTTCCAGTTTTCATCGCTTTATATACCCAATTTGTTGAATTATAGTACCACCACAAAACCGATAGGAGCTGACGCTTGAGGTGAAAGTAGAGCTGGAACCAGACCTAGTCGGATCTGTGCAGACAGCTCGGCCCCATAGTGCCTGTGCATGGTGCTGCTGTGCCCGGTAGTGCCCTGTAGTGCCTCATAATGATCATCAAGCAGTCATTTGACGTCGACCACCCTCTTACTTTCAATGCTCTTCGATTTACTGCAATGCATATATAGTTTGCTTTGCATATTAGGCAACTTTTTCAAAAAGAATAATAGTTTTGTAATTGCACATCAAAGATTAGAGCACAGTCAAATGAGCAGCTTTTCAATAAAGAGTGTCGACTGCAACATACCCAAAGTAGTCATTATGTCATAAGACGCTACTACACTTGATTGGACGGCCTGTGTAAGACCAATCTGGAGATCGGCACGTGATAGGGCTTGCAAGCTCAGAGGCAGTGGGTGGACCATGGAGCTAAACTATTTACGGAATACATACCAGCGCCCCAGCTCCAGCACCTCCAGCCCGGAAAAACTTTGGCTGCTGGCCACGCAAATGCTAGCACCTTACCACTAGTTGATCCGGAATGCTTAGTCATTTTCGTCATGTCGCCTGGTTTTTTTACTTTTTGGTGTGCTTGACTGCACCAAAAATTTATTGTCACATAGAAAAGAAAAGCGGGTCTATTTCCCAAACGGATTTTTTCACTTACCCTCCATTCTCGTGCCCCCCCGATATACTCATTCTCAAAACCTCTCTCTTCCTGAGATTTCCCCCCCTCCTAATTCGAAGAAATCATCAACACCCATCGACAACACTTCACGAATCGCCAAGAGTAGGTTTTTGGATATGTGTGTGGAAGGAGACGACGATGTTCGAGAATTGATTGCTAACATTCTTTTTTTCCCTGTTGCAGTGCAGATGTAAGCGCTTTAATCCCCAACTCGCCCGCCCGACGATGATGATATTTTGGATGTTCGAGAATCGAGATGATGGACGATCAAGGATAGGGATGGACGAGGAGGACGACTGCGACATTGACGAATGGATTCGAGACTGCCGCCAAACGTACACTGCGTGTATCGATCATGTCGCATTGCCAGAATTCGCAACGAAAACGATCTGCTTCAGGAACAGCATCGGCCGTGTATGCTCTCAACGGACGACACTACACGACAACATGACCAGGACGACGGCAGACCAGCTGTTGATGACGACGCTCAAAGCGACTGAGCCATATGACTTCGAAAAGAAGCGGACAATTCGACAACAGAAACGGCAGCGGAAAAGGGCTATGCGAAGCAACGATCCATACAAGCACGACGGCAACAATACAAACAGCACGAGGATTCTATTTCCTCTCGACGATCGAACATCCAAATAGCATCCAAGCATCAGTCAGCGGGGCAGAAATCACAGCCAATGACTGTTACTAACCTCTCACCCACAGCTTCGTGAAGACCCTCACCGGCAAGACCATCACCTTGGAGGTCGAGTCCTCGGACACGATCGACAATGTCAAGTCCAAGATCCAGGACAAGGAGGGCATTCCCCCAGACCAGCAGCGCCTGATCTTCGCTGGCAAGCAGCTGGAGGATGGCCGCACTCTGTCCGACTACAACATCCAGAAGGAGTCCACCCTGCACCTGGTCCTGCGCCTGCGTGGTGGTATCATTGAGCCCTCCCTGAAGGCTCTGGCCAGCAAGTTCAACTGCGACAAGATGATCTGCCGCAAGTGCTACGTATGTCCTTTGCTTAAAAGTTTCCCTATTTCCCTATTTCAATCACATACTAACAATACACAAACAGGCCCGCCTGCCACCCCGTGCCACCAACTGCCGCAAGCGCAAGTGCGGTCACACCAACCAGCTCCGCCCCAAGAAGAAGCTCAAATAGACAACTCGCCCCCGAGAAAAACAAAAGGGCAAGGTGCTGTTTGTGTGTCAAAAGGAAAGGAGACGTTGTTTTTTTATGCGGAAGCAGTGGAGGAAAACCGTGGACTGGACCGGCGTCTTTTTGTGGTTTTTTTTTATGCAACAAAAAAAATACATGCATGGTTTTTCTTTTATAATGAAATCCTTTGGCTATCATGCAAGAAGCAGAAAAGTGAAGGTCATAAAAGAAAGGTATATTGAAAATACGGCAGAGATGCGAGAGCCTCGGAAGAGCTCTTTCTGTCTCTGAAAGCTAAAAAAATAACAAAAAATATTCAAAACTCTTTATGCCAGTAGATGAAATGTCTCTTGTGAGTGGGTAAATATTTCTAGTAACTTTGGCTTGGTCTGTTGACAATGCTGTTATATTGTACAAAATGGGTATATACAAAAAAATACTAAACTTTTATCGTCATTAGCCCAGGTACACACCCAGACGAGACAGGAGTGTAGATACCTTGGCCATCGGCCCGGACAAGAGCGCATTGCTTGCCGCAGCTCCTCTGCCGCCACCGGCTGTCCGCTGCAGCGCTACAGCAATGACGCTGACTAGAACGGCAACACCTACTGCACGGATTGGGCCACGGTACTGCCGCAATACCTTGCGCACACGGGCGATCTGCTGCCGTCTCTTCTCGGCCCGTGCAATTTCCAACACGTGCTCGTGGAAGAACTCTTCGCCGTCGTCTACTGTTTGTGCATCGGCGCCGATATCGACCGTCTTGAGCACAGACGACCGCGGAATAGACCGCCACGACGACAGCGAGCGGGGTGGAAAGGCCACAAATAGCCGGTCGGCTTCGGCAAGAAGGCCATCCAGAGAGGACATCGCAGCAGCTGCCCCCTTTGCTTGTTTACCGCCAAACATGTCGTCACTCTCGTTGTCGTCGCCGTCGTCGCCGTCGCCGCCGCCGCCGGCTCTAGCGGGCAGCTTGGATAGGATATGGTGCAGCATCTCGGGCTCGTCGGCCGGCGTCGCAAACAGCGCCCCGCGGTGGGCACAGGCAATGGCGGCAAAGAAGTAGAGAGAAAACGCCGGCGGGCGCGCCAGCAGCACGTCAAACACGCGCGCAATGGCGCCCAGCGTCTGCACGTCGTGCGCATACATGGTCAGGGTCCCGCTCAGGGCGAAAAACGGCCGCGGGTGCTGCGCGAGGCGCAGGTGGTTCCACAGCGCCGGGTCGGCAGCCTGCAAGATGTCGGGCAGCAGCTGCAGCTGCTGGACCGCAGCGTCGATTGTGGGAAGCATAAAGTCGCGGATGCGCAGCAGCGACAGCCGCGTGACGGCGGGCGTGCGGACGGCGGGGGTTGATGCCAGCACGAGCAAAAAGACCTGGCAGATGTCGTGGTAGCCCTGAAAGTAGCACAGAAAGGGGTGCCGCCGCAGGACCTCGACGATCATGTTGGACAGCTGCTCCTTTTGGTCGGCCTCGTCGGCGGCACTGAGCCCGCGCGGGTAGTAGACAAAGGCGCGGTTGACGTCCAGCTGGACCTGCTCTTCGTCGCGGTGCGCGGGCAGCCGTGTCCAGTCTTTTGACCCGCCATCTGTTGCAACACCGGCCGACGCAGCAGCAATCGCGGGGTCGACATGGTCGCCGTCGGCAGGGATACCGAGGAGCAGCGGCCATGCTATCTGGCGCAGCTCGTTGCTGACGAAGCCGCCCGGGAGGACAGCCAGCTGCTGGAGCCGGGCAAAGTCGGCGGTGCGGCAGGCATCGCGCACCTGCTGCTTCTTTTCTTCGACGAGGGGGTCTTTTGTTGGTTGTGGCTCGCTCGTCGCTGGGTTCTTTTCGTTCTCCTTGCTCTTTTCGTCAATGTCCTCCAGAGGCTTCTCCTCTGCCTCTAATTCTGCCTTTGGCTTGGTCTCGTCCATCGCTTCCCAATCCGTCCTTGGTAAGCCGTCCATCTTGTATGGCTCGAGCTCGGTCTTGGCTGCCTGAACCTCTACAGCCGCCGGCACGGGCATCGGGTCGTTGTCGGCCATGCTGGACATGTCGGCTGGAGAAGAGTGGTGCGACTTGTACCGTGCACGCTAAAGCCCAACGTCTGTGCTGATGAAACTGTGCCAGAGGATCTCGCAGACAAATGGCCTGATGCCGGAGCCGCAGTCCGTCTCAGCTCTCTCCACGGGTATCTCCAGCCGTCCCCTCAGATGACTCCTTCAAGCGGATACTTCAGCTGTACAAGGGCGATGCTCCTGCAAATTCTCGATGCGCAGGTGTAGCAGTCCAGCGAGTCGGGATGTAGAGAGAAGAGCAGACCGTTGCGAGGCCAGTGCGGGCAAGGAGCGATGCCTCTCCAAAGGAATGCGTGTGGTAGTGTGCGTACGTGCAGGCGGTTTAGAGTGTCGACGATATTTTTGTTCGGAGCACGGTCGTTGCTCCAGTCGTCAAGGCGTGTGATGGTGACGGTCGAGCGTTCTTGTGATTCAAACGTGGGCACACGCGCACGTCATGCGTGTACAGTACATTTACAGTGGACATGTGGTAACAGTGGCTTTAGTGATTGTGTGCGCTAGTTTGGTACATTCACTATGTATGTGGCGTCAGGGTGTAGGCGGCCCCACTAAAGCTCGACATAACACACAGCTTTGCACATACAGTTAATAGTAGCTGCCCTGTACTCGGTATTACGGCGCATCGTCGAGCTCTCTGCGTCAGATTATATAAGCAAAACACATGCAGCCCACAGATCACAGCTCGCGGTGATGTGCAGCTCTGCGTCACCGGAACAGCATGTATGGTGTTTCCTGTGCGGTGAAGGTTCTGCTGTATGCTTCGTTCCTTTCAGTTCCTTGCTCTTTTGACCTTCTTCCCTGCTTGATCCCACTCTATCTCTCCTCTTTGATTCTTTGCATTGCCCACCTTGTCAAACGCTTCAGCCTCGAGAGTCTCTACATTGTACGATATGCGAAGCTATTGTTTCTTCTTTATTTTCTTGCAACAACCTTGTTTAGATCATAATCTACAGAGCAGAGTACGTGATGGCCGTTTGCATGAGTGGTTGCATACCCGCTGAACCAACGTTGTGAACAAGATATAGAGTACAATCTGAATGCATCCTCGTATGATAGATCAAAAATGACTCGTCGTTTTCTTATTCTGCTGTGCTTTCCCCTGGAAAATAAGACTTTTGACAGCTGAAACCCTGAAAATCAGTGCGCGAGCGTGCAGTAATGTTGTGTTCTTTTGTGTTCTTTTTTCCTTTTTCCTTTTTCCTCTTCCGTTTCTTCGTCTTTTTCCTTGTCCTGTCGGTTTCCGAGGCCCTGTACTATGGATGGACAACCATAGCAAACAAGCCATTGTCTTCGAGTCGGCATGTTCTGGAACATCAACCCTGTCTCTGCATTCCTTGGTTCTATTTCTGTCTGTGTATGTCAGAGAGCAAACAACGAGCACAGACACACTCATCATCGATGCCCAACGTGGAGTCTTCGATAGGAGGCAAACAATCAACATCAATACATATGTACATACTGCAGCATTATCCACGGGGAATCACAACCACAGAAATAGGCTCTATAGGCGGAGTAACGCGGTTGTTTGTGTATCTCTACGGCGTACGGGGTATGCGATATATATGGTCGTCAGTACTCTCGCTTATGCAGATCAGTTTGTATATCTACGGCTCTCCGGTAACTGCAATGTATATTTTTCCTTCTGGCATGCCGAATCCCGAATCATGGATCATGGCTAGGCCAGACCAACCAAAAGACGGAAATAGCAAAAGGCCTACAGAGTAAAAAGCAAAAAGTACAAAGTAAAAGGCAAACGGAACAAATGCAGCATGTGAGTGCGGCCTGCAGACCACGCACATCGAAACGATCGGTGAGCTCTGGATGCAACCCTGTCTGTCGACTGTCGTCTGTCGTCTGCTGCTTCTGATACACATCCCGCGCTGTTTATATACAGGCCGTGCCGCTATGTGAGATAAAGCCTCTGCTGGCGTCGGCATTCCCTGTGATCAATGCTGCTGGACAGGGCATTTGCAGCGCTTAGACAAACAAGTCTCCGAGCCGGTGACCAGGATGAATGCGCGCATTGCTTGCATCTGGACACCAGAGAGCAGACAGAGCCGAAGTAAACTAGAGTAGAGAAAGCAGAGCAGATAGATCTCTGAGATCGGCCAGTCCGTGTTGTTGGTGGCCGGCGAGACTGATCGCCAATCTCCATCTCTATCTTGAGCAAATGGTCCGAACCGGGTGCAAAAGCAATGCAGAACACCGTTTTGATAGTGAAGGCAAGAGAAAAAAGAGAGAGAAACTAACATCAACGATTAAAGATCAAAAGATCAAGGGCGGTCCAGACATGGCAGAGTGTAACCCTGTCCCTCCCGTTCGTCGCTGATTAATTAGTAATATAGGCGTATGTGAGTTTATCTACAGGAGCTCCCCGCCATAGATTAGTTCAGGCTCAGAGTACAGTACATACATAGTAGCTGCACTGCGGACTGGCAAATTTTATATGCGTATTTTAGTATATATTTTTCGTTTTTATTCCATATTTCGTATTTTATTTTGCGTCTCCCCGCCTCTGCCTTGTGTACCCCATTTTCTCAGCCCACCACCGCAGTCCAAACAGAAAGCGAACAGCGGAAAGCGAAAAAGAAAAGAAGAGACAGAGGAAAGAGCTAGAGAAAGCTGCATACATACAGTAGTACTGTAGTAGGAAACAGCCAGGCCAGCTTGCTGTTCCCATTGCTATGAGCGAAACAAAACGGGAAACGGAAAGAGCTTGAGAAACGACGACAGTTCCTTCCCGCCGCCACGCACCTTACACTCTCATCCACCCCCCCTTCGCTCCTTCCGTGTTCTGTTGTTGTTCTGCTGAGAGCGTTCTCGGGTGTCTCCTATGCCCTCTCACGCGTTCCTGCCTCTTTGAGTGTCTGTTGGCTCTATTCCTTCTTCTCCTTGGTTGTTTCTCCTTGTCCCTTTCAGCCCCCCCCTCGCTCTTTCCTATTTTCATCGTCTGGCTTCTACCTTGCGCTCACGCACCCTCGGCGCCGACCTTGCCGCCCTGCTGCAGTTATCGTTGCGCGTTTTTATTACTGTGCATCGTTCAAAAGTAAACTGCAGAGTATCACTCTGCACACTGCTGTCCGCTGTGCCCCTGTGTGGCTCGACTGCCAAAATTTGATATTTCATTTTGCACTGGCATCTTGCATCTTGCTCTGCTTTAGCCGGGCACGCCCGCCACGACATATGAGCTCTTGCTAGCATCGAGTCTAAAGAGCATCGGCATCTCCAACGGAAAGAACCTCTCTCTGCGCCTTCCTTTTTGGTCACTCAGTTGCAACCCTGCGTCACGACTCTACTAGACCCTACGCACAGCTCTGCGCGCACACATACAACCCGTGAGTCCATCTATGTATACACGCCCTGCCCTGCATCGTCCCTTCCCTTCTCGTCTCATCCTTGCCCCAGCCTGGCGTCGCCCTCTCTTTTATTCCTGTTTCTATTTCTTCTTCTTTTATGTGTCGTTTTGCCTTGCCGTTTATCGTGTTCCCATGGTCCACCCGTTGCTCTTTCCTTGTCTTTTGTGTCTCCCATCCTGCCTAGTGTTCCTTGCCCCCGTGCCCCGTGCCCCGTACCTTCCTCCTTCCTCCTGTGTCCTGCATCGTGCCTCTTGTCCTCCCTATCCTGTTTCTGCCCATTCAGCCGCCGTCTGATATCTTACCTGCTCTCCCCTTTGCCTCTGCCGTATAGCAACGCCTTAGGCTGTCTGTCTCTGCCATACGTACATTCACCGTTTGTGGCCCGCCATCTCTGTACGCCCTCTCGTACGCCCAACGGCCCTACTGCGTCTCTCCATCTGCCGCGTCTGGGCCGTCTTGTCTGGCTCTTTGGCTGGCTGACCGCCCCCGTCGCGTCGCCTCTGTTGCCCAATCTACTTTCGTCACTGCCGTCACGCTCTCTCACGCTCCTCCACTCAGCCTATCGCGCCTCTCACCCCCGGCACCACCCCTCACACCCTTCATATTTGGTCTCACGAGCCTGTTCTCCATCCTTGTCGTCTAGTCACCTGCACTCTCCTCCTCTTCGCCATCCCCCGTCCAGCCCATACTCTCTACGCGAGCTTGTGTTCCCTGTCAAGTGAGACTGTCCACCTGAGACGGGCAGAAACGCATAATCCCAAGACTCAGACTCAGACTCAGACTCAGACTCAGACTCAGACTCAGACTCAGACTCAGACTCAGACTCAGACTCAGACTCAGACTGAGACTCAGACTCATACTTAGACTCAACTCAACTCAGCTTGAGCTTCACGCTCTTGCTCGCCTTCACTCTCATCCTCGCCCGACTCACACACACTCCATCTCACCCTGCGTATAGCCAAGATATCAAGGCTTTGCTTACACTAACACACTTGCAGGCCTCACTGTTGTGTCTCTGTCGTCCTGTCTCAATCACTTTCTGTGCATGCCTTACAACTCGCACACCTGCTCTCGGCTCCCTGAATACGCCTTGTTCCATCACTACACCCAGCAGGCTCATTCATCTCTTTCGATCCTCGCTCCTTGATCCTCGCTCCTTGATCCTCGCTCCTTGCTGGGCTTGGCCTGCAAGAAACATTGTGTCCACCGACCTGTGCAAATGTAAGTTATGCTAGGCTAGCCTTGCCTCCTTGTCTTGTCTTCGTTGCCCTTACCCATTGGTCCCCATTCCCTCTGTATCAAGAGTCTCCTGCGGCACACGCCATACAGCATGCACGGCACACTGGCGTCTGAATCCTCTTCTGCCTTACATATCACCTTTGAGCCTGACACTGTCCTCTCTTATCCCACTGTTGTCACTCTGCCTGCATCTGCCTCTGTCATCCCACTACCTCAGTGCCTGACTGGTTGGCCACCTTGTTACCCCTCTCATATCTCATCATCGGCCCATTTTCATGCTCGTTCATGCGTCTTTCGGGCACCTGGGTGACATCCAGTACAAAGAGCGGCAAGTGCTTTCTTTCTTGTCCTCCTGTTTTCCATTGCTTTGTCTTCCTAGGAGTTTCAAATACCTTTTATACAGCCTCGCTGAAAGACTCCCGTCTTCTAACTCCTTACCACCATATAGTCTCGAGTTTCTTGTGGCTACGTCCAGTTACGTGCAACACTTTACCTCACCATTCGTTCACTACACCAAAGCAACTATCTCGAGCTTCTTCTCCAGTCCTAACCACCATCATATAAGAGGCTTCCCATCTTCCTATAGTCTAGGGGGCGGCGGTGGAGTCTCGACCTGCCATGGCCCTCCAGACCAATGTCCTTCGCGGCGGAGAGTGGGTGACTGAAACTGTGAGCCTACAATCAATGCTGCAAGGAACCGCGGCATCGTCACCAGAAACTGGACAAGCGCGTCAGCCAGTAGGAAAGGCGGGCGCATTTGGCATTTTGACAAAGACGGCAATCGAGAGTCCAGTAGCCCAGTTTATCCTGCCGGTGCGCCTACGATCTTCCAAGCATGTGGATGTTGCATTTATTGGGGTAAGTCCAATATTTTCCACTACTCTTCTACGAGGCTTGTGTAGCTATATTTCAGTCTCTAACAAAAAAAGGATCATTTTGTGCAAATCCGCGAGCTTGGTCGTGACAGTCAGCTTCGAGACGTTATTCGCAAGAACGATTTTGGCTCCAGGATTGTCAATGCAAAAGTTATCGGAAGCACAAATGAAGACGACGATGACGCCAGCAGCGACAACGATGTCAAAATTAAAGTAGAGGATGACGGCACAACCCTCAATGGCGAAGCCTCGGGCGACATTGACATGGATGATATTCACACAACAGCTGCAGCTCAAAGTGGCGGTCCCGAAAAACGGCGGTTACCACCACAACAGCTCGTCATAGTCCTCGAGAGCGGCGATCAGATATTTTTATTCCTGGAAACAATGTCAGATGGCCACCTTTACTTCAACACAGCGCAGTATCAACCGCCGGGTAAGAAGATAGTACCACCGGGTCGCCACGCGGCGGTCGACCCCAGCTCTCGGTATTTGGCCCTGGCCTGTGACGAAGGCCTTTTTACTGTGTACGAGCTCAACAGCCCTCAGGAACTCTCCCAGTCTTATGCCTCTGGCAGCCCGTTGCAGTACATCACATCCTATAGACCACGCCCCGTCCATGGTATCATCCACAAGATGGAGTTCCTCTACCCGCGCCCAGACGACGACTACCAAATCATCTTGCTTCTTATTATCATTGACAAAGGCATTGCGAGGATGGTCATCTACGAGTGGGAGGCAGGCGAGAGCTTGAGATCTGTCCTGGCAGAAAAAAAGCGCGGCCAGACACTTCCCGCAAGCAGCGAAAAGCCTCTGCTCATTGTGCCACTGACCTTCAACTCGGCTTTTTTTACTGTGTCCGGCGGTCACATCTGGTTCTGCCCTAACTCGCTTCATCAGCCAGCCACCTTTGAGATCTTCCGTTTAGAGGGACAGCCAGACCCTTCTTCCGATGGGCGACACAATCAATTGTGGTCGGCCTGGGCACGACCCTACCGGTTGCCAACATATAACGCAGCTAACGACAGCATTTACCTGGCACGACAGAACGGCTCCATTGTCTACCTGGAGCTCAACTCTGACAATCTCATCACCTCCCACGTGGAAGTAGGCAACTTGAAGAGCGAAATCAGCTCTTCCTTCTGTACAGTCTTTGATCAGTTCGGCGACATCTTGATTGTTGGTGGACATTCCGGGCCGGGCACCATGGTCAATCTGCCTCCACGGCAGGCAACTGTGCACCTCGGTGAAATCCCAAATTGGGCTTCTGTTGCTGACGTTGTGACGACATACGAAAAGGTTCGGGCACCTGGAACGCACGCGACCCCAGATCGCATATTTGGAGCCTCAGTCTACGGCGCCGCGGGTGCAATAACCGAGTTCAGAAGTGGCCTGCGTGCCTGCGCCGGTCTTGACTTTGACGTGGGAGATACAGTCCGTCGGACGTGGATCTTCCCTGTCCGCAGCGTGGACTACGATCTAACCTTTCATATCCTGGTTTCCTTTGTTGACCGAACAATGTCTCTCCTCATGTCTGCGGATCTGGGCCAGGTCAGCAATCTGGATGGCGGAGACGACGACGAGGGTGAAGCAGCGCAGATATACGACCTGAGTTCGCGGACAGTGGCGGCCGCACTTTTCTCAGAGGATGTCGTAATACAAGTAACAGAGACAAATCTTGTGTTTGCCGCTGTAAGTGGAAGTGTATCCCACTCGCACTCCGCCCTCTTTGGTGAGCATGCCACAATTGTCGATGCATGCATCTCGGGCGCGCTTGTCGCCATCTCAACACACGCCCAAACCAACGAGAGCAACATTCATCTGCTACGGATAGGCCTTCAAGGAACTGTCACGATTGTCAGGTCCTTTGTGCAAAGTGGCGAGCCTACATGCTTGAGCTTATCCTCGTTTGGCAACGTGCCAGCCATCGTGGCCGGTGTCGTTCACGAGGGAAGCAAGCCGTCGGTTGGAATTTACAGCATCAACGAGAACGAGCCAGCGGGTGGGGCCGAAGCAGTGCCGCTGCTTATTGACCTGGGATCAAGCGAAATAGGACACTTGCTGTCACCTACATCCTCGAACAAGGACCAGGGGCCCCCCTCTCTTGAGCCGTTGAGCAGTATAGCCATGATACCACGGCAAGGACGGGCGGCAGCGATCTTGTTCGGAACCAGAGCCGGGCAGGTTGGCACCATTGTCTTAAACGAATCTGGGCGTGCGGTGTTTGCGAATGTCGACAAAATCGGCCTAGCCACAGCATACATTTCTGTGGTCGGCGAATCGGCAGCCGGAAAATCGGTGCTCGCCACATGCGACGGCAAGCTGTGCCTTCAGAGCAATCTGGACTGGTCTACGGCCAAGTTCGGGTCGACAAAAAGCGTGTGGGTGGTGGTGGATGCGTCCGAGAACCGCTTGCCTTCGCCACCAGTCACCTCGATGGCAATTCTCCCAGGAAACCTGCCAGGCCGCGAAGGCAGAATACCGCTTGTATTGTCTTCCAAGTCGCGAGTGATGCTTGCCGAGCTTGAGTTGCAGTCGGAGCCGGCACACCGTAAAATGCCCCTCAAGGGCAGGCCCAGAAAACTCATCTACTCACACAGCCTGAACTGCCTCGTAGTGGCAATCACCGATGAATTTTCAATGGCGACGCTGCAATTCATCGACCCGGACAGCGGTGATGATATCTCATTTGCTGTTGACAGCCACGGCGCTCCTATCGGGTACGCACGTGGCCTAGGCGAGAAAGACGACCGGATTCTCGGCCTGACCGAGTGGATCATTGAGCGTGAAGGCAACAAGTGGGTGCAGCTTCTTGTATCAACTCTCAAAGGGCGCTTTCTTGTGCTCTCGGTCAAGCGTTCAGAGTCTCGGCGCAGCTCTAGCAATGGCAGCTCGGCTCCAGCTCCAGCCAGGGTCAAATACTGGACGCGGCACAGAAAGCCCAGAGCCGCAGCCCCCGTGTACACGACCGCATGCGAAGACAATAATGTGTTCTCCTGTGTCGGGTCGACAATCCACTGGGACAAGCTGGATGTCGTGGCGAAACGGCTAGACTCGCACGGCGAGTACAGCCTGCCGTCACCAGCGTCATCTCTGCACATTGTTAATGGCAAACTAGTAGCCACCACTATTGGGCACTCGATCCAGATAATCGACTACAAGGGAGGCACCGCAGGCAATATGACACTCCACCATGCCGAATCAACCGACAATGTCCGCGCCAGGCATATGATTGAGATTTCCCCTGAAGGGACCGGAGCATATCCTATGCTGCTGGTGTCTCTTGGCCTTGGGCAGCTCTCTGGAGTTTGGGTTCCTTGGCGGATGATTGGCAAGAACTGCAATACCGTTTTTGAGGCAGACCTCCCATCAGAACGGCTGTGCAAGCTAGTACGAGGCCGTACACGGCCCAGCTGGCAGCAAACGCGGCGCGGTGTGCGGTACGGCATGCTTGACAGCTCAGAGCACCCAGCGGAGGTGCTGGGAGCTTTTGAAGATGGGTCAGTGCAGCACTTTACTGTCCTGGGCCCGTCAATTTGGCGGATCTTGCGGTATATCCAAAACTACGCCAGCACGTCAAATGTGCTCTACCCCTACTCGTACGTGGAAGAATTTGTCATCGATGGAAACGGCGCAGGCACCGGGCAGCACGGCGAGCAGGCTGAAGAGAGGATGGCAACCCTTGAAGACCTGGTGCCCGATAACCGGACAGGAATGCATATCGACGGTGACATGCTACAGCGGTGCCTGGACGAACGGGCACTTGAGCAGTTGTTTGCGGCACCACAGCGGGCTGCGCGTCTTTTTATGCTTTTGGATGAGCTAGACGGTGGGCGTTGGACAAGCAACTTTGCGCCTGGAGGTGAGGCCTCAACAGCAACGCTGCTGGAAAAGCGCAGGGACTATTTTGGGCTGATGTACGACATTCTAGAGTACTACCTGGAGCCTGTGTTTTAGTTGTGTGGTGTTTCTTACGTTTGTTAACGTATCTTTTTTTCTGCTTGTTTTCTTCGTCTTGGCCTTTTGCATGTCCTCGGTCTCGAGATAGATCTTTCACCTTGTTGTCTTTACATAAACTCTCGGTTGTGCCTAGCTTGGCGTAAGGTGTTGTTTGTGCTTTTATTCTGATAGATTCATTGGTAGATTTTTTGGCTTCTATTTATTTGTCAGGTATTTATGAAATCATTTCTGTGGTATGGGGGAAATGGTAAATGACAAAAACAATTTAATAGAAATAGATTTTTCAAACATTCAATAAACAAAAACTCAAAAATACGCTTGAAAATAATTGATAAAAACTAGATTCAGTATTATCCAAATTAAAAGAGAACAATTGTAGCTTGAAAAAGGCCGGGCAAGGGAACATAAGTGAAAACAGACATACCGTGACTAAAAACATTGTCATTATCTGAATCGTCAATGGACAATAGAATGAGGTTGGATTCAAACTTCCCGATCCAGCCTTACTTACATAACCATGCTAGGGCGAGGTCCATGCTCAGATTAGAACTACAGTGAAATACACTGTATTGCATGTACCCCTCACACCTTCCCCGCGCTGCCAGTAACCGCCAGTAGTCGGTAATGGTATGTACTGTAGATACAGTACTGCTCACAGTGCGTCCTAGCGTTAGTCGGAAGGAAGTAGTAGGCAGCTGCCGGATTTTGTGTTTTTGCTGGTGTGCCGATTATGTTAGTTTTTTTCCTGGCTGTCTTCTTACCTTTCTATAAAAATAAAATAGAGACGAATAAAAATCGACGTTTTCTGCCATCGACCGCTTTGGCAGACACTCCACATTTTGCCCCATCACCACCACAAGCCACCACGCTCGACCGACTGCCTACTGCGTTCCTTTGAGCCTTCCTCATACCGAGTGGACTTTTCTACTTTTCTACTTTTTCAGAGCGCCACCAGCACTCTTTCAGTGGAACCTTTTGCCATCCTAGCATGTCTCGGGGTCGACAGCACAACTTGATCATTGTCTCGACCATCCATAGCGGGTGATTTTTTGTATCAACTTTTCTACGGATCTTTCTGATCTCTCCGACCTCTCTGATCTGTACTGATCTATCACATCCCACTCGATCTGCCGGGACTGTCTACAACTGTATCTACACCTACAACCCCGCCATCACAATCCGTATCCATTACGATGCCGCCAAAGAAGAAGGGAGGCAAGAAGGCCCAGGACGACTGGGAGGCTGAGCTGGGCGAGTCGATCCCCCCCGCCAACCAGGCCGACAACAACGGCGACAATGCCAACGGCGACGACGACGATGAGGCCGGCGCCGGCGGCCTGATGGCCGTGCTGCAGAAGCGCAAGGAGAAGCGCAAGAAGAAGGGCTTGGCCGAAGAATTTGAGGGTGCCCAGACGGACGCCCCCACCGAAGAGGCTGCCCCCTCCATCGCCGAGAAGGCTCCCGAGGAGGCTACCATGGACGACGAGTTTGCGCTCCCCGAGAAGAAGGGCAAGGGCGGCAAGGGCGGCAACAACAAGAACAACACCAAGGCGGCACCGGCTGCCGCTGCCGCTGCCGACAACGACAACGGCGACGAGAACTCGGGCCGCATCCTGACCAAGGCCGAGAAGGAGAAGCTCAAGAAGGAGCGCGAGAAGCAGCGCAAGAAGGAGCAGGCCAAGAAGAAGCCTGCTACTGGCGCCGAGCCGGCCAAGGCTGATATCGTCGTTCCTGTCGCTGCTGCTGCCGCTGCTGCCGCCACTCCCGAGCCGGCTGCCACTGCCGGCGGCAAGAAGAAGAAGATTCCCGCACATCTGCTCGCCATTCAGAAGCAGCAGGAGGATCTTCGCCGGTTGGCAGAAGAGCAGGAGCGCTTCGCTGCCGAGGAGAAGGCCCGCATCGAGGAGGTTGAGCGCCAGGAGGCCGAGGAAGCCCAGCGCAAGGAGGAGCAGCGTGCTATCAAGAAGCAGCGCGAGAAGGAGCGCATTGAGCAGCTCAAGAAGGAGGGCAAGTACATGACCAAGGCCCAGAAGGAGGCCAAGGCCCGCAACGAGCAGAAGCTCCAGCAGATGATGGCTGCCGGTGTCAAGGTCGGTGGCCTGGATGGCGGTGCTGCTGCTGAGCCCAAGAAGGCATCGTACGACAAGAAGCGCAACGCTGGCCGCAAAAACAACAAGGTCGATGAGGAGAAGGCGCTGGCCGAGGCTGCCGAGCGCGCCCGTCTGCAAGCCGAGAAGGTGGCCAAGGAGGCGGCCGAGAAGGAGGCCGCTGCCAAGAAGAAGGCCGAGGAGGATGCTGCCAAGGCCAAGGCTGCCGCCGAAAGCGACCTGGAGGACGACTGGGAGGCTGCCGCTGCCGCTGACGACGACGACGTCAAGGACAGCTGGGATGCCGACTCTGACGATGACAAGAAGGCCAAGGCCGGTGGCAATGATGATGAGGAGAACGACGAGGACGAAGAGGAAGACAGCGACGATGACGACGACGACGACGACAGCGACGACAGCGACGAAAGCGACGACGAGGAGACGTCGGCCGCCAAGGCTGCCGAGGCACAGCGCAAGCGCGAGATGGCGGAGCTGCGCGAGCGGGAGCACCAGGCCGCCCTGGCCGCACAGTCCAAGGACAACCTGCGGTCGCCCATTTGCTGTATCATGGGACACGTCGATACCGGCAAGACCAAGCTGCTCGACAAAGTGCGCCAGACCAACGTCCAGGAGGGCGAGGCCGGTGGTATCACACAGCAGATTGGTGCCACATACTTCCCCATTGATGCCATCAAGCAAAAGACGGCCGTCGTCAACAAGGACGGCGCTTTCGACTTCAAGGTGCCCGGCCTGCTCATCATCGACACGCCCGGTCACGAGTCTTTCTCCAACCTGCGTTCGCGTGGTTCGTCGCTGTGCAACATTGCCATTCTGGTCGTCGACATCATGCACGGTCTCGAGCCGCAGACGCTCGAGTCGATGCGCATGCTGCGCGACCGCCGCACGCCCTTTATCGTTGCCCTCAACAAGATCGATCGTCTGTACGGCTGGAAGAAGGTGGACAACAACGGTTTCCAGGACAGTCTGGCGCTGCAGAACCGCGGCGTGCAGAACGAGTTTGCCAAGCGTCTTGAGGCCACCAAGGTCGCGTTTGCCGAGCAGGGCTTCAACGCCGAGCTCTTCTACGAGAACAAGAACATGTCGCGCTACGTCTCGCTGGTGCCCACCTCTGCCCACACGGGTGAGGGTGTGCCCGACATGCTGAAGCTGCTTGTGGAGCTGACCCAGGAGCGTATGACGGACTCGCTCATGTACCTGTCCGAGGTGCAGGCCACCGTCCTCGAGGTCAAGGCCATTGAGGGTTTCGGCATGACCATTGACATTATCCTGTCCAACGGTGTGCTGCGCGAGGGCGACCGCATTATCCTGTGCGGTGTCGAGGGCGTGATCAAGACAAACATTCGCGCGCTGCTGACGCCAGCACCACTGCGCGAGCTGCGCGTGCGCTCGGCCTACGTGCACAACAAGGAGGTCAAGGCCGCCATGGGTATCAAGATCAGCGCCCCCGGTCTCGAGGGTGCCATTGCCGGTTCGCGCCTGCTGGTGGTCGGCAAGTACGACGACGAGGAGGACCTGGAGGAGGAGGTCGAGAGTGATCTGGCGTCGGTGTTCAGCCGTGTCGAGAAGTCGGGCCGTGGTGTCAGCGTGCAGGCGTCGACGCTGGGTTCGCTCGAGGCTCTGCTGGATTTCCTCAAGGGCTGCAAGATTCCCGTCGCCAACGTGGGAATTGGCCCGGTCTACAAGCGCGACGTCATGCAGTGCGGTGTTATGCTGGAGAAGGCGCCCGACTATGCGGTGATGCTGTGCTTCGATGTCAAGGTGGACAAGGAGGCCGCGCAGTATGCCGATGAGCAAAACATCAAGATCTTCACAGCAGACATTATCTACCACCTGTTTGACGCATTCACCAAGCACATGGCCGAGCTGAGCGAGAAGAAGAAGGAGGAGTCCAAGATGCTGGCTGTGTTCCCCTGCGTGCTGAGCCCCGTGGCGGTGTTCAACAAGACGGGCCCCATTGTGGTGGGTGTGGACGTGGTGGAGGGCAACCTGCGGATGAACACGCCGCTGGCCGTTGTCAAGATGAACCCGACGACCAAGGAGAACGAGATCATCGGCATTGGCCGAGTCACGTCGATTGAGCGCGAGCACAAGCAGATCCAGATCTGCAAGAGAGGCCAGCCGTCGGTGGCCATCAAGATCGAGATGGGTGGCCACCAGCCGGCATACGGTCGGCAGCTGGAGGAGGGCGATACGCTGTACAGCCAGATCTCGCGCAAGAGCATCGACACGCTCAAGGAGTTCTACCGGTCCGACGTGTCGGACGAGGAGTGGAAGCTGCTGATCAAGCTGAAGCCCATGTTCAACGTCAACTAGGCGGGATGCAGGATTGTGGAGGAGATTTCGTTGGAAAGTTGAGGAAAAAAATAGCCGGGCAAGATAAAAGGTACAAAAGTCTAGTACAGTGATTTATTTCTTATTTTCTTATTTTCTCTTTTTGTCACTGTCTGGTTTTTATTGTCTTCATTTCTCTCATTCTGTATGCTCATTAATGTTCTTTTCTAGTCACAATTGCATTTACATGTACATTTGCATTTTTATACGGCTTGATCGCTGAATGCCAGTGGCAAGTGACTGATGTATCATTTTGTACACCAACTGTTGTGAATTGCCTGACACATTGAGGCGTGCTCTTGGATGCAGGATATCACGATATCGACACAGCAGGCCGGATCCGATTATGTAATAAGTCGAATTTCAAAAGCAAAAAGGCAAGAAACAAAAGGTACTTCTGAGTGACTTGGCCCATGTGGATTTGGAAGGCGGTGAGCCTGCGAATGCCGCCCAAAAAGGCACGTTGCTGCCCCTCTTGCCTGATTTTGTTTTTTCTGCCGTGTTTGCCTAGTTGCCCAGCTGGCGCCCTGCGGTTTCCGGTCCCTGCTAGCCAGTCGCACAGCACGCTCCTCCCTGCCGCCCTGATCCTGATGCAGCGAGGACCGTCTCGAAGCTTCTCCGTGCTTCTGTTGTCTTATTCGGGGCTGTTACCGGGACAAGGCTGGCCAGCGCGTTCGAATGTTTATATCACCTTGCCTGTTTCCGAGCCTTTCTTGTCTTTGTGTTTTAAATCTCATATTTTCCCTTTCTTCTATTTTCAAACTGTTAACAACTTTAACAATTATATCCCCCCCCCCCCCCCGAAGCAGCCATAATACCCATCGCTCCTGCCTCGCACTCACTTAAAAAGGTACTTCCGAGGTACATCCACCATACTGTCGCCAATTTGCCCCTCCACGCCAGTCGCACTTTCCTGTGACTTCTGGTCCCCTCCCTACCCAATCGCGCTGTAGTTCCAGAGACGCTGAGACTCTAGAATCCAACAGAAGCTGCCAACACCCAGCGCAACCCCACTATAAATCGAACCTAACAACTTTTTTTTTAACGTTTTATTCTATTATTTTGTTATTTTTATATTTGTTTTTTTTTCGCTTCCGTCTCCTTCTGTCTGATAATAGTATTACAGACGGCGCCTTCTCTTTCTGCTTAGGGTATCTTAAATTCTCAGCAGTATCCCATTCTTCTGTCGTCTCCCACTTCACTTCTTCAACCTCACCTCCTCCACCCCACTCCATAGGACCCCGGAGCAACCTTTTGCGAACACACGAAACAAACCTATTCCCCTCCTATACAGTTTGCCTTTCTCACACAAGGCAGAACTCTTCGAACAAGTTTGGGCATTACATCTCCAGACTATTCATCCTACTTCGCGACCTTCCCGCCCTCCTCCTCTCCCCCCCCCTCCGCCGTTGTCGCACACATAAACAACCACACTCACATACTCGCCCATCATGAGCGTCGTCGGTAAGTCAGAGTCCCCCTGGCGGCCCTGGTGGCCGCTGCCTTTTGTCCACCGCCTCTCAAGCGTCAAAGCTCTCAAGCTCTGTGGCTATCTGGCTACCGGGCACACTGGCGGCTCGGTCCTCTGGTCTCGTCCAGTTCGCTAACAATATCTAGGTGTTGATCTGGGCACCATGAACACGGTGATTGCCGTGGCCCGGAACCGTGGTATCGACGTTGTATGTCTCTCGCTCCCGCCGCCCCTCTCTCCTTTCGCAAGCACATGTGCTAACTGTTGTCTCTAGATTGTCAACGAGGTTTCCAACCGCGCTACTCCGTAAGTGCCCAACCAATCCTGCGACGGCTGTTGTCATATCTACCTACCCTGTTCCGTTCTTATGCTGACTCGCTTCACAGTACCGTCGTCGGCTTCGGCCCTTCCAACCGCTATCTTGGTGAGGCTGCCAAGACACAGGAGATCTCCAACCTCAAGAACACCGTTTCGTCCCTGAAGCGCCTCATCGGCCGCTCCTTCAAGGAGGCCGACATCCAGATCGAGCAGCAGTACATCTCTTGCCCCCTTGTCGATGTTAACGGCGAGGTCGGTGCCGAGGTTTCGTACCAGGGCAAGAAGGAGAAGTTCTCTGCCACCCAGCTGATGGCCATGTACATGGGCAAGATCAAGCAGATCACTGCTGAGGAGATCAAGGCTCCCGTCACCAACATGGTTCTGAGCGTGCCCGCCTGGTTCACCGACCGCCAGCGCCGTGCCCTTATTACCGCCCTGGAGGTTGTCGATGTCAACGTCCAGCGCCTTATCAACGACACCACCGCCGCTGCTCTTGGCTGGGGTATCACCAAGCTTGACCTGCCCTCGGGCGACGAGAAGCCCCGCCGTGTTGTCTTTATCGACATTGGCCACTCCACCTACACTGCCTCCGTTGTCGAGTTCCGCAAGGGCGAGCTCACTGTCAAGGGCACCGGCTTCGACCGCCACTACGGTGGTCGCGACTTTGACAAGTGCCTGGTCGACCATTTCGCCAAGGAGTTCCTCGCCGAGAAGAAGCTGCAGATCGATATCAACGCCGAGCCCCGCGCTCGCGCCCGTGTCCTGGTTGCCGCCGAGAAGATGAAGAAGATTCTCTCTGCCAACCAGCAGGCTCCCCTCAACATTGAGATGCTCATGAACGACAAGGACGTGTCCTCGTCAATGTCCCGTACCGATTTTGAGGCTCTGGCCGAGCCCCTGCTGTCCCGTACCACAGCTCCCCTGGAGCAGGCCCTGGCCCAGGCTGGCCTGACCAAGGACGACATCGACGTCATTGAGGTTGTTGGTGGCGGTACCCGTGTTCCTTCTGTCAAGGAGCGCATCCAGGCCTTCTTCGGCAAGACCCTGTCTTTCACCATGAACCAGGACGAGGCTATTGCCCGTGGCTGTGCCTTTGCCAGCGCCCTGCAGTCTCCCATTTTCCGCGTGCGCGAGTTTGCCGTCCACGATATTGTCTCGTACCCCATTGAGTTCACCTGGGAGAAGGCCAACGATATTCCCGATGAGGAGCCTAACCTGGTTGTGTTCGGAAAGGGTAACGCTATGCCCTCTACCAAGGTGCTGACTTTCTTCCGGAAACGGCCCTTTGACCTCGAGGCCCGCTACTTCACCCCCGAGGAGCTTCCCGCTGGCGTCCAGCCCTGGATTGCCCGCTTCTCTATCAAGGGTGTCAAGCCCACCATTGGCGGCCCTGACGACTACATGACCTGCAAGCTCCGCGCCCGCGTCAACCCCGACGGTATCCTGAGCCTGGACACAGCCTACTACGTCGAGGAGCAGGAGGTCGAGGAGGAGATTAAGGACGAGGAGAAGCCCGAGGGTGCTGATGGCGAGGCCATGGACACTGATGCCAAGGACGACAAGCCCAAGACTCGCAAGGTCCGCAAGCAGGTCCGCAAGGACAACCTCCCCGTTGTTCCCGCCACCCAGACCCTGGACCGCCTCGCGGCCGAGGACGCCAAGGAGAAGGAGGGCAAGATGGCTGCCAACGACAAGCTCGTTGCCGAGACCGAGAACATGAAGAACGCGCTCGAGACCTACATCTACGACGTTCGCGGCAAGTTCTCTGAGGATGACGACGGTGTCTACGTTCCCTTCTCCCAGGAGGCTGAGCGGGAAAAGATTGTCGCCAAGCTTACCGACGCTATTGTGAGTACTCCTTTTCAACCCTGATCAATTTATTATCACGACACATCCTAACATACTTTTTAGGACTGGCTGTACGAGGATGGCTACGATGCCACCCTGGGCGTCTACAGAGCCAAGAAGGAGGAGCTGAGCGCCATGGTCGGCCCTGTCCACCAGCGCTACTTTGAGCACGCCGAGACCCAGCGCCAGAAGCTGGAGGCTGAGCTGGCTGAGGCCGCTGCCGCCAAGAAGGCTGCCGATGAGGCTGCCAAGAAGGAGGCTGGTGCCGAGGCTGCCACGGATGGCGATGCCGCTGCTGATGCCGAGATGGCTGACGCCGACCCGGCTAAGAACCCCGCCGTCGAGGAGGTCGACTAGATGTTCGACTAAATATCCAAGTCGAGAGACCTTCTTATAGAAAAGAGAGTTGACGATTTTCTTATGTCAGAGACCATGCTGTGTTTTTAGTATGTCAGGATCGAAGAGATGTGGTATGAAGTCAAGAAACCTTCAGAATAGAATTTGCATTTTACTTGAGCAGAGGTGCGAGCATGGAAGTGAAAAGACTTGGAAGAGTGTACGAGTGAAAATAGTGAGATTGCAGTAAAAAGGCCTGGCCAATAGCTATTTCCACTGACAGATCGGCTCGCATATCTCCATTTATTGTAACGATCTGGCCAATCATATGGCTCCTAGGAACTGGATGAGACAACGTGTGTGCTAGCCGTGTAAGTGAGCAACTTCCGTATCTGGCAACAGTACTTTGCAGCCTATCTGCGATTTGGATACCAAGAAAGGCACTGAAAGAAAATTCACTATGAAAGCAATAATATCAATGAAACAGTACAATAATATACCGCAAATAAGAGTAAACGAGCAAAGGGGAAGTTAGACATGTTTGTGACATCAATGCACCCAGGAATGACCTCTTTGCCCCCTACGTGGTTTGGTCTTTTTCTCTTCGAATTTGATGTTTTCGATACTCGCCTTCTCGGCAGCAGTAGTTCAAGCCTGGCCGGAGACTCTACGCAGCAGGCTGTGGTTCAAGTAGCCTTGGGAGGGGAAGTTAAGGATGTCGTTGCCCTTCGGGAAAAAACTTGCGTAGGCTGGGCACACTTCCGTCACGAGCTGCAGACACCCTGGGGCTAGCTGCTGTGCCCCAGCTGGTGGCTATGGCCTATAAACGTTCCATCTGGCCAGGTAAGGGATACAACGCATGGCAGACTGCCGGTCATTCTCCTTTCTGATCGGTGGGACAATATTAAAGATCCTGTGGCTGACGACGAATGCTGCCGTTTAAATCGCTGCAATCTCTGTGGCAGTCCATGGCCTGGAATTTATCAATCCCCTCACACATGGACACGTGTACCGTAAAACTCGTCTCCTAATACTGTGACACTTGTCTCAAACAGAGTAGAAATTTCCTCAGCCCATCTCTTGTAAGTGTAGAGACTGGCGAGACTAATCTGACGTCCCCTGTGTAGATACAAGTGCTTGAATGTTAAAGAAAGAGTTGATAGTCGTCTGAAGGACCCAAGCCATCACTGTACAGAGTACATCGTACAGAGTACAGTAGTTTTGTATTGACGAGACTACAGTCTGAGATGTCTGAGAAGTGGAAAAACTCGTCGAGTATTCATGATAGAGCGACCCATATTAAGGTCACGTGCACTACTGATTCATTGCTGTCCTTACGTCACGGCGTTTCCCGTTGCTGGCGCCAATGCCGGCAGAACTGATTATCCGACCAGAGGGGCTCGCTACTCTGTACACGTTAGGAAGGCGCATTCATGATACAGGTGACTCCATATGTAGCTCCTGCTGAGCTAATGGTACCTTTTCTGGTACTTTGCTGTTGATCAACTGGTTGATGCTATTCGGAGACAAGTACCCCAGGTGCTATCACTGACATCACTACTATCAACACTGTCAACACCGTCACCACCACCACCATCATCGCCAGTCACCACTGTCAACATCGCGACAACCACCACCACAACCAACACTACTTGACGAATGTCCGTGCTGCAAGATAGCCCGTCTCTGCCATCCATCTTGGTCTGTGGCCGATAATGGACCGCGTCAAGAAACGTATGTCTGCATGATTGGAACGTCCATAAAGCTGTGGCATCTCCCACTTCCAGTCGGCAACTAGCAACTAGCAACTAACAAACAAAGGCCAACTGCGAACACTCAATGAGTGCGCATGGGCAGGTCAAACTGGTATGCGACGCCCCCCCCCTCCTCTATGGACCTCATGAATCTAACAAGCAACAGACCTCTTCGAGGTGAACAAGTCCCTAGACTCGTCCCTGAAGAAGAACACGGCATTCATCCGACGACTGCGCACGGCCATATCCGCTGCAAGCCTCAACTCCTTCCTCCAAGAGATCGCCTCGCTCAGCCTCAACAAGTATCTTTCCGAGATCATTCCCGCCTGCTACGAAGGTCTCTGCCGCCTCAAAACGCCTGCCGATATCGAAGCTGGCGTCGAGATTGTGTCGGCTCTCCACCAGCGCTTCGGCCCCGCCGACTTTACCGAATACCTAGGATGGCTTCTGGGCAAGGGCATGGCTGCGCCCGACAAGAGCCAGCTCAAGTCCTTGTCCGCCGAGGCTCGTGAGAGGGATGAGAAAGAGCGTATTACTCTGCAGCGCATTCTCCTGAGAATTGTCACAGAGCTATGGCTCGTTGGCGTGTTGCGCACCCTCGAAGACGTCAACCGCCCCGACGACACTACAAAAGGCGCTGCTGGTAAGGCCGCAGAAGTCAAGTTTCGTTCCAGCCCATCTGCCAAGCCAGGCGCCGCAGAGCCTTTCCCGCTTGCTGTGCTCAAAGACCTTCTCGGCCACGACCGCGATCATGCCAACCTGCCTCTCTTGGTTACGTTTGTCAAGACTTTCAGCACCGACATTCTCGGCATTAGCGGATCTCCTGGCGAAGGAGCTCGGAAACTCGACGAGCCAGTACCCAGCACTGAAGCTGCCCAAACTGGCCCCGAAGATGGAGCTGCGAATGACACCCCTGCATCTGGGGAGCCCGCCCCGGAAACGTCTACAACCGACAATACGATCGCCACGCCGGAGCTGCAAGCAAAGTTCCGGAATATTCTCAGCCGGTATTTTGATGACGTCAAAGGCCACCTCCTGCGCGACCAAAAGGCTATATCTGCCCAGTCGCGCCGCAATGCCGAGGCATACGTTAAGTCAGGTGAAGTTTTTGAAGACCGGCAGTCCAACTTTGAGAAGCAAGTCAAGGCTCAAGAGCGGCTGGTGTCGAATGCGCAGGTCATTGCCGACGCGATCGGTGCCGAGATGCCAGATCTCAAGGACGGCGATGAGGGCCAGGCAGCCATCAGTGCCAGCTCGATTGGCATTGTCAAGGCGGGCGACTATCTTCGTGGCCAGGGCGAGAGTGCTGGCATTTGGGAGGACGAAGAGGAGCGCCGCTTCTACGAAAACCTCGTGGATCTGAAAGGAAAGGTCCCTGCTATTCTCCTTGAGGATGGAAAGAAAAAGAAGGCGGACACAGACGACCAGGTCGGAAGCAGAAAAGCAGAAGTTCCTGCTGATGAATCGGACGCCCAAAAGACAGCTTCTGCAGATCCCGCCGCCAGCTCTCCCGCTGCCACCGCCGCCGTCGTTACAGACGAACAGTCGACCTCCATTATCAACAAGAGCGTCGGTGCTCAGGTCGATACCTTGCTTCTGCGACTGCCAGAACTGACCAACAAGGAAATAATTGACCAGACAGCAATCGATTTCTGCTTCCTCAACTCCAAGGCATCCCGCAACCGGCTTATCAAGTCCTTGACAGAGGTGCCAAAAGGTCGGGGCGATCTCTTACCGTGCTGGTCCCGGCTTGTGGCGACTCTCGGCCAGTACATGCCCGACATCCCTAAGGGTCTTGTGGACTACCTCGATGCCGAGTTTCGGAGCCTTCAGCGGCGCAAGGAAAAAGACTTCCTGGGTCAGGTGCGCCTCAGCAACATTCGGTACCTTGCAGAGCTGACCAAGTTTGGCATTGTACCGGAGCATGTCGTGTTTCATTGTCTGAAAGTCAGCCTCGACGACTTTTCACGTATGAACATTGAGATTATCTCAAACTTGCTCGAAAACTGCGGCCGGTACCTGCTGCGCAACCCAGAGACATCGCCTCGTATGTCATCATTTCTCGAGACACTGCAGCGCAAGAAAGCCATGCAGCATATCGGCCAGGCCGAGCGCATGCTGATTGAGAATGCCGCGTACTTTGTCAATCCGCCTGAGCGGCCTGCGATTCAGCAAAAGGAGAGAACACCTATGGACCTTTTTGTTCGGAAATTGGTTTATGTCGACCTGTGCAAGCGCAACGCCAATAAGATTCTGCGTCAGATTCAGCGACTTCACTGGGAGGAAAAGGACGTTGTCGCAATCTTGCACAAGGTATTCTCACGGCCGGGAAAGGTCAAGTACGGCAACATACACCTCCTGGCCGGCCTTCTCAGCGCGCTGTACCGCCACCACTCGTCTTTTGTGATAGGAATCGTGGACGAGCTGATCGAGTCCATTATCTTTGGGCTGGAGCTTAACGACTTCCGCCTGAACCAGAAGCGGCTGGCACAGGTCAAGTATCTCGGCGAGTTTTTCACATATCGCCTTGTTGAGCACCCGGTAGTGTTCGACGTTATGTACAAGATCCTCACCCTTGGCCATGGCGGCGCGCCCATTCCCGGGCGTATCAACCCGGTCGATCTGCCCGACGAGTACTTCCGCATCCGGCTTGTGGCGACTGTTTTGGAGACGACGGGCAGTTACTTCAACAAGGGCGCATCTGGCAAGAAGCTGGACTTTTTCCTGGCGTTCTTTCAATTCTACATCTTCACCAAGGACCCGCTGCCAATGGACATTGAATTTATTGTCCAGGACACGTTTGCACTCGTGCGGCCGCAGTGGAAGCTGGCTCTCGACCTCGAGGAGGCGGCCCGCGTGTTCCAAGCAGCGGTCACGCGAGACCAGGAGGAGAAGGCGGCAGCCGCCGCCAAGACTGCAAAAGGTACAGCCGCGGCTGTGGCGGGCGGTGAAGCCGACGAGGAGCAGCACGGCGGCCCAGCCTCTGATGATGGGTCGTCGGACGATGAGATTGACCGCGAGGGCCACCTTGCCGGGGACGATGCGGAGGCCAATATCAATGACGACGACGAGCTATTGTTCAACGGAGACAGAGAAGGTGATGGGGATGCTGATGAGGATGAGGATGAGGATGACGACGACGATGAAAATGGTAGCCAAGACTCTGACGACAGTGGGAGTGAGTCGGAGGACGAGGAGATTGTGGTAACGCGCGAAGAGGAGCAGATCGACCCGGAAGACGAAGCCGAGTTTGAGCGCGAGTACGCGCGCATGATGGCGGAGAGTCTGCAGGAGACAAAGAAGTTTGAGCGCAAGCCCATGTTTGACCTTGCCCTGCCGGTGCGGCCCAAGGCAGCGCAGCATGGGCATGTCTATGCAAGCGCAAACACAAACGCAGACGACAACAAAAACAGCGATAGCGAACGTGACGATGATGGGGACGACGGCCGGTACTCTGGGAATGCGAAATCGAGAAACGGCAGCAGAGGCGGCGGCCCTGACAGGACGCCGACGATGGCGTTCTCGCTGCTCACCAAGCGCGGCAACCGGCAGCAGACGCGCACGCTGGAGCTGCCCTCGGATTCTGACTTTGCGGTGGCTATGAGAAACCAGCAGCAGGCAGACCGCGAGGAGCAGCAGCGCATCAAGAATCTCGTCCTCAATCTGGATCTCCAGAGCGACGAGGGCGAGGCGCCCGAGCGCGCGACGTCATACTACCACAACCGGCCGGATAAAGGCGGCGGTAAGAACCAGTCGCAGCGTGTCCGCAAGTTGCAACTTAGTGATGTTGACTGGTATGTAGTCGCTCTCCTGTTCTAGTTTGCTGTTCTATCTACTAACATCTACAGGACTTGAGGGCTTTTGTGCTGTGGCTCTACATCTACATCTATATCCATGCAGCCTTATACTCGACAACTCTTATGAGCCGCACTCGTGCAGTCTTTGAGACTATCGAAAGCGATGGCGGCAGGGCAGCAGGCCCAATGCCGCGACGCATTGTATCTTCCCGGGCTGGCGAGCAGCCAAAGCTCTTTAAGCTCTCTAAGCTCTCTAAGCTATCCAAGCTACCTGTACCACTGCCGGACCAGCTGCCGTATTTAGCGTGTCGCAGCAGCGCATGGCTGTTGTCATCCGGCATCAATCCGACAGCGATTCCGATACCAGGCTGCCTATTGCTAAGTTTCCAACCATACCTACTCAGCATGCTTAGCAGACTTGCAGGCCAGCAGCTGTTCGCTTAGCCCCTAGGTGCTCCATGGCACTGTCTCCGGAGCAGACAGCTCTGTTTGTATTGTTACTCAGTTCTCAGCAGTGTAGGAAGCCTGCATCGCAACATACCTAGTACAAATTAATCAGGCCAGCTAGACTGGCGCATCTAAAAAGCAATCCACTCGTTGCTGCCAATACAACCGTGTCTATAATATGGCTGTGAATAGAGATGAGACGACGACCGACTCAACGACTTTGCCCGGCCGAGGCTCGTTGTCACATAAAGTACGATGATGTAAGCTATGATATTTCGCATGGCCAGCAAGGAGAGAGGTGCATTGCGCTTTCCAATTTAGTGCACATTGCCCGGGGTGTCCCTTCCGTGATATTAGCATAAACCTGTCTACTTGCTCAATGACTAATCATCACTGATGTACTCTCGCCATCGCCACTTCATTTTCATCTCGGGCTTCATTTTTATGACAGTTGCTCGTCTCCGCACCTGGTCCACGCTGGCTGTTCCCGCCCATCTCCAACCTCTGCGTAGTTTTACGTTTACTCGAGTACTCTTCTCCTCTTCTCTTCCCGCTTCTCAGTTTTGCAATTCCCGACAACTATACCTCGATATTAGCTGACGTGTCGCCCGTCCGACTGACCACAAAACTGGCCGGACCGTACACTCTCGATCACGACAGCGCGCCAATATGGCGACACAGTGTTCCATGCACGTCTGCCCGCGACGCCACACGTCTGTCGGTTGCGCCTCCTGCACGTCACGACAGCATGCAGCCGTTGCCTGAGTCGGTCTATAAATGGATAAGTGAGTGGAGGCTGACGGGACTTTGCCGGGATTGACCTTATTGTATTTGTTGTAGGTGCAGCAGCTGCTTCAATTGTCTATTTAGCCTATACGGCGCGCACTTACTCGACCTTGTTTGTCGTTGCACGTATGCTAACTGTGTATGTACACCTTACAGTGCGCCAAGGCCATGCAGATGAGCAGATGAGCAGACGAACAACCGAGGAACAACCAAGGGACGAATAAATAAGCAAAAGCGACGGGCATTCCGCCACACAAAAGGCAGCACCGCAAGTCCAAACCTGGCTCTGTTTTCGGCCTGCGTCTTGAACGTTGAGCTTCTTCCTCAGCAACCGTCTGGTCACTGTTTATAGCCCGTTCCACCAGCGTCGCGCAAGCATCACCAAAGTCTCGGCCGCGGCCTCGCGAGTCCATGCTCGTCGCTCCCACCCATACAGTCTCGCAATCTCATACATTCCGGCATACCAGACACAGAATAACGCACTTTTGCTTCCCAACCTGCCGTACACTCTCAAGACGGGCGGTAAACCCTGTCTTGGTTACACCGAACCTCGTGTTTTGAGATACTCTCGAAATCCACCCTTAAGCCGTTGATCTCCCGTCGCTGCCAGTCGCGCGTCACCAGTCGCCATTCCTCGTTCGTCAGTCATCGGCCGCCACCACATCCCTGCCCCTTCTTGTGCTGCCGACGCACACATGAACTGTCGCCTTTGGTTGGCCGTTTCATCTACACGTAACCGGCTACGCACCCTGGATGATCGAGACTGCTGAGATTCGAAACTTCTTCGTTCTGGCAGCCAGGTATAAGACCGAGCCCGAGCTGTACCAGATCCTGGGAACTGGCCCTGTGCGAGGCACAGAAAGGCAACAGAGAGCGATATTGCAAACGAGAAACGGCATGACGGATGGCTGCATACCGGATTCCGTCCAACACATCTCCTCTGCTTCACAAAAGGGGGTCTCGGCGCTCATCTGCAACTTCCTTTGGCCATAGCATCCTGCAGCTGCTTCATCATCTACTCGACAGCGCCGCCTCCGCCGAGTTTATACGACAGCCGCTCAAAGACACTCTCGGCCGCTATCACGACAATCTCCATTGCCGCCATTGCCACCCGAGGGCCGAGCAGTAGCCGTTACAGACGCCGAGAATGTCACCAAACACCGAGTCATCATGGCCAGTCCACGACGTCAGTAGCACATCCACAAGGCCCGGGAACAGCATGACTTCTCGATTAGCACAATACTGACTTCTTCTTTGCTCCCATCAGATCGTGTATACCTCCATTGTCGGAATGGTCATGGTCGCTGCATGCCTTGAATGGTTCCTCTGGATCGCAGCTTTTGTCTACTGTCTCTGGAAGGTCTTCCTCAAGGCAGAGCACTGGACTGTCAGCGTCCTAGCTGTCGTTGTCGGCGTTGCTTTCACTCTCTTGCGGTACGCATCTCCAGCTCCATGTTCAAGGCGATTGCACGGCTCACTAATTCAACTGATACTCTAGATTCATCTTCCTACCCATCATGATCGTCACTCTACCCCTTCCGAGCGCCGTCGTCAAAATGTGGCCTGCCGACATGGTCACCGTGCTTCAGTGGTTCGCTTTCTGGAGCTTTGCCGGACTCTTGACCGTCCCTTGGCTGTTTTGTGTGTACCAAATCGTCACACATCAGCTTGGCCGCACAAAGCGTATCAAGCAGGTTCTCGACGAGGTATCGGCGCCCAAGGTTGTTATTGTCATGCCCTGCTACCGCGAAGAGCCCGACATTCTAATCACTGCTGTCAACTCTATCGTCGAGTGTGACTACCCGCCCTCGTGCATCCACGTCTTCCTATCATTTGATGGCGACCAAGAAGACGAGCTGTATCTTAATACCATCGAGAAGCTGGGGGTCTCGCTGACACTTGAATCTTACCCAAAGAGTATCGACGTCACCTACCGCGCCGCGCGTGTTACTGTATCGCGTTTCCCGCACGGCGGCAAGCGCCACTGCCAAAAGTCGACTTTCAAGCTCATCGACCGCGTATATCAGCAATACTTGAAACGCAACGACAACCTGTTTATTCTCTTTATCGACTCCGACTGCATCCTCGACCGTGTGTGCCTACAAAATTTCGTCTACGACATGGAGCTCAGCCCAGGCAACCGCCGCGATATGCTAGCCATGACCGGCGTCATCACATCCACCACCAAGCGGCACAGCCTCATCACGCTGCTGCAAGACATGGAGTACGTCCACGGCCAGCTGTTTGAACGCACAGTCGAGTCTGGGTGCGGCGCCGTCACCTGTCTTCCGGGTGCTCTCACCATGCTGCGCTTCTCTGCGTTTCGCCGCATGGCTAAATACTATTTTGCCGACAAAGCTGAGCAGTGCGAGGACCTCTTTGACTTTGCCAAGTGCCATCTAGGCGAGGACCGCTGGCTGACTCATCTGTTCATGATTGGCGCCAAAAAGCGCTACCAGATCCAGATGTGTACATCTGCGTTTTGCAAGACCGAGGCCGTCCAGACCGTTCGCTCTCTGATCAAGCAGCGCCGCCGCTGGTTCCTGGGCTTCATCACAAATGAGGTGTGCATGTTGACGGACTGGCGTCTCTGGAAACGCTATCCCATTCTCATCTTGGTGCGGTTCATGCAGAACACAATAAGGACCACGGCTCTGCTATTTTTCATCATGGTGCTCGCCCTGCTCACGACATCCAAACGGGTGGCAGACCTGCCTGTCGGCTTCATTGCAGTCTCTCTGGGCCTGAACTGGGTCATGATGATCTACTTTGGATTCAAGCTCCGCCGCTTCAAGATCATGCTGTACCCGCTCATGTTTATTCTGAATCCCTTCTTCAACTGGTACTACATGGTCTATGGCATCTTCACAGCCGGCCAGCGGACCTGGGGCGGGCCGCGTGCTGCCGCTGCCGCCGCCGACGGAGACATAACTACTGTCCAGGAAGCTATTGAGCAAGCCGAGAAAACAGGCGACGACCTCAATATCGTCCCCGAGTCGTTTATGCCGGCTGCAGAGGTGCAGAGGCAGAAGAGCGGCAAGGCAGGAAATGGGCTACTGCCGGTTGCGCCCGGGGCCACCGCGCCCCTTGTGCCACCCCTTGGTGAACAAGACCTGGAGTCGGCCAGAGGAAACGTGGCTCTTAGTCGTGCCAACAGTGGTCGCGCCGGTCTTTTCTCCAGCCCAGTACCGTACACGGACAGCCCGGTCGAGGAGGGGAGCGGTCACGACAGAGTACTTGCTGGGTTTGCTGTGGGCAGGTCAAAGAGCGGCCGAACCATGCTCCAGCCACCTGACAAGATTGACGGCATGTTTTCGGCACCACAGCGCTCGGCTTCGGGATGGTATCACTACCCCGACGATTCGATGCTCAGTCTCAATGTTTTGGGAAGCTCAAGCCAGCAGTACAGTGTCCCGCCACAACAGCAACGTCAACAACAAGAACAACAACAACGAGTACACCAAGACCACTACCAAAGCTTTGCGGGGAGAGCTCGTCACCACCATCATCTTCCACCGCACTTGCACGGCTCATTAGATGGCTCTATTTTCCTATCGAGTCAAACGAACACGGGCGCAGCGGGCACGGGCAATGAAAATGGAAATCGAAGTGGAAATGGAAATGGGAATGAACTTGGAGATGGTCGCAGGTCCGTATATATGCCGCGCCGGGTGGAAAGCCTGATGAGTGACGAGGACCGTCGCAAGTACGAAATGGCCCAAGCAAGCCAGCTTAGTTTTAGCCAGAACGGCCAGAACAGTCCCGGCGTATCTATGGTTGGCAAAGAGAGAGGTACCACAAGGCCGGTTCCGGCTCGAACTCGGTCCGTGCTCTCTGTGCCTCCGGGGCAGGTATACGAGTACCCGTCCGAGGCAGAGATGCGCCAAGCGGGCTTTTTTGCTGACGAGGCAGGGCCGGCCTCGGCCGGACCTTCGCCTGACATTGGTGCCAGTGCTGGTGCTAGTGCCGGAGGCGCTGCTGGTCCTAGGCCGCCAACAGCTCGTCCTAGCCCGCTTGGCCGGTTGGGCTATAGTGCACAGCCGTCTATTAATGGGAGCGACGGCAAGGAGGATGTCGCCGGTAGTGGGAGGCAATGATTGTCTGTAAGTGAGGCGGGACCGGGCAGTACAGTTTTAGGCCACCATTTGATATCAAAACAAGATAATTACTGTTCACATTAAATTTCCGTTTTAGAAGCATGATATTGTAAGTACGAAAACCAGGCCCTAGGAGATAAATGCATGCCAAAAATAAAGCAGAGCTAACCAGAGTGAGATATAGGCATCCGCCCATCCGAGCCACGGCAAGAAAAGAAACAAAACAAAAAGACATTACAGGGAATGGAATCAATCCGCTGCGAGCACCGACCAAAGCCAACATGCATCACCATCTGGGTGGGCCAGGATTATAAGACTACCGGCGCATGAGACCACGGACGACCTGCACGACAGCCTCGACGTGCTCGGCCGTGTCCTCGGAGGTGGTGGCGTCGCTCTCGCTCTCCAGGTTGGGGTAGTTGTAGGCGGCGACAGCAATGGAAATGTAGACGATGACGCACAAGAGGCCCTCGAGGTAGTTGCTCTTTTGGTCGCGCAAGAAGTTGCCGACGGTGATGATGGCAAGGATGAGGACGCCCATGTCAAAGATCTCAAAGTCGAGGCCCATGGGCCGGTGCAGGCCCCAGCCGATGATGACGACGAGGGGCCCGTTGAACATGGCGGTCTGGAGGGTGGCGCCCAGAACATGCGCCAGCGCGAAGTTCATCTGGTTATCATAAGCTTCATCGACCGCTGTCATGTGTTCTGCCGCTTTCTCGACCAGGGGCACCAGGATCAGGCCCATGAAGGCGTCGGAGATGTGGCGCTCCGTCACAATGTACTCAATCTCCTCGACGAGCGACAGGGCGATGAGGGTGACGAGGGTGACGCTGATGGAGAGGGCCAGCAGGCACTCGGTCATGGTCAGCTTGGCACGCTCGGCGGCGAGCTCGGCATCATAATCAAGCTCGCCGCGCCGAATGTGCTCGGCCGCCTCGATGGCCGCGTGCTCGGCGGCACGCACCTCCTCGCCCTCAAAGATCTCGTCGTAGATGCCGTGGTGGGTGCGGGCCTGGAAGTAGATAAAGACCATGTAGGCCAGCATCAGCAGGATGGCGGAGACGCGCGAGATGTTGAGCGTGCGGCGCTCGAGGTCGTCGGCTGCGACGCCGGTGGCGCCGGCCAGGGTGTGCTGGAACAGCGTCGGCACGGCCAGGCCGAAGCCGGCGGTCAGCAGCAGACCGCTGCCGGCCTCGGACACGGTCTCGCTAAACTCCTGCTCCTCGCGCTTGAGGCCGCCAATAAAGAAACAGAGACCCAGGCACAGCAGCATGGTGGCCAAGATAGAGCCAAGGATGGCGGCCTGGATAACGGTGTAGAGGCCGCGCGTGAGCAGGACGTTGAACAGGACAATCTCGACAATGGAGGCGACGGTGGTCTCGGTTAGCACGCCCAGCACGTGGGGCACTTTGCGCGACAGCTCCTGGCCAGAAAACCCAATAAGATTAGCACAGGGAACCATGGCAATGTAGGCCAGGATGAACGTGATGAGGTGGTTGCGCGGCGTGTCGTCGAGCACGTAGCGGCAGGCAATGGCGGCGGGTACAAAGGGCCACAGGACGTTGACGCAGGCGGAGACCTTGGAGGAGGAGCGGAAGGCGATGCGGAAGAAGTGCCAGGGGTGGAAGCCCTTGCGGCCGCTGTCGCCTTCTTTGCGGAGGCGGAACTGGAGATGGCTGCTGCTGCCGGTGCGGCGACGGATCTTAGCCGGAGCCGGAGCAGGAGAGGCAGCAGCAGCAGCAGCACCACCGGCAGCACCGCCTTCTTTGTTACGGTTGATGGTGTGAGCTTTGGCAAAGTCGAAAAATGCCCGCTTACGTTGGCGGCCAGCCGTGTTGTTTGCAGTTGCAGTTGCAGTCGCAGAAGCAGAGGCAGAGCCGGCAGACCGTGGCGGCCTGGCTGCTGCTGTTGGCGTAGATGAAGACGAGGCCGATGCATTTGCGCTCTTCTCCTGACCAGCAAAGCCCGCGCCCGGGGAGAGCTGGGCTTCAATGTCGGACGGAGGCATGAGAAAGACGGGGACGACTGTGCAGCAGTCTGGTTGCTGGAGTCGGTGTTGGTTTTCTATTTGGAAGTGGTTTTATGTGCTTCCGGGGCGGCTTCTGTTTATATATGTTCTGGTGGGGATGATCAAGGCACGAGAGAGCGAGATGACTCTGAGTCGGCCAAGACGAAGACAACGGCAAAGGCGAAGACGGAAGACTCGATGCGATAGGATGGGCGTGAGGTGACGCAGGGCCGGGAAGGGTGCCGAGAGGGTGTGCTGGAGGACGAGATCCAAGGCGAGATCGAGGACGAGGCCAGAGGCGATGAGAGCAGGTTTGAGCAGGCAAGCGAGGAGCAGCTCAAGCCTAGCGAGGCAGCAGGCCCGAGTTGATGTCGAGGGACCACGGTCAAGTCAAGATACGATGTCGGTCAAGGAGGGTCGCGCAAGGAGCATGTGCCTATTCTCGCCCCAGTGTACTCTCTTTTCGTCCTTTTGATTTCTTGCTCGCTATAGTGGCGACGCTGAGGTAGATATCATGCGACGATAATCAAACTCAAAATCAAAATCAAAGTCAAGACCAAATCAAATGAATAACTAGGGCAGAAGGACCGACAAAAAAACAAAGACAGCTGAAGTCGAGGCAGATCAAAGCTGTGGAAATCAAATACGCAGTAGCATCGCATCCAAAGCAGTGGCCACCCCACGCTCGCTTCCTTGCTTGGGTTGTTTTATGTCCATCCTGTCTTGTTATTTTTTTCCCAGTAAGTTGATGTATCTTTTTATCCTCTTGCCAGCACAGCTGCATGGCTTGGCAAAGCGGCACTCTCTCATCACAAACCCGCTCTCTACTCTGTACCGTACGATGTAGTAGTATTGCTGCAGAGAGCCCAGGTTTTTCCTTTTTCAATTTCAAATGCGTGCTGCTTCCTGGCGGCTTGGGCACGACTTGGCGTCTGACAGTCTAGCCAGTCCAGCCCCAGCAGTTCCAGGGCCTGGGCTGTGAGTTTGAGGTTGTCTCTACTTTGTAGAAGCTACTGCATCTTCACTTTGTCTTCTTGGCCGCTGTCTGCCCAGAGTGCTTCTATGAATTAAGACATTGCTAAGCCGACGGTGCTGTCCAAGCTTTGCTCAAGCTTTCAAGACAAGGCTCGATTGCCATGATAAGTCTAGAAAGCTTGCAGTATTGATAAAGATGGAAACGAATGCGACGACCGTAAATGGATTCCAGAGAAAAAGAAGAAAAAAGTAAGAAAACAAATCAAAGAAAATCAAAGTAAACATGACGTGCCAGTGCAACCCTGCGTCTGACCCGACTGGTAGTGAGCTGACCCAAGACGACAGGACAAACAACACTGGCCCTATCTTTTCTTTGTGATGTATCATTTAAAGAAGTCCGCGTCAAGACGCTCCCCCGAGGACAATGTATGCAGCTGCATCGCTCAGTTCCGCCTGTCGCCATTTTATCCACGACTGCTGTAAACGTCTGCGATGTATTCCTGTCAAGATCAATACATTTCAACTCTTATACAGTATTCACCTAGTCTTCTACCCAGTTGTCTCTCTTACGATTGCGGCCTTTTGCGCCTACTTCAGGGGCGTCAGCCTTGGCAAGCGCAAGGGGTGATGCTACGACTCTGTGATATGCTCTGAATACTTGTACAAATACACCGTAGACGCCAATCAGAGACATCCCGTGAGCCTGTCTGTCTGTCTTACAGCCTGTCTGCTTGCCGTTGTTTATGTTGTACACCCGCCTGACGTAGATGCTTTGCATTGGTAAAGTACATTGCCAATAATAAGGATACTTGAAGATCTAAAATAAAATAAAATGAACAGGCAGAAAAAAGAAAAAGAAAAGGAAAAAGACCGCCTGTCCTACCATCTCAAAGCGCCAAGCATCAGCAAACATTAGGGGTGTCAGGAAGTATCTTTTGAATGTATCTCAATCTTATCCATGCTCTATTATTACTTGTATCATTACTTTGTTCCACTCACGCCGGGGTTTAGATGTGCTCTGTCTCTGAAGCTGTGTCCGTTTTTATTCTTGATTTATTCAATACATTGTATCTGGATTATATCTAAGCAGGCAAGACGAGTGACGATGCCGCCTCACAGACGAGAACAAGATCGAGATGCACAAACAAAAGCAGCAGAGTACATTCTCAGAGTCGGATGCCGGGTGTCAAGGGTCCAGGTGGCAGCATAAGACACCCGGGGACGAGAAGCACGACGCAAAACACCCGGCAGTCAGACGCAGTGGCACGCGACATGCAGTCCTTGCTAGTGATATCGCGCTGGACGGCCTGCTCATCAAGAAATAACTCTAATAGAAAAGAAGACGAAAAAGAGAATTAAGAAAAAGAAAAAGAAAAAGAAAAAGAAAGAAAAAAAACTAAAGAAAAGAAAACGGATCAAGACGACAACACTCTACTCTTTCTGGCTAGCTGCTTGGCCAAGACTCTCAGCTGAAATAATACCTAAAGACCTGATCGCTGAGCTGGTTGTTTAATTTTATCTGGATGGTTTGATTGATAGTATTACTCCGCAAGAGAAATGATTTGATTTACTCCGTCGTGGCCCCTATTCCTCGTTTTGCCCGCTAGCCTCCACACCGACTGCCAGGCGGCGCGGTCCGCCAAGGCCAGACAGGTCTATTTTTCTTTTTCTTCTTCTCTTCCGTTTTCCTTTCTCTTTCGATTCCTCTTGTGAGTCTCATGATACGAGCGTCAAACTCCAAGAAGTCACCACCTCCAACATCTGCAGACTCCGTTATCGTACTCATTTGTTGACCATCTCTTATGCTAATGCTATGTCCTGTCGCTCGTGTTGAATATCCAAACCCTAAATCAAAGAAACAAATACAAACAAATAGAAGAAAACAAACACTCAAACCTACAATGCAATCGTGCCATGAGTGTTGAACCCTGCTATGCACCACGACACCCGTTCTACCCTCTCCTCGTCGGCCTCTAATACCGCCAGATGGCATCCGCCATGGCCACCACCTGCGTCATCTCCTTGACGTCGTGCACCCGCACAATATCTGCTCCGCCCTGCACCGCAGCCACCACCGTCGCCGCCGTGCCCCAGACCCGCTCCGCCGGAGTAGCAACACCCGTCGTGCGCCCGATAAAGCTCTTGCGGCTCGATCCCACCAGCCACGGCAAGCCCTCCAGCCCGGGCCAGTGCCGCAGCTCTGCCAGGTGCCGCAGCACGTCAATGTTCTGGTCGCCCACCTTGGCAAACCCGAGGCCGGGGTCCAGCACGATCCGCCAGCGCCGCACGCCTGCCGCCTCTGCCGCCGCCACCCGTGCCAGAAGCTCCGTCGCAATCTCCTCGATAATGCCCGCGCCGTCGTACTGGTTGAGCTTGCTCATTGTCGCGGGCGTGCCGCGCATGTGCATCAGGCACACTGTCGCGCCCAGCCGCGCCACAGTCGGCAGCATGTCCGCGTCCATGTCGCCCGCTGACACGTCGTTGATCATGTCGGCACCCGCCGCCACCGCCGCCTCGGCCACCGACGCGCGGTACGTGTCCACGCTGACGGCAATGTCCTTGTAGGCCGGCACGTCACGGATCAGCTTGATGGCCGGCACAACACGCGCCAGCTCTTCTTCGGCCGACACCTGCGGACGCCCGGGTGCCGTAGACTGGCCGCCAACATCAATCACCGTCGCGCCCGCCTGCACAAAGTTGCGCACAGTATCGCCCAGAGCCTCCTGTGCCGTGGCATCCGCAGCCGAGTGGCGTCCGCCGTCCGAAAACGAATCCGGCGTCACGTTGAGAATGGCCATGACCGTTGTCTTGCGCTTGGAGCGCAGCGCCTGCAGCGGCGGGTGCGACAGGCCGAGCGGCGTCAGCGGTGTCAGCGGCTCACCCCCCTGCAGCGGCAGCTCGTTGAGGTAGTCCTGCACGAGCTTCCACGGCCGCTGCGGGTCGAGCGGGATGCTGGGCGCGAGCTGGGCCAGCGGGCGCAGCACAAATTCGCGCTCGGGGATGCCAATGTGCGGAATGATCAGACGCTCGTGCTGCACCTGCTCGTCGCCGTACAGCAGGATGTCGAGGTCGATATTGCGCGGGCCCTTGTCGATCAGCTTCATGCGGCCCAGCGACCGCTCAATGTCCTGCAGCTGGTCCAGCAGCGCCAGCGGTGCCAGGTCCGTCTCCACCTCGCACACGCCGTTGGCAAACTTGTCCTGCTCCAGCACATACATGGGCTCCGTCTCCCACAGGCTGCTGGTTCGGAGCACATGGATGCCACGGCTGTCCATCTCCTTGCATGCCTTTTCAATCCAGCCAATGCGGTCGCCCAGGTTGCTGCCCAGCGCAATATACGCCCGCTTCTTTTGGGGCACGGCAGGCCCCCGCGACTGGCAGCATGGCGATGCCAGAGGAGCTGTACCGGACAGAGGTGCGCCTGGCGCTGACGACATGGCTCGGATAGCTGTGGCTCCGATACGAGGTCTCAAAGACTGGGCCACACAGTAATGGACCTGCGGCCGTTGCGCTGCTTCGGACGACAGCTGTCTGAGCTGTCTGGACTGTCTCAATTTCCCAAACCTAAGCGACAGTGCGCCTGTGCTGGTCTCGCAGATTGCTTGAGCGTGATATTTGGCGAGGCCTCTTGTCAGGTGCGGAACAAGCAAGGCCACGGCTGTCATTCTTTAGGCGTGTGTATGACGTATTTGCCGTGCTCGCCGTGCCTGTCGTGCTCTAACTTGACGTCTCGTGCTTTTGCGTCCTCCAAGCTCGTCTAGCTCCCTCTTATTCGCTGTGTGCTGTGCTTGGTCGCTTGAAACCGTGTCACCGTGCAGCCTTGTCGGGCAGCTTCTGTAGCGCCGGCGTCGTAGGAGCTGTGATGTACAAGGCCTGCCGGGACTTGCTAGCCCGGTTTATGATATATATATTATAGAATATACACAGTATACAATTCAATATCCGTAAATACTCATCCTCGCAGATATACACTCGACGTTAAGTGCTTTATGTCAAAGTGAGAAAAACGCACGGAAGGCATGAGACATGATTGGTCAGCCGTGGACAGTGCGAACCGTCCCGCTAGCTAGTGGCGCTGGCTCTTGCCAAGCGATTCTGTGAAGTGCACAGTAAAAATGCCAGCTTGCACTGTGTCGCAACCCATGTCATTTGAGGTGAAGTCGAGGTTGATATGGATTGCACATTGCATGTTGTAGATTGCCATACTAGATGCTCAGTCTGTCAGATTGTCGGACAGTCAGACTCGCAGACTGCGCGACGACGCATAGAATGTCTTGCCCTCGCATAACCCGTCAGTGTCTCAAAGCAGGCGACCCGGATCCGGCGAGCTGGTGTCGGTGCGATGCAGTTGGACAGAGATTGAGTGACATCTGTAGACCGTGCTGGTAGGCATGTTGTATGTAGGGAGGGATGAGAGGTGCATCCAGTGGGAGACGGCAAGAGATTTCTCTAGAAACAACAAGAGACAACAAGAGACGAGAGACGAGACAGCAGTGCCGGTGCATCACATGACTGATTCCATCGTTAACGAGGCCATTTCCTCAACCGGCAAGCGAGATCTGTGCAAGGAAGGCACAATGCTCGTCCTCTTTCCTTTTCCGTGTCGCATTATGTCATTTTCTACTTGTGCGAAATCGCCATCGCCTGCAATTTACGTTTCGTAGGCATGTGTCTCATATCTGATCTTGGACCTCTACATCGTACACTCGCGAGTCAGTCATCAGCCGCTTTGATCTGAGTTATCTGATCCTCGTGCGTTATTTGCGTAGATTAAAGGAGGGTTTTTCTATTTTCTTTGGCTCTTATTCCGAGTGTTCCATTGCTCTTTCCTCTTTTTTTGTTGCTCTTTCCCTTCTCGTGGTGCTGTTCATCGTACCTTCCTCCACCATCGCGGAGCTGTGCCGAGGCACTTTTTTGTCCTGCAAGCTACACACTCTCTATACATGGTACAAGGCACTACCGCTCTAGCAGTACCATGTACTTGGCTCCCCTGCGCACCGCCCACCATTTTCCATGTACTCGCTCGTTGCCTCCTCCGCTCCTTCCCCCAGACTTCAGGCCTCTAGCGCCCACCAAGCTTGTCCCTAATCCTGCTTGGCGTCTTTCCTGGGCGGTCCTCTGACCAGATGACCCCCCAAGCTACATACGTCGTAGGAGTAAGAAGTATGTATGTACACACGCAGGACACCCCTGCGCGACCTCGGCTCTCGCCAGCATGTGGCCGTCGCAAAGCACCCCAACACAAAAGTAATCCAGGAATAATCCAGGCGCTGTGCGGAGGTGGCAGATCACTCACTGGCGCACCTGCCCATCTGCTAGCTAGGAGGCAGTATCTCCAGTCATTCCTTCCTTGAGTTCGTACTATTTCCCCGGGGTGCTCCTTCCTCTTCTTTTCCTTTCTTTATTTCCCCTTTCGATTCTGCTTCCTTCCTTCCCCTCTTTCCGTCTTCCTCTCTTTCTAGTCCTTCATCATTCTTCTCAGACCTTCTTCTCACATCTACCATCTCTACTTCTATCCTCTCCTCTTTATTCTTCTGCCACGTCCAAGCAACCTTTTTCCTCCTGTGATACCCTCATTTCTTATTCTCCGTCGCAAACTACACGACAACCGGCATCATGGCTTCTCCTCGTAAGTTTTGTCCTCGGATCCAGCTCCCCATTGTACTGGTTTCCGGGTTTGCGGGCTTCCTTGAAGCCGTTGCAAGAGGCCGTTGAGCTTTGCTTTGCCACGTCCTGAGCTTGCGCCAGCTCACCTTCTCAGCTCTCAACGTTTTTTTGTTTGTTTTTAGGCGGCCTGCAGCAACCACCCTGTGCAATTCCGTGGCTGACTTTTTACCCCAGAGAAAATCCGCACCCCCATCACCGATCTTTTCAAGATCAACCACCCCGTCATGCTGGCCGGCATGAACGTGGCTGCTGGTCCTCTGCTCGCTGCTGCTGTCACCAACGCCGGCGGCCTCGGTGTCATTGGCGGCGTCAACTACACACCCGAGATGCTCAAGGACCAGATCGACGAGCTCAAGGAGCACCTCGTAGACAAGAACGCCCCCTTCGGTGTCGACCTGCTGCTGCCCCAAGTCGGCGGCAATGCCCGCAAGACAAACTACGACTACACCAAGGGCAAGCTCGACGCCCTCATCGACGTTGTCATCGAGTCCGGCGCCAAGCTCTTTGTCTCTGCCGTCGGTGTGCCTCCCAAGCACGTCGTCGAGCGCCTGCACAAGAACGGCATTCTGTACATGAACATGATCGGCCACCCCAAGCACGCCGACAAGTGCCTGGCCCTCGGTGTCGACATCATCTGCGCCCAGGGTGGTGAGGGTGGTGGCCACACCGGCGATGTGCCCACGACTATTCTTATCCCCGAGGTCGTGCGCCGCGTCAAGGGCCACAAGTCGCCTCTGACTGGCCAGCCCGTGCAGGTTGTCGCCGCTGGCGGCATATACAACGGCCAGGGCCTGGCTGCTGCGCTCATGATGGGCGCCTCGGCAGTCTGGGTCGGCACCCGTTTTATCCTGACGGATGAGGCCGGCGCCCCCGAGTCACACAAGGAGGCTGTCCGCACTGCCGGCTTTGACGACACCATCAAGACTATTATCTTCACAGGCCGCCCTCTGCGCGTGCGCAAGAACCCCTACATTGAGCACTGGGAGACTGAGCGGCAGGATGAGATCCGTGAGCTGACCTCCAAGGGCAAGCTCCCCTACGAGGCCGACTTGGATAAGGTGCTGTCGGGCGAGCTCAAGGCACCGCCCTCGTCGAGCGGCGGCGACAAGGGTGCCAGCGCCGAAGCATCCGAGGAGGAGGAGGTGGACATTGACGACCTGATGGACCAGTTCCGCCCTTACCTGATGGGCCAGTGCGCGTCGGTTGTCAACGAGAAGAAGCCCGCCAAGGGTGTTGTCGACGAGCTTGTCAATGACGCTGCCGTTCTGCTTGCCCAGGGCAGCAAGCTTGTTTCGAAGCTGTAAGCGGCCGGCAGCTTCATCACTGCAGAGGGCATTCCACGTGTACAAGATTGATTATGGTAATGCCCTTACGGTGATTGGCATTGGGGCGGGTTATTCTTTCTTTTCAGCCTGTTTTGTATATGACGTTTACTTTTGCGACTGGCTTTATCACATCGACCATAATCCCTGTTTTCCCCTAGCTTTTATGTTCAAAATTGCATAAGTTTTATTTTATGAGTTTTATGAGAAACTGCGCGAGTTAACACTCTGGTGACCCCAACAATTAATTGACCACTTGTTCACTGAGCTTCCAGGCTTCTCCTTTGATTACTATACAGCAGCAAAAAGCATGTGATATCCCAACCAAAGTCATTCGTCGGTTCGGAGATGTGAGATCACGTAATCCAGCCAGTATTGGGGTAAAAGATACTCAGTCTTTGAATCAACTGTTCATACTACAATCATGACGTACAATGCTCAATGCATATCCACGCTCCCTGCCTCGTTACGTTTGTGCTGAGTTTATTTTATTGCATTGCTGTCTATCTTTTTCCCCTTTCGCCGTCCCATCATAAACGTAGATAAGAAAGAAAACGATTAAAGGAGAGGGGCAAAGGGAGAGAGAGACACAGTGACCACGGGGGAGATGAAAATAAAAGGCGAATAAAAGGTAATTGAAATATTAAGTATCAATGCAGACGAGAGGCGACACCAGCATAAGTCAAGAGCAAAAACAGCAATTAGAAAAAACAGATAGAAACAAATATAACAAGACGCCAACCAAGATTCGTTTCGTAGGCAGACCACACTTTTGTGGTTTGTGGTTTGTGGTGATTGAGAGGTGGTGATGAAAAGGATCACGTAAGAGGCTCAACTGTGCAGGCAGACCGGCATATTAGTTGTTGAGGTAGTTGCGGATGGCGCCCTGCAGCTTTGTCGCGCCAGTGCCCAGGACCTGCGTCAGGTTCTCGAGATCGTCGCCGGCAGTAATGCCGAACCGCCGCACAAAGTCCTTGGCCGCAGACTCCAGGTCGCCGTAGTCCTCCACAGACTCCTCCTCGTCGCGGCCAAAGTAGGCGTTGGAGGAAATGGCCGACGCGCCGTCAAAGCCCTGCAGCCGCTGCTTGGCCTCGGAGACCGCGTTGGCGTCGTACGTGCCCTTGCCAAAGTACTCGTCAGACGAGATGGCCTTTTGTGTGCCAAACTTGGACCGCGCAAACTTCTCGTCCTCTTCGGTCGCCTTGATAGGGCCGACCGAGCCGAATCCGCCAGCGTTTCTCTTGTTGGCCGACGCCGACGCCGACGATGCGCCGCCGCGGCCGCCAACCTGGCCAAATCCTAACCGGCCCATACCCATGCCCAGACGCTCCATCTCCGACGCAGACTTCTCGCGCGTGTGCGACGAGTAGCCGGCGCTCGGGGGGCTCACCGGCGTGGGCGACTTGATGTCGGCCGCCTTGGCAGCGGCTGCAGCAGAGCTGGAGCCCTTCTTGGTGTCGACCTCTTCGGCTTCTGGGTCGTAGCCAAGCTTCTCGATGCGCTCGGCCTCCTCCTTGGCCTTCTTCTCGGCCTCGTCAAAGTCGATGACGTCGGCACTCGCCTTCTTGATGCCCAGCTTGGTGGCGCCAATCTTCTTGGCACCGAGCACGTTGGTTTTCCGGGGACCAGTGGTGGTCTTCTTGAGCGCAGAGGAGTGCGTGATGCGGCTGGCGGCAGGCTTGGCTGCCTCGTCAGAAGCGCCAGCGAGCGGCGAAGGCGAGCGGTCCTTGCTGGCGCCGGCACCGGTGTTCAAAAAGGGCGAGGGTGTGCGGCCGACAACGGGGGGCGTGGCCGTGCGGGAGACAGGAGGCGTGGGCTTCTTGATAGCGGGCTTGTCCCACGACGAGAAGAAATCGTCGGGCTCGCCAGAGGGCGTGCTAGAGCCAGCGTCGGCGGCCGAGTCGGCATCGGCAAGGACGACTTCGCTGGGGTATTCCTTGGCATCACGGGCGGCGCGCTTCTTAAGCTCCTCCTTGTACTTTGTGGCGGCGTTGGACTGGTACTTGGTCTTGGGGTCCTTGCTGTTGAGCGCGGCCGAGCCGCCGTTTTGCTGGAAGAACTTGGTTGCCGACTCGTTGCCGCCGACCTTCATGACGCGCAGCTGGTCCCATTGCCATTCTGTAGTGTTAGTTTTTTCTTCTTCTTCTTCCTTTTCATCCTCCTCCTCCTCCTCCTCCTCTGCTTCAGGCTGAAATAGACGTACGATCGAGGTTGGTAGAGCGCACAAAGGAGATGTGCACACCGAGGTTGCGGTGGTTCGCCGAGCAGTCGAGGCACAGGTAGATGCCGAAGGGGACCGATGTCCATGTAGGGTTCTTCTGGCCGCAGTCGAAGCAAATCTAGGCAGTTAGTTCTTATTGCTCAGGGTTGCCCAGCGCTGTTGATGGGCGCGATGATGTGGCAATGCGTCGATGCGTTGATGCGCGCACCGACAGAGTGACGGTGAGAGCATCGCCGATGGTGAGGGGGGCTCACCTTATTAGCTTGCTTGGTCTTGAGCTTCTCAAAGAGCTTCAGCGACTGCTGCTTGGTCGCAAGGCCGCTCATCTTGGGCTAGAATATCGGGGTTTCAGTTTTGATTTAGGAGGTGACGGCGGTTGATGGTCGATGGTCGATGGCCGAAGAGGGGGGTTCGTCGTCGGTGAAGGAGATGCCGTCGACAGAGGCGAGTAGAGAGAGAGAGGAGGGGGGGCGATGAAGAGGTACAGCTGGGTAGCGTGCAGAGTGTAGCTGGAGTCGGTAGAAAGAAGACACGAGGTAGAGTGTCAGGAGAAGTGTGGTGGATTGTAAAATAGGGTCAAGGTTGGAGGTGACAGGTGGGAAAGGGAAAAAGTGGACAAGAGGACAAGTTCGCGATAATCCCTGGCTGCCGAATTCGTATTGGCTGCTGCTTTGTAGACGTGTGAACAGTGTAATACAGTGTCCCCCTATCTGCGGCGGCGTGGATGATGACTAATTTTACAGGGAGCTTTGCCCCTCGATTCTACTATGTATTACAGAGTGCAGTCGGGGGGGGGGGGGGGGTGATACTACTGCTTACAGCGGTAAAGCGCCTACAAGAATATCCGACCTGGAGCTGTACACTCAGCCTGTACACTCAGCCTAGTCCATGTACAGGCTAGCTTGGTTTCCCCACAGTATGCAAAAGATTCTTCTGACAATGCATGTGCAAGCTAGGCAGAGCACCTGTACGATTGTGCGATAGCGGCCCGCATGCGCTATCGCCGGCCGCGTGCTCTGACCTCACCTCACCTACAGCAGTCAAACGGAACGGCCGAGTTCGTCTACTTCCACCACAGAATCACAAGACAATGGGTGGCTTGCCGAATCGTCCACCAACATGATGAGACCGTCCCACGTTCGCGCCGCCGCCTGCCGGGCTGTGCGCCCCTGTCGCCCTTCATCCGCTCTTGCGCCGCCGCGGATCGCCTCGATCAAAGCAGCAGCAGCAGCAGCAGCAGTGCCGACCATCACATTTTCTCACGCCTATGCCACACAACACCAGACGTCATCGTCGTCTTCGGCATCCTCAAAGTCAAGTTCAAACTCAAACTCAAAACCCTCGGCACCACGTCGGCGAGCTGTCACGGCGTTCAACGACGACGGCAATGTGCCATGGACAGAGTTGTCCCTGGGCGAGAAGTCGGCACGCGCCGCCCAGCAGACGTTCAACTTTGGCATGGTTGTTGTCGGTGTTGTGCTGACGGGCGGAATTGCCTACCTTCTGTTCACAGAGGTCTTCTCGCCCGACAGCAAGGTCTCGAGCTTCAACCGCGCCGTCACGCGCATCAAGGCCGACCAGCAGTGCCTGGAGGTGCTGGGCGACAGCAGCCAGATCACAGCATACGGCGAAGAGACGGGCAACAAGTGGCGGCGCGCACGGCCGATTGCGTCGACGGCCTCCACGGACGGCCAGGGCAACGAGCACCTGGTGATGCAGTTCAATGTGCAGGGCCCGCGCGCAGAGGGCACCGTCTACCTGCACATGGTCAAGGCACGCGGCCACGACGAGTTTGTGTACCGGTACTTCTACCTCGACGTGCCTGGCAAGGACCGCGTCTACCTAGAGGACAACCGTGCCGCGGGTGGTCCGGGCAGCGAGAAGAAGCGGACCATGTTTGGCATCAACTGGTCATCGTCAAAATGAGCCTGCACGCAAAGGCCTGATGATATGAATGGAACACGGTATCTCGGGTTCGAAGTGTTGAGAGGATGAGCAATGGCTAGCGTTTGCCGGTTACTGCTGTTTTATTATACCATTTCCATCAGTTATCAATGCTGTTTATGTTTAATTATGTAAGAGTACACGGCCCACGGCATAGCCAGAAGCAAATGAATAAACCAAAGATATCAAGAGCACAACGAAGAGACCAAAGAAGAAAGAAGAGACCTGATGAACAAACACCAGGAATATGGAACTACAAAATACCAATAAGAGACCAATTGTAACAACACAAAAAACCAAAACAGACGCACTGAAAGCCACAATGTGCCAAACATCTGTACAAAAGACATGCATCCAAAATCTACCTATCACACTTGAGCTTCATACTCCGGTGGCATATCCTCCATATCCACTGAATCGTCCTCTATAACGATAACGTCTTGGTCGTGTGTCGGCACCTCGGCCGCTTTGTTGGTGAGCACTGTCCGCCGGCGCGGCTGGGCCCTGTTCTTGGACTTGGTCTTGGTCTTTGCGATGCGCTTTGCACCGCGCCTCCCCTTGGTTTTTGTTTTGAGCCGGTCTGTCACAACGAGGTCCTTAACAGAGGCGTAAATGTTCCACCCGCGTTTCCGTACCGGCTGAAGAGTGGCATCCTAATTCACTTCTTCGCCGTCCAGCTTGGCCAGCCACTTGTTCATCTGCGCGTATTTTTCCTCAAACGTCTTCTCCAGGCGCTCGCACACCTGCCAGATCGAGTCGCCCTTCTTCCAGTACGTGTACACGTTGGAGAAGATTTGTCTCATATCCTCCAAAAACTCCTCGGGTGCTTGGTACTGCCTATTGTCCAAGTTGGCCTTGATGGTGCCCAGGTCCATCGGCCGCTTCACCTTGTCGAGATAGTCGGGGATACCGTCAGATGAAGGGTTCACCGGCTCGCGGAACGGACCAACCAGCCGCGTCCAGAAACCGGGACCCGACAGCATGCGCGTCAAAAGGTCGTCGCAAAACAGCAGCTTCTGTCTCGCGCTAAACGAATCCATGTCCACCGCGTTGTGGCCGCGCCGTTTCACAATCGATCCCGGTGCTGAGGCCGTGCCGTTCCCATGCCCCTTGTCATTGCCATTGCCAGCACCAGACACAAAGCCGCCGCTGCCCGCAGATGGTGTAGAGAGGGCCGCCGCTGTTGCAACTGCGGCAACAGCTGCGGGCGTAGACATGTTCGAAGCCGAAAAAGCCCGCGGACCAGGCATAGATGCTCGCCCGCCACCCTTCCTGCCGCCATTGATGTTGTTGGGAATAGTCGCGCCAAGTGCACCAGAAGCGCCTCTGGTGTTTTTGTTCACACCCATGCCTGCACCCTCATTTCCATTGGCCGCGGGGTATGACTCGAAATACCGAGCGCGCTTCGCTGGTGGCATTACTGGGTTTCCAATGCTGATCGGGCTGTTGTAGCTGGCACTGTACCCGTTGGTATCATGCATGGTGGTATCTTCAACACCGCCGGCAGTATCAGCGGCAGCACCAGCACCAGTGCCGGCACCATTGCCTAAACCTAAAGCTGAACTGCCGCTAAATGTTGCGGGCATTGCCCAAAAATCGCCGTATGAGCTGCTCATGGCCACCACCAGCTCGCTGAGCAGCTCCTGAGGGAGAGACTTTGCAAACTCGGCACGGCGTGCCTCGCTGGACCGCAGGTATTCAGCAGCCCACGATAGCAGCAGCTGGCGAATCGACGATCCCTCAGGCGTGTCCTTCCAAACCTGGACCAGAGTGGCTGTGGCCGGGATTGTTTGAGACATGCGCTTGTTCTCAGACATGACCTCCAGGGTCCGCTCACAGAGACCGTCGATGCCCAGACGATGGCCGAGCTTCCAGATGTCGACCAGGACGTCGTATGATGGAATTTCGTTGCGTTCGTCGGTGCCGCTGTCTGTTGCGTTGTCATTGGCATCGGTATCAATGTCCGGTACGACCAGGCCGGTGTAGAGGAAGTTTTGAGCGTATGCGAAGGCCTTGGACGGGATATCTGGGAGCCGCACGACGTCCTCGATGCTGTCCTCGCAAGTCTTGATTTTTTTAAAATGCTCGCGAAAGTATTTGCTCTTTGCGCTCAGAAACTCCTTTTGCAGCCCAAACGGCGTCTCTTCCTTGCCAACAAACACAATGACAAAGGTCGGGTGAGGGTCGCTGTGGATGATTAGCTGCTGTGTTGCAGGTTTTTTTAAAAAAAATAATAATAACAACTCACAGCCATGAGAACGGCTTCACAGGAGCTTCTGGTGCTGTGACCTCGGGCGTTGAGGATCGCTTGTCTGCATGTGTGCCGTTGGGAACTGCATTGTGCATCACAGTTTCCGGCGCCGTCGCGACGTCAGCCATTGATATGATTGTTTACTGATGATACTAGGCCAAAGTCAGAATTGCGAATCAGAGGGTATGAGTTGGCTTCCATTGCCGCAAAGAACGCCATCCTTCAAACCGCGGATGAGATGAGAATGGGTGAGATCACAGACATGACATGAGCGCCAGCCAATTAGACAACACTGTTCTCACACATGAGATCTCATCGCCCGACACTTTGTAGAGTCCCGACGTCGGCAGCCTTCAATATCGGACAGCGCCATGGCAATAGAAGCGTCGAAAACATCTTAGAAATAGACAGACCTCGGATAGAATGAAATAAGATGAGAATATTATGAAATGGCCGCTTCCAGCTCGTCGCGTGATGAACAGCCAGTATCGCAGTCTAGTGATGAGAGGTGAGTCGCTGCCGATGTATGTTGTGTAAGGGTAACGTAAGAAATGAAGATGGTGAGTCTCGGATAAAGTGTCGTGATCTTGTGGAGTATGAGAGGTGAGATACAAGATCAAGATCGCATGAGGCTCCAAAAAGCAGATGCGAAGAAGAGGAAAGAGCGACCCTCTCTCCTACCCAAAAGTAGACGAGCACAGAAACGGTGATGGGTGAGGTTCAAAATGGCTTCAAAATGATTGCCAATGATTGCCAATATAAATTAATATATGAAAAAGGAGCTGCAGCGGGAACACTTTGATCTCGACGGAGTGTTGGTGAGATAAATGAGATGGCAATGAGAATCGACGCGAGAGATGGTGCGATGATGAGTGAGAGTTAGGGTAGTGGGCCGATGCTCATAGATGCTGATGAGTAAGCAGAAGTGTCATGATATTCTGGTCACGTGGTGGGTCAGGCTTTTCTTCGTGAGATGTGATCCGAATGTCGCCAAGTATCACAGGCAGCCATCAACCGTCACATTTTTGGTTGCGTGTCATTGTGGTCGATGGCAATTCAGGCGAAATGATGACTTGCCGACTACCTAACAGGGATATGTCAGAGGAACACACAATAATTGCATCAGAATTCGGCCACGTACATATTCACCTCGATACACAGATATTGAATGCACCTATCGAGGTCTATCGAGGTCAACGTCGACGCAAGTCACGTCAGCGCTAGCTGTATGCATCTCCTGCGCCTCTGTTCCAAGAACACCAACTACTAGCCTGCAGGTGTGTACGAGTAGGCAGCCGTTTAGTTGTATAAGATATGGCAACCGTGTACTTCTATTGGGTGGTGAATGGGCTGTGCAGCGGGGGAAGATAAACCATGCGAGACTGGAAGAATATAAAGAAACAAGACTCCAATGGCTTGACATGAGGAAGCCAGTTTGAGCATCAACACACACTCGACCTTCTTCTCTGTTCAGTTTCAATATCCAAGACATCCAAAGTCGAAATGCTGGAAAAAAATATGGCGCCTCCACTCCCACAGCGCCCATCGCCGTGCGGCCCGTCATCGTCCGGCGGTACTGGTTACGGGCTCGCTGCTGCATCCAGCTTGCGCCCGCCTTCCACTATTACTCTCAGCGATGTGCCTGGTGTGTCTGGTGCGCCAGCCAGCCCTTTTGGCCCCCGCCTGTCGGCCCAGCACGAGCGCCTGATGCTGGAGCTGCTGCCGTTCAAGGATGCCGCACAGTTCCGCGAGTGGCTCGGGTTCCTGGAGGGCGACTGGGCCGAGTACTGCCGCGACTACCTCGAGCCGCAGTACCGTGCGGCCCTCTACGACGAGGCAACCGGGCTGCCGCGAGAAGACACTCTCGGCAATATTGCTGCGGACAATGCACTCGACGACCCGGAGCCGGACAAGACAACGACGGCCAACCGCGCCAAAGACGCCATCAACAACCAGTCGGTGCAGTTCCTGGCGTACCACCGGCTGCCCGAGGACAAGAAGAGGGAGAACTGGTCGGCCGAAGACCACGCCGTGCGGTTCATGGTGACGGCGATAGCAGACAGCCTGCTGCGCAAGGTGTGGCAAGAGCGGGACTGGCGCAAGCGCCCCGTCGAGATTGCGCGGGCCGTGTACGAGGTGCTGAGCTACAAGCGCGCCGGCTATGCCGAGTACCAGCAGCAGCTGTGGCTGGAACGGCAGCGTAGAGGGGGCAGCAGCAATGCCAGTGCCAGTGCCAGTGCCCACGCCGGAGAGCCGTTGTCGCCGCCTGCACAAGAGCGGCTGCGGCAGCACCACCTACCGGCGCGGCGGGGACCATCTACCAATCTGATGGACAGTCCGCCAGAGTATGACTATTGAGTTGCTACTATGGTAGATATCTATGATGGATGCAATGCGGCTGTTGAACAGTTTACATAGCGCGTACTTTCTTTCCGAAATCTCAGACAGTCGACATACCGATCGACTCCACGCGGAGGTATCTTTTCAGGCGTTGATTGTACTTTTGTTCTTTCTAATGATTTCTTTTCGAATGATACTGTTTCAAAGAGATTAAAAAAGGAAATAACGCTCTCTGAGATGCTCCCTTGTGATCGACAGGTACTTTTACCCAAAGCGGTGTATTAATGAAGTTGGCGTGCATCCCAGATGAAATCCGATGTGAATCTCCAAGTGCAAATTGTAAACAAACTCTCAAGTCGGCGTCTTTGATGCCAGCCAATGACGCGAACTTGTGTTCTTATGCCATGAAATTAGAAACTTAGAGGCGCTGCTTACAACATCCTATTTGGAGATCGGGTATTGATCTCATTATATTAGATACTCTGTAGAGCCTTGTTACAGCAGGCCTCCATGATCGCCCCGACGTGATCCCTTGCTTGCCTGTCCGTGCTAGCAACTGAACTAAAAGCCACGATAGAGCAAGGGACCATCTGTCTATTAGAGGACGCTCTCCCTTTGTTTGTGTCTGCCTCGCTACAGTGTCATGCGATCTAAAGCTCATTGGCCTGGCGCAAAGATATATGAAAATGAAAAGATGAAAGATGAAAATATATAACCCCCTTACCTGGCGAATGTCAATCGCACGCGCAGCACACGCGATACAGCTGTCAGATATTAGACGTAGACGTCGATGTTAACATATATATGCCAGTTCTTGCCCATGGGGCTCACGACCATTGGCAGGGAGAAGAGATTGAGTGCAATGTTGGATGTTCCAATTGTTCTTTTTATACTTTTTTTTACTTTGTCTTTCTTCCAGAGGGCAAGAATATAACTAAGAATAATAGACTCTCATACCGTCATAACCCATATGATGTAAAACCAAAGAGAGATGAAGACAAATGACAAATAACAAATGACAAATGAAATCTTCTGAAAGATAAAATATCGAGGCAAGCCTCGCGGATAAAAGGTCCAAAGAGAACATAAAGCCGGACTACAATATATGCAGACGGTAGTGATATCAAGAAAGTGGCAGAAAGTTATAGAAAGCAGAGAATAGAATAGTTTGAAAAGAAGAATGTACATGACATAACATCCTGACAAGACGAGGCGTCGTTCCGGGATATCACAACATGACCGAGGATAGAAAATATGAACAGTAGTAAACAAAAAAGCCACAAAAAAAGCCAACTCCTCAACCAGGGAAAAGAAAATAGTAAAAAGGAAAAAAGGGTAAAAAGAAGCAGATATAGATAAGAGGGCGTGTTGATATCAGTAGAAATGCTTGCGATCAAGGCTAGCCTGCATGCGCAAAACCCAGCCAAATATACCACTGCAACATCCAACAAAGCACACAAAAAGGGGGAAGGTAGAGAAAGGAGAGAGAGTAGAGAGAGTTGAAGGACGCCGCTTGAGGTGTTTTGGAGGGTGGAAGGATGTCATTTGACTCGTAAACTCGTAGCAGCCGGGAGAGGAGGGGGAGGGAGGAGGAGAGGGAGTGGGAGAGAAGTGTGATGAAGAGAGATATGACGTCTCAACCCGCAAGTCACATTTACTGCATTTACAGCAGGAAAGTGAAGGCGGCAGCCAGCATGGCAGCGGCAACACCGGCGGGCTTCAGGAACTCACCAGCGCTGGTGGCGACAGTGCTGGCGGTGGCCGAAGGAGAGCCAGTGGTGGTGAAGTTGTTAGCGGCGGCAGCAGCAGCGGTCGAGACAGCAACGCTGGAGACACCGGTGCCGGAAGCGCACGAGGCGGTGGAGAAGCTGGTGCCCCACGAGGTGATGACAGTGCTGTTGGCCTTGTGGGTGGTGTGGTGAGTCGAGGTGGCGCTGCTGGAGCTGGAGCTGGAGGTGGTGTTGGGGGCAACGGACGAGGTGATGATGGCCGACGAGGAGGAGAAAGCAGACGACGAGGCCGACGAAGTGGCAACCTCAACGGTGAGGCTGCCGCTGACGCTGTAGGCAGCGGCGCACTCGGTCAGGGACTGGCTGTTGGGGCAGCACACGGTGTCGCCGCCGACCGAGCCGGTGCAGTAGTAGCCGTCGTCGCAAGAGTTGCCGGAGCCGTCGGGGCAGCAGATCTGGGCAGACGAAGGGTCGTAGCAGTGGATGGCGTCGTCGGTGGAGCTGCAGGTGGCGTAGCCGGCACCGCAGGCCTCAGCACAGGTGGTGCCGAGACCGCACAGGCTGGACGAGGGGCTGTAGCCGTCGCTGCCGGTACGGCGGACGACGCCGAACAGCTCGCGGACGGACATCTTGTGAACGGCACCAGCGGCCTTGTAGGGCTGGGGCTCAGCCACGACCTGCGAGGCGACGGCCAGGAAGGCCAGGGCGGAAGACTTGAAAAGCATTTCGGCGGTTGTAGATGATTATAATTTCAGATTATAAATTTGAAGGTAGATTATCGTGAGATTCGAAAAAGTCGAAAGTCGGTTATATAAAACGAGTGAGTATTGTAGGCGCAAAAAGCGGCGGCAGCAGAATGTTGTAAAGAATGGAACGAGTATGGAATACTCTAGAGAAGCGAACGCGAATAGAGAGGAAGTGAAAAATGTTGCGACGTGAAAAGAGTCCAGAAGCAGAAAAGGGAGGGAGAAGAGGGAAGAAAAGGGAAACGGGAGAGGAGAAGAAGAGGGCTAGAAGAGGACTGGGAAAGGAGGCGCTGGGTCGGAGATGGGGCATGGGGGACAGAGCGAGTAATGAGAAATTGGCTCCTTCCCCAGGGGCATGCCACTGGCTATGGCCACACGGCCACGGCCACTCACCACTGAGGCACTGAGGCACTGAGGCACCAGACCAGGAGCCCAACGACGAGAGTATCAACAGGGGGATGCGATACAAGGACCCACCCACGCGACAACAACACAGAGGGAAAAGAGGCGCGAGTGGATGCGCGCGAGTGGTCCGTCTACACGCTAGTCTCTACACAGTAATAAACGGGTCTGTCTTGTGACAGGTACAAGGGAGGTACATAGCAACGGTCTGTGGGTTTTCTAATAAAGTGGCTCTTGGCCGGTCTTGCCCAGGTGTATTAACTTTGATGGACTGCGAGTCTGGCTTGTCTGGCTCTCTGGCAGTGCGACAGTGTAGAGTGCTGGCCCCATATGCATATAAAATCTCCTTTCAGTTGCCTCCCTTAATTTTACCGATTAATTACATGGTAGTTTGGTGTTGTGTAAGCATTGGCACAGCTGTGGTGATCTTATTGGCAAACAAGGTGCATCTTTAAAGAGAAGATACAAACAGAAACAACAAGAGAGAGAGAAAGAGAGAGAGACGGGAAAACATGGCTACTTTGAAGGAGAATACACAGTCGAAAAGAACGAAAAAGACGCAGCGATTCGGGATGTACCACAGATGTATCGTCCATGGTTTGCTAGGCGTTTTTGGTGCTTGTCTGTTTTGTCTACATCGTGGAAGGAAAGAGCGGCCCATGCATCGGAGGCAAAAAGAAAGAGGAATAACAGAGAATAGCGTGGACGAGCTCAAAGAGAGCGAATCAAAGAAGGAAAGAGATAGAGAGAAAAGGAAATAAAAAAGAAAATACTATTTTTTTTGTGTTTCAAGGCAATGGCGGACACATCGTGGCGATTTGTATAGCCAGCCAGGTGACACATTGTGACAGTTAAAGAAAATGCAAAGAATTTTCAAAGAATTTTTACAAAATTTTACAAGCTTTTCGAAGAGTTTTAAGGTACTATATCATATTGAGCTCTTTGCAGAGTATCATTGCCTTCATCCTGCATAATGCATGCATGGCTCTATAATTCTCGCACATTCCTTGCCAGCAAAGTATAAATTGTATCGTGGCAGGTGCCAGCAAGACGATGCGCTGGCAGCATCGCTCCTTCCAGCCTCGGCCGACAAAAATGAATGTCATCTACTCTGTGTAGAGCGTGCGGGTTATGACTAATATAAGTACCATTTATATATTGAATATCACCTCGAGTGGTAGAGTTGCAATGCCATGAGGTGAAACCAGTCGCATCATGGGGATCGGAAACAGCCACCCATGTTGGTCTTGATGGCTTCCTCTTCTGGATGGCGCGCTTCAATATCACCTTGCTGTCCTGTCCGACTGCTATGTATTACAGAGTATTGCAGTCCCTCTCCGGCTTGTTCTCGAAGCATTGCAAAGTATCATGCCATAGCCATACTTTATCAACTCCAGTCTCAAAGCACTCGCGCATCGTGCTATGCAGTCACATCCCATAACCACCACGTCTGTCCCTTCCCCATGACTCGTCATCGCAATCAGACACATCCCCAGAATTCCCCTCCCCCCCTCCTTGTCCCATCACACCGTGCTCTCTAAATTTCGTGTCTAGAGCACTCCTGTTGCTGCTCAAGCATAAATTTGCGTGAAAGACAAGCATACAAAATCCTTCATTGCTATCGTCATCTCATCTCCGAATATACTATGTAACACCCACTCTCTCCTTTCTCATCAGTGGCTCCCTTTTGTCCTATTACCCCGTAATAAGCATACACCGTACATACACAGTGGTACTCGTCTGTCATTGTGTCCCCTCTTCTCTTCAGTAATTTAACTTTTCCGTCTGGTCTTCTCTCCCGCTTGTAGCCTGTGTACCGCCTGTACTACTTGTAACAAGTACTCCTTTTGTACCCTTTCAACGGCCGCCAGTATGCACGATTTTAAATGGTACCTGGGCCGAAGCGGGTCTGTGTCCAATCATATCACATTCGTCCCTGGTATAGTGGGCCTTGGTAACTGAATCGCAATCGCAATCAAATCGCAATTAAATCGCATGCAGAATCGGCCCTCAGGTGGGCTCTTTCCTAGGCGTGCGACGTCCGTAATTTCCCCCTCTCCTGGGCACTGATTGGTCTTTGACCGTCCTTCTCTTTTGGCTTGGAGTGTTGTATCGTAGTACCGTTCGGGGTATTGTTATGTAAGCCGGTCGGTCTATGGAATGGTGGCTAATCGATGCATCACCGCATCTTCTCAATGTATCACATCGTACTTTGTTTACTTTTACGCCACCAAGATCTCGCCGTCAAGAATGTAGATCTCGGCAGCCAGCAATGCAACTTAGTCGCGATCACCACTTGGCGACATTCGCACATATTTTGATATCAACGACTTTGATATCTTCTACCGCTCTCGATATTGAGCATAAACTACATAGTACTTTGATGATATTCTGCTCTGGCCCATAGGGCATAGTCAGGAACCTAGGCTTTATCCTAAAAGGAAGAGAAGACGATATTATCCCCGAGGCTAGTCTACTCAGAGCAGGGACATCATGTCGTCGTCGTCGTCGTCGTCGTCGTCATTGTTTGCTGACCTCATCTTACATTCCGACCAACTCTGAGCACCCTCTAGTATTCGGATGGGCTTACAGGCTATGTCTATGGTGTGCTGATCATGCTGGTCAGATGCATGGAGCTTGAAACGATGCGGTAAACCCGAGCAGGGCGTTCTCGCGATATCAGTACATAGTACTATGGACATTCGCACAGCCAAAGGCCGAACTCCAGCCGGCGCAGCTACGGAGTAGATCCACTGCTCTCTGTTTTATTCTCTAATTTATTATTTATTTCTCTGTTTTGTTCTCTATTTCTCTGTTTTATTTCCTATTTGTCCGTTTATTCCTTTAAAACAATTCGTTTATATACACTTGTTTGCCACAGTGACTGTACTCGTACCCCTCCAAAGAAAACGGCTTGAATTTAGTCGATGTGGTATTATTAATCTGTAAACCTACGAGGCATAAGCCGTCCACTCATACATGCGCTCTTTTTCTTATAAATAGTATTAATTATTTTGAAACGTAAAAAAAACTTCTACACGGTCAGCAGCTTGTTCACACGCTTCTCCAGTTGATCCTCAAACTCTAGCACTCCTCCCTCCAATAGCGTCAGCTTGCCAGCCCTCAGCCTGTACACTGCCTTGCAGCCACTGGGCCCGCTTCTATCTCCGCGGGCGCCACTCCGGTCGTCGTCGTCATCCGAGGAGTCGACCAGATCGCAGACATCGCCCTCGATAGCGCCTCGCATGAACCACCGGTCGTGCGAGACCAGCACGACGGCGCCAGGCCACACGCTCAGTGCCTCTCTCAGCGCGGTGCTCGTCTCGTAATCGAGGTGTGTTGTGACCTCGTCGAGTACCAGACACTGCGGGCGTTTCCATAGCAGTCTTGCCAGTGCACAGCGCACGAGCTGTCCGCCCGAGAGCCGATACAGCGGCGTATCCGAGGCCAGGCGACCCGGCAGTCCCAGCTCGCCCAGCAGTCCGCGCAGCTCGCCCTCCCCTAGACCCCCGTCAGCGTCGCGCACATCCTGCATCAGAAGACTGAGAGCTGTGGCAGGCCCATTTCCCCCTTTTACCCTGTCTAGGGCGCGTAGATTATCAACGGCTTCCTGAGCATAGTATGCCAGGCGGAGGCGCGGGTGTGTAGTCACGCTGCCTTTGGTCGGCTGGATGAGGTACTGGTCACCCGGACCGCCTGAGGCGCTATCACAATTTTCGCCGACAAGTAGACGAATCAGTGTGGACTTGCCAGCGCCGTTGAGCCCAACAATGCCGATGCGGTCACCCATGTTGACACTGAGGTTCACATTGTCTAACGTGTAAGGCTCGTCCGCGGCTTTGGACTGGGCCGGCGATGGAGCTGCTGCTTGTGGCAGCGAACCAATGGATATTATCTTTGGTCCGCCTCCGCCAGACACAACCACACCACCGCCCGTCGTCCTCGCGCCCGGCTTTGCCTCTTTTACTTCCCCGTGCCGAAAGCAAACGTTCTCCAGGCTAATGAGCGCGCCCGGAAAGCGCAGGTCGGGCGGCTGCGGGAGTGTAATGTGCATTGCACGCACTTCTGTGGGAACGGCAACCTCACTGCGCTTCGAGAGGTGGAAGCCCGCCCTATCACGACTAAGCTTGAAGTGGTGGCCGCTCGCATTGGCCTCCAGCCCCCAGCGGTCTTCCAGCTTTTTCTGGCGCATCTTGGCTTGCCGGGCCCGCGTGTCGTCGTTGTTCTTGCGACCTTGGCGGAGGTTGCGCGCGATTGTGTCCTCCATGTGCGCGCGCTGACGGTCCTGTGCGTCCTTCATCTTTGTGAGGTGCCGGCGCGATTTGGCTTCCGCAATCTCGTACGAATCAAGGTCGCCCGTGTAGTAGTGCAGCAAATTGTCTGGCTGTAGGAGGATTAGGTGGTCGGTGCATGCACTGACAAAGTCCCGATCGTGGGAAACCAGGATGAGCGTTGGCGCGGGACGCGCCTCGCCGCCATCGACATCAGCCCGGCCACTGCTGCTGCCGCCATTCATGTCGCCGAGAGACAACAGGTACTTTTGCAGCCACACAATGCCGAGCATGTCCAGAAAGTTGGTGGGCTCGTCCAACAGCAAGATGTCCGCATCGGACAAGAGCGTCGTTGCCAGGGCTGTCCGCATCCGCCAGCCGCCGGATAGCTCGCTCACAGGCTTGGATGAGGTGATCATGGCGTCTGTAAATCCGAGACCGCTCAAGATAAGCTTGGCGCGCGCCTCGGTGTGGGCAACACGCGCTGGCTCTGCTTGAATTTGTAGTTCGGCGAGCAAGTCTGCCGCCTCTTGGATCTCCGACTGGAGCTTGTCAGACATGTCAGTTGAGTCAGTCGCTTCAGCCACATCAGTCGCGTCAGCCAACTTGGCCAAGGCCGCAGCCGAAGTCGCCACTTCCTTTTCCAACGCAAGGAGGGCCTTGCGTGCCTGCATTCCGCGTGCACCGCTGCGCAGCCGTGCATCCTTGTCGAGCACATGGAGCCGCTTTTGGAGACGGTCATGCCGCAGCTGGCGCAATGCCCGTGCCGCCCCCAGACCTGTCTCTGCAAGGCCGCGGGAGAGAACTGATAGTCAGCTTGATGCACATATTTTGTCGATACATGTTTGTCCATTTCGGACATGATCTCACCATCAATCTCTTGTTCGAGCTTGTCTTTGGCTGTGGCGCGCTCAATGACTTCTTTGAGCACGGTACGTGGTGTGCCTTTGTTGGCGAATTGCTTGTTGTCGCTGTCCGAGTTGGTCTGCTGAAGGCTGGAGATGCGAGCAGCTTCCGGCATTCCAGGGATGAGCTTCTCGGCAATGGCGCGAAGCAGTGTTGACTTTCCCGTGCCGTTGCGGCCAATAAGAGCATACCGCTCTCCGGACTTCAAGCGCAGTGTTGCATCTGACAAGATCTCGGTGGTGGCGCCGTGTGGCTTTCCCTTTCCAGACTTTCCGGGATGTGGACTGAAATGGAACCCGATGCTCAAGCCCTCGACATCGATCTCGCGATAGCTGGGCTTCTCGACCTGAAACCGCGTCTGCTTGCACGAGACCTGAACCGTCCACGTCATGCCGTCTGTTGAATAGGAATTTTTGGTGTTATTGCTGAAAAAGAAATGCAAATGGATATGATAGATATGCCGAGTGATTGTTGCTACGATATAGTCGACTGGTGAAGCTATTGCTGTCGTGACGTTGAATGTATGCTTGGTAGATATGCCTCGCACTGGCTGGACATATACCTGTAGCTGCGGCGCAAGGACCAGAAAATGTCCGAATGCAACACACAACCAAGACTTTAGAAATGACTTTATAATTTTCCGATCAACAAAGCCTCGTAATATGCTCGCTATGTGGTGACCCCCGGGATGGAGTGATGATTATCAGGCATGTGTGGGGCATAGGTAAACATGCGGGGAGACGTCTAAACCGTAACTTCCTCAATTGGACAAGCGGCATGCACCACAACAAGCCGAACTGACTCATACGGCTTTAAGACTGTGTACATTGGTCATGTTGCTCTGGTCTTCCCCCCCTCGTATTGATTATAGTTTCTTTCGTAGTAAAAATGTTAGAAATATATTGGCTATTTCCGACGAATTGCGTGGATTAGCTAGTGTATCATTGACGGCTGCATAGGCCTAGCAAAAAAGGGCAAAAAATTGCCCAGACGCGGGATCGAACCGCGGACCTCCTGCTTACTAGGCAGGCGCAGCTACCACTGTGCTACCCGGGCCAGTTATTAATGATAGTGGACATGGTAAAGCTTAATATATAGGACAAGCCCTGACCAAAAAACAGTGTAACATTCGGCTTTGATCTCATCACAACATCCTTAATATTTTACTCGCTTTGATAAGTTATATAAGTTTTTATTGGCAATGAAATTAATAAGATACGATATGTTAGATGCAAAGAGAGCAATAAAATCATACAGCATAGGAACACAAAAGTGCAGCGAAAACCCAAACAGAAATGCAAATTGATATGATCAAAAACAAAATCCAAAACAGCTTTGATCGTGAGCAAACGCCGGCTAAAGAACACATTTCAAACACCTTGTTTCCCACAAAAACAAACAATATAAGAAAAACCAACTGCTGCTGCATCAGTCTTTCTTGCTTCTGCCAGAGGGGCCGGCCGGTGGAGGTGGCGGCCGCCGGACAGGGACCGAATCCTCGTCATCCTCTGGTGGCGCAAGGTAGCGCAGCGACGAGACGTAGCTGTTGTCTTCGGACTCGGAGATATCATCGTCCGCGTAGCTGTCGTCGCTCTTCCGGGCCTTGGCCTTCCTGTTGAAGTCGCGGCCGTTGTAGCTGCTCTGGCCGTTGCTTCCTCTGGATGTGCTTGAGCTCCTCCGCCGGAAAGCAGACAAGGAAAAGCAAGTCTTGAAAGACGCGAAAGAGGGGAACGAGATGGAGAACGAGAACCCCCTGTTCCAGCCCCGGAGGAAGCTGGGCATGCCAAAGCTTTCTGATAAACTTTTTTTCATGGCGATAAACGCTCTCTTCACACGTGCGGCCGACTTGACGACCGGGGCAATGGCCTTGCGCAGGACGCAGAACACCATGGAGATGAAGGCCTTGGCAAGCACGAACATGGCGAACAGAGCCATAAGGCTGCCGTACAGGTATATGATGCCCAGTATGGCGCTGCCGAGGTAGGTGCTCACTGCGGATGTGACGGCGAACACGAGCAGGCAAGAGTTGCGTCCTGACGGCTCCATCGAGGACAGCGCGTTGACGAGTGCGGCCGGCGTCAGCATGACCGACACCTGCCGGGCCTGCGGCCTGCGTCCCGCCTCGAGGCTGTACTGCATGATGCTGAAGGCGGCATACAGGATGAAGCCAACTACGGCCACCTTGATGCTTGCCCAGACAAACGAGAACAGCACACCGAAAATCGACGAGAAGCGGATGCCTTCGCCGCGTCTGATCAGGGGCGTGCCCGAAGCAAGCCGCGACGGCTTCGAGGGCGCCTTGGCCGGCTCCCAGAGCAGCAGGACCACCTCGTCGTGCTTGGGCGGCTTGTCCTCGGCAGCTAGGTCGTGCTCGGTACCCTCGAGGCCGCCCTTGGCCAGTTGGGGAACAGCCATCCACTGAGACCGCTTCTGGTAGTCGGCGCGGCCGCCCTGGGAGCCGTCGATGAACAGCTCGTGGCTGTGATCGCGGCGGCGCACATATGCCTGGATCACAGTGCCGTCTAGGGCAACGCTGGTATCCAAGAGTTTGAATGTCCGGTGGCGCTGGTCCAGCTTGAGGAGATCAATGTGCTTGCCCGGAGGGCGCGGTGCCTGCTCGACGGCCATGTGCTCGCTGTCGTAGAACTGGAGTAGCTCGCGGTACGCCTCGCCGCGCTTCTCGACCGAGGAATGGAACGCATGGGAGATACGGTCAGCCACGCCTGACGTCTCGAGCCCGAGTTCGCCGTCGGCCGTCTTGGCAAACTCGCGGCGCGGGATGCGCACAGAGTTGGAGCCCAGGCCCTTGCCGTTGGGGAAGTGGATGAGGCTGTGGCCGTTGGTGAGGACCCAGTTGTCGTCGAACTCGTAGCGCTGCAGGAAGCAGTCATCGCCGCAGATGTCCGTCACCTTGTGCGCCGCGCCGGCGTCAAACTGGTGCAAGGTGCGGTGGTTGTGCATCATGATGGGGCGCGTGCCGCCCGTGTACTGGTGCATGCGGCTGAGCTCGCGGCCAAACCTCTTGTCGTCGTGGAGAGCCGACTGCGTGTCCTTGCCGTACAAGACAGCATCGGCCGGCGAGTAGAAGCTCGGCACGACGTGGAGCTTGAGCTGCGGAAAGTTTGCGCGCGCACAGTGGAACAGCTCCTCTTCCCACGTAGGCTCCGGCCGCCCGCCCTTGACGAGCTTCGTGCGCGCCGACTTAAGCAGACTGTTTTGCATGTCGTCTGCAGTAGAGCGGCGCAGGCAGGCCAGACTGGCCATCTTTAGGGAGAGCTCGGGGGCCATGAATATGGCACCGCCGCCAAATGAGGTCGGCAGAACCATGGACGGGTCGATGTGGTCCTGCTTCCAGTCGGTGCGAATGGGCAGTTGTATGCCGTCCGATCCGTACTCGGGCTGGTAGTCATGCAGGAGCCGCTCCTTGTCACCCCAGGGGTCGCTGGGCTTGCTCTTATTGTACGCCAAGCGATATTTGAGCGTCATGTTGGCAGTCGTCGTGGGGCTGCCAAACATGTCGAGTTCTTCTTCGTAGAGATTTGCGTACGTCGTGGTGTTGTGGAACGTCCAGTCAGTGTACGGGTCGCTGGGGAACACGAGGTACATGTTCTTGTCGAGCAGCTTCTCGTGCTCTGGGTCTGGTATCTTGGCAGTGAGGTCGAGGCCGTCGACCGTGAGACGGTGGCTCTTGAGCTGGGCCATCAGCTGTGGCACGTTGGCCACAAAGGCATCGTCGTCAATATATGCAAAAACCGTGCGGCGTTGCACGTTGCGCAGAATCACATTGCCAAAGATGTCGACGTCGTTGCCGTTCTTGTCGACTCCGTGACGCTCGGGGGTACCGCCCAGTACAAAGTTTGCGTAGTTGAATTCGTTGGCCCACGCTAGGGCGTTGGCGTAGCGCACGCCGGCCGGGTCTGGGATGATTGGGAGGGTGCCATCATCGAGATGACCGCCACCCTGGCCATAAGACATAGAGCCGACGTCTTCTTGCAGGTGGTGGAAGATGCCACGCTCGCGGAGCTTGCGCCGGACAATCTCCGACTCTTCGCCGCGAGGGCGGTGCAGGGCCACCAGAACAAACGCGCCGTTCGACTGGCCCTTGCCGTTGGCCATGAAGCGGGCCCAGTCGTCAATGAGAGCCCAGTTGTTGTTCGAGAGACGGCTGTATGTGGTGCTGACAATAAAGAAGACGGGTGAGAGGTCGACCGCCGACGTCTCGAAGCTGTCGCTACCACGAATGAACAGGTTCTCGTCAGGTTTCAGCTTGAAGTTCTTGGATGTTGACAATGTCTTGTTGAGCATGCCGCGGCCGCTAGAAAGAAGGCGAAGAGGACTCTTGTTGGTATTGAGGAGAGGGTAGGTGGCAGTGAGCTCTTGGTAAAGCTGGACGCCGGTCTCGCCGGTCTTGTCGGTCTTGTCGGTCTTGTCGGTCTTGTCACTCTTGTCATCCTTGCCGGTCTGACCGGTTTGGGCAGTCTCAGCTTCCTGGCTGTTGGGCTCGGCAACCTCCAAGCCTCTCTTCTGGAGCTGGGGCACATTCTCGGGCGGGACATCGGCTGGAGGTAAACCGCCCTGGGAAGCCTCCAGCTGCTCAAGTGCTTCCAGGCCACCGTCGTGGAGGGTCATCAGTTTTTTGTGCGCTTCCAAGGCGCCCACCCGCGCAAGGAAAGCCTCCTGCTCTTTAACCCTATCGAGAGCCTCGAAAAACTTTCTCTCGCGCTCCATCTCGTCGTAGACCTGCTTGGCTCTCTCTGGGGGCCAGCGGAGCACGAAGCCTTCCGGCAGACCAGGCTTGGGGGGACGGGGGCGCTTGCCAGTAGCGTAAAGCGCCTCCTTGGACAAGCCTTTGACGTCTGGCTCGTACGCCTCGTTGAAGTCGTTGAGCAGCAGTTCTTCCTTGCGCTTGGTTTCTTGGCGGATCGCACTCTGGCCACGCGACTGGATCTCCTCGAAGCCGCCGCCGGGCACGAGCTTGCTATTGGCATTCTTCATCGAGGGGAGAGACTGGTTGTCGATGGGATTGGCCGAGTCGGGATAGATGGCGTCGCTGTGGTAGGTGTAGGGGTCGAACTCTGTCTGGACACTGCGCACTACCCAGGAGGAGTACTCATCGAGGCCAAGCTTGTCCACAAGGTAGTTGGCGTAATCCGAGATGACTCTGGGATCCTTGGCACTTATGGCAGGGGGCTCAACTGGCTCGGATTTCTCGACGACGGGGGCAGCGACTGCTGGGGCGTCACTTTCGGCGGGCATTTGAGGCTCGGTGCTGGGCGCGGGCGCGGGCACAACGGTTGGTGCGGACACGGCGACGTCCGGGGAAGCCTCATTGCCGTTGGGCATTTCCAAAGCAGCGATGACGAAGAAAAGGCCGACCAGGGCGACAAGGAAAATCAGACGATGGCATCTCCATACAAGGTTGCGCAGGCGTTCCATGGCTGTTCTTGGGACACGGTTATCCCTTGGCCTGAAGTTGTAGCTCCTGGCTGGAGGAGTGTACAAGGGGCCGACGAGGTTTTCGTCACTATCGCGCCTCCGGCGAGTGGTATCAGGAATAAAAAAGAAGTCCCTAACCTTTTTGCCGATGCTCACGAAGAGTAAACGGACATAAGTATAGAAGAGGACGACGGCGGCGACAATATATGTGAGGAGTTTGTAAAAGAATGGTCGGTTCCGACAAAAGCGTAGGATGTGTTGCAGCAGCCTCGCTACGGCGCATTTCAGTCTTCGCGAGACGTCCATCGTGTCAGGGCTAGCGACACTAAACCGATGAATCAGTAAGTAAAAAGAATAAGCAGGCGGTAGCTGAAGACTTGCGCGTGGGTTTAAAGAGACATCATGCTATGATGCAGATGTGAAGATGGGAAGAGACAAGTGCATGCATGGTGTGCTCGAGGATAGGACATTGCATATAATTTAAAACGTACCGAGTGTCAACTAAGCTGGATAGAGGATGGCGAATGCAGGTTTAAGCCGAAATCTGATTTAAAAGTTAGATCTACATCCGAACAAGCTTTTGATCATTGATCACTGACCTCGTAGTGCAATTTGTTGAAGAGTATGCGGTGCGTTTGCGAAGCTTTGGATCTCGGTCCCAAGAGTTGTTGAGGATGAACTCAAAAGACAAAAAAAGAAGGGGAGGGGAAGAAAGCACAAAATAAAAATATGAAAAAATATGACCGCCCCGAGCCAACAGGGGAGAAAATAAAAGGAAACAAAAAATAGGAAAATAAAAAGAACGAAAAAAAACAGAAAGATATCAAATAAAATGGGAGACAATCACAAGGTAATCCGCCGTCCAAGAGAGCAAAGATATCGTATCAATGTACATTTATACCAACAATGAGATAAAGAACAAGAAGGCAAATAGTGATATAACAAAAAAGCACACTTGAATAAATGTAAAATGTATCGTGAAGCAAGCCGGAAAAAAGTAAAAAAGAAGGAAAGCAAATGGGTATCGATGGGAATCAAATGGGCATATCAGCTCGACTAGACCAAACTCAACTCCACGGCGTCGTAGATCTGCAACTCCAAACAACAGCTCTTCAACGACAGACGGTGTGCACGGCGCGGAAGTGTCGAAAACGAGATGTCATGGCAAACAAATTTGGTCAACTTGATTTAGGGAAGCTTGCCGCCCAAGTTCTTATATTTGACTATTTTGGACACCCAGCTAGCTTAAAGAGCTCAGGTCTGCGTGGTTCCTGGACGGTGCGGAGGTACACGGCGATAAAAGTCCCTTTACGCGTGTCAGCTGGCTGCCGATCAGCAACGGGATTTTGGTCTCTTGTCTTTTAGGCCGTTTTGCCACCCAGCAGCATTTATGCCTGTACTGAGTTATACCACTTTAGAAGCCCACAGTTCACAGATATACAAGCTGACAGATGTATAGCAGCAGTTTTGCAGTAATTTTGCACAGAATAAATCAACGTTGGAGAGCCGGTGGCGATACCAAGTCAGGAAAAAGGAAGCAAAAAAGGGGCTGTCCGAGGAGAACCAGCTGTCGTGCCCGGCACACTGAAGACGGCACTCTGATTCTACGAAACTACACATGGAGTCACAGTGCTTGTATCATACCCCAATCCCCAGGTCCTTTTTCACATATGCCGATTAATCGCCGTGTACTCTGACACCTCGTCAGCGGCGAGATGGCATGTCGTTGGCAGATTATATAAGCAGGTGCACTTACATGTGAGAAATCTGACCCACTCACATCAAAAAGACAGCCAATGGCATTCTCTAAATGGGTACTTGTGGGGACCTTCTTATCTTATCGCACTGAAAAATACAGACGCCAAAAGACTACAGCTCTTTGACCTCTGAACTTTTGACTTTTGGTGATGAGAATGAGGCAAGGTTTTCGCGCCCTCAGTACTTTGACCACCACTCCTTCGACAGCCACCACGACGAGCTACCCCGCACTGTCATCGCGCCTCATCTAAGCCTCTTGGTTGGGCCTCTCGACTGTCTCGAACATCCTCCCCGAACATCGCCTCCGTCTGGACGGACACGGTGCCGAGTCCCGGTTCATGTACTGCACAGCCTTGGCTCTCCCCCTCCGCTTTTGCAAGCCTCGACTTTTGTCATCTGCTGTAGGCCCGAGCGCACTTTGGACACCTTGCCGGGCAAGTTTGGCGGCAATTCCACCGCGACACTTTCGAGATCCGGCAGTCTTTCGACGGTGCTCGACCAACCAGCCCAACGCGCCCAACGACCTCAAAAGTCTCCAACTAGACGATATAAACAAAGAAAAGGACCTAGAAATTAAAATGGCTGAAGACCAAGGCGTCAAGCGCTCAAAGGGCATCAAGTCGCAAAGTAGTGGCGGCACCGGCAAGGCGCTGCAGGAAAAGATTGAGGACAAGGCCACCATTGTGGAGGTGGATGGTGCACGCTACAAGACGGCCAAAGAGGGCCTCGCGAGCATCTACGTACCGCTGAGTGGCGGCGACAGAAAAGAGCGCCAAAACGGTGGCGGCGGCCCTGCAGTGGATGACCACCCGCAGCAGGTGTTCTACAACCCCATCCAGCAGTTCAACCGCGATCTCAGTGTGCTGGCCATCAAGGCCTATGGCACGAGTGTCGTTGAGAAGCGCCAGGCTGCGTTTGCACGGAAAAAGGAATTCGCAGCCAGTAAGAAGCGCAAGCGGGCAGAGGATAAAAAGGCAGAAGCAGTGGCGGCCGTAGAGGCGAGTGCAGAGGCCACCGAGGAAGCAGAGACGGCAGAGGCTACCGAGACTACCGAGACTGCTGAAGACCGCCCAGCCAAGGTCGAGAAGCTGTCTGCGGCAGACGATGCCGCCTCGTCTGTGACAGAGCTCGTCTCCCGCAGCGCAGAGGCGTATGCCACCATCACAACAGAAAGGCCAGCACAGCCGCCACCCGCACAGCCAACACCCTCGTCATTTTCGCCGCACCCCATCCGGATTCTTGACGCACTATCGGCTACGGGCCTACGTGCACTGCGCTATGCCCACGAGCTGCCCTTCAACGTGTCTGTCACGGCCAACGACCTGCTGCCTGCAGCCACTGAAGCTATCCGGCGCAATGTCAAGATGAACGGCCTGGACGACAAGATCAATGTCACACAGTCGGATGCCGTCGCACACATGTACACAGTAGTGGCCCAGGAGCTGACGGCCAATGCGAGCGGCGATCTGGACAAGAAGGAGAAGAAGAACCGGCGCTCCACCCTGTACGATGTGATCGACCTCGACCCGTACGGCACAGGCGCCAACTTTTTCGACGCTGCTATCCAGTCTGTGCGCCACGACGGCGGTCTCTTGTGCGTCACATGCACCGACGCCGGCGTCTGGGCCTCCCAGGGCTACCCCGAAAAGTGCTTTTCGCTGTACGGCGGTGTGCCCATGAAGGGCGCCCACTCGCACGAGGCGGGTCTGCGTATTATCCTGCACTCCATTGCCACTGCCGCTGCGCGCTACGGCTTTATGATCACGCCGCTGCTGTCGCTGTCTATTGACTTTTACTGCCGCGTCTTTGTCACTGTGACACGCTCGCCTGCAAGTGTCAAGTTCTTGGCTGGCAAGACCATGGTCGCGTACAACTGCGACTATGGCTGCGGCGCCTGGACGACCCAGCCGCTGCTGAAGAACCGCTTTGTCCCCAACAAGAAGGGCACCGGCACGTTCCCCAAGTTTACCTTTGCGTCGGGCCCGACAGCCGACTCGCTCTGCGAGCACTGCCACTCCAAGACGCACATCGCCGGCCCCATGTACGCGGGTCCGCTGCACCAGGCCGACTTTGTCAACCGCATTCTGGACGATTTGCCGCATGTCGACAAGGACATTTACGGCACGACAAGCCGGATTCGCGGTATGCTGCAGACGGCTCTGGAGGAACTGCTGGAGCACCCTGCAGCGGCGAGCAGCGAGGGTGGCGGTGGCGAGGGCGAGGGCGAAGCCAACAACACCGAGAGCGAGCTGCCAGAGGCTATCGATGGCAGCATTGCTACCTCCATGGTGGACCCTACTCCCTTTTTCTTCCTGCCCACAAACCTGGCCAAGATTGTGCACTGCTCGACGCCCGGCGAAGACGCCATCCGCGGTGCCCTCCTCTCGCTCGGCTACCAAGTCACGCGCAGCCACTGCAGGGGCGGCAGCATCAAGACGGATGCGCCATGGTCGGTGCTGTGGGACGTGATGCGCGCCTGGGTCCACCAAAAGGCGCCGGTGATGCGCAAGAACATCAACCCCAGCACAGCGGCCTATCGTCTGCTGCGTATCGAGGAGGAGGACAAGGCCGAGGCCGAGGCCAAGGCGGAGGGCACAGAGTACGTGCCAGAAGATACATCCACCAACGCAAGCGGCGAGACACAAGCCATCATCTTTGACGAGGAGCTTGCGCGGGCCTATGGCCGCGGCGAGAAGCTTGTGCGGTACCAGCTCAACCCGCGCGAGAACTGGGGGCCCATGAACAGAGCCAAGGGCAAGTAGAATGTACTTTTACCTTTTACATGCCACATGTAGACGCCTACTGTAGATAGCCTGTACAACAAGTCTGAAATATAGAGTTGATAGAGTGTAAATGCGGCATCTCGATGCTTGTGGGCGGGTGGCCAATGTCATGCGCATGCCATGTGTATCGTCATCAGTTCTTTGACGTGGTACCTCTCGTGATGAGTCCGATTTCTTCTCTTTTAATTTTCTTCTTCTTTCTTTTTTTTCTGCTTTTTTCTTACTTTCTGCCAACATCCATCGCCAGAGCCAACATAGAGCTGCAGAGTTCTTTTGCCGTTGCTCTGTCAAGTGCCATTCAATGTTCAAAGCAACCGTGCTAGTGGGACGTGATTACTTATCGACTCCGAAAGGTACCATTTACAGAAGCCTCAATTGTTACCAGAAATCGCGCACTCTAGAGACTGTTTGGTAGGCATAAATGTGTTCTTCACTTGCTAGCCAGAAGTGATTAGTAACTGAAAATATAGTCGGTCGCGATTGTCACGGCAAATGGAAAGAGCACAGAGGAGACAGAAGGCGCGATGCTTGTGGGATATCATGCATAGTGCGAGCAGGTTTGTGCACTAAAATACACTGTTCAAAGCACTGTGCATCATCATCAATCCTCCTCGCGTTATCACGTCTTCCGTAGACAACATTGCTCCGGCTAACATTTGCTTGCATGCTCTCTTCTGTGCGTCGCTATCTCTGCTGCCGGGATGCTGTGTGCATCGGGCTATCTGACACCATTCCGTAAGACTGTGCCACCATTATCAACATGCCAAAAACTACCGCGTAATTCCAGGAACTGGTGTGCCCTCTCTACTTCTTACACTGCTTACGATTAGTCATCGGGGGAGCATGGCAGCATCGCGATATCTATGTCTTGCTATCTTCTCATATTGTCTTACAGTTGACTCGGAAAGTCTCCGAGCTTTGAAATTATATAGAGAGAGACCGGAAAGACCGGAAAGTACAGGAAACGGTACCATCTTTAAGTTTGCACAGATACACAACTCGACATGGCTTCATTCGCAGACGGCCAGCTAGAGGTCTCGGGCCAGGGCGGCAGCAAGGTGATCATCCCAGAAAATGAAATTCTGTTCATTGTTGAGAGCCAAAAGAAGAGCAGCGGAGCCGAGGCTGCGGCTGCAGATACTGTCTACCAGCTCTTTGCCCTCGCTGAGACTACACCCGCAGCAGACGCCAGCGATGCCGAAGCACCGGCACCCCTTTCTCGCTACGAGCTATCTTTGGCTCTGCTGCCAGGGCAAGACGTGCAGAAGCTGCCTGGGGACTTTGTTAGCAAGTACCTGCTAACAGAGACGCCCATTGTGCTCCCCTCGGAATCGAGCTCTCTTCACGTCGTCGTTTCGACCGGGTCCGGGCTCAAGCAAGCCAAGCCGTTCTACGACGCTGTGCTCGCGCCGCTCCTCAGGGACGCCTTTGGGCTGAAGGCATCCGGTAGTGGCAGTGCTCAAGCTGAAGAGAGCTCTGGGAGGGGATTCTCGCTGGTAGTCACCGAGAGCAAGGAGTCTGTCACATCGTTTGCTCAATCCTTGCGTCCACAGGCAACAGGCACACAAAGTCAAAAGACTCAAAAGACTCCGACAGTCATCCTCCTCAGTGGCGATGGCGGCGTCATCGATTTGCTCAACGGCGTCGGCAGTGACAGCGACAGTGCACACTCAAGCCCCAGCCCTGCCATTGCACTTTTGCCCCTGGGCACTGGAAATGCACTGTTCCACTCGCTGCACAAGCCTGCCTACGAGGCCGATGCTGCTCCAGCTGCGTCGCCTCTTGTCCATGGCTTGCGAACCCTGTTCCGTGGTCGCGCTGCGCCGCTGCCGTCCTTTGAGGCCACCTTTGCCCCCGGCTCGTCTACTGTGAGCTACTCTGCCTCGGCCCAGCAAGGCGGAAGGAGCATCGAGCGCTTGCAGGGTGCTATTGTGGCCAGCTATGGATTCCATGCGCAGCTGGTGTGGGAGAGCGACACGCCCGAGTATCGCAAGCACGGCGGCGCGCGGTTCGGCATTGTTGCCAACGAGCTGATCAAAGAGTCGCACGCGTACGCTGCCAACGTGTCCGTGGCAACAGCAGAGAGAGAGACGGGGCCTGGCGCCGCACACAGCATCGGCCGCGAGTTCAACTACGTGCTGGCTACCCTGGTGTCGGAGCTGCAGCAGGGCTTTACCATCTCGCCGGAAAGCAAGCCCCTGGACGGCCAGCTGCGCCTGGTGCACTTTGGCGCTGTCGGCGGCAGTCGTACCATGGAGATCATGATGCTTGCGTACAACAAGGGCGCCCACGTGAGCGAAGGAGATGTCGGCTACGAGGCCATTGACGAGATCGAGATCAAGATTCTCGAGCAGGATCCGCGCTGGCGCAAAGTGTAAGTTGTGTCCAATTCCCACCCGTCGTCTTATCTACATATTGTGTTTCTACCCATGCATATCTAACACGCACAGCTGCATCGACGGAACTATTGTCGAAATTCCGCACGGTGGATGGATGAAGGTGCGCAAGGCAGCCAAGCCTGTGCTTAATGTTCTAACGACTGTTTGAAGGCATTGTGTTTTATGAACCTATACAACTTTATATCAGCTTTGATCTTTATTTATCTAAAAAGGTGTTGGATTCATTATATCGTCATCGGGTATTGTGTCTAGCCATTGCTCTTATCCAGCAGATGCATCGTCAGGTTAGAGGTCCGAGTCTGCCTCGCTGTCGGCCACGCTCTGCGACCTCCGCCTTGGTACGCGCTGAATCGACGTGATAGTCTCGTCGACAATGTATATGGGGTTCTCCACCTCCTCGTCCTTCCCTTCATTTCCTTCGCCGTCCTCGCCCTCGTTTCCGTACCCGTCCTCATCATCGTCCTCTTCTTCACCGTAATGTGGCCCCAGCATAATGTCCTCGCTGCCCTGCCACTGCGGCGGCATCTGGGGAAGACTGTTGGCCAGCTCGTCATCCCAGCCAAAGTTCTCGTCTTCCACGGTCTTGCTCTCTCTCTCGTCAATAGCATTCAGGTCTGTCTGGTCCAGCTTGCGTTTATATATTGTCTTTGCCCACCGAGGCGATATATGAGTGTGGTACTCTTCAAACAGGCCCTCTTCGACAATGTCAAAGGGCACTATATCGTCAATGCCCGACTCGCTTGTGTGCCCGTTTAGTTTTTGCACGCCCACAAAGCGGCCCCCGACCGGCCGGCTCTCGCGCTCATTCCAGGCCCAGTCGCGGTACAGCACGAGACGTGTCGCAATGCCTCGGTTCCATACGTCGGCACTCAGCGAAGGCGCCAGGCCAGCACCTCGCTCGCCCTGCACGCGCGTTACACACTGCGTCAGGACAACAATGGCGATATTACGTGTCTCGGCGAGGCGCTCTAGGGCTGCAGTGATAAACTGGATTACCTGCGTGCGCTTGTCATAAGCCGTTGGGCCTTTTCTTCCATTGGCCATGAGAGGAGCCGCTCGGCGGTCTGATATGCGCGGTAGCGCATAATTGACAAGCGAAGAGACAGAGTCGATAATCAGGAGAGATGTATCCTGAGGGACGCACGCCGGCTGTGCTGGCGGTGGCGGGCACAGCATGGCAATAAAGTGTGCGAGGCTCGGGCAGTTATAGCGCGAGAACCGGTCGGCGATGGTATCGGCATCGGTGTCCGGGTCCGTGTTTGGGATCTGATGTTCGATAATCGAAGCCAGCCGTTCTTCGCACAGCGGCTGGAAGCAGTCAAACCAAGCAACGGTGCGCCCGTCTCGAAGCGCATTTGCAACAAGCTGCATTCTGCGAGTGTCAGTAATATATTAGATTTGTGATTGGAATTCGCATGGCTCATATCGAATATATACATACGCAAATGTAGATTTGCCAGCTCCTGGAGGTCCCCAGATCTCTGTTATTTGAGACCTGCGTACACCGCCAACAAAGCGCCTGGGCTTTGGAGCGCCGCCCTCCCTGCCCGCTGGCAGTGGGAGACCCGCCAGTGTCGCATCCAGCGTCTCTATGCCGGTCGATATGAAGCGAGAAGATGAGCGCGCTGGACGAGGCACTGATGATACTGCTGGTGTTTCGGACGTGGTCGAGGAAGCGGACGACTGGCTTAGAAGGTCGGCCGCAGACACCGTTACCACGCGGTCTGGAAGTTAGCAGCAAGCACCGTCAGGGAGAGTATGGAGAGAGAAAATGCTATCCTAGGATACATACGAGCCAAGGGGTTGTCAAAGTTGGCCACGTCATGACCGTGGATGCTGTGGTAGTCCATTGCGACGATTCTGCGTTGAGGCGAGAGCGCGATGCCCTTTCGACTTCCTACAACTTATTTTGTCCTTGATAAATCCGGCAGCACTCTATTCCATAAACTTCAGTACGCGAGGCATGATGTTGTCGTTGTCGGCCGTGGTCTATAATGCCGACGGTCTTGCGGCGGCAGATGTTCACGTGAATTTCGGGGGTCGCGTTGCACAGTGCGACGCGTTAAGTGGCAAGTGTATTCACACGCGCGTCTCTTGCCTCCCCACAACACTTGTATTCTACTCCATATTCTAGCAAGACCCTCAGAATTAACACTATGCGGGGGGGCCGTCTCCCCGTTCGCACCTTCCCCAACCGACGTCACTTTTCGGTCTTTGATGTCCGCGATTTTCTTATATATTCATAAACGGGAAGGCGCGATGCTTTACTACCATCGATGGCAACCGCGCAGTTGCCGAAATTAACCTACTAATCAGCACAGAGCAATAGCGATGCTCGCAGTGTACATAGTAGCATCCGCATGTCTGTCGATATCATGAGCATCCGAAGCCAGTAACATTTACCGACCAGCAAACTGTAGTAATGTAGCCTACTATATTTGCTCGGGAAATCGGTTCCGTGCAGCAAGATAGCCTGAGCATTACCGGCTGTGTTCTTTATCTGGACTATAGAAAGTTTGCAGTCGATAGAGAAACTGCCTCTTCGAACAATCGCGCAGCACGCATCTAGGAAGTAGTTAGATGATGTGTATGGTTTCGTATCAGTCTTGGTAACATGGTGGTGCACGGTGTTTGGGGTGTCTACAAGAGCGCATTAGAAGCCTTTGACTGGTGGAATAAGTAGCCAATTGCAGAATAACAGGCATGATAATGAGACCAAAGCAGGGCAAGCCGGAAGGTGGGCAGGCAGACAAACAGACAGACAGGGTAGGGGAAAAGCAGGTACAGGATCCTACCAAGCCTGTCGGCAATTGATCATTCGGCAATTGACGGCCTTTGAGCTGGGAGCAAGCTGAAAACGGTCAAGATGGCCATCCACCGGTGAGTCTCGGCTGGCGCGCCGGCGCAAAGGCAGTTCTGGTCTGGTCTCTTCTTCTTTGCATTGTCATCTTTCACGCTGTGCCACGCTTCTGTTGCATTTGCGACGCATTCCGTTGTGACGTTGTCCAAGCCCTGCTTTGCGCCCTGCTTTGCCTTTTTGCGGGATGTGGGCTGTCATACATCGTATGTAAGCTGTGGCCTGGCCAGGACCACGGCCAACAGTGTGCCGATCCAGTTGAGTTGGCTTGGCTTGGTCTGATCTGTCATGCATTTTTCCTCTTGCTTTTACGCCTTGGGCATTTTGCCTGTCGGATGATCCGCCCATGATAACGGAAAAACTGAGGATAATCAGACAAGGGGAAGAAATACATCGTAAACCCCCCGTATCTTTCTATCTTTCACAAGCCAATACTTTATTTGTCAGAGCATACAGGAAGACAAGCAAGGCCTTGGGCTGGCCAGAACATTGCCGGAGGAAAGGGACTAAATGCCACCCCTTGCGTCCATCTCTTTTTTTTTATACAGTGACGTCGCTTGCTGTCAAAACATGTCACACATTTGTTGACTCGAAAGTTCCAGCATGTGAAGATGCATCTCAAGTATGTTTGCATCTGCCACTGCGATTCGTGTAAATATAAACATGGTATGATAATAGAGACAGCACATCGCAGACGGCATGGGCATCAACAAATGGACCCCCACTGCTTGGGCACACCCGGCCGCCGGTCAACCCATGGGATGATTCTGAGATCCCAATAAAGGGGTTCGTGCAGGAGTTCAAGCCTACAGAGGGAGTGTACACCATCATCTGAGTGCCACCTTTTAGTCAGATAGGAGAGTTTGGGCCGCTGTTCCATTGGGGCCTGAAGCGAAACAGAGGAACAGAGGGAGCTCAACGTTCGAGTGAAAGTGATATTTGACTTTTGACTTTTGCTTGCTTTGTGCTTCGTCGGCTTAATGATATGGTAGTGATCCACTCTTGCGACGCCATGAATTATTATCCGATATTGGCATGCGCCTTTCAAGCGAGAGACGCAACACTCGATAGGACAAAATGAGAATATCCGGCCGCCAAAAACGGAGTTGGTACATACATAGTAGTAGCTGCTGGAGCTGGAAACGGTTCGGGGCGTGAGACGAGGGGGCGAGCGAGACAAGAGACGAGGAACAAGAGGACGAGACGATAGGATAAAACGAAGACGAGAGGGAGAACCAGGGCTCAGCAGCGGAGAGCATTACGCCTAGAACAGCATCTCCTCTCCCCCATATATTAGAGAAAACGGAGGAGTAGTACGACATGGTCAAGTACGGAGAAGAGCTGGTTCCCCATATTTCAAAATTGAATTTACCCGGGCCAAACGAAGGGGAAGGTCGGCGATGGGAGGATGAAGGAAGGGGCAAACCGGACAAATATCATGCGCAAGGTAAGATTAGAATTCAAATACAATACTATGTAATACAGACCCAAGACCAAATCCTCTTGGTCGCAACTGCAGCAGTGACGTTGCGGCTTATCACTGATGAGTGATGACTATTGCTATTGATTGGCCGAAGAGACGAGGCGCATCACAACATCGAAGGCGGAACCGAGCTTGAGGGCAAATAAGGAAGGGTCTGGAGGAAGGGAAGTGAGAGAACCCCGAGAGGAAACTGACAAGGGAATTATCCGGGTAATGATATTGCTTTGGGAATATTGATACACTCACATGTGTGGGCTATTGGATGCAGTTTCAAATTAGTATTATCTACTGTACATACAGCGTATGTAACTGTTTATGAATAAGAATGGATGAATCATGTCGGATGGACAGCTGAGTTGATATCCGAGGCGACGGCTCGCCGTATTCAAGCCAGTCAGCCAGCCAGGACAGAATAGACTATTATATGTGGCAGGCTCAAAGAGGGAATCCCGACGGGTGCTGAGTTTTGATTCATATTCTCATTCTTCGGTTCGTTGCGAATCAAGTGGGATGTGAGGCATGAGAAACGGACAGAAAACCGGGAAAGGTTACAGTGATCATCATCGGATTGTCCATCCGCAACGCAGGAATGCCGTCCTAGGCTGCACCATACCGGGTTGCCTGATTACTTGGCTGCTTGCTTGATGTGCTGGGTTGCTGGGTGCCGAACATCAAACAGTTGATCTCTACGGCGTAGCAACATGGATACCACAAGCACCAGCCACTCATAGTACGATGAGAGGGGATGAGGTCTCGGAAACCTGGGCGAGAGACCATTTGGGTGGCAAGCACATTCTTGGGGTTTGCAGATTTATTTTGCAGAATAAAGGGCAAAGGGGAAAGTAGCCCTTGGCATGGGGAGGATAGCAAGAACGTGGGCTTGAGAACTGGTCATACTTTACAATGATGCCATCTGTGTTTAATGAGTGATGCGAGATGAGGAGAGGAATCACGGGTAATAGCGGCCGAGAGTCTCTGCTCCCACAAAACGGAAAATGTGAAAACGGACTTCAAAATGCGGACTGGGCGTGTCGGTTGAGAGAGTAGTACAGAGTAGGCTGGCCGGCTGGATAAATGCAATGATGCTAAAGACAAATGGAGAAACGGAATAGCGATATCTTTGGGTAGAGATATGGGGATAATGGGGATAGATGATGGGGAACACTGCGATCAAGAATGCAGGGACTAGACTCAGGGACCCAAGGCTTGGATAATGGGGGAGGGCAAAGAGAGAACGAGCAAGGCATAACCGGGTTAATCAACAGCCACCTCCTCTAGCAGGGGTGCATGAGCACATGATACTCCAGGAACTGGACACATCGATATTGTACTAATGATATGGGGACGGGGTCTCCATACTACGAGGCCAGGCTACTCCATATGATCGTGGGGAAAAGCAGCAGGCTATGGAGAGGGCGGATATTGCGATGGTATTTCTATTTCAAAAGTAAACCGAGCCCATTTGTTGGCAGTATTTGTGTTTCCAGAGACGGAAGAACAAGCAAGCGGCAGTTGGAGAACATTATGACTGGCATAGATACAGCCGACGTGACGATAACTGGCAAAAGCTTCGGTCCGCATGATCACGAGTGGACTGTGAGTAGAATATGTCGTCTGTGATGTATCAAAAGCTGATGAAGGTAGCAATAAGACGATGGACGATGGATGATGGATGATGGGAAAACAAGCGACGGGGATCTCATCAATAGGCTACTCTCCACACGCTGTCAATATATCTATCCGTAACAATAGATTTACCCGAAACTGGCTTAGAAGTCAACGGCGCAGGCCGTGCTTCCCTTCACGTCCAGTCTCGTTCTATTTTTTTTAGTTTCTGCATATCTGGCATCCGATACTGTTTGCTATCCGATCCATGCTACCGCAAAGCCGCAAAGCCGGCCACATGAGAAACCGGACCGAGGATAGACATGGGGCCATTTGGCTACGGAGCTGGGGAACAGCGAGCTAGAAGAAGCGTGGGGAAGGGAACTGGGGAATATGCATGTGGAGTTGGCACGAGCAAACGTTTACAGAGTGGATGGCAAGACTGTTTCCATCATCTGATGCATGATGATGGAAACAGCTGGTCGTACTATGTATTGATACGGTGTGTACTCTGTAGACGAGACCAGAATAGTCAATCCAGAGTAGGCTCACCGAGACACCAAGGACAGTCGATGCCGGCTGATACGAGCTTCTAGACGTCTCCGGGCTCGGCGTCTCGATAGTATAGCACGCACAATGTATTGAAACACTCGAAACACGCAAAACACGCAAAACACTCGACGCACATGAATCACAGACTCCTCACATTTGAATACGTTTACTCTCCAACAGTATATCTGCTCGCGGGGCCACGGAGAGATATCCCGCTCAACTTGTATCAGAATGGACTGCAGCCCAGAACCACACAACAGAAAACCAGGTCGTCGTGTTGCTTGTTTCGACAAGGCCGCCCTCGAAGAGGTTGGAGTGATAGGGAAATGATCACAGATCCAAGACGAGCACCTGCACCTACACCCTTCGTCTCTGGTTGCCAGCATGTTGTCAACTGGGTCAACTACCGAGACGGAACTCTCATCCTTCTTCCACGCTTCCCATCTGCCAGCCTCACGCGGCGCATCCCATGCGATGTGCAGCAGGCAATACCGTAGCGAGGCATCCCGGTCCGGAGACTTGAATGGCCGTCACGTATCACAATCTCATAGAAGCTCTCCAATTTTGCAGTGATCCGGCATCGGCACGCACCTCCAACTCCAATTTTGGAGACATGGAGGCACATCCAGTCCCTCGGTGTTGTTTGTGTGGTGTCCCAAGATGATCAAAAGCCAAAGCTAGCTCGTGATCTACGACAACTACAGTCGCAGCATCCCCTGTCCCTGTCCGTCAGCAATTCCCGGTAAAGATGAAGTGCTGGTGTTCCGATGAATGCTCTGAACTGTATGTTGAGTCCTTTTTTTTATCATTCAGATGATATGGCGCTTTGATATCGTGGACTATACAATATGTTATGCCTAGGTTTTCGGGCCCAAATCCCCGCGGACTTTTCAAGCTGGTGATGACCAGGGCTTGTATCAAGAGATATGTGAAACTACCTGAGATCACACCGAGAACCATACGATATACGAGATCATACAAATGCCCAAGAGGGCTTATAAATCATACCGAAGCAGTCAACAGGTCTACAGGCCCGGCGTTTGTTGTGTAGACACGGCTGCAATTCATCATTGCAGCGCATTGCACACTGGGAATAGTTGAATCGACTCAATCATCATCCTAATTCTAATTCAACAGTAATAAGCTATCCGCATCTAGCGATTTCCGCTGCACTAACCTCGCATCACCCTCCATTACACGCCCCTTTCCGCTCAGAGCACCGTTTCTCTGGTGGTTTGGTGGACAGGCCAGGCCCTGAATGCTACCCTCCCCCGTATCTACCAGTATTTTAAACAATATCTACCGCCACCCATCCATGCAGGACGGACAACGAACACCGAGACGGGGACTCCTCCTCGCCTACCCCAGTTTTCTGCTCTCTTTTGCTATGCAGCACTATTTTGCGCGTCATCTCGCTGCGATATCTCACGTCGCTGCCATGCCACTCTGATTGTGCTACCTTACCTGTCTGCCACTCTGCACTCTTCCGAGTCGCCGGCAATAACATAATATCTGAAATGAAACTTGCAAGGCAGAGGAATGCCACGATGCCAGCTGGCCCTCGCTTTACATACATACATAGTAGTATAATTTGCAGACTTTGAAGAATCTGCACTTTGCAGTCTTATGAAGATATCAATTTCTTAGCAACCCCGTAATGCGCCCGGATGCACCATGGAAAAACTAAGCAGTAGAGGAACTGCCTAAACCTTTGCCATCTCTGTCGTACTCTGTATCGTATTGCTTACAATCATTACCCACAGATAATGGTGAGAAGGAAAAAGTAAAAGAAAAAGGGTGCCTCGGATGGAGATGGATTCGTGGAGGCCGGCCCCTCTACGGGGCACCCTAGGCCAGAGTGGAGGATCTTGAGATATGAGACAGGTCGACTGAAAAGTTATCCTCGGTTAAGTGAGCTCACCAGCCAATAGCGGCTCATTATTTCTCTGTCGTTTTACTCTACCCCCTTGGAGAGCACAACGCCTGCTCCTCTCCTCCTCTCAGACAGACACATACCACCGAATATGGGGATGATGGCACAAGCCGCACGAGCAAGACAGGACAGCTTCCGCAATGCCAGACTTGTATCACATCCTTTTGCATCCATGGCATCGTCAGGTTCGTAATTGCGAGCTTCTGTATCTGTTTTTTTTTAATCCCTGCTCGGCCGAGAATACCAATGTGTGCAGCATCAAGAACTGCATTGAATTGTTTTTATTTAATTTCTGTTTATTTCCTTTTTAATTTTCGATATTGTCAAAAGACTTTCTTCTATGTTTTGGATCAGATCTCGACCCCGTACTATGTATGTAGAGATCGATTGACTTGTAGATAAACAAAAGCAATATTTATATGAATGTGATTACTGCTAACTCCTCCTCTGTAGATAAGGGCGAATCAATACGCGGAGTAATTAATCATATTCCTCTCTACAGAGTAGGGATCATAAGGCCTTCACATAATTAGCTCGGTCAAACACCGGCACTACAGTGTTGTGCTGTTGGTGTCGATACTGATACTCTGTAATAATTATGCTGATTATCACGAGCTCGCCAAGTAGAACTCTTCGCAGTAGCCACAAGCTATTCTCGAGTTATTGTCGAGGAGACTCAATTAGTATATAGTAGACAACAAACTCGCTCCAGCATATTTTGTAGATGCGGCACTGCAACAGCAAGTTTCTACAGTCACACATGCAATTTAAACGGACGAGCTCATGCCATATATCGTACAATCATACGGTCCGAAGTGATGCTTCCACATAGTACATAGCATGTACATAGTACTGCATGTTGTTCCTCCCCGTGGGGTGCTATTTGTGTGAGAGTGCGTGCCAAGCTAAGAATGTGCAAGCCAGAGCAGCATGATTCATGTGCTCCTTGCGTTTTATTGGAGCATTTGGATTTGAGAAAAATGGGCCATCTTCAATTGCTATCTCCATTATCCTCCTCTTCTCCTGCGGCTCGCTGTAATCGCGACTGTTGCGTCGATTTGCAAACTAAATTTTCACTACCTGAAAATCCTTTCTAGACGTGGGATCACACTGATATGAAAAGGGAAGAGGCGAAAGGACAGCCCGGCAAAAGAAGCCGTACGTACAGAGTACGCTCGTAAAGAACGGGTATGCTTAGAAACAGGGTCTTGTTTGCTGCAAGGTACCAGGAGCGAAACCAAGGCCAGCGTGGCAACTGTCGCACGGTAATTACAGAGAGACGTCCGGGAAATAACAAGATTCTTTTAGAGAGAAGAAATGTATTACTTACTATGTACATTATAACCAGATACCTGGCACGGCGCTATTATGGCGAATGTGGAGGACTGGGGAGATACAGCTTGACTCCGTTCTCTGCCCAGCTACGATGTATCTTACATATGTAGTACTTTCCTTACGGAGTACTACTATCATGATTCAGGTCTGGGGTCGACTTGATGGAGTGCAAGCTGGGCATTATTGCCACGAATTATTGCTTTATTGCTTTATTGCCTTCATTGGGCCCATTACGGAACCAGGGTATACCAAGTATCTACACTGTACACTGTAGGCATATCGGATATCAGGGCATGTCGGCATGACAAGACAGGAGGAGACAGGAGACAGAAGCAGAACAGGCGCAGAGATGAGGGAGACCGGGGTGCACTTCGGGAAAATGCAGAACGGGGTCTTAGAATAGGGCCTATCAGTGGCACCAGTGATATCGGTCAATCTCAGCCGGCTGTATGCTCTCCGTTTTGCCAGAGTCCGTTATGCTTCGCTTATTTCCTCGCAGTTTTCAAAATCCCCAGCTTTGATGGCTCCGAAAAGTCTTTTGAAAGATAAACCCGTGTTAGTGTCCGTCTTGGCAGTTGAATTCTGTACTCTAAAGCATACTTGTACTTTTCTTTCATTCTGATTTGATTTTTTCATAGCGAGAGGAGCGACGATAGACTGCCGCAGTGACTGGGTGTGACGATATCCTTTGGAACCACTTGAATTGCTCCTAGGAGCCTGCCTGCCTCGACACCACTTGTTCTGTGCCAACTGTGTACATTGGCTGCCGTTTCACAGCAAGGTCAACTCGAGCATGCTACAGTATTTCTATCATGCGATGCCCAACATACGTGGATGCGCTCATCCATAGCTGATCTCGGTCACCAATTTGCTTTGCTTGAAAAAAATATATCCGATATAAAAACGGAGGCATCCTGACCATCATGACGTCTACACGACATCTATTATGTATAATACGCAAGGGTGCTCGGATCTTCTCGGGATCGTCAGGCTCATCGTACTATGTATGTCGCAAACGACCAAACGGTCAAAACACCGTCAGCGTCACTACTGATACGGAGACACCGTTGTCGCAAGGCTCCTCTCCATACTCCGTATTGTGTCATCAAAGAGAGAGAGAGAGAGAGAGGGAGAAAAAGAGAAGAAGGGCAATACTCCGTCTAGCACGCAGGTGGCTATATTGCTCCATAGAGTTTCTCTACTCTGTTTCTCTACTTTTCTTGTGGTTGGAACAGTGCTCTCCCCGCCTCGCTATGTGCGCTTTTTCTTTCCTGAACGCGAAGACGCGATATGAGGGTCCATCCGCCCGCAAGTAGATTTTTGTTACTGAGTACGGAGTAGATATACTCAGTACGAGATATTACATAGTACAGCCAGCAATCTCCGTACCCCCATGCTTCGCCGCTTCCAAGATGGTCCGATTAAAACGGTGCTGAACTGGGATGGGCCGTAGTTGTGCCTCTCCGGCAGTCGTATGCCGCCAGCACGCACCTGGTTCCATGGTTCTCTGCCATGGCACTCTATTTTCTTCAGTTGAGCATGTCACAATGAGAATTTAGGTTCACTGGCTTACTGATTTACTGCTTGCCAACCTTGTATTTGAATCCTTCTGATTTTAAAAGTCACCCCCACGAACATGCACAAGATATGCAGGGCGGCTTGAAGGTCTAAAAGGGTGTCCAGCCTGTGTGCCAGCGCCTGTCGTTGCACGGAGTGTTTTGTCCAGCCGGCTCTGTGGTCTGGGCCTGCGCTTTGTACATTGTATGTATCTTGTTTATTTCGATGATAGTATTGCTCCGTAGGCAAGGGCTAGATGGGCCAGGACACTTGGCCGCAGCCTTTTAGTTTTTTTTTCTCTTCCTCATGAGATGGCAACGCATTTGACCTCTTCATTCTTTGCCTTTGGAAAATTTCAAAGCATTCTCTCCGTATTCTTGTTCTCCAGGGCCAGATACTCCAGGTGCTCCACGGGCTGGCCAATTTCTTTATATGGGCACTTCTAGAGGCATTCTTCTATGATTCTATGGGCATTCTCAAAGGCCCATGGGCATACTAGAGAATTTCGACACTTGCATCTGGACAAAGTGGCTTCCGCCCACTCCGTGCTCCGTACTTGGGCCATTGCCCCAGATCCCCCTTTGATTTTGAGGAGACTTTTCATGACTTTTCAGCAGTTTCTCTTCTTTTCCAATGTGCTCGTTGAATTCTTCCTCTTCCTCTTCATACATAGTACATTTCCTTCTCCATACTCTAGCATGCTGACCGGATACATGATTCAGTAATTGCCAGAAGTAAGGCCGTGACAGATCAATAGAGCAGACACATACTGCATACTATGTACAAGGAACTATTGGGTCTGAGTTTAGCCGGAGTTACCCCTTGCGGAGAGATAGCTCTATCTACAACATCATAAGCTGCGTATCTTGAGTGAGATGCTCGCCGTCTACTATGGAAGATAAAGATGCACTGTATTACTGTCAGCGTGATAGATACAATTCCCTTCTCACGAAAAGGGCCGGGCATGGAAAGCCGAAAACGTGGTCCAAGCCCACGCTCACCTCATACTACATACTATGTAGTATGAAGACCCGACCCTCTTTTCCCCTTTGAAGTGTTGTTACTCCGTAGAGGCACAGATAGGGGTACTATGCAGAAACTGCACCCGCAGCAAAAGGGCATGGCTAAACCCCGTCGCAACATTCTGCACCGAAATGACACCGAAGAATGCAGCGACTGGAATAGCAATGTAGCGAAGAGCGAGTGTCTCAGTTTTGGTTATCTGATGTCTACTACGTAAAAATCTGGTGATTTCTCAATCTCACGATAGCCCGTTTTAGAATGCATTCGAATGAAATCGATACAGTTTCTCAAGGAATTTATTCACATTGTTGTTTGGTGACTCTATACTGCTTAGTCATTCGGCTTATTTTAAGCATGTGAAAGAGAGAGAATTTTTTATTTATCTTCTCTTTATCAGCATTGCCAGTAGTCTACAAGTTGCGTCAAGCTCTTGCTGTTTGCTATTTTCAATTAAAGGCTACGTTTACATAGTAATACAACAAAGACTTTGAATACAGCGTGCGGCTCCGGGGAAACCGCCACAAAAGTACGCGGAGCATTCACCAGAAATAATTAGGCGCCGTGAGAAATTCGCTGTATTGGCACTCTTGCCCTTGCGGGGTCTACTCTGTAGCGGTCAGCTTGCGGGCAAATTGACGATACCCTTACTCCCACGAGGCTTCATTTCTATGACTGTTGGTTTACTTACATTGTAGTAGTACGTATTACGTCGTGGAAGACAGGCTGCAGGGGACAGGGGTTGGCAGTCCCCAACAGTTCAGAGCCTAAATCAAAGCGTGCCAATTCCCCGGGAACGCTACAGGACTGAGGTCATGCCCGCCCTCCTCCTCAGTACTGTCATGTATCTCGGCCTATGGCCTACCGTGCGACTGTTTATTAGCCGAGGAGTTTACTCCATGCATTGTAGGTCGTCTTTTGGCTGATGAGAACGCGTCCGGTAAAGAGTAGGGCCTTATGGAATAGGGAACTAGGAAACGATGACTGTCATTAGCATGTTCCACATGGCACGCATGCCACGCCGACGTGCATCTGTACCTTGCATCCCCATTTAGCCGGTATCATTCTCAAGTGTCCAAATCTCGAATACTCAGCCTCGGTAACGGGGACGTAACAGGACCTTTTTTTTGTGCGAGGGGAAGAATTCGGATAAGGGTCTATGTTGTCTAGATGCTGCATGAGTAAGGTGCCGAGTGGCTATTGATTGTGATTATTAAACTGTCAAAATGTCGTATGTGCAAATCACAAGCCAATGGCTTTCCAACAGTGTGTTTGCCATGTTTCCTACCGGCGGTGCCCCAGCTTGGCTATTTCGAGAATATGGGATTTCTCTTTACTATTTACCCGACTTCCCCATGGTGCGTCATGCATTGGGGTCTGCTTTGGCGAGGTGTGTGTGAGGCGAGGTACTCTTTCACTACCGAGATCTCATGTCCGCTTTGGAGTACAGGCACACTTTCACATGCCGGTCCTTCTTGCCCACGCTCGATCTCTACGTCTAGACCCTTCTCCCGCTGTACTTTCTCATTGTATGTGGGAGTAGCTTCATATAGGAGCCCTCCGTGTTTTCTTTGGTCTTTCCAGTATCTTTTGGGCGGCTTTCAGCTTCGGCGTACACGCCATATACAGACTTCGGAAGACAGGAACAAAACGGACAAAAAGACACGGACCGGAGAATATCAATATCGATAGCACTCTTGTTGAAAGCTGTCCTTTTAGAGATAAGCATCAACAATTTGCACTATTCTGCATCCATTGCTGCTAGAATTACTAATATGGCTATTTGCATCATCATTGTATAGCATTGTTCTTCTATACATACCGTCGTCTTCGTTTACAGGCGTCTCCAGGTTTACCCCGGTTTTTCGGCGCCTTGTCGGGGCGGGTTTTCAGAAGATAAAGAAGATAGGAAAAGGCTCTACTATGTAAAGAGAAGAGATAAAGAAAGCAAAAGAGCCACGTCGTAGCCCAGCGTGCTTTTAGCAGCGTATTGCGTACACCGAGAGGGCCGAAGTGGATCATTTCGAGACCAATTTTGTATGGGAGATACTGGCTGAAAACGGTGGCAGCAGACAATAGTAGAAAAACGGCCCATTTCTCGGTATTTATCGGCCGAGGTGACGAAATTGAAACTGGGAGGAAGATGCGTATTCAAACATCTGTTTGACAAGCATGCGTCATAGCTGAATATATGCTAGATACTTCGTGATTATTTCTATAGACCGAATATATATTTTCGGAAACAATTAAAGCATCTCACAAACAACAACTTAAGAACGAATCAACTCTCAAGGTGTGTACGAAAGTAAATTAATTCGAATAGCAAAGAAATAATAGTAAAAAAAATCACAGTATTTGACAAATAGATAACATAGTACTTATTGTTGACACCGGCTATTGAAAATACTTTCTTATCAAATGCACTCTCCTCGTCTAGCTGAAGCGACGGCAAGCTAAAAAGTGAACCGGTCGGAAAGATGAGGCGTCGGGTTAAGCGTGTACCTACATGTTCCCCATCACATTAAATACATGGGAAGATACATTACCCGACCTTGAGTGACATGCCCTGTCCGAATCTGGGGATTGCGAAACCTGGGGGATCTGATTTAGCGTCATCAAAAGCCCAGGTGAATCTACCGTGTATTACAGTAATACTTGGCCGGATAAAAGAGTATTGCTGGGATTCCATCTCTTGACGATACACTAACAGGAGCGCCTTTGTTCGTGTTGAAGAATTTTAAATTATCTATGCAATTCGGAGTGATGACAGCACGCAATAGACACTTGTGCAAACACAGCCTGCCACCAGACGCTCCTTGGATCAGGATGGACAAGATGCAGACGAGACCGAAGACAAGACGGACTAGAAAATACCATGTACATAAGAGAGGTATCCCCGATAGGCTTATCAAAGAGCGGTGGCAGCTGGATCGGTGTTGTAGAGGGCATCGACCATAATGCTTGGAAGTTGGGGTAGAGTACTTATCTATTTGGAGATTTTCCCAAGATCCAAGGCATACGATAGGATTCGGGCTGCATAGACACAAGACAAGAGACGAAAGATGAGAGACAATAACCAAGAAACAGTGCCTGCCTATGATAACAGCCCGCCTGCCCGGGCATGAAACAAGTGCAGTGCGGCCTGTTTCATGGAGCGTAACGCGCGTGTTGCGGTCTGCGAATAAATATTTGACCATTCTGCCATACCACTGCCGACGTATTGCAATATTAAAGTATTCAGCGTTTATGTAATTGTGTGTCTCTATCCCAGTCGGAGTTGGCTTCCTTTTTGCGAATTATGAGCGTGCTATGTAAAATATTGTAAAATATCGAAAAACGCTTACACGTGCTCAGTCTCGGTATAATGCGGTAGTATTGTGCTCCTATGCTCCTCTATCTCGGCGGTACTGACACCGGCGGAGAGGATCCCCCCACGCCTTGCTCACCTTTCTGACCATGGCCAGGGCAAGACACTGTATTACTCCGTAATAGTACTATGTATGTATGCATGTACGTAGTGATGAGGATAGAACTGGGTGGAATGGCACAGAAATTGGACGCGGGAAGATGGAACACGGTGCAGACAAACCCGTTTGGCCTGTTGGCAGCGAGCAGAGACGGGGGTAGAGTGCGATAAGGCTCAGCTAGACAGACAGTCAGACAAGGGGCGTGTGTATAGTGGGGATATACGGGGTAATAGCGTGATAACATGGCGCTATGGCAGCAGAAGCATACTGTGGTATGGTAAGATACAATGTATGTTTGGTCTATTTGGCCAGGCCTCGCCTCTTGGTTTCTATTATTTTGCGCGCACAGCATATGATTGCGCCTGCTTGCGCCTGCTTCAGACTCGCATAGCATTTACGTCTTCGTTTACGTTTGTGTTGCGTACTCTGCACATATGCGAACCGCGGAGAAGCTGGCAACAGCAGAGGGGGTTATTGGCGTTATGGATTCCTACCATGTATGATTATGAGTAAATACTCAAATATAAATACATTTCGGAAAGCCCAGAGTCAACTCAATAAACGACAAGGACAGCAAGGTTCTAAAGAGGGGAAGTCATTGCCGACATGCAATGTTTATCTACGGAGTACAATGAGATGCGATCTCGGGAACAAGGAAATGAGGGTGTGCGTCGTGGCATGGAGGATGCGGGGAGCACGCAGTGTGAGATAATGAAAAGCCGAGCGTGAAAGCACGATAACAAGGAAATCTCAGAATCAAGACGGCCTCGGCCATTATGCCCAAAACCTTGCAGATTGGGAAGGACGATTCAAAAACCCATACACTACTATGGTAGGGTGATTTTACCCCAGATTTCTCTATTTGCTCTCCCTATCTCTGATTACTTAAGATTGCCTGGGGAGTTGGGGCTGGAATTAAATCCTCCGTGCCCCGTGGTATGGTCGAAATAGGAAGGCCCAAGCCACATTTGCGACTATGAAAAGGGAAGGAGCTACAGCATATGCATCTTATATACTTTGTAAGACGATACGACTCTGAGATAGGGCATTGCGTTTACGCCGTAATCATGGCGAATGCAGCGACCGAGCCTCCATGCATCTCACGATGCCTGGCTGATGCATTATCTGCAGGGTACCTTTATGGTGACATCTGTCTAGGCCTGTTAAGACTTTTGTTCCTTTATGGGGTTGATTATGAGACATCCTGATGAGTAAGTAGCTGAGGGGGCTGAAGGAATAAACAGCTACATGCAGTATGTATCTCATTACTATTAAACAGCACCAGCGAACGTTGTGAGCAATAACAAAAAGCGAGCCATCTACAGCGCTGTCGGACTAGATGCAGATCATGTCTTTTGCGATACACGTATTCTGCTACAAGTAGTGAACGGCAGTTGGGTATTAGAGTGATTCGCATGATTACAGTTCACTCACATACTTAGGTGGCACGCAGCGTTGATGTGACATTGCGGAGAGACATGAACAAGAAAAAAAATATATAGAAAAGGACCGGCCAGGAGAAGAAGTATGGTGCCAAAAGCAAAGAAAGAAGAAAAAAAAAGCAAAGAGAAACGGAGTTATTACGGAGTGCGGGTAGTTGGAGACACAGTTGCGGTTCCGACATGCTCCGACTGATTATGAATAAAACTATCAGCGACCGGTGCTGACTGTCCAGGCCTCCCTCTCTCTGCTATAGTACTCACTCGTATTCTCTGCCAGTCTCCGGAAAACTTTCCGAACCTTGGGTACTGTTTACTGATTCCCCTACTATGTATTACTGCCCACTATTGCAGCCCAGCTTTTACAGAGCAACTACTCTGTAGTACAGAGCACACTGCATCCGGAACCGTAGTCCGTTGACCCGTAGGATGTATGCGCATGCCTCATCACATACGATATATGTATGTACTATGTACTGCATTACTCTGCTACTGCTGGAGTGTGGGTTGCCATCCATGCTGAGACCTGGATTTTCCGAGCTTTGTCCCCAGCTCCCCAGCTCACTCTCCTCTGCTCTTTCAGCAGACTCTTCCTCATCTCTGCTATGTACATAGTTCTCCGTACCACAGAAGCCCCCCGCTCTTATCTTTCTAGTCACACCCCACACAACAGGGCCGAACACATGGAGAGAACGAGGGCTGCTATTTGGAGGCTAGATGACGAGGCATGCTTGGGCAGTAGCTGCTCTGGTATCTTAGCACAAGGCAAGCAGAGCACATGCTTTTTGTCTTCTGATGTTCCGATGCTATTCAGTAGAGCAAAAAGGGTGCACTCGTGAAGGCAAGCTGAGACACGGCGACACCAGGCACGAGATAAGAACAGTCGTGTGCTCTGTTCCGTATCGAAAGATGGATTTCTTTTCTTTTTTGACACATATCTATCTGTACATCTGATATTTTCAGCTGATATTAATGTTTTCAATAACCCAAGTGATGTTGTCACTTGTCGCAAAGTAATCACTTGTCGCAAAAGGGGTGATGGCCGTTTGAGGACAATTGCCGGAGGTATCTTTTCTGGGGTTTTACCATTATTTGTAGTGTTCTCCTTTGGAAGAATACTTTTGCATCTCACTCATCATCACCGTCTTTTGTATCTTTTTTTTTTTCTCTCTATCCCTCTCTCCCTTTGTAGATCGGCAGCCGTGCGCTGCTGTCCGTCAAGTCTAGACCCCCACACTTGTGATTGGAGTCATCGTGAGCCGCAGTTGCTGATAGTCTGTTTCTTGCAGATTCCCATATTTTTCTTTCACTTTTCTACATCATACTTCTCGTTTGATTCTCGAGGCCGAATAGCGAGAGAGCGGCACAGGCAGACATTGTAGATGGAGAGAAGAAGAAAGAAGAAAGAAAACGAGGGCAAACGCGGAGACGAGCAGAATGCGGAAAAAATGCGACAGGCGGGCAAAGACAAGAAAAGAAGCAAATGCAAGAATGCGAATTTGCATTTCTGCCCTGGGGAAGAGCCTTTGTCTCTTGTCACAATTATACAAAGTAGTGAGTACGAGTAGTCGTCGCCAGTCGGGCGATACTCACGAAAATAGGGTCTATATCCACTTTGTGTTCTATATCACAGCAGAATAACAACGAGAATAACTACGGGGAGAAGCCTCTGCGCCTTCTAGCTGCTGGCTGCTGTGTGTTCTTCTCCGTAATACTAAAATCTCTTTTAAGGAGAAGCTGGAGGTGGCGCTGATTCCGTGTTGTAGCCTGCTAGCGAAGGCAAAATGGATAAGGAAATAGCCGCTTTGTCATCCACGACGGCTGTAACTACTCTTTATACGCATGTGTTTACTGATATATTCTGTAGTTAACGGAGTGCGGAGGTATGATTCGCAATTCACATACGAATGTTGCCATTTGCAGAGCAATTTGAACAATACTCAGTAGGCCCGGTCAATCACTCGGCTCAACTCCCGGTTGGCATTCTCTGGCGAGTATTTGATACTTGCGACACTCGACGACAGGCGGCCGTTTTGATTGTTGCCCTCTTGCCTTCTTGCTGGTAGCAGCTGTATATAGTAAACAAACATTTATTAGAGCTGGGCACGTTTCCGTTGTCTCACCTGCGCTTTGGTTCATCCTCTCCCTGCCATAGCTATGATCTCAGAGCCGTCTTGACGTCTCTCCATGAACAGTCGCGGGCGTGCGGCACACTCCATCGAGATCGCATCCTTCATCCCGCATTGTCCGCAAACGTTCATACTACTTGCCTCTGCTTCATACATACTATGTAGAACGGTGTACAACACCGACATCCCCAGGCACACAGCACAGGTAAAGATTAGCTTCTGCTACCCCTGCAGTCAGTGTGTAAGCATACATTGAGTGTACAGAGTATTAGTGTGCAGAGTCTAGGCCAGGCCTGGCCATCCGGACCCCAAGACCCCAAGCTGCTCACCTTTTGTATCTTGGTGTGCAAGCACATCTGCGAGTGACTCCCTCCTCCTCCTGCTCGGGACTACTTCGCGTCATACGTCGTAATGAGAATCCTTGGACGGAAAAGTGTGGACATATACTCTGTACATTCGGTGGCTATTCTAGAGGTCTCGGCAGCCTCAGCAGTCTCAGCAATCTCAGAGATATATTACCTTCTGAAGCGAGCTTACAGGCAGAAATGCGAAAGCTGATGAATATCCATGGTCAGCGTAATATAACAAAGGCATGGCGTCGTACTGTCAAACATGCCATGTCTCCTTGCCAGTAGTTCTGTTCTCATTCATTCTTTCAAAGTACACACACGCAGTTGTACATCGTACATGGCATCGCACATCGTATCGTACATGGCATCGTGCAGTGATACATGGTAGTCGTAAGTCGGACAAGCCATAAATAGAATCAGAGGCAGCTCGCCAAATGTCTGCCTGCTTGCTGCCTGTCCGCATCTCTCCGTTCCCTCCTTTATTTCTGTACATAGTACACCGTCTATTCTGCGATGATGCCCCTTTTCGAAATATCAGTTTTTTCCTTCTTATTTATTTCTCCCGCTATTATTGATGACCTCTCGTTTCAGGGCTGCGACCAGTCATCATATGCAGCCCGCATCGTCAGCGCCAACACAGCCCTGTTGTGCGTTGCTGGCATTTTGTCACATTACTATGTAGCCATTCTGCTCTGCCTTAATTAGCCCTCTTCTCTTGCCCTTCTCCTTCTCTATACTCCGTCCAAACATTTGACGTCTGTCTACTCCACGTCGTCGACACTGCCCCAGACAAGCCCATCGCTCTTGCCGTGCTGTCAACAAAATCTCCAGATAAAGCAGGAGCAAGGCCCATGGGCACGTCACATACATAGTAGATACAGAGTACAGTGATACGTGTACATCATAGTAGTAAACATGGAAAGAGCCACCAGCACTTCCGGGGTAATTTTGACTCCCTTCCCAAATCATTCCCTCCACGATAACCACCGTTTTGACACACCGTTTTGGCACACCGTAAATACTCTACCAAACGGAGCTGACGGAGAACTCCTTGATAGGCCTCTCCGTTGCCCCACGCCCCACGTCTCGCTCCTTCTTTTGCTCTTTTTCTTCAGTCCCTTCCCTCCAAAGAATGCACGCCCCTCCCCGTTTCCCCTCTATTATCTACCCCGTTCTTTTCCTCGCTGTTGTCTCTCAACGCCATCCGCAAAACGGTTTGCCCATGTCCCCTCCATTCCCATGCCTCCCTCCCGCCTCGCTCTTTCCCCCGATTTCTCACAAGCACACAAAGACATCACTCCCCACATGTACACCCCATCTCAGCAAAAAAAAACAAAAACACAAACACATACACCCCCCCCACATCCCATTAAATTAAATAAATGATTAAAATAAAAGAATAAAAACTAGGCCCTTCTTTACCTTTTACCTAGCGACCCCGGCTGGACGCTGGACACCACACTCCCCCCCCAAAACGCAAAAAAGGCACTGGGGTTGATTTATATACCAGCATGCCCCCTCCTGCCTCGCTGGCTACTATATCCTCCTCTCTTTTTCCTCTCTTCTTTCTGCCTCTCTGCTTTCTCTTCTTCTCCCCTCCTCTATTATCTTGATACATTCTCATTTCTTCATACTTGCATACACTCGTCAACAGACACCAGCACCAACACCAAGCATATACACATAGACTACAGACAGACCTCGTCGTCTTGCATGGGCCATCACGATCCGATTCTCTGAAGCACTATTGGCACTTGAACGCAGAATACAGCATCTTGAACTCACACGCCAAACTCACCACGCCTTGACGCCACCGGCAACTTTTACACCGACGGCAACTTTTATCTAGGCACCTTCCTTGCAGCTACCTTCACCATGCAGAGAGCTCACTCGGCAGTGGACTTTTCAAGTCTGCTGAACCCCGACTCTGAGCCCCAGCACAATGGCGAGGCCACAGACGTCGAGATGGGCTCGTCCGAGTCGACCTCGGGCGCTGCTGGCAACGCCATCCGGCCCAACGGCCCTGTGCCAAGTGGCGCTTCCTCCAATGACTCGGCTCCTGAGATGCCCCGGCCCTACAAGTGTCCGCTCTGTGACAAGGCCTTCCACCGTCTTGAGCACCAGACCCGCCACATCCGCACACACACCGGCGAGAAGCCGCATGCATGCCAGTACCCCGGCTGCAGCAAGCGCTTTTCGCGCTCCGACGAGCTGACGCGCCACTCGCGGATACACAACAACCCCAACTCGCGTCGCCACAACAAGGCCTCGCATATCCCGCATGCCTCGTACAACCCCACCGGCGATGGCTTGATGGCTCCGCCGTCCAACGCAAAGACCATCCGCTCTGCACCGCCCTCGACGCTGGGCTCGCCCAACCACTCGCCGCCGCACAGCTACTCGTCGTACAGCCTGGCCAACGGCATGAAGCCGTCGTTTGGTCCCAGCAATGGCAGCGCTAGCACGAGCCGTCTTCAGAGTGCCTTTGGCAGCAGCTCCCACCAGTCACATCAGTCGCACAGCTCGCACAGCGGCAGCACAAGTCCGCAGCAGTCGCACCAGGGCATGGACATTGCCATGCTGGCCAAGGCTGCTCACCAGGTCGAGCGCGAGACCCTGATGGGCCCTCCCCCGTCGTCACACTCGCACTACTCGTCGCCGTCTTCGTCGCGGCATCCCAGCGGCAGCAGCCACTCGCTGCACCACCACCACCACTCCAACAGCGCCAGCAGCCACTCTCTGCACCACACCAGCCCGCCGTCGTCTTACTACAGCAGCCACATGCACTCTCACTCGTCCCGCACACACCTGCCCTCGCTGTCGGCCTACCACATGTCGCGCGGCAATTCGCACGAGGACGGCCACCAGACACCGACGTCTTCGTCGAGCAACAGCAATGTGAGCGCCCTGACCAACGGCAACGGCGACGACCACTTCCAGGCCTACCGCCACGCAAAGCGGTCGCGGCCCAACTCGCCCAACTCGACGGCTCCGTCGTCGCCTACGTTCTCGCATGACTCACTGTCGCCGACGCCCGACCACACACCGCTCGCGACGCCTGCACACTCGCCTCGCCTGCGTCCGTTTACCTACGAGCTGCCGCCTTTCCGCCAGCTGTCTCTGCAGTCGCACACAACGCCTGCCCTGGCACCGCTCGAGCCCCAGCCCGACTCGTCCAAATACACGGCGCCGCAGCCTGCCGGCAGTATCTCATCAAAACCCAGCGGCATTTCGCTGAGCGACATTCTGAGCCGGACCGACGGTTCGCAGCGGAAACTGCCGGTGCCGCAGGTCATGACCAAGGGCGTGCCGGATCTGCTCATGCCCAGCGACGGCTTCAACCTGAGCGGCCGCAGCTCGTCGTCCAACAGCATTGCTGGCGGTGATCTGATTGAGCGGATGTAGTTTTCACTCTCACCCCACTCTTCCTTCTTTTCTACTTTCTTCTCTACTCATTTTTTACACCCTTCTCTCTTCTCTCTTCCGACTTTTTTTTTTTTTTTTACTTGGACTCTACTTTTTGGGATTGTTGGCGTACCAGCTTAGGAGAATGATTTTCACGAGGTCTTCATTTGCGTTGCGTTGCGTTGCGTTGCGTTTCTTATTATCCTTTATTTCTACGGTGGCCCAGCGAGGGGTGGGACTGAGGCTATAATTATAGACTTATTGGTTGCATTTATTTGATCGTTCATTTGCTGCTTTGCTCTTTATTTGTTTCTCTGTTTCTGCTGCTCTTTTATTTTTATGTTTTATTTTATTTGGCTGGGGTTATACAGGACTGGAAGGACAACACGATATCACTATAGACTTTGACATTTTCAAGAGCTAATTCATCTCTTCACTTTTACATCTCAATTCTCGTCCCTCATTGCCTGTTTGTTGTGATTACCCGTGATCTACAATGTTCAAATGGACAAGTGACAAATAGTCCTTTTGTTTCCTTCTCCTTTCTCCTTCTCCCTCTCCCCTACGACGGGGTACGAAAACTCTTTCTACTATGTATTTTCTATGACGACAGCTGAGGACGAAATGCTCCGCAGCAGCTGGAGGACGCGAACAGCCCGAGGAGTTGTTGAATAAGTAGAAAAAGGGGCCTGTAGGATTCGATTCGTGCAGTCACTCCACGCTCACGATTAGACTACTACTAGGCACTCTGTAGTGTGTACATAGTAGGATCTGTGGGATTATTAGAGAGTAGAAATAGGAGAAACGGGCCGTTTCTGTCCATAGTACAGAGCAGGCCAGCCATCTTCAGTAGACCTCTACATAGTACTTTGTAGGATTGCGAACCGCAAAGGTGGGAAATGCCATCCTGCATTGATACACAAACCCTGCATATCCCAGACGCAATACCTTGCTTGTCTTTGCCTACTGTACTCCGTAGTCCTTGCCTCGTATCGAGACTGGGTCCTTTACTTCTTAGCACTGTATGTGCATAGTAGCCAAGCGAGGCGTCGGTATCCTGATGTCTTTCGGTGTTGGTTTGTACACTGCCATGTTGATTATTAGTGATCCAGTGCTCTTGTGATACTGTGTCCGCCTGCGGTCTTTGCAGGCAACTCGTTCTTGTCTGCGCATCCAGTTTGGAATGATATACATACACCGTACATACACAGCAGCAAGACTTGGATATGCCTCGTAAGAACCGGCATGATCTCGCGAGACCTTGCCATGTCATGGGCCTGTTGAAAATCCGTGTAGAAAATCGAAAATTTCGTATGAGTTGCATACTAATAATGACCTCATCTTGTTTGTTTCGTTTCCATTTTCTCCGATACTGTTCACCGCAACTTGTACAGAATGTAGTACTATGAGCACATGTTGAAGATCCTCGCCGCCCGTCTGCTAGTTACTCTAGAGTCTTGATTAGTTTGCTCTTGGGGTCTACGGACTAAAGTCGCTTTTCGCATCCTCTCTCGCTTGGGGTTCCTGTATCGGTCGCTTTCTGCGTATGACATTCTCTTTTTCTACTACTTTATCCATTTCTCTTCTATCCCACCAGGCCGCCGCCAGCCGCGAGAAGCCTAGTATGGGTGGACGAGCCGCAAGCCATTCATCTTTGTGCATAGGTATCTCGAGCACGGCAAGGAGGGGTTTCCGCAGACCATCATACTGGAATGATGGCAAGGCGGGGGGTGCAAGCAGAGGTAAGATGCCCATTTGATCAACCTTTTGTTCTGTCATGAGTTGAGTCAAGCCTTGGCCACACCTTTATCGCCCTCCGCAATCGCAGGACACTTTGGACTCTCTTACGCTACATCTCTACAAGCACACGGGAACGAGAACAAAGGGGGAGAGGGTGGGTAGTATCTGGTGAGATATCAAACAGTCTCATGTTGCCCCGTCTCTCACCCACACTCATCCCTACACAGAATAGCTGCTGCGTAAATATAAAGGTGTGGTGAACGCGGAGTAAAGTGATCGGTTCTGTTGGTTTTCGTCACTATTAGTTAATTCATATCCCTACGTGGGGAAGCTCAACCGTAAACACGACCAGGAGGATGAGATGCTGTAATCAAAACAGCCAAATAAGGAGGGGAAATCCGGGGATCGGATCACACAACTTTGCAAGCAAATACCGTATATACTCCGCTTAGCTGTGAGCATGAGCACATCAGCGCACGACAGTCTTGGAAGTCCTCCCGCATGGCGTGATTTATTGTATTTGTTCAACTTTTGGAGTTTTGTTTAATTTCTATATTTCTGTGACTCAAGCGCACAAAACAAAAAGAAAAAGAAAAAGTTGGGACGATGAGATGATGGGATAGCAAAATGGAATGATGGGGTATCGTATCTCCGCCGAACAGCTCGGCAGTCAGAGGGACAACCGTAGATGCCGTTCATTATCTGCTCATACTTTCACTTTTCTTCTTGTCATCTGTTTATCAACCCGAAACAAAGCAGACCCGGAGAGCCTCAAGCTTGGTACGCGGGATAAGATAGTCAACTTGCTCAGAATCCGACCGATCAGAACGAAAACACAAACCATAGTGAATCGTGCCGTTTATGACCGTAGTCTCCATGCCGCTGGTGACTGGCCATGGGTGATGACGGTCGACACAAGCCACCCATCACAATCAGTCACTCGTTCTCAGAAGCTCTCAAACAGCATCTGCAATCACAAGTCAGAAGGTGGCCGCGTCAGTACTGTCTTGCCTAAAATTAGGGAGAATACGGAGACGGGATATAGCATATACAAGTAGAGACGGGATGTATCTTGGATACAAAGTATGTGATGCCTGTGCCACTCACCAAGACCCCCACGCCCCTCTCAAACCGTTTTCGCTTCTCGCCATCTGCTTTTCGCGAGTCCTCTGTACCATGCCATCACGGCAAGACGGTTGATGGATTACAGGCCCAGGGTCACAAGCAGCTGAGCTGGAACGGTGGCACAGGTAGACAGACGTACGAGACATGCTAAGTCCCTATCACAAAAGAGGCATCATATGCTACTCCGTACATACTATATTATTTACTTCGGCCAAAACGGACCCCTTTTCGTTTACCCCTTCCCCCCTCCCCTTTCCCCGGAGAGCTGCCCCGGAACCTCCGCACTCCATAGAAGCCCTGTTCCGCTCTCTCCACATCCCACACCCCTGTAGGATGTGATACGGACGTTGCCTGCCTATGTTTTCTGTTTTCTCTGCTTCTTGTGTCCCCTATGTTTCGTTACTTTCCAAATATGAGACATCAGCCCCAGGATATCCCCAGAGCCTGTGCTCCTTTCTTCTTCTTTTCATTTCTTTTTTTCGTCTTTCATTTCTTCTTCTTCAATTTAAATGCAAGACAAGATGTGATGTTTTGTACGGCCTGCACCTGCAAGGGGTGACAGCTACCTGGCGGCCTTGTTGCCGCCTGGATGCTGCCTTGTTATCACTGTGTATGTGTATGTCTAATCTAGGATGAGGACATCTTTGTTCAAACAGCCGACGGGTGTGGGACAGGGGTCTGTAAATGACATGGGTGTAAATCAGACCATAGGTTTTGACAAAGGTCCCATACGACGTATCATCACTGCGTGCTCCGTACTCCAGGGAGGCAAAGTGAATAGGCAGAGTATCCGACTGCAACCGCCCAGGAGATCTCGATCATCGGATCAACTGTACTCATTATCTTACTATGAACGAGGGAAGAAGGATGCGCTGGCCGGTAACAGTTTGTGGTGTTTACTGACTAACAACAGGACACGGAGAACCTGGAGAAGGAGGAATCCCTGGAGATGATCCTTCGGGCCGCATCGACACTAAGGGCGTATTCGGGCATTATTCTTCTGTCTTCTCTTCTTATCTTCATGATAACCACATAGCAACCGCGCCTTTTACATTGGGCTCTTAATATCTTAACATCTTGATATTTCTGTATCTCTGATATATAGCATAATCGATACCAGAGTCGCGGCCTTGCCGTTGGTGGCACACATCACCCGGATTACTCACACTATGCCAGCCAGAGCCAGAACTAGACCACTCATATCGCACATTCAAGGCCAGTCATATCACCCAAGACTGGCGGTCAAGAACAACCTGACAACGGCATGCATAGCGTGTCGTACATGTACATGATAGACCACCTGCGCCTTGTGCTTGTGCTTGTGCTTGTGCTTGTGCCTGCGCCTGCGGGCTCGCCTTGTAGAGGCCTCTGCCTAATCTGCCTCTCTGCATCCTCTGCCTCTCTCTCTTGGCCGCGGCTCGTCGCCTCTATGGCTTGCCCTGATTCTACTTTGACTCTCTCCTGCATGCAATATATGCATGTCTTGCTTGCGCCACGGTTGCTGCCGTGCTATCAAGCCGACTGAAGATAGTAGATGGGCACGGAGTTAGAGATGGAGATATGTAGATATGCCCTCACCTATCACGATGCCAGCCTAGGCCGTTTACGCTGTCTACTTCTTTCATACGTGTCTTTGACGTTTCTTCTATGCACACCCCCATGCCCTTGTACTCTGAATCTTGCAAACTCATCATCTTAAGAAATCTAGACCGCCCGCCCCTGAATCGTGCCGTTCTGCGGGAGCGGGGGCAAAAGCCACCGTTTCTCATCGACGTTGTTTATCTCGCCATCATGATTGTGCCGTCTTGAAGTTCCCTCTTCTCATTGTCTTGCTGCAATGATGGCCAACGCTGGATTTTAAGCTTCTAGAGTGGAGGCTCCAGTACGTACGGCCATAGATACTGGAAAGCACGGGATCCCGTCCGCTCTCCCCTAGTTAAACCAATAATCGGCGGATTAGTAGTTGGGTCGGTGACGACCAGCGAATACCCTCTGCTGTACGTTTTTATTTTTTGCAGAGTTTTGTCAGTCATTTTACTTTTTTTATGTGTGGTGAGCTTTCTTCTTTCTTTTCAAGCTGTATAAAGTTTCAAGCTGTATAAAGAAGCCACCAAACCTAAGGGCTTTGCCGAAACGTAGATATATAAGACTGAGCGCGTACAAGAAATACACTCTGATGTATGACTGCTGCTTTCTACGTCTCCCCGTTTTATACATTTACTCAGAAAATCATAACACAGTGTATTTGAAAACATAAACGTCCGGGTGCTTGCACACCTCCATGATAAACCCAGACATGACCCGTGGCCGATATGATATCCAGCCGTATGCAACCAAGATGTGATTAAAATCCAATGACAAAACAAGAACGTTAAACGAGAATCGATAGTAGAGAAACAAAGCCGGGCAGTGACTACCAAGTATCCGGCCCAAAGGTCGTACCCTCCGGCACCGTCTTGTAGGCACACGCCTGCCAGTCGCAGCCCTGCCGGTACACTTCGGTACCCCACCAGTGGAAGTTGGCCGTCACGCCCGGGTAGATGAACGCAAAGAACACCACTACAATGCCCGAGGCCAGTGCCGCATCCAGCGCCGCACTGAGCGTCATTGTGTACTTGGCCCACCACGCCGTGGCCCGGCGCTTGAGCACATGGTTGAACAAGAAACAAACCAGCGCCCAGACCGAAAAGTTGAGACCCGTGGCCGGCGGGATCCAGCCCAGCGAGCCCAGCAAGATGGGCAGGTTGATCTTGCGCACAATGCTGTCGCGGCGGTGTCTGCTGTACATCCAGAGTGGGATGGGCGCAATGGCGCCAACAAGGAAACACCACACAAGCGGCCGGTAGATAGCATCGCGGCCAAAGAACTCGCCGGGGCCGACAACACCCCAGAGAATAGACCCGTTGAAGTGCACACGTGCAATCGGGCAAATGAATCCGTTGAGAGCCTCGGATGTGCAGAGACCGGGAATGTTGCCAAACATCCAGTTGAGGACGGCAATCTGGGTGACCGACGACACGACCGTAGCGACCATCTGCACCTTGAAAAGGATCCGTGGCGGGATCTTCATGTAGTGCCCCAGCTTAAGGTCGGCACAAAACTTGATTCCCTGCGCCGACGAAATGTAGCCGTACGTGACAAACACCATGTTGGCCACGGGCCGGCCGGGGAAGATGGCGCCACAAGCAAGCTGGCAGATCAGATAGATGCTGACATGCTGGTTGGTCACGGCCATGATGATTCCGATCGGGATAAAGAGAATGGCACAGATGCCGAGGGCGAGAAGCAGTCCGTACCACGGAAGATGGATAGGGTAGCTGCAGGTTAGCGAAAACTCATGTCCACCACGGAGAACATATATATATATATATAAGAACCTACTATTCAACAATAAACATGCCGACGGCGGTCATGGAGACAAATGTTGTGAGGTACCACCACATGGGCGCATCCTCGTATCGGCTCATCAGCCGGTTGTGCACATCTTCGTGGCTCATCAGCCCGTCCATATTAGAGTCGCTCAAATTGATACTTGTTGGCGACTGCAGCGGTACGGCGTTGGCCGCCAGATTGGCCGTCGCCGGGTTGTTGATGTTGGAGTCGGAGCTGCTGTGCGGAGCAGCGTCGCCTTCGTCGCCATGGGTCGGCACAGAAGCATATATACCGCTGACTCCGCTGGCACCACTGGCATGTCTAGACTTGCGGCCTGCATCGGCAGATGCTGCCATCTTCTGCGCCTTGACCTCCTCCATCGACTGGCTCCATTGCCGCCAGATGTCCTTGCCATGCCAGCACACTGTGTGTGTCAGCAGAGACGCAAGGCCCGCAAACTGCACACCGTAGCTCAGCACATAGGTGATGGGAAGGAACACGCGGCTGTACTCGGCATACGCCGCGCGGTCAAACATAAAGTCGGACGTGAGGATACGGCTGACGTCGTACACCTGTCCGCGGTTGTCAAAGACCGACGCCGACAGAATAGGCATAAACGACGAGTAGAGCCAGTTGCTGTAGTAGGCAATGGGCGCGATCACCCACATGACGACGACCAGTCCGCCCACGACGTTCATGGCCGCCCAGAACGGCGTCAGCAATGGCGAGCCAATATAGGCAATCTGGGCCCAGTCAAAGGTCAGTGGGAACAAGCCGAGACCCGAAACCACACCAAACAGGTTGGCCACGACGACATTCTTGGGCGCGAACCAGGTGACGACATTAAAGTAGCTGAGTGCTGGCATCAGCAGGCCGGGGATAAAGTAAAAGAGAAAGGCGCCGAGGAAGACGGCGTAGAAAAAGTTCCACCGACTAATGCGCCAGCCGTTGGCCGGCTTGTTCTCTTCCTTGTGCAGTGTTGCGAACATGGCGGCTGACATCAGCGTCGATGGCCAGATCATGCCACTGGGCCGCACGAGAAAGCGCCGAGACAGCCCGGCAAACGTGTATCCTAAAATCTGGGTGGAGAGGATTAGCAGCAGCTGGTAAGTGATGCTGGCCTCCTGCTTGTAGAATTTGGTCTGCTCGACAATGACGTCCGTGGCAAAGGCAAAGCCAAACGACACATTGCTGCTGACATAGACGCAGGTGTGCTCCTTTTCGTTCCACTGGCCCTGGGCCAACCACAGACGCAGGCGGCGGAAGATGCCAGCACCGTGGCCCGGGTTGCGCACAAGGTATCCGTCTACAAACTCTTCTGGCGGATCGTCGTCGCACTTGAGAATCATGTCCCAGGCAATACCGAGGGGATGCACCAGCAGGAGTGCAATGACGGGCGTAATGGCAACGCTAGGGTAGCGAAGCGAGAAGAACAGGTTGGTCGATGAGCCGAGCATCGAGAATAGCGTCGATAGGAACCACATTCGCGGCGTGCCAATAGATAGAAGGATGTTGTCGACGGGGTCGACCGAGGCCCGGACTTGTGCAAACGGGGAGTTGTCTTCTGGGTTCGACGACGCATTGGTGCTGTCTGAATCGTCACCAACGCCCCCATTGATGCGAGTATGTTTTCGCGAGGCAAACGACTTGCCGCCCTCGTCCAGGCCAGCTTCGTTGGCCTCGAGGTTGCCGCTACTGGCCATATACGAGTAGTTGACAGAGATTTGGCTTGCTACATTGCGAAGCATTGGGTAGCCGGAATTTGATTGCATGTCGTCGTCGCCTTCATAGTAGCCTTCAGAGAGGCCATCGAGTCCGTCGTCTTGGCCGTCACTGTCGTAACTGGCCTCGCTAGGGACGGCAGATACCGTGGCTGCTGTACCTGCTGCATCAAAACGGCTGCCACCGAGACCCATCAGCAGCGCCTCAGCATCGAGCCCAGGGGGTGGAATCTGGTTTGCACCACCGGTCAGGGAGTCGTATTGTGCGAGCAGAGATGCTGCCTGTGACTTTTTGTGGCGGAGAGTTCCATGGCGCGAAGAGGCTGCACTGGTATGGGTGGATGGATGGCGGAGGAAGTCTGAGGTGTAGGCTGTATCTTGTCGAGGAGGTGCGGGTTCGGTGGGAGTTAACGGTACGTTTGGCGGTGGCCCGTCTACTGTCAACGTATTTGAGTTGGAATTTGAGTTGGAGTTAGAGGGTGTCTGGGCGCGTGATGGCTCGCCAGAGCCGGCTATGGAGCCGTATGATGGGCTATTGAAGCTCGGCGACGAGCGCAGAGCAGCCGGCTTTCGACGTGCCATGGGTGCCGTGTTGATGCCCGGGGCTGTGGTGTGACAGGTGTTGGTTTGTGAGGTAAGGTCAGGAGGTTGCCGCAGATATTGTCGACTTGGTCCTCCGAGGCCAAGACAAGGCCATGTGGTAGAGGAAGAGGCGGTGGGAGAGGATGGATAGAAGCAGAAGAGGAAGAAGAAGGAGGGGAGAAAGAGGAAGAAATTAAGGCAGAAGAGACAGGTCCCTGTATATCAAAAGCTGTGCCAATGGAGGGCGAGCGCGAGGGGGCGGGAAGGGCTGTCGAAGGGATATTTGGACCGGGTACAACTGATGTCGATGAAGCAGGGTTTCAAGAGACAACGGCAGAGCTAGCAGTGGGTGGAGGAGGCTGCACGTCGTGGCAGTCTAGAGAGCCCTGCACGCCTAGCTCACGCAAGGGGAGCGTCGATGGTAATTGTATAGCAGAGGGCGCCTTGGATGTATCTTACTACATGTGGCTATAGTCGACGACAGATGCTGAGGCTGTAGCTTCGTAGCAACCCCGGACGGTGTCATCCAAGGCGGACGAGCAAGGGTGTTTGTAAGTGTGGTGTAAAAATGGGCAATACTGACTAGGAAGGTGGATGGCAAAGGTGGAAATGGTGGAAACATTAGGCAAACAGTGGAACATGGGCGAGCATAGATTCGAAGGGGACGGAAGGGCGAGTTAACAGGCCGAGAACGTGTGCTAGTCTTAAGCGTTGTTTTAGCAGGGCATATTTAGTACATGTTAGTTATTTGCAGCTATTGACTGATACGAGAAACACTTGTGCGGTTGATCAACGGCGGCTGCGAAGACTACGAATGGGTGCTGAAAGTCTCTCAAACTGTTTACATCCTGATGAGGAACTCCGACAAGGTTGTTATTGAGGTTGTGAACGAGGTTGAGATGCTCGATTTGGGTGGAGCGAAACCGAACGAATGGTGTCGAGGATATATTGGATTAGGGCCCGTCGAGCGTAATCAGAAATGCTGTTACAGGCCAGAAGGGGGCAAAAGAGGTGCATGATGATGTATAAAGATGCACGAGAGAGGGTCCTCGAATAAGAGCATGCAAAATGCATGTAGAGTGCATATAACGTGCATATAAAGAGAGTACTTGACGGTGAAAAGAAGTAGCAGATATAAAAAGTAAAGAAATAGCGAGACAGCGTGGGGACTTGTGCCAGGATGCTGACGAGTGAGAAGTCGAGAATATCGGATGAGCATCAAAAGAGGTGGGTGCGGCCAAGGGAGACCGACAGCGGGACGAGGGAGGCCGGGCGTGGAGGATGCCAAGTCGAAGAACTAGAAAGCCAGCAAGGAGGATGAAGTATTGAGATATAAGGAGCGCGAGGCAGCTAGTTGCAGGGCGTCGAGGGAGGGTCGATGAGAGACACAGGGCCGAAATACAAGTTACAAGGGAGAAAAGGGAGAAACGAGATGAGAAGAGAGAGGCAAGCGGCCGAGCTTCTATGAGATAGCGAAGCAGGACGCACAGCGATGCTGACGACGACGAGCGTCAACGAGCAGGGTAACTTGATCACCCTCAGAATACGCAGGTGCCTCAATTGGGCGGGTAGAAGAAGCCGAAGAGCAAACGGAGTGATTTGCGATATTATGGCGAAAGGCTGGATGCCTTTCTTGACTTTGTGTCTCAGATGACAGAGCTCGTGCACTTGTGAGAGCACTTTTTGTCCTCGGCTGAAATCGTGTTTTTTTTTTGCTCTAAGTGCGCAGGTTATAGCAGGGCTATATCTCGACCAAAGAGGCAAGTGCTACGTCGTAGTTGTGGTTGTCAACTAACTGGACAATATAGTCAATTGCATTCCGAAAGGCTACAATACTTCTTTTGTTCCAATTTAGGAAAGAGCGAACGAGTTGTCAACAGGTTATCAAGGAGTTGTTAACGAGAGTTATCAACGAGGTCGTACCTGCGTTATGACGTGCAGATGCATCGTCGCATTGCGCAGAAAAGGAAGGAGCAACCCCCGTTACAGCCCGGGTTTCCCACAGCTGTGGGTGCAGCACTGTCATAGGCGTGTACTTTACGTATTATAAGGCGGGTCACCACTTTTAGCACATTTTACGGATGTCTGGCGGCTGGCAAGCGGGGTTATTTTTAATATAGTATTCAATTTAATAAAATAATAGGTGATATCCAGCACTGACGTCCACACCACCCTATCGTGTATGACCTTGACAATTTTAAGTATGAGGATCTCATGTGCGAAACTGTTTCAACTTCTTCCAACTCGTCTGCGCCTTCCACAAGACTCATGCCCGACATGACGCTAGGTGCTGTCGGTGCCGGCCCTGCGCTGGCCGCCGCCAAACAACAGCTTCGTACGCAACTGAAGCAGCAGCTCAAAACAATGCCCCAGGCTGTTGTTGCTACTCAGAGCGCAGCGATATCCAACTCATTGTATCGCTTCCAGCCCTACGTTGAGGCGCGCCGCATCGGCATCTTCTTGTCCATGCCGGCGGCCGAAGTGCAGACTGACGCTATTGTGCGAAATGCGCTGTCACAAGGCAAGCAGGTATTTGTCCCATACTTGCACAAGCCGGGACCTACTCTACAAGCAGAAACATATTTTCCGCCACGGGTCATGGATATGGTACAGCTACGGGATGTGACCGACTACGAGAGCCTGGCGCGTGACCGCTGGGGCATTCCGAGCATCGATGCAGAGAGTGTCGATACACGGCGACGAATTCTGGGGGATGGCGAGGAGCGACTAGGCCAACCAGATAATCCTGGGTTACCAAGTCAGCCAGAGCTGGACCCGGCATCGGAAACACTCGACATTATTCTCATGCCTGGTGTTGCTTTTGACGTCGATCCTGCAACTCACCGTGTCCATAGATGCGGCCATGGCCGAGGTTTCTACGACTACTTTCTGCACCGCTATGCACTAAAACTGGCGTCTCAGCTCCATTCTCAGCCTATGTCCACATCCTCGTCCACATCCTCATACCCAGCATCCTCAGTCCGACTATACGGTCTTGCCTTGACAGACCAGGTGTTGCCGGTGGGCTCAGTGCCGACTGGCCCTCACGACCAGCCACTGGATGGGTTAATCTCTGGCGACGGGAAAGTGACAGTACCGAGCTAAAATAAAAGTAAAAATTTGTATTCCTGCGACCAATATATGAATCAATAATATACGATCTTCAAGTCTGTATTACTGTTTGGTCGAGAATGACTAAGCAAGGCTGCTCCTCAGATTGTGAACGTACTGATAGTACAGCTGTACGCACATACATACGATGTACTGTAGAAAGGAAAGAGCCGCCAACCATAGCCGGCCTAAACCGCCTAAACAGGAAACACCTAGCACCCCTCTTTCGAGTTGGTCTTCCCCCCCATCAGCACCAGCTCTGCCCCACCTTCCTGGCAACGAAGGGTTTGTAGAGGAAATTGTGGCGCCAGTGTTGTTGACTGTGTGTTTACTTGTCTCTGTAGCGTCGTGAATATGCGGGTTGCACCTTCTTGATTGTAGCAGTTATTCTGTCGCAGCTTCCTGCAGAGAAGATATGCTCTGGGGCACCAATAGACGTAAGCGGTTGCGTGTAAAGCTCCTTCCGTGTGAGAATAAATCTAAGGAAAGACCAGAAGAAAAATGAAGCAGCAACAGTCGCGCCTGCCAAATCGAACCAGGAATCACGCCCCAGCAGGAAACCAAGTACGGACTAGTGCTTTCTGACGTCCCTCCGCAAACTGTCACCCACAACGCTCGCGAGCTTTTCTCCCCTCTTACTTTTGCCTCGTCTTCTGCCTGCTTCTGCCTCAGTCTTGTCTTTACATCGCGACCATCTACCCTTCTACACCCAAGTGCGTGCCCTTTCATTTGCCTCGCCCACTATTCACGCGACCCGTAACAACCCCACCAGTTACATCCCCTCATTATATTTTCGCCTCTCCTCCGGCCTAGCTCATCCAAGCCTTGATCCGTCCAGTATGTCTCGTTGAGGTTCTCGCCTCATCTTGTACCATCTCCAGTTTAGCCCCCCCGTGCCCTTTATCACGAGCTGCAATACCTACTGCAATACGCCGGTCTCTACTTGCTTTCTGCGTGCAAAACAGCCCGCTAACCACCCACAGCTTGGCGCCGTCCTCCGGAACATCCCCCCAAGCCGAGACACTCGATCTTTCACTTCTAATACAGCGACGTGCGACGTCAATCGCGAGCTCGTCCTGCACCTTGCTCTCTATTTACTGCTTCCACCACAATAACCATCAGAGATACACAACATGGCGTCCGCAGCCCCCGATGCCTTCTCGCCGGACAATGTCCTGGCCGCAATGGCCACGATGCGCAACCCTGACGCCTCCAAGAAGACGGCAGCCATGGACTTTTTGACACGGTTCCAGAAGTCGGTCAGTCTTAGCCTGCTTGCACCCTATCCTTGCTTACCGCCGTGCGGTGAGGCTTTTCGCTAATACCCTCAGGAAAGTGCTTGGTCAGTCACAGTTGCCTTGCTACAGTCATCTACCGAGGCCGAGGCCCTCCTCTTTGCCGCAACAACACTCAAGGGAAAGGTTCGCAACCCATAACATAACATCCACATCAGAGATCTAGATCCGATCTACACCCCATACCGATATCGTACAGCGCTCCTAACACTTGCTCAACTTGCTCAACTTTCCAGATCACATTCGACCTTGCCAACCAGGTTCAGCCAGACCAGTTGATCGAGCTGCGCAACCAGGTCCTCTTACTCCTCAAAAAGTATGCCTCTGGTCCACGGCCCGTCCGTGTCCAGCTTTGCGTTTGTCTTGCCATCCTTGCCATCCAGATGACAACATGGAAGGATGTCCTGCAAACCATTGTCGCTGCCCTCGGTAACGACCCCGATTGCCACACCTGCATTCTCGACTTTTTGCGCGTTCTTCCGGAGGAGGTCACCGAGGGTCGCAAAGTCACGCTGTCTGAAGACGACCTGGCCGACCGCACAGTAGAGCTTCTGGGCGACAATGCCGACCACGTCCTGCGCCTTCTCACCGAATACTCACAGTCCTCTCCCTCTGCCGCGAAAAACCCACTCCTCCTCGAATGCATCACATCCTGGCTGCGTGAAGTCCCCGTTAGCACTATTGTCAACTCGCCGCTGCTTAACATCATCATTGCCGCCATGGGCGATGAGTCTACAATCCAGGCCGCCTCCGAATGTCTGGGCACAATCTGTCGCGAAACACGCGACGTCGACGACAACATCGAGACAATCCAGGCACTACTACCACGCATAATCGAGCTGCGCCCAAACATCAAGAAATATGTGGACGAGGAGGATTCCGAGAGCTTCAAGTCGTTGACCCTTTTGTTTTCCGATGCTGGCGATGCGTGGGTCGTGGCTATCGCGCGCGAGCCGATTCACTTCAGACCGCTCGTCGATACACTGCTCGAGTGTGCTGCGCTCGACAAAGACTGTGATGTCATCAAGTACACGTTTGGTTTCTGGTATGAGCTCAAGCAATATCTGGTACTGGAGCGGTACATTGAATCACGTCTGCAGTTTGTCGATATCTACTCCAAGCTGGTCGACATTATGCTTTTGCGCCTGCAATACCCTCGCCCCGACGCCGATGATATCGAGGCCACGAATGCCGCCAACAGCATCACCAATACATCTGTCGACCTGTTTGAAGGCGACCGCGAACAGGAAGAAAAGTTTCGCGAGTTCCGCCACCACATGGGCGACACGCTCAAGGATGCGTGCGAGGTGCTTGGCGTCACCGAGTGTCTGGCCAAGGTGCTTGACGCGATCCAGGCATGGACTGGCAAGTGTGCAGCGCTCGTGACCCCCACTTCTGTTCCCAACTGGCAGGAGTTGGAAGCCCCTCTGTTTGCAATGCGTGCGATGGGTCGCATGGTCAATAAGAATGAAGACATGGTGCTGCCCCAAATCATGCCCCTGCTGGTGCAGGTTCCCAACCACGAGAAGCTGCGCTTCGCCGCCATCATGGTCTTTGGCCGCTACACCGAGTGGACCTCCCAACACCCCGAGTTCCTCGAGCCTCAGTTCAACTATATTGTGGCTTCCTTCCAGACAGAGTCGCAGGAGATTATCCGTGCTGCCGCGCAGGCCATCAAATTCTTCTGCACAGACTGCCGCTCGCACCTCAGTGCCCAGGTTATCCAGATGCAGCAGTTCTACGACCAGATTCTCGACAAGCTGCCCGAGCTGAGCCAGGAGGAGATCACCGAGGGTGTGGCCAACGTCGTGGCTGCGCAGGGCCTCGAGGACATTTACAAGCTTTTAAAGCTATATGTTGATCCCCTGGTTGAGCGTCTAATGCGCAAGGCCAATGCCGCTACCGACGAGCCAGGCAAGCTTGCCATTGCCGACCACCTGCAGCTGATTACAACTTTTGCGCAGAGCGTGGTGCCCTACGTTCCTGCCGGCCAGGAGAACCCGGCTGTCAAATACTGGCAGGAGGTGTTCCCTGTTCTGTCGACAGTCCTGGATAACTTTATCAACTTCACGCCTATCTGTGAGCGCATTTGCCGCTGCTGGAGAGTCATGATTGTGTCATACCGCATCAATATGACGCCTCTTCTTCCGTCAATGGCCAACAAGCTAGCCGAGGGCTTCGCCTTGTCGAAGCAGGGCTGTTTCTTGTGGGTGACGGGCGCAATCCTGCGCGAGTTCTCCGAGGACCGCGACCAGGTGGGTGCACAGATAACCGATAGCATCTATGTATTTTTCGAAAGTCAGGCGACGAACGTGCTTCGCGTCATGTCGGATTTACCGCCGGCCGAGCTACCGGATGTCATTGAAGACTTCTTCCGTCTTCTCGTGGATGCTTTGCTTTTCTACTCCCACAAGCTGATCCCGTCGGCGCTGTTCTCGCCCATTTTTGAGGCAGCTATTTCAGCCCTTGCCCTAGAGCAGCGCCAGCCTCTGTCGGCAACGCTCCACTACATCCGGGATCTGATGACTTACGGAACCTCCAATCCGGCAACGTCGGGATCGTTGCCAGTCGATTCTTCAGGTGCGCCGATACCCGCAAGCCCGCAGCTGCAGGCTATCGTACAGCAACTGTTGGGTACGCACGGCGAGGTTTTGGTGAAGCAGGTGCTCGCGGGCATGATGATTACGTTCCCGAGGGATTGTTTTGCAGATGGCAGCGGCGTCCTCCTCTCTATGTTTGAGGTGCTGCCAACGCAGACGACAGTGTGGGTCGAGCGGACACTTCTGATGTTGCCGCCCGGTACGGTATCGGCGGGTGATGTGCAGCAGCTGGTCAGCAAGATCCAGGAGCGGTTGCAGAGTCCTGCGCAAGGCGCTCTGCGGCAGGTGAGGGCGCTGCTCCAGGACTTTACCAACACATACCGGCGGCGGTACATTGCGCCGCGAGACGGCCTGGGCCAGCTCGAGGCTGCACGGTTCAGATTCACTGGTTAGATGTGGAAGTAGATATTAGGACGACTTAGAGGTAGAGGAAGTGATAGATGATACCTTGGAGGTGATTTTGCATTTCTTTATTCTTATCTAAAATATGATATCTCGACATTTCAAACAAGAAGCTTGGTTATGTTTGACTGCGTAAATCCGCAAAGAAGAAAGTGGTATAAAATATGGAACTATAAAATAAAAGTCTTAACTAACCAGAAACCTAGAACGCCTGTATGCCAAAACAATATCGCTGAGAACCGAAGGAAAAAAAACCATCGCAGAGAAGAGTAGAACGCCACATCACAAAGCCTACTTCTTTTCCCACTCATTGAGCCAGCCCTCCATGATGTCTATCATCTCTTTATACATATCAGGAGCTCCCTCGTATTGCTCGAGCAACAACTCGGGACAGTGATCACCATTGGGCACGACAAAGATGGGCATATCAGGCGTGCTCGCGCGCCGGCCGTTGGGCCGCGAGTCGGCCGACACAGTAGCCTCGCGCCACGGGTCGACCTCGCCATTGACAAACAGGACGCGCTTAAAGTCGGGATCCCAGCCGCCAGTGTACAGGTTGAGATGCTCGGGTGTGAAGCCGTCGTCCCAGCCCGACGAGAAACCATCGACCGTCGGGAACATGAGCGCACACTGGCGCGTCGACGACTCGAGCGTGTCGTACTTTGAGATAATGTTGGTGCCATCGTCTGAGTTGGGTCCGACCTGCCACCAGCCAAAGGGGTTGTGACACAGCAGCCAGCCCCACTGGCGGTTGCCGGAGAGATCGTCGGGTTTGTTGAAAACTTCGACGTCGGCATAGGTGTTGCATGCGGTGTTGTTTTCTTCGGCGCAGCCGGGAGCCACGTTCTCCTCGATATACTTCTGGTACAAGGGGAGCGCCGTGGCGAGGCCGACGCCGTTGGGGTTGTTGTTGACAATATGGCTGCTGGAGCTGCTGTCCTCGAGAATATCACAAAATTCAAAGACGTCCGCCTTGGAATCCTGCCACTGGCGCAGCGGGGTTGAAACCTCCCTGGCAAAGTCATCAATGTGGTCGAGGTAGGCGAGGCCAAAGCCGGCCTTGAGTGTGGCAATATCCTTATCAGAGCCATGGCCAATGACATGGTCGACATACTGAACCACGGAGCGGACGTCGGCGCTGCAGTTGGCCGGCAGAGCCTTGAGGATGGGCTTGAAGTACGCGAAGAAGTCGGTGATAGTCTCGACGACGGCGCTGCTGGCGTGGTAGGCGTGGAAGACGCCTGGGAACTTCTGGGAGATCCAGGCCGTCAGGGCACCCGGGTAGGACCCGCCCATAAGGACCCATGGCGCGGCATCGGCATTGTCGTTCAAGGGCAGGCCTTCGCCGAGGCTGAAGGACACGTTCTGGGCAAAGTAGACAATGTCCATCATGGACTGCGGCAGATCGAGATACTGCAGAGTCTCGGCGGTCAGGGTATCAAACGGCAGTGACTCGCCCCAGTAGCGATGCTCAATGACGATTGTGAGGCCACCAAACTTTTCGGCATATACGCCGGGGAGGGTCTCGTTGGTAAGATAGCCCACAAACTCGCTGGCATCGCTCTCGCCCACCATGAAGAGAAACACGGGCGAGCCCGGGCCTTTCCAGTATTCGGTGCTGAACCAGAAGCGGTTCGTGAAGGTGCCCTTGGACAGGTCATTGTGGTCGAGAGGCTGGTCAAAGGTGCCATTGATGATGTTTTTGCTAAAGCGATGCTCGACGGCCTTGACACCCGGCAGCTTGGCAAAGGTGTGTTGTTTAGCAGCGGCACCAGCAATGCTGCCTAGCAGGCATAAAGCCGAAGCCCAGATAGAAGAGAGCATGGTGTTGAAGAGCACCGAGAAGGTAATTAAGATAAAAAGGTAAATTGAAAAAAAAGGGAGACACGAGGACAACAGACGGAGGTGATAGGAAAATCAATGTAACGACTGACGGCGATGTTGAACGAGTGTTGAAGATGGGTATGTAGTATCATGAAAGTTCGCCTTGGCCAGAGGAGCCGGCCAGACTTATACTTTTGAATCCGTATCAAAACCTAAAAACATCATCAATGACCAAATATAAAACACTCACCTCTCCATCTCGCAACACTCTTCCACCCTCGACCCAGCCTCTTCGTCCCATTCTATTTTCGGCCGGGATGTCCAGCCCTGAGAACGGGGACCGGGTAAGAGTACTACATACATAAGTACATAGATAGATAGGCATGGCTCAGCCCAGCCCGCTAGCAGATAGTACTGTGTAGCTCGTCTTGAGAGCCGCCTGCCCTTCACAAAGCCACAGGGCAGATAGGAACAAACATTTTAGCTGTGCGGAGACGGCCGTGAGATGTATGTAGAAGAAGTCCACTAGGAGAGCAGCGCAAAAAAAGCCCCCGGAGGCCAGGACCGTCCGGCTGCATGCTATGGTAGTAGGCAGTGAGATTGGGCGAGTACTGCACCCTGCTTATGTTAGCATTGCAAGTGTCCCGTCTGCTTGCCCTGTAAAAAGCAGCATGTCATCACGAATGCAACAGTGTTCTCACGCTCGGCCGTGCATGTCCTGCCAGAATTCGCCATTTGGATGCAGAAATAAGCTCAAGGGGGGGGGGGGGGGGGGCTTCGGTTTACATACTGAGATTTAGCTTTTTCGCGTTAGACTGGAGATCCTCAACAAGACTGGCTCCTCTCGTAAGGCGCTTTTGTCCAAACGAGCTTGGATTGCTTAGATCGTCTGACTAGTCGCCGGTGTACTTTTATCTTCTAAGCCCACCATGTATGTGGCTGAGCTTGCCTGTAAGATTCCCATCGGGCAGTCTCTTGGCGCGTGAGACTGATGTGCTGTTATCGTGACGATTGTAGCAATGGTGTCTGGCCGTGATGCTGTTCTATTTCGGTCATTGAAAGTTGAGGACTAGTAAATAGCAGATAAGCATTGGAGCTTGTAGTCAAATATCGAAGAATCATCGCCAAGCGGTTCTCGGCGAGTTCTGGGCAAAAGCTTGGTGCTGGGCCGGCATAATAGTACTGTCGCCGAAGCTGTTGAAAATGAACTACTTGCAAGCCCAGATACTGTACCACAACTGTGCAATGATAAGACCAAAAACAGAATGGAAAGGGAATGGGGAAGGGAAAACCTAAAATTCAAATCGAGTATAATTAAATATTGCGTGCCTCAAATATCCGTGATATCCATCCATTCATAATTCATCCAAGAGGAACAAGTCATTTTCGCACAGGGGAGAGTGGTCAAAAAGAGAAAAAGAAACCGAAAACAAGGACAAAAGGAGAGAAAGAGAGAAAGGGAGAGAACCAGTACAAAAAGAAAGACACGTGAAAAACTAATACTCCAGCATATCCGTGTAAGCACCTGGGGGTTGGTACATCCCATACGTCGTCGTTGCAGGTGCCCACATCTCATCGGCGGCGCTCATGTTTGCATCTCCATGCGAAAACTGCTCAATGCCCGTCGCTTGGCTCGCCTCCTGCCACCGCTTCCCCTGGTTCTTGTCCACGTACTGCTCAACATCGACCGGCGCTGCAGCGTACAGCACATCCATGTCAACAAAGCCGGATACCTGTGCTTGGTGGTGGTGCTGAGGGTGCTGCATACTCGGTCCTGGCGTGGCCTGGTGGTGCGAGGTCATATACATGTGATGGGAGTAGGCACTTCCACCACTACCACTGCCACTAGGACCACCAACAGCCCATGGAGGCGGAGGCGGTGGTGGCAGCGCTGTGGTATAAGCAGAGACAGCCACTGGCGCGATTGGCGTCCCTGGTACAGCCTGGGCCTGGCCTTGGCGTATGCCCCCGACTGGCTGCATAGGCTCGCTGCCATCTGCGTCATCTTCGACAACAATAATATCGCCATCGCTGATAGGCTCTCGTCGTGTGCTTGCACCTGTACCACCGCCTCTTCCTCGGCCGGCTCGTCCACCCCTGCCTCGCCGGGATGGCGTCGAGGGCCCTTCACCGCCATTGCTGGCTGCTGCTGCCGATTGTATACTGCCACCAGCCGGTGCAAGAAACTGCCCGCGCGTGCCCCGGCTGTCTGTGGCCTGCCCCAGATCAGGACCAGGTGCAGGTGTAGATGTAGATGCAGATGCAGCTGCAGCTACAGCTCCACCCCTACCCGACGTTGAACCGGCAGCGCCTGCGCCCTCAACTTCGCGCGTGCTGGCCCGGGACATGTCGGAGTCTTCCGTTGTCCCCGCGTCGTCGCTCGGTATTATCGAACCGTTGTTAGTAATCTTGACGCCGTGCACCTTCCACTCGTCGAGCCCGCCACCCTGGCCTCCCTGCCTTACACTTCCTCGGCCCGCCGGCTTATTGCCGTGCTGCCTCGTATGCTCTTGGAAATCCTTCTTGACGCCCTCGTAGTACTTGTCCATATCGGTAAAGCACTTGACATAGACTGTAGCCATGTGCAATGACCGTGACATGGTTCGCAGTACTGAGAACGCCGTTCCCGTGGGCCCGTTGCGTGTGACATGGTACGGGGACTCCGCTGGTCCAGGGCCAGGGCCAGGGCCAGGGCCAGAACTGAATGCAGTTCCAGTCTCGGCACGGGTCTCTCCACGGGATGGGCCAGCATCGTCATCCGCCCCGGAACTGCCGCCGCCAGAACCAGCACTGCCCGCAACCACTATGGTATCTGCTTCGGTTGTGGTATCTGCGGCAGCTGCGGCTGCATTGTCTCCGTTGTCTGCATTAGAACGACTACCTTCGTCGCCATCGCCAGCCCCAGCTTCTGTCCTTTCGCTCGAGGTTGGCTGATCACTGCCACTGTTCCAGCACATGTGCTTGTGAGTGTCGAGCTGGGGGAAGTGCCATGCATAGATGCCTACAAATGCGGCCGTCCACACAGAGAACACTGTCAGCGCCGACATGGGCATCTTTCGGCGTCCAATGCAAATATCAGTCAGCATCACAATGTCGTGTGCCGCCTTGAACATTTGCTCTGCACTCTCGTCCCAGAATCCCGCCGGAGAACTACCCTCAGGGAAGATCGGCTCATCGAGTGGGCCCATGGGCTTTCGGCACCGGATCGGGATAAAGGGCACGTACTCCCGGTGCAGCATAATTTGGCACACGGCACCCAACATGTGCAGAGACACATAGGCGCCCGATGCATGATGATTTTCGTGCTTGTGGTAGTTGCTCGACGACAGCCGGAAAGTGCTCGGGAGATTGGCGTAAAAGTCGTCCAACGTATTGCGGAGTCGCCGGAACTGGGAATCCTCCCATGGTGGCCGCTTCTCCATCAGCCGGCCGCCAGAGAAGCTGTACTTTGAAATCTCGCCCCAGATATCAACAAGAGACACGAATCTAGCCAAAACACTGTCGTGCGACGGCCGCATAACGGTACTGCTGGCGCTGACGCTCTCAGTCTCGCTTGCGGCGGTCGTCAGTCCCACGCCGCCGCCCATGCCCGTCGGTGTCCCTGCCTGCAGTACCTGCAGAACAGGCTTGAGAAATCCGGTCTGTACCTTCTCAGAGAGATCAAACGAGAACTCGGAGCAAGGCAGCTGGATATGAAGATCGTCGGAGCGAATGGCGGGCATCCGTCCTTTGCCGCAAGCAAGCATGCGATCGAGAATAAAGCAGCTGAACATGGTACGCCGCCGAATCTCCTGACGCACAATGTCTTCGGCGTTGGCTTCGGCATTGAGGTTGTCGTTAAACGGCCGACCCGTGGACGTTGACGCACTGCTGCTGCTCGGAACTCGCATTTCTCTGGTATCGGGAATGCGGCGGCGGCGGCTGCTTGGCTGCTCTTCGAAGCACAGTCCGAGAGCCTGCGCCATACGGATGGCCACGCCCACATACATCCAAGCACCCAGCCCGTTAGTCTTCTTCTTCGACTGGCTCCATTCATACAGGCCCAGCATCAAGAATGCCTGTACACGCTCGACGCTGACAGTGGTCATACTCGACTGCAGCGGGCCCAGTGCCCGGGTCAGCACATCCGCATAGTATTCAGATGCTGCAGACGGGTCGGGCTTCACAAAGCCACCACGCACGCGAATGCCGTTCTGGCTGGCTTGCGAGTAGTTGATGTACTTGACTAGGTCCGAGTGAAACCGGGACGTCAACGTCAGCACACCTAGCAGGACCAAGTTGGTGCTGTCAGATCGCCGTTTCTCGCTGGCCTTGAACTTGTCGCCCATTTTCTCCTTAAGCGTAGGCATGTGCAAAAACGGCAGCTCGGTCGCAAAGTTGAGCTGGTAAATGTCAAATATATCCGACCACATTCTCTCGGTGAGAAAGGGTGCCGACAAAACCTCGTTGGCGTAGAATGCACCAGACATTTGCGCATCGAGACGAAACGAATCTTCCGTCTTTTTGAGTCGTTTGCGATCAGCTGCTGGGCGCTCTGCTGGCTGGCTGCTCTCTTCACGCTTCAAGGGGTTGGCAGGTGCTTTCCCGGCCGCTCCAGATGCACTGACACTGACAAACTGCAGTTCTGGGTCGCTCTTTTGTGTTGACGAAGAAGTGCCTGCACCGGGGTAGTGGCACTCCCGTCTCGATTTGAGACAGGTCTCGCACGCCGCCTTGCCTTCTCCGTTGTTGACACATTTTATCTTGGAGCGGCGGCAGCGGACACATGCGATGCTTGACCGCATTGGGGGACGCTTGATGACTGCAGCGGCGGCCCCTCCTTTTTTCGGCTCTATAGACGCCGTTGAAGGAAGAGCGTCGGAGTCCGTTATTGCTGGTGATGGGCAGGAGTACTCTGCCGAATGTATAGATGCCGCTCCTTGCACAGGCTCCGATGGTTCCCGCGAACCACTCCGAACAGAACCGATTTGAACGGCTGGAGTTGGTGGTGCAGGAGATGGTGAATGTACTGGGTCCTGTTCTTGTTGCTCAGGCTGGTCGGGACCAGAGGCAGCAGGCGAGAAGTAAGGCCTGGATGGGCCAGCAACAGTTTGCAAGATGGGTGACCTGATAGGAGCCAAGTGTGGTGATGTTTCTGGCTGATACTGCTGCTGATACTGCTGCTGCTGGCGACTCTGATGTTGCAAACGAGGTGACTCGAGTGATGGCCTCAAGGGCGACTGGTGAGGTGGCTGCAGCGGTGACTGCTGAGGCGATTCTTGAGGCGAGTGTTGCTGCTGGTGTGGATTTTGGTGCGGGAGATACGGCGGGCGGTACGGCGACAGCTGGTGGTTTTGGTGATGTTGGCTCTGGTGAGACGGATAATGGTACTGTTGGTACTGCGGGTACTGTTGGTACTGCTGGTACTGCGGGTGGGGAGGTGGTTGATATGAATAGTGATGCTGCTGCTGTTGATTCTGCTGGTGATGTTGGCCGTGTTGGCTACTTTGGCCGTGTTGGCTACTTTGGCCGTTTTGACTTTGCTGGCTGTGGTGCCAGGACTGATGGCGAGGACTCTGCTGCTGCTGTTGCTGCTGCTGCTGGTATGGTTGTGGCTGGGGCAGTTGTTGAGGGTGACGCTGATAGGAAGAGCTTCCTTCTCCAGATTGTTGAGGATGCATTGGCGAGCGAAGAACAGATGAGTGTAGAGCAGCCGTAGATGATATAGACCGTCGATGCTCGGCCACGGAGTCGGAAGCGGAGCCTCCGGGCAAGCCGTAGCCGGACGAGGTTTCCGGGCGTGTAGCAACCCGAGAGGGTATTTCAGGAATAGCCTCTTCGTTGAGTCTCCGCGGAGTAGATGATGATGATGGGTGAGATGAATCAAGACGGATGTGTGATTGGGCTTCGGGATGAGTGTCAGGATGAGCGTCAGGATGAGCACGATGACCGGAATGATCATCCGTCATGAGCATAGACTGAATGCTGAGGGGAGGCTTTTGAGGGTCTCGGGAAGGGTTCGCCATCTGAAGTCAGACGGACCACCGGGCTGTCCCTTTATTATATATTATAAGTGCACAACACTTGTCAAATAACAGACAGCCACTGTTGCACTCTCCTGGTAGCAGTGGTGGTTGCTCTTCTTCCTCTTTAGACACAGAGTAGGAGGAGTGGTGGTCTTTGTTTGTTGTTAACCGCTAGTGCGTGCAACGGCCCCCTTGAAAAAAGGCGTCTCTATTTCCCCTTTTCTCTTTTTCCTATTATTTTCCCCCCAAGCCGAGCACAACAGGATGTGCGTCTAGACCCGCTGGGAAGGTATGCTTAGGCAAGTAAGAGTATGGGTGCACGGGGTATGTGATGTGCACAGGCGAGGTGGGATATGTGCTGAGGTATAAAGAAGAAGAAAAGAAAGAAAAAGGAAAGAAGGAAACCCCAAAAGAAAACAAAAGACCGAGTAACTCAAACAGGAAAATGGATGGTCATAGGGGGCGTGTCTTGTCAATGCTGTGTCCTAGATGCACTCCTCACACGCCCTCCTCGGCTGCAGACAAGTTATCAAGGGCAATAACGGTCTGCGAACAATGGGGATAAGAGTGTGCGTGTATGATAAGGAGGGCCAGACCGGCATTGGGGTTTTCAGCCTTTGCTTTTACTTTGCTCTTGACTTTTTCTTAATATGTGCTGCGCAGTTTGTTGATTATCAATCTATCCAGGCTGTGTTAGTGTTAGTCAAATTTAGACACATATACAAATGACAGTATTTCCACAATGAGGCGGTGGGGATTAGAAGGAAGGAAAAGTCTCGAGTAGTCTGAATCCGGCATCTCTAACAGCTGAGGATGTCACCACCGGCATTCCATCATCGGGACATCTCAAAAACACATGGCAATTCATAGGTGTGGTGAAATCAAAAGTACTTTGGGCGGGTAGGCAATATTAGCCAAGCCTCGTGGAAGATTCAAGACGGACTGGATACACTAGTATGAGTAGAAGAAATGGGATAGGGTTGCGAAGAAGAAAGCAACAGAAGCAAATAGCATCAATCCCAACGAGGATTAACGAGGCGACTGGATGCTCGAAAAAAGATGCTTTGAAGAAGACTAGGCGAGAGACGCTAGCTTCGTCTATTCAATAGACTGACTATCTTGAGTGCGTCTCGGCGACCCTTCGTGATAGTGACCGGGCGGCCCTCGCTTTATTGTCAAATAGTGGCAGCAGCAGTGGCAACAGGGAAATAATATGCAGTGCTATGCTCGTTGGCATCAAGACAAGTCACACGGCATACAGGAGGCGGCAAACTGTAAGTATCCGAAATACGAAGAGTAGTCTCCTCGCTTATGAAATAGCTTTTAAAGATAGGCAAAGGCCTCTGCTCTGCTGCTTGGTATGACAACTCGAGTTTGAACGCAAGAATTTGAAAGTGCAACGGGCAAGAGTCTGGGGGTCCTATAAGGGGCATGCAATGCTTCGGAGAGGCGGTATGGGACAGGTAGGGGGTTAAGGGGGTGTGAGACAAGCGGGAAAAAGCAGGTGTCGAATAGCAAACACCAAACGAAAAGATGAGAATAAAGGAGGGGAGAGCAATAAAAGCAGCTACAGAAAAGAAATGACGAGGTGAATGGGAAACGAGGTGGCTGAAAAGAAAGCAATAAGACAAGATCAAAGAGGCTGGTGAGCTTCGCACAATACTTACCAGTTCAAGGACAGGTTGTAAAGCCCGACCTTTTTGGGGCGGGAGATCGTTGGCGGAATGACGGAGATATAGTTTGACAGAGGGGGAATATCTTGAAGTCCGCCGAGTCGTTGGTGGTCAGGTACACAGCCCTGAGCTGTTAAGTGTGTCACTAGATGGTTGTCCGATCCATGAGAGGATGAAGAGGAGGAAGGAAGCTGAACGGAGCCACCTGTAAATCGCAATCCGATGTTGCAACAGTGCAGATTACGCGCTTGTCGGATATAGAGCCTGTTGTGTCTGACGTTGCACTTGTGGTGCTAAAGGCTGAAGTCGTGCTCTCTCCTTTCATATGTAATATGTAGTAGAGCCCGTTTGTTGTAGTCGCTGTAGCCCGGTGCTATGTGCTATGTGCAACCCCTAGCTGGAGACTAGAAGAGAGAGCCACACGTCGTCCAAACCAAAGCCAAAGCAGGTGGGTTGTATTCGGCAGACAAGTCAAACACCTGGGCACGCGAACTGTTCCACGGTGAAGTGGAATATTAGAAAGGTGAGCGGTACGCAGCTGATGATCCCGGGCCTTCTCCACATTGACACGGACGGTAACTCTGGTTGTGTGACAGAACGTCAATGACAGACGACTTTAGACGGTAAAGTGCTTGAAGTCGTAGCAGTTGCGGTGGTGGGGGTAAGGAATGAATGCGATGAGGGGGCTAAGAAAGAGAGTGAGGCAGAGACGAAGAGAGAGCTTGGACAGTTGGGGACGGATGAGACCCGGTCGCGGTTCTGATGGACTTTGGCGCTTTGGTGGAGTGAGAGTGGAAGGGCGGAGAAGGGCGGAAGACGGATGGAAGAGCCGACCGAGTCAAGAGGGGGAGGTTTCTGTATGGTATTGAAAAGGGTGAGATGGAAGAGTTGGACGAAGGGAGACCGGCCAGACGAGGACAACATCGACGCAAAAGAGAATCCCGGGAGGAGGCCGGTCAGCAAAATAAAACACAAGTACAGACCACACAAGACCGCACAAAGACCACGCAAATACCTTGCAGGAGAACGAAAACAAAAAGGCAGGGGCAGGCGGGCAGAGGGACAGACAGCAGCCAGCAGCCAGCAGCAGCAGAGCTGCAAATGATGCAGCTGACGAATAAAAAGGCTCGTTTGCAGAACCCATGCATGCCTGTCGCGAGCGCCAGAGTCGTATTCCCTATTACCAGTTAGACTGTCTCTAGCTCGCCCAAGCTGGCAATCCTGTCATTCGGGCAGCCTGCTCCCAACTTTTGCATGTCCTATCCCCGTTGTCACTCTCACTGTACCCTTCTTGGCAACATAACTTTGTTTGCTTTCTGCTGGTGCTTCCGCCGCCCTCTCGTGAATCTCATCCCACAAACCAGCCAAGTGGAGGGGCTGAACCTGTACTCCGTAGACGCAAGCATTGCGAGCTGGCGGATGAGGTGGAGGGGGTGCTGTCAACCAATCCTCTTCGATATCTGCGGCCGGGCCATCTCCAGTCCAGTTAGTCAGTGTGCCAGTCCGTTCAGAGGTGCATAGAGCTAATGCGAGAGGAGTGATGTATCTAATGTGACCAGGCATGTAACTGTCGCCGTAGCTTCGTAGCTTACAGAGCAATACAGAGCATGAGTTTCGTTATATAAGAAAAGCAAAGGTGAAGCAAAATTGAGGCTAGAGAAATGGCAGCAGGGAGGCAGCGATAAGATGTCGTGGCAGCTGAGATGAAAATTCCCGATCTGGCAGGAACATCTGAAGCCGAACAATAGAGAGATTGAATATATAGGGCAGGGACTACAACGTTCGGCGTATAATGAAATATACGTTGGGGGCGCTCCTTCCTAAGCAGACTTCTTTCCGAATCAAGAATGTTTTGCACCTGTGGCTGTAATCAGTTATGCTTCTCCTCTGATGGGGAGATATTGTTGACCGCCGCGAAAATCGAGGAAAATTATTACAAGCATATTTTTTTTAAGTTGGCCAAGCCATATTCAAATTGACCACGAATCACTAATCCAAGATGTGCAGATGCTGTGCAACGACGAACTGCACCTGTGAGAGGCTCATCGGGGGGCGGTCAAGGAGAAGGAGTCAAAAGGGAAGGCACCACGGGATAGGAGTGCAATAAGGGAGAGAAGGTGGTCGGCAAGAAGGCAACGCGGAAGGTGCCACCGTGCAGCAAGCACAGTGCATCCCTCACTTTGACAGCCATTCAAGAGCCCCTCATAGCGGGCTCTATAATCGTTAAAATATACACTGTAGCTAATTCTCTCGGAGAGATAAATGCTCCAATTTCTCCTCTCTACATACACGTACCTCAAAGGGCTTGACATAGGGGTTCTTCCGCGAGTACTGTATCGGTCAGATAGAACGCGCGTGGCTCTGCGTGCTCTCTTCTGCACTGTCTCTTTGCTTCTTTAGTTTGGGAAGCTGCGAACGAGACAAGGATACAGATTCTGTACATACTACACCATGCATACGAAGTGCAGCTCATTATATTGGCCCAGGCCGTCCTTCCCCTTTTGCCATTCTAGTTCCTTGCTCCTGAGCCTTGCAAGCTTTTGGTTCGGGACATTTGCCCGGGAAGGTGCTCATGTAACGGTCTTTCCTTTACAGTAGTGTGATGGCAATTGCTCGTGAAGACTTTCCGTGTCAACCGACAGCTACCCAAAGGCTAAAGCTCCGGCTCAGCATCTGTTTTGTAATATCGTAACATCTCAGCTTCTCGAATCATCTTTTCGCCAATCTACTATTCTTTTGGCTCGTTTTCTCTACTTTGAAAACATTTTATTTCTGCTTCGATTGGTATTTATATATACGGGAAGCTCGGGTCCTCCCTTCCCCGGAACCCACAGCATTTCAAAACCAATACCCGCCAATATTAAAGAACCACTGCTACTTCGGGTCCGTGAGAGTACCAGAATCATACATTGCATATATTGAATGCTGCGACTCGCATTGGCCAAGCACGGAGCACAGCGATGATAAAGTCGTACGTTTTTCACGGCCCAGGATCCGAATCGGGCAGAACTTAAACAATAAATAAAATTATATTTGTGCCAGATGGAAATAGATGGACATGGTTGGCGGCAGAGGCACTAAATTGTGGTAGCGGTAGAAATGATGGAGTCTGCGATAGAGAAAGGCGTTGAAGATGAAGATGAAGATGAGATGGGAGAGCTGGCATGGTGTTGGCAGATGGCCATTGCGACGTGAAAACAAGTTATGGCAAGAGTGGCGGATGGCAGAGTGGCAGCCTGCGGTGTACGATCAAGCCAAAGCTGATCTGGAGTGACTGTCTAATGAATGTATATTTTAAATTTCAACTGTTATACAGCGCTTACTTGCTCCCTCGAGACATCTCCAGTCACGGTGTACGATAGATGAGCGGCATCCCTTGACTTGCTACTTCAGAGGCATTGGTTAGCAGACTTATGGCAAAGCATGCTGATTTATCGACTATGTAAAAGAGTGTTTAAAATCATCAGAGTTATCAGTTGGGTTTCTTCTTGAGAACACGGCAAAATACGCAACTAATGAGCACTGGAATAAGTGGGCGATGTAGAGACGGTGCTGTGTCAAGGCAGGAGAAGAGCCGTCCCCAGCCCTTCACAGGTCTGGGGCAAGTTTACCTCATGGCAGGCAGGTTGTGTCGGTAAAACTAAATGAGCAGAGTCGAGTGCAGGTCTCCGCCGCCCGTTCATTATAATTTATCTCATGCATCTCCGGCTCGCATTGCCTGGCTATCTTCACCAATGAGCCGCTGCCTCGTGTCAACGCCACTTGAGATAGAGGGCAATGGGGGGCACAGAACCGGCAAACGAGATGATGTACATGATGATGGGCATTGGTGTTTATTGTGCTCATAACGTCCGTATAGTAAAATGGAACGAGCACGATGGCGATGATGGCTGATGACGAGACGACAAGACGACAAGCTGACTAGCTGTCAATATGAAAATGTCACAGACATGTTTACAGAAACGAGAGATGCCGGCGAGACATCTGCATGATACATCACTACCCCATGCAGTGGGATCCGTCACAGGAATGGGAAATGACAGAGACTATCATCATGGTGCAGTCAAGGGTGAATAATATCTCAAGTATAGGTCATGTGTATGCGCTCGCTTGTAAATAGGCCCATATCATGGCCAGGTCGGTGATACATATATACTTGATAGCAGTCTACATCGTACTATTACTGAAATGCTGCATATCCAACTGTTTCTCTCCCTGGTTCAACCTACATACCCATGCCACGGACGCTAATGCCTGCATATATAACGGCGCAGTGGCTCAGTATTACGTTGTGAGGTTGTCCCTTACTACATAGCAGAGGTGGCCATAGCTTGGTACCTGCCGGCTTTGGAAATCTACCAGGGAGAGGAGTCGATTTCAAAAAATTTCAAGATAAAAGGCACAAATGATAAAGGAGGCGTGGGCGAGAGGGTGGAATTCGGTGGGCGTCAGCTGGAGGATTGCACTCTGCTTTTGCTCTATGCGGCAAGGATTTTCTGCCTTCATGTCATCACTGCATCACTGCATCACACTATTATACACTTCGTAAAGCTATCATCACCACTTTAACGGATGTCGGTCATCGAGCAGCTTTACTATGTAGCCTTTGTCGAGGAAAAGGCTATCAATGACCAAGAGGGGGCTGACGACAGTCGCCGCCAACACAATCCACACGGATTATCAATGAAGAGATTTGCGCTGTACATAGTATGGTGGTGCAAATTAACACAGACCTCCGTCACCTGCCAAACTGCCACATAAAAAAATAGAACCGAGATGATCGTCAAACATGCATACGAGCTAGAGGCGAACAGCCGTTGATTGTCATTACTAGGTGCTAGGGCTTGTGCCTAGCAGTGCTGGTTTGCCTTAGTGCTTCTCTTGCCTCTTTGGATCCAACAACAAGCTCATCCTCTTGTTCAGTTTACACTTTGCGCTTGTCCTACTGATCAGTTTGATCCCTCTGGTCAAGTCTGATCATGCAGAAGTTGATCAATAATATCAATGTTGTGTTAATCACTCATTGTCGGTGCTTGTGACCTGTCCACCTTCTGAAGTTGGATCATACTGGACCGGAGCATTTTCAAGTATCAGTATGAGATACCAACATCCCAATAGCTATCTTCAATACTCGAACCACAATCCATTGTCCGGCGTGTGGTCGGCTAGGTACGACGTTGTGTTGAGCTGGCCATACAAAATGCTACATACTTTACCCTGTGAGAAGTCAAAGCAAACATTGAGATTCAAAGTGATACGTTGACACCCTGCTTGCTCCTCATACTGCGTATACTTGGGGGCCGGCCTTGGTTGCAGTTTAGGTAAAAAGAGACGACTAAAATTAAATTATATAATTTAATAGTACGAGTCCAACGTGGTGACTGCTTTGTGCTTTGTCGCCGAACACCAAAACATAGTGGCATTGGTATGGGTGGGAGCGTGGAAGCCTCGCCGACCTCCCGTTACGCTACTGTTCATAGCTTGGTCTGATTGATCAGAAGCAAAGGCGGAAGCAGAGGCAAAAACTGAGCTAGGCGTGGGAGCTGAGAGTCGCGTAGTGTACGGGATACATAGTAGTAGGTGAATGCTAAAAGTAAAGGGTCGTGGGAAAGGCTAAAAGGGCGAAGATCACACTGGAAGAAGAAAAGAAAGAGTGGCCATCGAGATTATTTGAGACCTTGGGGACAGCCAAAAGAAAGCAGGCTGGCGGAATAATGAATCTTACTTCTTTGTTGCCCGGCTCGTCTCCCTGGTCTGTATGCCAGTCATAAGCTATACAAGAACACAGATACATAGTACGTAGTATACAAAACTGCAAGTCGGCAGGGTCGTTGCGAATGCGACGTCGAGTGCCAGATCAAGATGGAAGGGGACGGGGACGGGGTATGGAGGTGAAGGATGGATGGACGCGTGAAGCTGGTGCATAATACTGTAGTTGCATCGTACAGCCTAGACCACCTCTGCCTCAACCTCCCCTCGGGCTTCATTTTGCATTTTATGCACTTGGCTGGAGGGCTGGATGCATACTAGCAAGACCCTGTCAGCAGCCTCGCCGACCAAACCTCTGTGATGTGTCTTGGATCATCCCCTCTCTCGCTGTCCACATCCCCGTCCCGCATTATTGTACCCTGTGTTCGATGTGCGGAATCAAAAAATATGTTTGGCTTTGGAGTAGCACCCCCACCACCACCACCCCCCTCCCTCTTCACGAAGCGGTGTCTATCGATGTATCTGTACTCTTAGCGACAACTACTGCATTTTCTACTCAACGTCTTCTGTTTTTTTCCTTTTCTTTAATAGTGATAATCAAAATAGTACATACTACGAATATCTCTTGTTATTCTCGATACCTCATTGGCCTCATTTTGTTCTGTGCTCGCAATTGTTTCCTCTTTGAACGTTTGCTGCTGCTAATCAGTCGCATTCCATCGTGAATCTAAGGGATCTGCTAGCAGCTCTTCCACAACATGACCTGTCCTTTCTTTGTCTGTTGACTATTATGTGTAACATGACTTCTAACCGTTAAACGACTCTGTACTATGAGATAACCCCCGTCAAGCAAAGCACAACAAAATAAGGGCTCTCTGGATTTTGAGCCCAAGGCCCGGGGACCACGACCGGGGACCATCCGGGCCAACGACAACGTCTTGTGGTGTAGAATCCCAACCTGTTTTATTGTCAAATGTAATTTATTGGTTATGATGCTTGCTGTGGTCTTGACAGCCTATGTTTGTACTTTTATGTACAGTACCTCATGCAACCTTCTTCTTTTCCGAGTCTTTTCTCGTGTTTTTATTTCTCTCTCTTTATGCTTGCCATCTTTCCTTTCGACATTATACCAAATTAATCAATTCCGAACATTATATGTCTCTAGTCACCCCGGTCAAATGTTCCGCTATTAGTGTCTTTTCTCTCGTTACCTTAAGTTCGGTCAATCGCAGTGATCAGGTCTAGTAGTTTCTGTCTCTAATATCCTGTTCATCACATTGCCCGTCACATGCACCTCAAGGTGTGATACGATGCTATGTAGAATGTTACACCGCGTAGGCTCACGGTACACGGACAGCAATAGCTACAGTACTATCTAACGTAGATAAAGTACAAAGATAATAAAACGTTCCTTCCAGGTCTTGCAGGCCTATCTCATCGAGGCTCTATCAGGCATACATCGCAGTTCTTCTCTGCTCTCATCTTGGTCTAGACGCAATGGGCTTCTACATACATAGTACTTTTAGAACAAGCCACCACTCCGTAAACAACGTCCATGCCCAGTGGCTGCCACATGTAATAGCAAGATGGTTAGATAGAAGTATGCGAATCTAACAATATCGGGGGGGGGGGGCGGGGGGGGGGGGGGCGCGCGCGGCGGGCGGGCGCGGGG